>CM014272.1:14178342-14222404 GCA_004135705.1 Alloteropsis semialata
GATCAGTGAAACAAACTTACACAACCCAGCAGCTCATCAATGAGAGGTCTATGGCATGAGCTCCCCCAACCTAAGCTCAATGGAGGATGAAGAAATGAGCCATGGCTCGGGCTGGGGGAGGAAGAAGGCCCCTTTATACGCAGAGCCCCTTTGGTACCTGTTGGTGGCACCACCCGGTACCAAAAGGGTCACATTGGTACCGGTTGGTGACACCAACCGGTACCAAAGGCCCCGAGGCTCATTGGTACCGGCTGGTGACACCAACCGATACCAATATGTGCTCATAGGTACCGGTTGGTGGGTGCCACCAACCGGTACCTATGAGCGCTCAAAATTATTGACCTTGGACCCGGTACCAATGACCTATTATGGTGGATGGATGGTGACTTCTCCAGTAGTGTTATCACAAACGGCTGGACAATGTTACCGAGGGCAGTGACCAAAAATCATGAAAACAAATTACAATGAACCAGTATAAATCAACCATTACGACCATGAAATCCTGCCGAGATCTGAGAAGCATGATTACTTTCAGAGCTTCAACCTCGAAGTTATGCTTCTCTATCTGTAGTACAAGAACGTTCTTGTACTTTTACTAGGCTTGACAAGACAAGGGTACGTTGTAAATAGACCTGGGATGAGTCCAATGTCTAATTGGACTTTGACAGTTGGACTCAATTGGATTTGGATTTAATTGGATGTGGACATCCGTGAGCTTAACATCCAATATAACATCCAAGTCCAATTGGACTTCTGTGGACACATAATTAAACATGGGAATCACACAGCGGCGGGCAGTAAATGCGCCCGGAATGACAACGGCAACTGGGTGGACCGCTACGTACGAGCAGTGGAAGTGTGTGTGGGCCGGAACCGATCATCCTCCTGTGCAGATGAACCAGGTCAAGGCGTGGAGCTCGCTGGCGTCCCGCCCGCCACCGCTATAGGCACGGCCTCAACGCTGTCAACCACCGCTACAACATCTTCCTCATCTCTGGTGTCCAAGTCCCACGGCACCTTTTATGCAGTAGGTCAGGGATTGCTGTCGTGCGTTTGCCACAAAATTGTCAAAGTTTAATGGTAGCTATGCATGAATTCTGTGTATACCGTTCCTAGATACTTGAATTACGTCAAAGCCTAATGAATGGTGTGAATATGAGATTTTGATAAGTTGCTGATGCAGTGTACTGTTTACACAAAGTTCACATTTTTGCAAATAAACACTTAGCATATGCACCTTGTGCACTGAAGTATGTAGATGCATTTCTGTTTCCTGATTGATGGTTAGATTGGTGCACTGCACAGCTTACTTTATAATGTAGGAAGTGATTCATAACAGTAGACGGTTACATTGGCGCACGATATCCATACCAGTAGATAATACTTGAACCTTATTGTGTTGGTTCGATATAATTTAGCAACAAGGCCTTATTCATATAGGTTCCAATTTTACTGGCATAGATGAATGTTTTTGTACTAGTGAGATGCAACTGCAGGAAATCTTATACTCTGCACTTATGACTGAATATTGTGTGCTTTGCTATCTCCAGACCACACTATTTCCTATAAACAAAAAAAAGAAGTACAACTCATCTTTTTTTTTGTTGTGGAGCCACAGAGTAAAGACATCTCTGCGCTGCCGCTCATTCATATATACTAGCCATTGATGCCCGCGCTTCGCTGTGGGTGATCCAATTAATATACATGTATACGTACAGATAAAAATAATTTAGATTGAAATTGATTATTGTGTCTATCCTAACATGGCCGTGTGAGAAGGGTCGTGGTCATATTTTTCTTAGTGCATATTGAGGGAAGCTTTGGAGTTTGGACAGACAAACACACATGATATAGAGAGCACAATAACTTTTGATACAATATAGGGATACATCTCATATTTTGAGCTATAAAAAGAAAAACCATGTACTACAATAGGGATACATCTCATCGAGGCGAAGGTTGGCACAAAGTTAATTAGCATTCACTACCCATATGCGAGGAGAGCTAATTAAATCTACTTCTAGACATCAAGCTTCGGACCAGAGGAGCTTCATTCCTTGAGGATTTTAGATTCCTGGTTAGATCACTCTTCCAAGGACACAGAGCCATCCAACAGGATGAGATGGGGGCAAGCATCATCCTTTGGTGGTGGCTGAGTTAGCAGGAGAATCTCTTCTTCCTTGGTGGACTCTGTATCAGAGGTCCCATGTGAGGCTTCTGTAGGTGGGGGTGCTGACGGGGTATTGGCAAACATCCTTTTGCTTTTTTCCATGGTTGAAACTGGGATTCCATCTAGTACTGGCAACTCTTGGCGCCCCAAGGACAGGGTCCTTCTCTTAGCCCTAGTGGCAAGGTAGGCATCTTTAAGTTGCTGAGTGTGGCGGTCCTCTGCTTGCTTCAAGGCTTCATTCACTTGAATCTCACGGCTCTCAGCTCCAAAAGCTTGGGCCTTAGCCTCTGCAAGTTGTACATAGAGATTCCTTATCTGTTTATCGGCTACTTCTGCCCTGTGGATGTATTTCCTCAACTTGATTTCCTGCTTGTCATATTGCTCATCTAGGGTAAGTAAGTACCTAGAAATGAACACCACAGTCGGGTCATCTTCGCATAATTCTACGCCTTCTAGAGTCTTCATCCGAGCTATCCACACAGGACTATTTCTTACCAAGGGGGGAAAGAAGCTCATGGGTGTGTGGCTGATGGGATTCTCATATATCTGGCATAGGTACCGTAAAGCTTTGCGGGCTACTGCCTGGTAGGTGTCTTTGAATCTGAACACTATCGTGGACACCGTCCATGGCTTTATATTGGGGAAATCTTTACTTTCCCCGATATAGATGGTGACCTCACACCGCTTTGTGCCACACTCATTGTACTCCCTTCCTACATATTCTGGGTGGCCCAAAATACCAAGTCTGACCATGGCATCATACAGGATCTTGGGGAAACCTTCCTTGTTCAAGCAGTAGCTGGTGGTCCATCCTTCTTCTGACATCTTCTGTAACAAAAAGATGGGATAAACATGTTTCAAACATAAAGGAAGCGAGGGGGTAAGAGTTGTATGGAGGTGCTCTTTTTTTTGCTCACCTTGCTAAGGCGCGTGAAGGGACCAAATCTCTATAAGAATGCAGAGGGAGGGAATCCTAGAGGGACGAGGCTAGATGGAAAGGTAGTGGAGCTAGTGAAGCTCTGGAATTGAGGATGACCAAATTTTATAGGGAGGAGGAGGGAGCATCGGCCAGCAGATGAATTGCCTACATTGAATGACATTGGTTGTATCTTCGCGTGCCACACATCGCTGTTGTGTGGTGTGCGGTGAGCAGTGGTCTATGTAAATAAAGTAGTGGGGAAGGATGGTGGTGGTGTGCGGTGGCATGGGTAGCTGTGAGGAAAAAAAGCATGGTTGCAACGGTTGGATGCGAAGCTAGCCTACTCCGTGTTTCACGGGCACGCTTGCACAGGCCAAAGAAGGAAGGAGACAAGGATAGAGAGACAACAATAGGATGGGCTGAGCTGGCCTAGCCCAAGATTGAAGGAGTTGAAATGATTTTTAAATTTTCTCTTGAACGATTAGGTTTCAAATTTTGGTGACTTCTAACCTGATTGTTTTGCACCCTGCTTCCTATATAGTACAAAGCAAATTTCCAACATAGTAAAAAATGCAGAATTTCAATTATTTTCATTTAATTTTGGCACATGTCACACACAATGAAAAACACCATTAATTAATATAGCCGATGACAAGCAAACATCAATAGGCATACAAACTAATAAACAAGAAGCCCAAAGTTCTGTACTTTACACGGCTGTTATCAAGGCCCCAATACAGTTATTACATTAAAACATTTACAGCCATAAATGTCCTTATCCACGAAACTGTCAAAGTGGATTGAGGCCAAACATAAGTGACGATACATAGACTAAGCGTACAGCCCAAAGACCCATTCCATTTNTTTCTCCATTGCGACCCATCAGCGGGGTGTCTCAACATATTGTCTTCCCTCCGATCCTCTTTGTGCCACCGCAGCAATTTAGCATGCTCTTTGTTTCTGAACAAGCGCTTCAGACGTTGTATTATAGGGAAATACCACATCACCTTGGCAGGGACTCTTTTCTTGGGGGCCTCTCCCTCAACATCACCAGGGTCGTCTCGCCTGATTTTATAACGCGAGCAATTGCAAACCGGACAGGCGTCCAAAGATTCGTACGACTTGCCCCGATAAAGGATACAATCATTGGGACATGCGTGTATCTTTTGTACTTCCAGTCCTAGAGGGCAAACGATTTTTCTTGCTTCGTATGTTGTTTCGGGCAATGTGTTGCCCTCTGGAAGCATCTTCTTTATCATTTTCAATATCTCTCCAAAACCTTTGTCAGACAAGCCATTAGTTGCCTTCCATTGCAACAGTTCCAGTGTGGTACCCAATTTTTTCTGGTCCTCTTTGCAATCTGGGTACAACAATGTTTTGTGGTCCTCCAACAAACGGTTCATCTTCTCCCGCTCTTTCGCACTTTCGCAGTCTTTCTCTTCATCACGGATCATGCCACCTAAGGTGTCATCATCCTCATCCTCTGCAACTGCTTCACCCTCGCCCATTGCCGTATCATCTGCAAAGGCACCGTATTGTGCAAAGTCCGGGATGTTGTCGTCACCTTCTTCATCACCTTCTTCAAAGAATATCCCCGCTTCGCCGTGTTTGGTCCAACAGATATAGTTAGGCATGAAACCACTCATAAGCAAGTGTGTGTGGACCACCTTCTTCGAGATGTGATAATCCTTCTTATTCTCACAGACCTTGCATGGACAGCATATAAAACCCGAGGTCGAGTTAGCCTCTGCCGCGTCGAGGAATTGATGAACGCCATTAATGAAGTCAGATGAGCGTCTATCCGCGTTGTACATCCATTGCCGATTCATCTATTCACAAAATACAATGAAAAATTCATCCCCAATTTCTAAAGTTCGTAATAAACCTAAATAAGAATATCATATATAATCTCTAAAAATCTTAATAACCGTAAACATCAACATCATTTGATGCCACCAAAAAGATGTATTTCTAAAGACTTATTAATTTGAAAAACAAATACAGACATAGACTTACAAATCGTACGTAGGTTTTGTTCTTGCTTGGGAAAAACTTATTAATTTGAAAAACAAATACAGACATAGATCACATTATGACAGGCGGTGGTATTTAAGCATATTTGGGCGTATTCTTTGGGTCTGGAGGTGGAGTTGTTTGACCCGCAACTGGCGGTGGAGCATAACGACCATCAAACGGAGGTTCTAAGCCTGCCGCAACATCATCTTCATGCTTCCTTTGCAAATATCGAACCATTGCTCTATGCAACGCTCCTTTTTTCTTTGGCTTCGGTTGAGGGTTGACGGTGGTTTTCCCCTTGCCAGCAGAGGAACGATGATTACCCCTACCATCATCACCACTTCCTCCAGCGGCAGTATCCATGTTGATTCTAGAACACTTGATTTTTTTTAATTTTGACATAACATATTAGTATATTACGAAAAAACTATCCATTATTCCTAGGTCTCATGCATTCTCAAATAACTAGAAGTAAAATTCTATTTTCTATTGACAACCATGAGAAGTAAAATTGAATTTAAAATCTAACTAAATAAGAATATCATTTATAATCTCAAAAAATCCTAATAACCCTAAATATCAACGTCATTTGAAGCCTCTAAAAAGATGTAATTCTAAATTTCGTAATAAGCCTAAATATGAATTTCATTTATAATCTCTAAAAATCCTAATAACCCTAAATATGAATATCATTTCTAATATCTAAAAATCATAATAAGCATAAATATGAAATTCATTTAATGTTTCTACAAATAATCCAAAAATATAAACAATGTCTAAAAATTTGTGCATCATCTCCACACATGCAACAACTAACTATATATTGATTCTCTATTACAAATTCATAATAAAAATGAAGATTCAATCTAAAATCTCTTATTTCAATCCATTCCACAAAACACAAATTACTCAAAACATAGAGCATGAAATAGACCATACTAAACGTCAAAAGAGAGAGGATGAAGTTTCTAACCTTCTAGCGGACTTGGTTTGCAAAATCTCCAAAAGTTATGAAAAAATCGGGCATGAGCTCCCCCAACCCGAGCTCAATGGAGGACGAAGAAATGAGCCATGGCTCGGGCTGGGGGAGGAAGAAGGCCCCTTTATACGCAGGGCCCCTTTGGTACCGGGTGGTAGTACCACCCGGTACCAAAGGGGGCCCCTTTGGTACCGGGTGGTGCCACCACCCGGTACCAAAGGCCCCGAGGCTCATTGGTACCGGGTGGTGACACCAGCCCGGTACCAATGTTGCCTCATAGGTACCGGGTGGTGCCACCACCCGGTACCAATGAGAGCGCAGAATTATTGGGGATTGGACCCGGTACCAATGCTTCCATTGGTACCGGGTCCAATCCAACCGTGACCGATTAGGGAGGATGGATAGCGAGTTCTCTGGTAGTGATGCATGCAATAGATAGGGCCCTAGCTAGCAGTTACTTCACATCTTTATTTCTTCGGTCAGCTAGAGGGAGCATAACAACACACTGAATAGTGAAAGGGATCACACGAACATTGAATACACATTTAAGGAGGACATACCACTGTCCTCTAATACATATATGTGGATAATGCAACACATGAGCTTACACACAAGAAGACTACATAATATGTTACTTATACGAACTCACTGGTAGGAAGGCACATATATTCTACATTATTAAATGCTACAAGCCATATGAGTAGTGCTGGAATATTTAAGATAACGATCACTGCAGGGCCAGTGTTGGATATAACCACCTCTTGGTGCCCTGTGTCTTGAATGATCTAAACCATTTCCTGTGACGGAATTAGTCCATACGTTGATATACAATGGCCGGTTGCTTCAATCTTCATTACATGCATGGCATGGGTAGCGTGACCATGGTGCATAGTCGGACGAGGATATTAGAATAATAAAAGGATGCAAAGGCAACCCCCCATTTGTACCTAGCACAGGCAGTGCTGAGATTGCATTTCCTGCAACAAGGAAGCACATAATTATACCTTTGCAATAAATATGGAAACCAAATCAGTGTAAATATAGCAAGATGCATACCATTCAATCAATAATTGGATTTCCGTTCGGTGTATTCTCTTGTATGATGTTAAATAATTCTCGAGCAAGCTGTTCATGTCTCGTCTCTGGTGGCTTTGCTCTGGTGTACATGAATGGCTCAACATATATGCTTGGTGGATGTGTCGTTGGAGTACAGGGTGCCAAGGGAAGGATGTCACCATAGCTTCCACAAATAGAGCTCAGACGCTTCAAAAGAGCCTTGTGGGCATTGAACAACCCATTTTTCTCATTAATCAGCATTTGATATTTGATCTGAAGAAGTTGTGACCAGCTTACAGAATGGTGCAGCTGCCTATATGCTTCTAGGAAAGAAGCATAATTCACGTCATTGATATGGATGTTCATCTTGGATACAAAATGGCTACTCACTACTTCAGAAACATTTTCTTCTGCTTCATATTCTGTCATGCAAGGGATGCCTTGGAAACCTCAACTTCCACCTTACCATTGTTCCCCTCTTTAGGAGGAGTTTCAACTGTGAGCCAGGCAATCATTTTAGTCTCATCCAACTTCACTACCCCTTCTATATGAATAATTGCGCCTAATTTGCTAACGATCTGCCTTAGGATGCTCTTGCGAGAGATGTCAACTAAAATTGGATCCTACACAAAAACAAGAAAATATATAGCTAAAAAATGCATGCCAATTAATATATAGCTGGGAAATGTACTTAAATAATCCCGAGGCAAGGGCAAATACATATAGTTTATAAATGTCTGTAGGATATATAACCAATCACTATAACAAGGATGGATATTTTGGAGGGATAATGCTAAACAAATAGATAACAATACATATAGATAAAATCTTATCATCCTTTGTTAATGTAAAAGAAATACCTTCACCATAGAGTCACGAGCTTGTGAACTCTCCGGAGCACGTGACACTACTGGTTCTGTGACAATGTTTTGCCCCTTTTCCATTTTAAGCTGCCAATTATCAAAGAAGTTTAGTAGAACCATATGTAAGGAGACTCAATCATGGTTACTATCATATATATATTTATAAGTAAGGAGACTCATGGATAATTACCATAACAGTTTTAATTAATTAAAACACCAAGATCAATGATTTCAGTGGCAAAAGGTTGAAGCTGTGGAAGAAAAGAGTCATGGATATTGCAAAAATATGCAAGGAAGTTGCTGAAGAAAGGGATGAACTTGAGAAGAACTACACATATTTAGTAAAAAAAATGGTAAGCTACTCGAAAAGAATGCTAGAATGAAAGAGAAAATATCAATGTTGCAGGAAAAGACAAATTGTATGATGGATGATAAAGAAGAAAATACAGAACTCATAAACGGGAACAATCAGTTGAACGAAAGAAAGGTCAGCCTTTGATGAAGGACCCGATGGAAAATAAGAAGGAAGCAAAATAATCATTTGTATTCTTGGTGTCTTCATCGACCATGCCATGAAGAATGAAATATGTTTTCTATTTGATAAATATGTCATGTGATTTAGCAAGGTTTCTGATTCATCTGCTGTAATGTTAATAATGGTCACAGGGTTATCTCCATTGTAAAATCCATCGCCTCATAAAGAGCAAGGACTCATAAAGAGTGAGGACTGAAATTGTGTACTCCTATCACGTAGTGTTGTCTCCTAGTTGCTGTTTGCACGAGACAACATGGTACATTTCTTAACTAAAATATTCAGTTGTATAATTAATATGCTAGCATGTTCCAACCTGTGGAGCTATTGCCTCTGGCTATCCTAGTTATATGAATGTCATTATTAAAAAGAATGTGTCAGTTTAGATGGGCTAGGAAGCAGGGGCAGCAGCTTTCATTCAATGAACAATGTCAGTTTGATTTTAATGCCATTCATAAATCCGGTAGAATAGTGCGCATGAAACCACAACATGAATCATTATTCAGGTTTTCTGGGATCCACTTATGTTGTCTCTGCATAGGTTTCATTAATTTTACTAATCTCGTGTGTTGTGTTTCCCCTGTGGAAGCGCTGCCACTAGTGCTCAGCATGCAAGTAGTATATACCTGGGTCATAAGCACACAAGCCAAACTTGCAGACGTGATGTTGTCATGATGTGTTAACAAAATTTATTTGAATCTATATGCAACATAATAACCAAGATGATTGTACTCCATTTAATAGATGCAATTGAACTGATTTGAAATGAATAATTCAATATAAAAACCAAGCCAGCAGATGTTGAGCTGTTTCTATCTGAGCTGTTATGCAATACAATAGCCAAGCCGACAGACATGACATCATTCAATAAATGAGAAATGAGAGGTGTGATTTGTTTTGAATCATTGTGTAATAACCTTCCTGCATATGTCAATCCGTGCAATGAATTTGATTTGAGTGAACTGATTCAGTTTGTTTCAACTATCGTGCAACAATAAGGCCCCGCAGATATAATGTTTCGTGATAAAAGCGAAAGCAGTGAACTGAACTAACTTTAAAAATTATTCAACATCAAGAAGCATGGACAGCTAGATGTCTCCTAACTTGTTTAGACCACCCATTATTAATGGCAATGACAGTGACTTGACAAGAGTGGGACCACTATATTGTTACGGATTGCGATAGAAAGTCTACATGAAAGGAGACGTAGGCCGTGGTGTGTGGAGGCATGGGCGGTGATGAGGTGACAACATGGCGGCAGTGGTTGGATGCAGAGACCGCATGCTCTGTGTCTCAAGGGCACGCGTATGTCTGCACACAATGTGGACAGGCTAGGACGAGATGGAGGCAATCAAAAGGGACACAAAATTGAGATGGCCTGAGCGGCAAGCCTTGACTCAATGAGGGGATTGAGAATAATCTTATATATTAGTTTTGGAATTAGATTTTGAATTTAAATGACTACTTTTGAACGTTCCAAATCCGTTTTTATTGTACTAATCCCTTTGATTGAGCTAGCACTCGGCTCAGAAGTGATCGATGCGTATTTAAAAAAAAAATGGGGTCTGTATTATTCATCTACATTCCAATCTTTGTCTCACAAATGTCTATAAGTACGACAATGGTTAGCCCTCAGCTCATCATATAGTTTGTAGTCACAAACACGTCCAAACTCCAGAGACACCTGCCTCACAACACCCAAACCTTCGTTTTGACCACCACATTAGCCCCCAACACCATATGTAGCACAAGCCTTGGGCACCGAAATAGCCATGGAATTGAGCAATGAGATCGATAACACTACTCCTTGCAGCTCATCCGTGAGCAACGTCTCGATGGCAAGGTCTGTCTCCCCGTCGATCCCGACGGCGCGGCAGCATGCTACGTGTCGTCGGTAAATCCCATGCAAGATGCATTCCACCAGCGCATAGCGTTCATGCCACAGCAGCAGCAACACCAGCAGCAGGTTTCATATGGGGACCTAATGCCTGAGTACACAGGCATTACTACCGCTTCGGCCGAGGCTGCCGGATTTCAGGTGGAACCGGTGACGATTTGGTTTGGCATCTCTGGTGTCTGACCCTAGCCCGTGGTCGTCGCCCATGGTATCTCTGCATCCAACCTTGCACTCTTGCGCACCTGTTCCTTTGCCGGTACAGGCCAGGCCGGCCTTTGATGCGATTGGCTTTCGCAAGTACCGCGGCGTTCGGCAGAGGCCATGGGGCAAGTTCTCGGTGGAGATCCGCGATCCCATCAGCAGGAAACGGATGTGGCTTGGCACTTACAACACCACCATTGAGGCTGCACGCACATATGACTATGCCGCATTCCGCATGCATGGTTCCAGTGCCATTCTCAACTTCCCTAATGAGGTTGGCTTCCACAGTGTCCCTGTTTGTTTTCGCGGCGATGGCGACAATGGCGGTGGCCAGTTTGACGGGAATAATCCTGCCAAACAGCCTGTTGTCGCCGCGCATCTGCCTGCCGTCCGTCGTAAAAAAATGCCTTGTTATAATGGATCGTCGCAGAATGTGAGGAATCAGGTCGGAGGTGCTGACCATTCTCCCACCCATGCGTATCCAGGAATCCAAAACAAACATGGTCAATGTGGCCTTACTGGCTTTAGTACTGCAAACACAATGATGCCGCACAATAAGCGGAAGCTAGACGACGCCCATTCCAACATCGAGGATATAGGATGGCAGAAAATTCCATAAAGATTATGTTATGAAAGTGCTGTTAAGGCACTAGTATGTAATTATTGTATTGTAGTATAAATAACTTTATTTGGGTTAGTTTCATCGAGCCAGCATGAAACTGCGTTGTATCTAATAATAGTTATGGTATTAGCTACTCTATTGTAAAATAGTCTCACTTTGTAAGAAGAGTGGGCACTAATTTTGTAAGGCCTAGCTTTGTCTTCTTGACATTGTATGCACTAGACCAGGTGACGTGTTCCATTTGCAGGAATGCCAGGACACAACGGCAGTTGCTTCCATTTAATGAATAAGTCCGGATTGGTTTTAATGGCATCCAAGGGCCAGTATGCACCAGACCAAAGCAATAAAAATAAAAAATCCAACATTCTAGTTCCATGCATTCTATTTATGTGAACTGATCGATTTGATTCGAGATGACAGATGAAAACCTANCCCTTTGGTACCGGTTGGTGGCACCATCCGGTACCAAAGGGGGTCACATTGGTACCGGTTGGTGTCACCAACCGGTACCAAAGGCCCCGAGGCTCATTGGTACCGGGTGGTGACACCACCCGGTACCAATGTTGCCTCATAGGTACCGGGTGGTGCCACCACCCGGTACCAATGAGCGCGCAGAATTATTGGGGATTGGACCCGGTACCAATGCTTCCATTGGTACCGGGTCCAATCCAACCGTGACCGATTAGGGAGGATGGATAGAGAGTTCTCTGGTAGTGTATTGATCCAAGGGTGCACTCATGGGAGGTGGGAGGGGTGATTTGCAAAACTCAGGGAAGGTGGGAGGGGTGATTTGCAAATCACCCCTCCCACCTCCCCTGAGTGCACCCTTGGATCAATATCGTGTGGTCCAGATTGAAGTTCCGATCCATCAGCAGGAAACGCATGTGGCTTGGCACTTACAACACCGCCATTGAGGCTGCACGCGCATACGACTATGCCGCATTCCGCATGCGTGGTTCCAGTGCCATTCTCAACTTCCCTAATGAGGTTGGCTTCCACAGTGTCCCTGTTTGTTTTCGCGGCGATGGCGACAATGGCGGTGGCCAGTTTGACGGGAATAATCCTGCCAAACAGCCTGTTGTCGCCGCGCATCTGCCTGCCGCCCGTTGTAAAAAAATGCCTTGCTATAATGGATCGTCGCAGAATGTGAGGAATCAGGTCGGAGGTGCTGACCATTCTCCCACCCATGCGTATCCAGGAATCCAAAACAAACATGGTCAATGTGGCCTTACTGGCTTTAGTACTGCAAACACAATGATGCCGCACAATAAGCGGAAGCTAGACGACGCCCATTCCAACATCGAGGATATAGGATGGCAGAAAATTCCATAAAGATTATGTTATGAAAGTGCTGTTAAGGCACTAGTATGTAATTATTGTATTGTAGTATAAATAACTTTATTTGGGTTAGTTTCATCGAGCCAGCATGAAACTGCGTTGTATCTAATAATAGTTATGGTATTAGCTACTCTATTGTAAAATAGTCTCACTTTGTAAGAAGAGTGGGCACTAATTTTGTAAGGCCTAGCTTTGTCTTCTTGACATTGTATGCACTAGACCAGGTGACGTGTTCCATTTGCAGGAATGCCAGGACACAACGGCAGTTGCTTCCATTTAATGAATAAGTCCGGATTGGTTTTAATGGCATCCAAGGGCCAGTATGCACCAGACCAAAGCAATAAAAATAAAAAATCCAACATTCTAGTTCCATGCATTCTATTTATGTGAACTGATCGATTTGATTCGAGATGACAGATGAAAACCTAGTACTGCAACAGACCAGGCGATGCGTGCCCAGTGATGAATGCAACATGGGTGAAATGAGTTGATTTGAAGCAAGGTTGCAGGTAGACCATCTTAAGATTAAATGCATGCCTAGTCTGTGGTAGGCAAGACACAAAAAATTAAATTAGAGAGCACTGAACTACATGCATGATATAGTAATTTTACAGGAGTCTCATATAGTTTACCAAAGAGGGTAACTATTTGTGATATCTACCACTGCCATGGGCATGGAAGACCCCTTAAATAGCCCACCCAGACCTCCAAGGGCATACCCTCCACCCGCTTCAGCTCCATTCAATTGGAAACCTGGCACATCTATTTGTAATTTTAACCACCCAACTATCTAGTCATATATAGAAGAAGTCAACCGAAAAATGGTCGCCTAAGGTGAAGTAGCTAATACCAATGATGACCCACTTATATGTTTCATTGTTTTCTATGCCTTGATTGCACGTGATCTTTTCATTGATACTCATGTGACATTGGATTTCTTGTGGACTTATGGAGTGCCTACAAGATTTCTACAGGGTAGCTAGTTGATTGCACTCCCACATCTTCTTTTATTCAATGTTACTAAGTATTTACTCATGTGAGCTTGCTTGTAAACTTGTGACCTTTTTAGCATTTGATACCTCATATTAAAAAATATTAGATCATAACAATGTTTGTGTGCGTGCCAAAATAGGTAGTGCACTGGCACGTAATTATGTGGAGTCTATAGACTACCACACATTGACCACATTATTTGACAAATGTAATATCTTACAGCATCCAAAGTGCAAAATGTACATCGGTGTCTCATGATATATTAGGAGAGATGGCTGCTAAGCGTATAGACGCTGAGAGGCTACCATCGCTACTCCAAAACAAGTTTGGCCACCCCTGTCCGCTGCACCATGGCATAAGAGACAACCCGTGCTGCTACTTTTGTCTAGATTGCCGAGGATTAAAGCAAAGAGTCTTTATGTCGTCATTGTCGAGCAAATCATCCATCTCATTGTGTTCTGCAGGTTTATATTCTCCTTTGAAAAGGCACTCAATCTTTTATATCACTTCAGTTGTTACAAACAGTTTATGGCTTCACAAATCATTGATTAGGTGCGGAGGGCATCACTTCACGAAGCAGTTCGAGTACTGTCGGATGTTTGGACCCGGCAGTCCACACAGGGTAGCCTACGTGGTTGATTTGTCGAGGGACAGATCGAGGATCAGAAGTCGATGGTAACACAAGACGCAAGGATTGAACAGGTTCGGGCCGTCGAGATGACATAACACCCTACGTCCTGTGTTGGCGGCGATTGTATTGCTGTGTATGAAGTTCCTGAAGGATCTCCGTAGTTGGGTTCTGTCCTAGGGTTGTAGCGTAGATGTTGTGCGTGCTCTAGAGGGGGGTCTCAAGGCGCCTTATATAGTCCGGCTGCCTTGAGTTACAAGTCGGTCAGAGATCGTAACCTACCCGAATTACAAGGATTTGATCCTATAACGATTACAGATATCTTTCCCTATAATTCCGGCTAGTTTATCTTGATCTCCGAGCTTCTTGCGGGATACGCCGTGAGCTTTCCTTGCCGCGCGCGTCGTCGCGCCCATCCGGTTCGCCCGACTGGTGGACCTTCCGACTGGTGGGCCACCTAGTCCGACAAACCGATCCAGATGTACTCGGATTGGGCCGCCCTCTGATGGTTGGGCCAATCCGCCTGCTGGGTACCCCTGGGGGTCTACCCCCGACAAGCCCCCGAGTAGTACGTGGTTGAGGGACAAGTCGGCGAGGTCGTGCTGCCCGATGAGCGTCGAGCCTGCTGCAGTTGGAAGCGAAACCGCGTGATACTGGAGAGAAAAGAGCTGTCAACCAACGGATGCGCCGCGAGGTGCGTCCGTTGGCCGTAGCCCCCGAGCCTTGAAGCGATTCCGAAGGAATCGGTCCAAGGGTTAGTAGCCTTCTTCAGAGGTCACCGAATGATCAACGGATGCGCCGCGAGGTGCGTCCGTTGGCCGTAGCCCCCGAGCCTTGAAGCGATTCCGAAGGAATCGGTCCAAGGGTTAGTCGAGAAGCATCTGGCTAAATCATCCGGCATTAATTTCGGCGTCCAGCCCCCGAGTGTGAGGGCCAGCGGAGTCCTGCGGGACACGCCGAGTAGTCGCCCCGGCGCTAGCCCCCGAGCGTAAGGGCTGAGCACGCCGAGTGGTCGTCCCGGCGCCAGCCCCCGAGCGTGAGGGCTGAGCACGCCGAGTAGTCGTCCCGACGCCAGCCCCCGAGCGTGAGGGCTGAGCACGCCGAGTAGTCGTCCCGGCGCCAGCCCCCGAGCGTGAGGGCTGAGCACGCCGAGTAGTCGTCCCGACGCCAGCCCCCGAGCGTGAGGGCTGAGCACGCCGAGTGGTCGTCCCGGCGCCAGCCCCCGAGCGTGAGGGCTGAGCACGCCGAGTGGTCGTCGCGGCGCCCAGCCCCCGAGCGCGAGGGCCGAGTCGAGCCGTCCGAGGCACGCCGAGTAGTCGTCGCGGCGCCCAGCCCCCGAGCGTGAGGGCCGAGTCGAGCCGTCCGAGGCACGCCGAGTAGTCGTCCCGGCGCCAGCCCCCGAGCGTGAGGGCCGAGCACGCCGAGTGGTCGTCCCGGCGCCAGCCCCCGAGCGTGAGGGCTGAGCACGCCGAGTGGTCGTCGCGGCGCCCAGCCCCCGAGCGTGAGGGCTGAGCACGCCGAGTAGTCGTCGCGGCGCCCAGCCCCCGAGCGCGAGGGCCGAGTCGAGCCGTCCGAGGCACGCCGAGTAGTCTTCCCGGCGCCCAGCCCCCGAGCGTGAGGGCCGAGTCGAGCCGTCCGAGGCGCGCCGAGTAGTCGCCCCGGCGCCCAGCCCCCGAGCGCGAGGGCCGAGTCGAGGGTCCGTCAAGTCTTCGTCTTTCTCGTCATGCGGTAGCGCCAGCCCAGTACTCAAAAAGCACTCAGCTAGCGATCCTTGTGGAGTGTAGCGCCAGCCCGAGTGCTGCAAAGCACTCGGCTAGCGACCGTCGTGGTGTGTAGTACCAGCCCGAGTACTGACTGACTCGAGTACTCAGCTGGCGGCGATGCCGGAGTGGTCCAGCCCCCGAGCGTAACAGGCAAGCTCGGGATCCAAACATGTGCCCTGCAATGAAGATATGAAGGATAGGTAGTATATGGTGTAGCAAATACTAATTCTGGAGAAAAACATTCGGCGCTGTATGTAATAGAATTTCTACTTCCAACTCTTTAAGTCTATTAATTTCCTCGGGTAGTTATCCTGTTACGTTTATGCACCTGATCCCCGATAGCCGTAGTCCATAGCGCAGGGAGCTGGGCCGCATGCACGCGTAGGAGCGTAGGCGTACGGAAGAGTCGAGGTTTCACGGATTAAGGCGTGTGCTTCCCAAGTACTTTAGCGACTTGTACAAGAGTGGAAAAAGAAATAAACGATGGAGAAAAATGCAATATGCGTCCATTGAGTGTTGCCCGACTGCTTGTGTAGCGCTCGGGCTGTATAAGCAGTCGGGAACAAACCAAGGGTAGTCGGCGATGATCATGGAGACATAGAAGAGCCGGGGCGTACGAAGTATATAGAAGCCGTAAAGTATTTAATTGAAAATAATACTTAGCTTGATTGGTAATCGAGTCGGAGAATCGATGTGTCGCCCTCGAATGTTGGTACCACGCCTTGCTGTCGTAGCCGAGTGGACGAGGTTGTCGAGGAGGTCGGCGGGACGGCGAGCGACACGTTGGAGTTGGCGGAGTTGCCGGCGACCCGACGGTGCACCGGCGAGGGTGGAATTGGCGGTGGACTTCCTGACAAGCAGTAGGCGGACGGCTGTACCGAAGACATGCTTGCACTCCAAAACTCAGCCGTCGAATTAATGAGAGGCCAATATACGTAAACACCATCCATGCATGTACATACACGTGAAACGAGGAAGATTGATTAGTATAATTCTTGCTACGATAGACCATAGAGACACGAAGCATATACTAGATCGAACATATAGGAAATAGATAGAATAGGTCTAGATTCTTCCCTGTATGCCATCTGCGGTGCGTGTGGTCCACGAAAATCACGGTGCCTCATGTACGTACCCGGTGTTGCCGAGTGTCATCGAGACGAGAGGAGATAGCCTTCCCTTCTTAGATCTCGATGACGCGTGGTCTAATCCAACCAGAACACCGCCGGCGGTGGAGGCAAATCGTAGTCGATCTTGAAGGTCTGGGACATGCGCGCGTGGAGGTTGACGTGCGCCAGAGGAACACGACAACTCGGAGATCGATCTGCGGCGGTGGCCGGATCGGCGAGTTCGACGCGGAGAGCCGTGACTTGGATCGTAGATGTACACGCCAACAACCAGTACGAAGTGCAGTGCAGAGATGGCTCGTGCAGCACCCATCGACGGTGGCCCATCGACGCTGCCGCCGCCGCCAAGCCTGCTCACGAAGACGAATCTGCCATCGAGCTTGTAGATTGATCTCGTCGATCAACCCCTACCTGGCGCGCCAACTGTCGGATGTTTGGACCCGGCAGTCCACACAGGGTAGCCTACGTGGTTGATTTGTCGAGGGACAGATCGAGGATCAGAAGTCGATGGTAACACAAGACGCAAGGATTGAACAGGTTCGGGCCGTCGAGATGACATAACACCCTACGTCCTGTGTTGGCGGCGATTGTATTGCTGTGTATGAAGTTCCTGAAGGATCTCCGTAGTTGGGTTCTGTCCTAGGGTTGTAGCGTAGATGTTGTGCGTGATCTAGAGGGGGGTCTCAAGGCGCCTTATATAGTCCGGCTGCCTTGAGTTACAAGTCGGTCAGAGATCGTAACCTACCCGAATTACAAGGATTTGATCCTATAACGATTACAGATATCTTTCCCTATAATTCCGGCTAGTTTATCTTGATCTCCGAGCTTCTTGCGGGATACGCCGTGAGCTTTCCTTGCCGCGCGCGTCGTCGCGCCCATCCGGTTCGCCCGACTGGTGGACCTTCCGACTGGTGGGCCACCTAGTCCGACAAACCGATCCAGATGTACTCGGATTGGGCCGCCCTCTGATGGTTGGGCCAATCCGCCTGCTGGGTACCCCTGGGGGTCTACCCCCGACAAGTACGAGATCTCAAAGGGATGATTGATATAAGGGGCATACAACAGTATGCCATTAACGGATACAGTATAGTCCACCTTAACAAAAGACCCGGAGATAGACGCTCCCTGCTTGGATCCAAACGTCGTCTCTACATGTTTGCATGCATAGTATGCAGGCGTAGACTAATGGATGAAGGCAAGTTCTTTTGCTCGGTGGGATGCAAGGTAGGGATCTGGTTGGGTTATTTCATATATAGGCAAAGTAATGCAATTGCTTTAAAAAATTAGGTACCAATGATTACTTCTTGATGTGTTGAATTCAGCTAGAAGACGAGGCTCACAGCACAGTGAACCTGATGGGAGGCCCAAATGTGAATATCAACCATAGTTCCATGTGCGATGAAAATCTTGCCGCTAAAACAATAAAGAAGAAGAAGGAATCCACACAAGACATGGTCTCGGTCAAGGTGCAGGGCGCCACAACGTCTAGGTGCCCATTCAAGGGGCCGGAGGCCATGCCACCGAGGAGCACGCACAAGGGACGCCTAGTACGCGCGCCGTTCTACTGAGCCTCCAGTGATCATTGGCAAAACCGCAGCTTTTCTCATAGCACAGGCCACGTAGACATGCAGCCGCATATGAAACTCGGTAGCTTATAATCCTCAAGTTGCATTTAATCTATATGACCTCTATGTCATGTCCTGTAAACTATGAAGCTATGTGGCTCTAGTAGATAAAGGATGAACCAATGTCTAGTGCTTGCAATTTGTGTTAGCAACATGTTACGCATATGCGCTGGGGAGGAATCAAAGTATGTGTGTATATTTTCCAAAGCAACTGGCTGTAAGATTTCTCTTATATCGACATAGGCATATTCCGAGATATATAACATAAATTTAATTTTCCACCAAGCAAAGAGAGCAACATCGATGCCAAATTTTTTAATTTTTTTAAACTACTCTAGCTCTTACACAAATAATCATCATTTCAGAAAATCCCAAAATATATCACTGTAGTCCCACTGAGCTTTAAGTTCAGCAGCATTCCATGCACTAAATGTCGTTTTCAATTTGCTGACTGAAAATTGATGGGCATCAACGAGGATAAACCCTAGTGGGTTTTGGTGCCATATTATGGCTGCCAATGACAAGAGCCATTGAATATTTTTGCAGTCAGTATGGGCAGCATTCTTTCATGTCAAAATAAATTTCTACCTACAATGCTCCCTGGCCACTTGAGCCATTGGATCAAGTTGTTAATTTTTGGAATTATGTTCTTGGTGGAGCATGCATGCAAAGTACACACCATTTAATGAACTTACTGAAGCCACTCCTTCATGTCAAGCAAGTACACACCATTTAATCACGGAGCTGCTGCATCAAATTTTTTCACGTCATATTAATTTGCTACATCCAATGGTCTGTCATCTCACATTATTCATGTGTCAGGTATGGCGGGCCTTTTCACCATTTAGATATTTTATTCACCATTAGGAATGACGTGACACCATATGGGTTAACTATGTCACCATAGTGATTGGATGGGTGTAGATATTGCCTAGTCGATCCAGTGTTCTGCTCAGACCTGTCGAGAAATAGTCCTTTCGAACAGAGGTTCGGTTAATTAGCTTAATACATCACGTAGGACAGCTAAGGCCGTATAAGGGAGCAATCAACCATGTGTTGATGTAAAGGGAGTCCTGGATCATATAAAGGAGCAAGCAACCTGTCGTATAAAGATTGCTAGTAGAATGCTGGATGGGTATGGGACGATGTAAAGGGAGTCCTATATCGTTTTTGTGGGTTAAAAAAATTGGAGTGTGGTGGAGCTACAACTGGACAGCTGGGATATGTGCGAGCATTAGTGGTTTTGTCCTGGACCTGAATCTGTTCCCTTTGTAGCTAGAGTTTGCATTAATTAATAACAAGTTCCATGACATGTACAATCAGGCCGAAATGAGGCAGGGTATATGTTCTCCAAGAACTGGGCCAGCGTCAAACTACACTGGCAATGAGAGCCATGCTAACTCAGGCTACAAAGGCTGATTGTCAATGTCGCTAGAGAAAATATGGAAAAAATATGCCAATAAATCAAGCATGCATTGCCAGTACTGCTGAGATTGAAGGCGGCACCAAGGATGAGGTAGACTCTACAGTGAGCATCATTGGATGCTACAAAAGGAGCTACAAGGAATATCAAGGTAGTTTTCTTAAACGTTAGTTCCCATGACAGTACTATGTTCAAAAAGCTGCGTAACCATTTTCCAATGATCCTGGAGAGTTCTATTACCTTCGTTGCTGTCTTTAAAGAGATAAAGAGAACCTATATGTATACACTATCACGTAGGATGACGGATGTGTTTAAGCACATGGACAGGCGTTCCAAAATTTAACATTCATATAGAAAAAATATCTTTGCACAAAGGTTTTGTGTGATCCTCATAGAATATAATGAATACGATTAAGAACATGAATTAGAATAGAAGCAAAACTATCATTTAATTTTGGCACATGTCACACACAATGAAAAACACCATTAATTAATATAGCCGATGACAAGCAAACATCAAATAGGCATACAAACTAATAAACAAGAAGCCCAAAGTTCTGTACTTTACACGGCTGATATCAAGGCCCCAATACAGTTATTACATTAAAACATTTACAGCCATAAATGTCCTTATCCACTAAACTGGCAAAGTGGATTGAGGCCAAACATAAGTGACGATACATAGACTAAGCGTAAAGCCCAAAGACCCATTCCATTTATTACTGAGCAAACTTATAAGCTAGAGTACTAATTAGGACACCCTGCACAAGGAACTTGCAGCAGCACCACTGCTTGATTGGAAGCGGACACGCAGCAGCTGATAGTAGATGGTGCAGACCACAGAGGAAGGCTTACTCATTACTGTAAAGTGGGAATACTTAGAGTCATTCACCTGCCCAAGCTTAATCAACAGTCCAATACATTAAACATAAGCTACCTTGCTTTCCCTTTCTTTGCAAAGTTTAGTTCCTTGCGAGCAGACCTCGGCCGTTTACCCAGAAGATTATTTCTGCGACATAAAAAATATACCATTAGGCTACCCACACAAGTGAACTGCTTTAAATATGGGAAGTTGTAATAGAACAATTCATTTTGATGGTCTGTAATATGTTAATTATGAGGTTAGAAGAATGCAGCATGTACCCACTGCAAGCCAGGACAAAGCTACTTCCCGGGACTCTTCAGGGGCATCGGAAGGAACCTTTTTTCCCTTAGTTGATTCGTTCTTGCTAGTTGTAATTGTGTGATGTTCAGGAGGAGGCACCTTCTGGATCTAAGGTCACATTAGTTATTCCAGAATCACCGTCTTCAGTCTGATTTCTAGAGTTTCCTGTTGTGGATGAACCACGAGGAGGATCCTGAACTTTGGAACCAGCACCGCTAGATCGCTCCCTAGCAACCGTAGGAGCCATAAACACCATTCTAACTTGAAAACACAGCTGCCCTGTCCTAAACGTTTGCTCACTGATAACCACTTGAAACACATACTTCCGGCCAACAAGACTGCGAAGGGACGCAGGCAGTAGTATCTGATTGGATGAGCTTTCTTCCACGAGTTCTGCAGCAGTCTTCCAGACAACCTACTCAGCTACACCTCCAAACAAAAATATTTTCACACAGCCCGTACTATCCTCGATCACCACATTCAGCTTGTAGCTATGTTGTGAATAGAAAGGCGCATGTCAAGAATAATTAAATAAATATGAAAGTAGGGAATGCCATGTCAAAAATAATTACCTGGGGACAATCATTGGCTTCATTTCACCACAGTTAGTGCATTCAAAGCCTTCCAAAGTTGGCTTCACACCCCGCTTGCGCTTACTGCACCCCTTGTACCACCAACCATTGGAAACATTGATTTCCTTTATCTTTGCATCACATGTAAAACGAACACCCTAACAACAGTGGGGAGAAAAATCACTACTTTGAAAATACAATACATGGAACTGGCCTGAGAATCATGAAATACATTGTTGTCGTGAGGATCCAAGGAGAGGAGATCTGATACGGTCTTCCTATTAGAATTGGCCACATCAATAGCACCTGTCACAGCATCACCATCCCCTGGCAGTAACAGAACTTCGGAGCCTCTTCCTTCTAAACTGGAGATGACATAATAATGTACAACTTAAAAGTTTAAACACAGTTGTATGCAAAACATAACAAAGATAAATAAGTGATGTATACAGCAGGTTACCTGGCACGAAAAGCATTAACTTCAGGGATATCAATGTTCATATACCACTTCGTTGCAGCACCGCTCCCACAGGTTATCCCACCATATATTTAAATATTCAGGTAAGTGCATTACAATGATAGCCTTGACGTACGTATACTCGTTATTGATAGTTAGCATGAGATAAAACAACATCCACCTAAGTATGTCTTTACTTGCATCCCAGCAAAAATGATGACAACAGGTTCATCTTTTCCGATAGTTTCAATAAGGAACTCATCTTCAAAAGATGTTGCATGTTCACCCCATAGAGTTATGGGTAAAAGCCGATCACTGCAATATTACACATGTATTAAGTGTATAATAATATCCAAAACACTATACATTGTTGCGGGGCAAACCTTAGATCACGCAGCTCCACTGATCTCCTGACTGAAGGGCCATTTAGACCACTGGTTTGCACCACTACATGGATGACTGTAAGTTGCCCAATAACATCTGTTGAACAATCCATGATCATATCATATATCATACAGTATTGCTTCATTCAATCCGCAGTCAAGGTCTAAAATACAAATAATCGTAGATGGTGCTTACCTACTAAACCATGTCCATTCCTGTCCTTGCGATCTAGGTCCTCAAAATCGACAAAGTTAAAAGTATAGAGTGGAAGATTAGCAGAGAACTCAGAAGGCAGTTCCTCCACAACTGTCCATGATGTAAAAAAGATCGTCTGACTATTGGGCACGGCGTTGAACCTCCTTGCTTGCCTACTAACTTGGAATTTTTTTATCATATAGGAACGGCCCTCCACTAGAAAATCGGCAAATTTGGTCAGGTCCTTCTGTCCAATGGAAGCTGTAATGCTAACGCCCTGATGCACGAAAATTTAGAGTCACACAGAAACCATATACGCTATGAAAAAAATATGACAGATGCATGTCAAGTGGTGCACCTCCTCATCAACCAGCAGAAGTTCCATAGCAGTAAATGCTCTCCCCTTAGAAGTCCCAAATAGCTTCCACATCCTAACAACTCTAACCTTGATGCACCAATTGTGCCTTGTTGGATTTATTTGTGATAGCAAGCTGTACTCCATCTGTTGTTGGATCATCCAGGAAGGGAATAAAATAAAGTTGTTAATTGAGAAATGTAATTAGCAGCAAGAAGCACATCTTGGGTGCCATATAAATAGAAAATTGATTTAAATGAACATGCAGCATACAGTGTTAGCAATGCATAGAAATATTACCAAAGGGACTGGAGAATTTCTCTATAAACAATGTTTTCTGTGAGATTTACATCTTGGTTCGTGTCATCATCAATTAGAACCCTAAGCCCATTTCTAGAGGTTACACGTGATATAGCAACATAGAGTTGTCCATGAGAAAAAACTGGGCGTGGCAAGAATAGGCCAACATTCTGCAAAGTCTGTCCTTGGCTCTTATTTATGGTCATTGCATAACACAGTCGAACTAGAAACTGCTGCCTACTAAGAACAAATGGCCATTTAGTGCTTGACACATGCAAAGCAATCCGAGGAAGAAGTACCTTGTCACCAATATGTGATCCAATTATAATTTGAGCCTCCAATACCCGATCACCTAATTGTGTTATTATAAGACGTGTACCATTGCAGAGGCTAGCACTTTGATTTAAATTGCGTAGTAGCATGGCACGCGAACCAACCTTCAGGACCAGCTTATGAGAAGGAATTCCTTTGAACTGGAGTGTGTTTAGAAACTCCACCGGGTAAAGCAAGTCCAAATTACCATGCTCCTTTGACGACTCGACCAATGTATCTAAGCTAGGATATACCTTTTCATGGCCTGGGATTAAGGAAATAACATGGCTATTGATTTCATCAATGGTGTCATTTTTTGGAGAAATGATAGCCCTTTCCCTCAGGTAGGTTGGATCTGAATATAATATTTTTAAGCTGGGATAAGTAGTTCTTATAATATTATCAATAGCAGAGTCTAGTTTTGGAACTAAGATGTCACGTGGTATCTCAATCAACTCAGTGTCCCCGTCATCAATATGCGTACCTTTTATAGTGCCATCACCAGTACTCAACACCTAGTCATTAAAGTCTTTCACCTGCTGAGGTGCTAAACCAGACCCCCCCCATCCCAAGTAGGCGCATGTTGATTGTAAGCTTTAGAATCTTAACATGACTCCATAGATAAGAGTTAGTTATGGATGCATCCACTGTATCTAATCTACTACCACCCTCCACTACAGGTAATACTTGACGAAAATCTCCACCTAGTAACACCGTCTTTCCACCAAACACTCGGTGGAAACTGGAAGAGTCCATTTGACCAAGAATGTCACGCATACTACGATCAAATGATTCAAAGCAGTGTCGATGAGTCATAGGGGCCTCATCCCATATAATCAAAGAGCTCTGGACAATTAAGTCAGCAAGAAAAGTCCCCCTTTTGATATCACACATCGATGACTCATCGATAACTATAGGAATTTTGAATCGAGAATGTGCAGACCGACCTCCAGGGAGCAAGAGCGCAGCAACCCCTGATGACGCTACAGCAAGAACAATAAGCTTTTCTGATCGCAACCATTAAATTATTGCATTCCAAAGAAATGTCTTCCCAGTGCCAGCATATCCATATACAAAAAAACATTGGCCCGTTTTTTCATAAACCGACTGTATGACAACATCATAAATTTGTTTTTGTTCAGAATTTAATTGGGCTTTGAGGGTATCATGCATGTGTAGAAGCTTTGCACAGTCGTAAGCAAGTTCCTCAGCTAACAGTCTGTTTTTCACCTTTGTACAAAGATTTAGATCAGGCTTTGGTAAACCATAATCAGTCATTGAAGCACCATTCTTTACAAACAAACTATCTAGCTCAACCAAAACATGATTTTTCAGATGTTCTTTGGGCACTTTATAATCAGGCAAATGCACCATTCTTTTAATTTTCTGTTGTATATCATCAGTGAAATAAGTGTAGAACTCAGCGAACAAAGAAGGTGCATCACAGACAGAGCAAAAAAGAATTATAGTAACAAGCAGTTGTCGCATTTGCCCAGCAGTACCCCACACAGATGCTTCCTTAAGAGCCTCACGCCACTCATTGTCATCACCAAGAAACCCAGTAGCTTGACACGCATCCTTAAATGTTGGGTACAGAAATAGAACAACACTAACCGTCCGAAGATCCTCATATGACGTAGCACCCTTTGCCACATTTAGAAGCATACGGAGGTAGTAAAGCTCACCGCAACTAGGATTGATATATATAGCCCTACCAATTTTCTTAGGCCCCTTACGTGAATGCCATGCCTTATTCTTTTTATTCCAAACCCACTTTGTTGGGAATTCTATGTATGTTAAATCTCAAGCTGCTGGGAACACCCTATTAGCAGTAAACCACTCAGTCAATGTTGTTCCTAAACCCTAAACCCTAAACCTTAAACCCTAAAAACCCTAAACCCTAAACCCTAAATCCTGAACCCTGAACCCTAAACGAGGATCATCAACAATATTAACCAATGGTTGGTTAGCTGGGTACACAACACTATTCATCAAAGGAAGATGCACAGCTAGCCTCTCCACTGCTGGCATCCTATAGTGGATATCAAACTCGAACATACGCCAAATAGCCTCATGTGAAGATAAATAGCGGCAGTTAATGTACTCTCGAACCTCATCAACATCTTTGGCCTGTCTTGGTGCATCTAGTGGCTGGGCGCCAAGACTGCTACTAATGACCTCACTACGTGAATCACTGCATGGAACATTCTCTCCAAAGGTTTCAATGACAGCTCTAGCGTGATCTGGGCCTTTTGTGATATACTTGAACAGGTACTTGATGAGGTGTGTTTTATTGCACCACTCCACATTTATATGGGCTCTAAATCTTTTTAACAATGCCAAGTTATAGGGAACAACCCAACCATTATCAAGTTTAACCCCATATCTCTCAACTACATTGCTAGCCTCGGGTCGACGCCTATATTGCACAAAGCCATCCTCACCAACAATTGTGTTTGGTTCATAACCCTTAGGGAAGAATTTTGAGCATTTATTGTTTTTCATGCATGGGCATTTTTTAAAGCTCGCCACAAGGGCCGTGCACCATAAATTCATCAACGAGGCTATAACCCAAAGGATTAGATAATTTATCAGGTATCTCTGCACATATTTTTGAGTCAATAAAAGATGGGTGTGGGTCTTTGGTATTACCTTCAAGCCAAACCTAAATATGGACGTGAGGCAGACCGCGCTTTTGAAATTCAACAGTATAGAGCACTGAAACAAAATAATAAGTTTTTAAGGAATCACACAATGTATATATGTCTGTATGTGTGCATGTATACACATAGAATGCGTAGTGCCCTATTTTATAGCACAAGGGAAATAAATTTGACAACACCCATGGAGTCCTAATGCGGTAATGACTACTATTTTTGCATTGATGCTCTCTCTAGAAGGAATAATAATAAATGTGCCATAATGACTATTTTTCCAAACTTCAATCGCAAGTCTCAAAAACATGATACTCGTACCTGCTTGTGCCTTCCCAAAGTAAGTACCTTTCTTCAACTCAGAAACAAGTTCCTCAACCTTTAGTTTGAAAACTCGACTAACAATGTCAGGTCTAGCGTCAGGCCTCTGCCCTGGAATAAACGCAAGAGCGTCAGCTATTTCCTGCCACTTTGGATTACACGTAAAAGTAATAAACAGGTCTGGAGGCCCATAGAATCGACAAATCGCCATTGCATCCTGATAGTTTTGTACCATGTACCTTTTACTCCCAGTGAAGCTAGCAGGCAAAATAACCTTTTTTCCAACATTACTTCCATCTACGTCACCCTTGTGCAGTGCATCTTCAATACCTTTATACACCTCCGACCTTAAGTTTTTATGTTCTTTATGATAATCTAAGCCTGTTCTCCTGTACTGACGCATAAGCATCAACAATGTATTGCTGAAATAGTCAGTCACCACTTATTAACGTTTTTGCCTCACACCTACGTTGCTGTAACCGGAAAGCATAGTATTCAAGCATGGTAACCTCGTCTCTAGTTCCAACACAAGGTTCCGGACCGGTTATATTTGATCCCTAACTTGAATCCTTGATCCCCATAAGGGAACAGAATTGGGTACTGTAAGGCCATATAGTTTGCATGAAGGTTACTAATTCTTCTAAGCCCACAACCTCTATCTTGAATGATTATGTCAGGACTCTTCTTCTCCTCCAAAGAATCCCTTACTATTAAAGCTGCTATCTCTGAACCTGTTGGTGCACTATATTGAGGTGCAGCTTTAGACCTATCGTGCAACAGCCTAAGGCACAAAGGTTGGCATTGGCTCTGTCCCAATAGGTCCCTAGCCACCCTAAATGATCGTACCAGCTCATTTGATTCGTCAAACATCCTCACCAAACCTTCAACAATTCTTTTATCAACTCCACCATCACTGTCGCAATCCCTTTTCCTGTCAAAAATTGATATCCGATTTTGAACCTTGTTTTCAGTGTCAAAAATATAGAGTTGTGCATAAACTGGGGGATTACCCTCATCCGATAGCAAAGAACCAATTCGATGATGCACCTGGCCATTAATTTTGAATACATATGGCCCAGTACCCTTGTTTATGTGTGTATCAATTTTAGCACCAAGTGATGTAAAAGCGAACATGGAGTTATATGACCTTATAGATTTAATGAAATATTTTGATAAAACATCACCGTTTGGATTGAGCAACCCGGCCAGAAATTGAGGAGGATCTCTTTGGAATGGCAAGCTGACCTTACCTCCCCTACAACAAAGATGAAAACGAGTACAACCCCCTTCACCTGAATACGATCTTTTCACACGTTCTTGGTACCAAAATTGTGCACCACAGTACTGACACTCATGTGCAGGAGGGCCGTAGTATGAAATCCCAGGCGAAAGGTATACTAAAGAGGAAACAAAGCACTGGATAAATTACAAACTTATTTGTGGAGAATGTTAGATTATATCAGTCTACTAATCAATTTTAACACATGTATTAATCAGTCTTCCACACTTTCACTATATATACTTAATATAATTTAGAGTGAATGTGCTTACATTGATTTTGTGTCTGTCCAGAACAATCCGCTACATAAGAAATCAACACACTCACATGTTAATAAATAAGGATAGTAACTTATAAACTGCGCACAAAGAGGTACACAATTCACCTTGTTTCTTTGCCTGTCTTATGGATCTCCGACGCCCCTGCCTTTTACGAATTGTTCAGCAACCAGTAGCTAGGGACGAAAAAGAAAATAATTAATATAGTATACATAACCAGGCAAAGCAAATCAAAACTATATTTTTTTGGGGAGTGAGAACGCAAAAGAAGTGTAAGCAGGGAAAAATAAAGTTTGATCATCAGGTCCTAAGCATAAGAGTGGAACCTAGGCTGGCCTAGACGTCTGCAGCCATGCTCTCTGCTATTAAATAATTGTTTAAGTCAAATCAATTAACTCTTTTTGGCTTCTTTCATGATACATCACATCTGCATGTCCTCACTATTACACGTTGGTTCAAACAAATGAAATCAGTTCACTCAACAAAGGCATTCCCTCAAGTCAAGAAAATACACGTTCCTTAGAGACGAAAGTTCTGCATCTACCCCCTCTCCTATCAAATTACTTTGCCATATCCAATGGTCCATCATCTCACACTATATTGTATCTATATGTTTTCATGACGCACTGACAGCCACGCTAGCACCTGTCCATAGCCTAAATAGATAAAAGAAAATATCTGCCAATATATATGCTCCGGAGTTTAAACAAATAATAAAACATCTGCTAATATACATGCATATATATCTAATGCGGGTTTCTTCCTTGTATAGCACTCAGGCAAAGTCAAAATAATAAAAAAAAGTAGGGATACATTTCTATATATGCACAAACTTTGTTTCCATATATCTAATACATATATGTTGATTGAATACAATCAGACACATAAAGAGAAGCCATCGACATTCCATCGAAAATACTACCCGCTGAAGAAAAAAAGTAAGCAAAAGAACGTGAAGGTGTCCGCATACCTATCTTGGCGATTGCTTCTTTTTCGCGACGCCTCTTCCCTACACGACTAGATGAAGGAACACCCTCCATGTGGCATTTTTTGTACCTGTAATAGAAGGCCACAAAAATTAACCCTACGAGGATAATCCATATACCCAAAATAAATTATGTAATTAGCAAAAATCAGTTCTTAATTGTTGAAGTGATTAAAACAAGGCACACACAATGCACGTGATTTTGGTAGCACGTCCATTCATGTTGTAACCATTCATCAACGTACAGTTTTATAGTAATTATTTGTACATTGAGTTTATCCATTCCTCGTTTTTAGGAGAAATCAATCATTACTCTTATTATATATCCAGTCAGATAACTTTATTGTCTAGGCAGATATCACTATTCTAAGTATCATGTTATGTAAAGACATGCACCGTTTAATTAGCTAAACTTACTAAACCTCACAACCCTTGCTCGGCTGTGGGAACCTCACAACTACGTGATTCGTGTGGTTCGAGTATGGACTATATCAAGAATGGATGCAAGGCGCGGTTGATATCAAGGCAGCACCATGCTTATATAGGCAGACGGGCATCGGTCTACACGTACCACCAAGAACAACACTCCAAAAATGAACAGCAACTAATCAAGGTGGGGACATGGGAGTACCATGTATAGCAATTTAATGTGACATGAAGGAACGCTGTCGTATCATCTTTATAAATATAAATGGCTCAGTCACGGGTAATCAACATGACACCAAGAAACACTAGGCTCCAGCCTCATCAATGCATTGTCCTAGGCTGCCGTCAATTATCAATCGCCTTCACAAACGACCTTGAGTCTCACACGATCAGGCATTTGTGCCATCTGGATGGCAAAAATTACATCCAATGGACCAGGTAAATGGACATGCTTGACACTGGAAACCATAACATGACACCAAGAAACACTGGGCCCAGCCTCATCAATGAATGTGTTGTCCTAGGCTGCCATCAATTATCAACCACCTCTGGAAATCATGTCGGCTGAACCCACCCCATCAAACAATTGCACCATCTGAATCGCACAAACTACATCCAATGGACCAACTAATTGAGGAAATCAATTATCAACCACCTCTGAAAACCATGTCGGCTGAACCCACCCCATCAAACAATTGCATCATCTGAATCACACAAACTACATCCAGTGGACCAACTAATTGAGGCTAACGTGGACACGCTCGGAGGCAGCTGGAAACCATAACATGACACCAAGAAACACTGGGCCCAGCTTCATCAATGAATGTGTTGTTCTAGGCTGCCATCAATTATCAACCACCTCTAAAAACCATGTCGGCTGAACCCACCCCATCAAACAAATGCATCGTCTGAATCACACAAACTACATCCAATGGACCAACTAATTGAGGCTAACGTGGACACGCTCGGAGGCCGCCTAGACGGCGCGGCCTCATACTTCTAATATGTATAACTTAAATTTCAATTACCAAAAAATATAGTATGTAATTATGATTTTTTATATATTTACAACTACAATGCAAATCGTTCAGACCATTTAATCTTTCGTCTAAACCGTTTAAACGCTAAACGGAGGTGACCGACTATCTAGTGTTTAGCGTCTAGAATAACACCGCTTAGTGATGAAGTTTTCAATCGTGTATTCGCTTGCAAAAATGCCAATGAGTTGTGGAAGACTATTCTTGAGTTTTCAATCATTAACGCTGTGCTGTACTGCTGTGACCCACGTTGGCCAGCTGCATAGAGAAGCGGCCCTGTCAGTAACATTAAATTGTGCTTATGTCTCCTGAATTTAAAAATACCATTAAACAAGCCTTCAAAGAGAAGTGGCTTGATGGGACTTACAGAGAGAGCATTCAAACAAACTGTTGGGAAAATAGTATTTTAGCAATCTGGAAGGCATGTGGAAAATCAACATTACAGCGGTATTGAGAGTTCTTTTAATAACCATTCTCTTCATTTTGTATGAAAATTTACAGAACAAATAATGGCTAATTTTTAGTTTGTATTAAGGAGTTATATCTTCCTTTTTGCATATATTTTTTTTCGGAACAACCAAACCAACATACACATAGTTGATTACATGAGAAAATTGTATTATAGGTCTATAACATAAATGTTTTTTACAAATTACTTGACAAATAGTGCCTTAGTTGTTTGAAAAGGAAAACAAAAAAAATTAGACCAAAACAACCTCAGCTTAACCGGTCAAAAATTGAATTTGGCCCGATAAGAGAGAAGTGCCCCGGTATAAGCCCGCCTTATCCTTGATCCTCCGTATGATTCACTCTGCAGCAAATATAAACCTCTGCATCCCTGTAAACCTAACATGTTAGGTCCAGATCAACACACCGCAACAGCCACACTGGTGGTTTAATGCAAGTATGGTGATTTGGAGGTCACGTGAAATGATTAGCAAGTTTGAGACGTCAACTACATAGTTTGGGAGTTTGGGGACCTACTTGACACTGTGAGATAAGTTTAGAGATCTGAGGTACATTTTACTCTAATGATAAAAATGGCTAATGGTTCCATTCCGTTGATAATTTAATAGTGAAATATACCGGTGTTTATCTGTCAACCTCTTGTTGTCCAATCTCCTTCCCTTTAATCTTATGCCTCAGAACCAGCAGCCACCTACCTCATTCCACCATCGGTACTTTGTAGGGAGTACTTGACAATAAATTTTCTGAAATAATGGCATAGTTATTAATATGGCTCCTGGAAAAATCACAACTGTGATCTTGTCCAGTTTTATCAGATTAAGGACCTGTCTATACAATGGTACCATTAGAAGAAGGCTGTTAAAAATGGAAGTTTTATTTCAAAATTTGATGGGTTTTCCTCCAAAAAAATAACTAATAAAACTGTGGGGGGAGTGGGGTTCGAACAAAAGTAGGTAGAAGGGTATGAAGTCTTAACTACCAAAAACCACGTCGCATATGGAAATTTGTATGGAATGTAATATTTATATATTATAAAACTGGCAGTCTAGTTGCTATGACTGGAAATGCTCGTTGCATATATAAATAGTTTGCCAAGTTAGATGTTGGAGAGATATACAAGTTGATCGATGATGGTTCAAATCTCCCCCTATGCTGATTACTCGGAAAGAGCGTTTCAAACTCAACTTGTCAGATAGCATTAAGCATGGTAGACATCAGGAAAACTTTTAGGATTCTTCTGTCTTTCTCGCTCTCACAGAGCACTGGAATTTGCAAGTTGGAGACCGTCATCTTCTGCTCGGCCATATCAGCCTGTCCTCCACCATGCAAAGATCATCGATCTCCTCGCCTCAGTCCTGGCATCTCGGGTGACAGCTTGGTGGCAAAATAGCTGCTCCTCCCGGCGAGGCAGTCTTCATCAGCCTCACAGAGAGATCATAATTGCTGAGGTGCCATGGGACGAAGGACATTGAGATGAAACGGGCAAGAAGTTCGAAAGTGTTAATAGCATGGAATAGTATTAGAATTAATATAATCACAGAAGAAAATGTAGATGGGATTGGAACACATAATTTTGATCCTGGAATTGTATTAGAATTTAGAAGTCACCGTAGTAGAAAACGCAGAGGATTGACGTTAATGGGTGCAATGCGTGTATGAACAAGAGAAAAAAGGGTTTCCATAAACAATATTAGCATTCAGACACATTATTAGATAACGAAATGGATGAACGATCACAATGATGAAGGTATAATCTGGTTGTTCCATATAGTAGGCAAAATTAGCTGCAGAGCATTCAAAGAACTCATGTGGGGAACTGAATTTATAGCAGTCTGACATTGTCATCAGATGGTACCCATGGCTACCTTCTTATGATGCACCTACCAAGGCAATAAAATGAGATCGACACCAGAAATAAACAAGAAAACAATAGTGGCCAGTGCATGGTTCTTCATACGAAACTTGCCAATTGTCTAACTCTCATAGATCCCAAGTAGGCATGGTAGGCATCGAGGACAGTCTTAACCATTTCCTCTTGCTATTATTCACGTATGAAGCTAGGTTGATGCCACCAACTTGCTTTCAAGGTTGGAGGAAATCTCATGGATCTCAAAGAAGGATTCAGGCATCAAGCAGTTTCATCAGCAGTGTGGGCGTGGTCCATATATCACACCACCATGGACAGGAGGAATGACCACCCCCAGCTCTGTCCATGCATCTGTCGGCTCGCTGAACCGTCATGCAGCTGTAACCGGAACTGATGAAGAGTGTTGGATTACCATAAGGCCTTTGTCGGCTTGCTCCTCACCAATGTCTTGCTGGCCCTTTCCTGGGGTGTCATTTGCCTGTTGGTGGCGTCAAGAATGCAATGCAGATTGCAGAAGCCACGACATCCACAGGGTTGCAAGGCCAATTGTAGCAAATCATTGTACTGGCAAACAAAGACTTTCATAGTCGTTCTTCAATAAACACAATTTATTGGAATTAATACAGTGAGTCATGCTCATGCAATTTCTAAAAACTTTAGCATGATTATGTTGGAAACCATTCACGTTCCATTAGGTAGCACAAGTTGCAGAACGGAAACCTGCTCGTCCTCCTTGTCCTAGAATGGTACGACAGGACCATGACCTGTCCTGGCGTTCTATATGTACTAAATTCATGAGAGAGATAGATGTGAGTTTTCTTCAAAAAAATTTCCAATCATGACTGTGTTACTCAAAACCAATCATGAAACATCCCTTAAAGGATAAAAATAGAAATATCAAACAGACCAACGATATGATCAGAGTACTACTGTTCAGTCATTATGCCTCTGTAAGTCTATATTTCCGGATAAACAAAATTTTCACTAATCTATTTGTCTTGCTGCATTTTTATGGAACTTGTTTTTTTTTGATATATATGAAAATAACCACTACTAAATAAATGTACTGTTCAAAATAAAAAGTATCATTCAGTTGTTCATCAAGTAGAGTTTTAGACAATACATAAAGCTAGAAGAAAACCATCTTCAATGATTAATTCTACCGCTACATTCTTGTATCTCCGCACATGTAAATACATGTGAAATTCCTGCAATAATTAATTTGCACGACAAAAAAGAGAAAGAGAATGGCTTATGAAGTTTGGCTTCATATCCTCATCGGCCTATTTCCTAATTACCATGATGAAACCATGCTGAGGGTGTGCTAGTACCTAAGATCACCACCCATTAGGGCGAGGGCAAGAAACGACACAAGGGACTCTCGAGCACACCTGTTCCCTCTTCTCCGTGGGTCAGGGGTCGACATGGTATGTGCCGTGGAGATATATTCTAAAACTCCTTTGTTCATTTAAAGGCTTAGCTTTAGTGTGATAGTTCAAGTTGGTAAAGCTTTTCTTTGGACTGACCTTTCGATTGACAGAGTAATGTGTCAAGCCTTTCCTGAGCTCTACACTACTCGAAAGAGGCCCATTGGTATCAGTTCCAAATGGCCTTTGGTACCCGTTCTAGAACTGGTACTAAGCAACCAAGACCATTAGTACGGGTTCCTCACTCGGTACTAAAGGGTTTCTTTAGTACCATTGATAACACCACCAAAGTTATTTATGCCAAAAAATATTTTAAATCCTAGAGAGGCCCTGGGAAAAGTGCATAATTGTTTCACAACTCACAATTTTTTGGGCAAAAATGCACTTGTGCGGCAAGCGGGGTTCGAGCTGCGAGACCTCTTGCCTTGTGTTGCTTCCTTTAGTACTGGGTGGTAGCACTACGAGTTTGTATTACAACCCGGTACTAAAGGGTGCTCATATCTTCTATAACCGGTATTAATGTGCTTTTGGGGTGTGGACAGAAGCCCCATTTTCTAGTAGTGCTACTCCTTTGCTAAAAGTAAAAATATCACGTTCCAAAAGGCAAATAGTGCTACTAGCTAAAAACACCTTTTCCATGTGCCTTTGTCAGCCCAAGCCTTCAACGAACTACAAGAACTTGCGAGAATTTAGATGCATTGCCGGTAACAGAGGAAAAATCTGGACAGAAATTTGGGAACGGAGTAGTTGTAGGTAGTTCAATTTTGGGCAATTCAGGTACATGGGTTTACCGATTTCTATAATTTCTCGGCATACAACTAGTACGTTCAAAAACTTTACCAACATTACCACATGCTCGCCCTTATTCAAATTCTTCTATGTAGACGATGCGATCAACCAACACAGGAATATCGCACAGGTCCCGTCTGCCAACCTTATGATTCCATCATAAGAGTAAGCACCTATATCTCGCTAGTGATAGGCAATCACTCGACTTTTATCTAATCCTATTTAGCATGGCAAGCTAGCGACCTACACATACAAGTAATAGAAATTGGGTACTATGGATCATGCATCTAAGTTTTCAAAGAACTTGAAACTTAAATGCACAAGTAAGATAAACATAGCAAACCGAGTTGTAGTTTTAAAGTTAGAGGTTATGCTCTGATGCTTGTCTTCCTCACAAGGCTTGGCCTCTTCCAAGGATGTTGGTCCAGATTTCGAGGAGTCGGTGTAGCGTCGGCTTCAAGCTGCTCACTCTCGTGCTGGGCCACCAGTTCGTAAACGCCGTCTACTAGCAAGCTATCTACATGATATTCATATGCGAATGCCATCACATATATGATGCTTATGAATGCAACAACTCAATCGTATATGTAATAGAGTAGTCTTTAACCAACAAACAACATTAGTGAAGTTTATTAAGCAAGCGGAGGTGCATATTAGGGTTCTGGTTTATTTAGTTATTATAGGCTCTAAATAAAGCATTTAGAGGTGCAAATCCAGTTATCCAGCTACACAAAATCAACCGAAGCTATAGTTAACCCTAATTGATGGTGTTAAGTGCTAAACTGAGCATTCAGCAAGTAAACAGACTAATGCAAATATAAAAGAATTTTTGCAGCAGTAGAACTATTCAATGCTTAAGCATTTTTCTAGCCACAAACATGCAATAAATCTTAGAATAGACATTTCTGTGAACAAAAATTGAGGTGAACACATAGTCAGTGACACTACCTAAGAACACATGTTTCAGGAAATTATGAGCATTTTTGTCTAGCCAAAAACCATCTGTTCAGAAAACCACACAATATGCAAAAAAGGAGAAAATCCCGGAAAATTCTGGATGCTCTTTTTGGGTTTGAGATATTTACCGAAACACAAATATCAACAATGTAAGCTTCTGTAAAGTTTCCAATTTTTCTGATCAGTATATAATTTCTGATGATTTAAGAAATATTAAAAAACTAGAAAAAAAGATTAAATTACAACTAAACCTACCCTTGTTTTCTGGAGCCGGGCATTTTACATAGCACTTCTATGCCACAAAAATGGCATGGCAGATGACAACGCTAAAGATATATACTTAGGAATTAGGATCCATATTGATTTTTACATATTAATAATTTAACATTCAACGTTGATGTCCTCTGCACATGGAAATAATAAATTAAGATGCAGAGCAGGTTTGATGTAAGAGCATCTCCAACCGATCGCTCAAATATGAGCCCCTATTTGACCATATGAGGGCCTCTCATCCACATATCGGCCTCCTACTTCTCCATGCACTCCAACCGATCTCTCATATGCCTCCCTACTTCCCACTCAAGTCCATTTTTATTCATATACCTTGTAACTAACAAATTTAGCTATACCACATGTAAATGGTATTATTTACTACTACTCTTTAAGGAATGACTTTACATAATCTTATTTTTAATATATACTTTCCAACATATTTTAATGATTATTTTTTCCAAATACTATAATCCAGAAAATAAAGACAAACTAATTAAACAAGATAGTCCAGATAGTGTTTCGTACAAAATGCATGTCACATTGTCAAGTAAATTTCAAAGTACATGATCAATACATGTCGGCGTGACGGTGCCCTGGTGTTTCTAGCAAGTTACCTGTTGGAATAAGTCAGCTATAAATTAGAATCATAGTCTCAGCAGGTACACATATACCCGTGAAGCTCAAGAGTTCCAAGTATAGCCAAAGCGACTGTTGTTTCTTTCACTCTCTCAGGAATCATGCTAGCAGTTGGACGCAATGGATCTTTAAGCAGTAAATAGAAATGGTAGACATTAGGACTGAAAATGAACCGTCATATTGTTGGACTCCAGTTCCCAGCTTAAAGGACACAGCTCAAGCCGACCAGCATTCTGGGTGCGTCTCCACTCCATTGCTCAAGACGTTCCATCAGACCATCCCAACTGATCTTTATCCTGAAAGGGTCGTTAGGGAAAAAGAGGATCAGCTGTGGTTGCTGTTCCCAATGGCTGCGACCTGCAAGGCAAACACACTCTGGCTAATGGAGTCAAGCGACCAGTGGACAGCTGAGGCTTTGGTCAGTGAATCCAGTGACTGGACATGGTTTTGGGATGATGGAAGATTGAGTGGAGCCTACTGGACTGTGGAATGGAGAAGGACATGTAGCACAACATAACTTAGGAAGAGGATGCAGTTTACAAGAAGTGGATGAAGATTGTTTGCGGCTTTGGGTGTGCTTGATGGTAGTAGATGAAAGCTATTACTGAATTACAGTGTTATTAAGCTGTTAGCTGGGTTTTGATTTTGGTGGTAATAAAAAAAGAGAATTACTAGCTAGCCTCCTCCGCCATGCATGTCATAATTAGCCATTTATTACTTCCATAATTTTCATCTTTATTACTAGCAGAAAGGACCAATTCCACATCAGTTAATTACAACTCACCTATCATCTCAATTTGTGACTTTTTTTAAAGTGGGAATTGTTAATGACTGTGGCAAGTGCTTATGAGAATGGAAGTGTCGCGTGAAACACTAGAATTAGTGATCAATTACTTTAATTATTTAATCAATGATCAATGATGTCATTAGCAGCTACTAATGAAACAGAAGCTTATCTTCATCCTGAAACAGTCGTTAGGGAATAAGAGGATCAGCTGTGGTTGTAGTTCCCAATGGCTGCAAGGAAAACACTCTGGCCTGTGAAGTCAAGCAACAACAGCTGAGGCTTTGGTCATTGAGTCCACTGACTGGACATGGTTTTGGGATAATGGAAGATTGAGTGAAGCCTACTGGAATGTGTAATAGAGAAGGGCATGGAGCACAAAATAATTTTGGAAGAGGATAAACAGTTTACAATATGGGTATGGGTGTTCCTTTGGGAATTGTTAGTGACTGTGACAAGTGCTTATGCGAATGGAATCTAGACGCATGTGGGTCTTCCTTTTTGTTTGCTTCACTATCCTAAAAGATTCAAGAACTTAACTAAAAGAAATATTAATCTAATATTGAGAAGGTTCTCCATACAATAAATGATCAAACATTTTCCTATATCTATGCATTCATGTGTCCGCCATGTGGGTGATGCAAATAATATAAATAGCAAATATGCTAAGAATTATTAGGATTGCTATAAGAATGGTACACATTGTGAATAATAGAAGGAGATCACATTGTCACTCTAGGCTTTCCACAATGATACTTGTTACATCCAAGCAATCCGAGTGAGCCCAAGGTCCTTTTAGAGCCTCAGATGAACCCGAAACATGCTTTCATACTTCATCACCGCTACCTAGTTGCTTGTATGTGGTTGGTGGCTTGGTGAGTTACATTAGATACCTAGTTCCTGGCAGTATGTACATGCATGTGCTTGAAGACCCACAAGTCATTGCTATGGTAGCAGCTGCGTGACTACGACTGGCTATGGTAGCACCTCTCATGTCCTTACAATCTGTGCTAATGCTTCAATGTGTGTCATCGAATGCATTGGGATTCATATTGGTCATGGCTTGCAAGAGGAATTTTAAAGTTCCTTTTTCATCCATAGTTCCTACCAGGCATTTCAAAGCTATAAAAATTTTGAATAAAACTCATTTATCTCTGGAGTCTGGGCACAAGTGCAAGTTCTAGATGGGGAGCTTGGTATCGGAGCATCCATGTTATAGTCCTGGATTCTGACTCTGTTCTGCTTTTGCTTTAATCACTCAAGACGAACACCTAATTTGTGAATCTAAAAGTGAGCATCTCATTGAGAATATGAATATTATTGAACTAGCTGCTTGTACTCCTATGGTGCAGGGAACAAGAATGTGAACTTATTACTGATAAGTTGTTTCCTACATAAAGGCTGATTTAAGTTTCACTAATCTCAAACTATATTTTTCATATATCCAGGAGTCAGCACTCAAAAAATCAGTTTGTAAGTTGATTTATGTATATGAAATGTAGGAGTGAAATGAAACATGTCATATATATACACGTATTTAACTCGCTCATGTCTTGAATAATATTCAGTGCTGCTATGGTGGAGCGCTGACCATGAGCCGGATAATCCAGTCAAATCATGAAGCAGTAAAAAATGAGAAGCGAGACTGTTAAATTCTCATTAAATATTAACTACTATAACTGAAATAATCCCACATGGGTAATTTATTGTTGTTATTCACCTCCCTAATTGTGAGTAATTAGTTTCTCCTTTTGCAATCATTTATCACTCTCCTTATCCTACGTCAGCAAAGAGGTTACAGATGAAACAGAGAGATACAATGAAGAGAGAGAGAGAAAGACAGAGAGAGAGATTGTTTTCTAAGGTACCGTGTTCATCTAACTAGTTTTAATGATATTTGCTAGCTTTATATTTATGGCACAGAAGGTGTTGGGAGCATGAGTCATATTAGTCTTAATTTTCATGCCTAAGGCCTTTCTTCTATGAAAGAAAAACACCACCAACAATGGTGCATGTCAACTTCTACTCTGACTGACTGATGAGCCATTGAGGTTAAGGAAATCTAGGGAACTGTCCAATGTTATAGTTCAATAAGAAACTGAGCATCGGAGAGGAATATCAGATGCAGGATAGCAAGAAGAAAGCCATGTTAGGTAAGATTATGAACTCTATTCTTCGAGAATATTCCATAGCACCTTGCATTTCTAAAAGTTCATGGAGTGCCTTCCTAAGAGCATCTGATAAGGTAATTAAAGATAGCTCAGCTCGCTAGCAATAAACATGTGTATGTCAGTGTTGGTGGAGAGTTGGAGACACGTCTGTGAACTTCTAGCTAGTACAAGCTATACTACCAATCCAATGGTGGTATCCGAAAATGCCATTACTATTGTTGGCAAATTTCTGTTGCATTGACGAGCCTTGAATACCAAATTAGTTCTGTGACTATGAGGGAGGCGATGAGTATAGATGTCTTCACGGTGACTGCAACCTCTTCAGTCAATGACCATCAAAGAACTAGATAGAAGGACTTTGAGTATCTAGAGCAAATGCTCACCAAGTATTTGATAGGATCTATTTTTGTAATGATAACACATTTCCTCTACAAGTATTCATATGGGTGCTATAATCAATATAATTAAGGTACACAAAACAGCATCTGGGCCACCTTTATTTCTCATTGCCATGTACAAAAGATGTGGTGTAATTTGGTAGCTCAGCCTGAACAGGAATGCCAAAGCCTGCAAGTATTCATATACATGCATGAACAATTTATATGGTTGGCCATAGATAAGCAAAGTCTGAAAGGTATCCTGAAGCTCAAGAGATAAATGGGAACAACAAAAAAGTACGGTCCTTCATTCGGGAACCATGCTAACAGTTAGCAGAAAATTCCTTGACTGTAAAATTTAAATTGGAGGCACAAGGAATGGATGCAACTTCCTATCAGCATGTATTGGTTCAGTGTTTGCAGCCTGCACTGTAGCAGCTAGTCTTGATACGTGGAGGGAGTGTCAAAATGGTGCCCACACCACCTTACGGTGAATTGAACAATCTCAGTGTCCTAGTGCAGGGTGAAGAAATCAGTCAAGCAAATGTTCTCAAGTTGCAAGCTTGTCACTTGGTAGACAGAATTAGTGTGATGGAACACAAGACATGTCTTTCTTCATATGTGATATGATAGGGTTGCCAAGACACCAGATAGACCAAGGTTGGGACATGGTAATACTAATAGGATGGATTTTCCACCACATTAAGGAATACATCACTCTAATTTTCAGTCTAGCTGTGTTGAGAATTCTGGTTTACAGTTCTTGAAGGAAAACCACATAAATGTGTGACCTTGTGTTTAGATAAAGATACCATCCTTTGTCACCTTGTGGTTATGTTATTTTTTTCCATGGAGTGGAAGAGATCTATAAATTTATTTCTAGTTGATTTCAACAATATGATTTCTTAAATACTCATAGCACTACGCATAAATGTGTGAAATTTGAGTGCCAAATTCTTAGTTTCCTAGATGAAATTTGTTGCATGTACATGTTTCACCAGTGTTGAGATGGCTTTGTGTAAGCATTTGATACATAAATAGTAGAGAGGCCCTTATTTGATTGTGAAACATGGCTATAAAAGGGCCCCATGGAGAGAATGTAGATATATGATGAGGTTCAGTAGATGAGGGCAAGAGCTAAATTTCTTCGTTATAGAATAGGAATGGGTGGCATCAAGAATCATATTTATCCTGGTGTTTCCATCTCCTGCGACTACCATGGAGTGGTTCTTGCTGAATGTAACCAATGGCTCGTGCAAAAAAAAATTCCTAGTTGGTATACGGTATCATTGTTGCAGCTGAAACAAAAAGAACACTACACAGCATGGTTAATTCCTCTCTTCCTCTCCCATATTGCTCTCCACCGCAACACTACCCCCAGCCACATCCGCACTCCATCTTGCCTTGTCACCATAGTGAAAGCATACAATACAATATTGGTGGATAAATTTTCCGTGTACTATGATAGCTAGGGATGGAAAAGGGGTGGGAAAATTCTGTCCCAACCAACACCGTTTCATGTATTTACTCGACCATAACTGTTTTTCTCAGGGACCCAGAATCTACAGAAAAAATCCGGGATAGTTCAGTGGAATCTGGATTTGAAGCAGGAGAAGGGATTTCCTGCCTATTTTTCCGATTCCTGTATTTAAGCTAGGAAACTCCAGCCGGTATTTCCATTTCATGGCTGAATGCTAGTAGATAGCTATGGTATCCACCCTTCTGCGGTGTGCTTGTGAAGGCTGTAGTGCTGTGCTCAGCTACTGTGGGTGGTATGGGCCGAGGCTGCAGGCCAGCTTGGAGGAGCACATGCATGGAAGAATCCCACTTAGTGATGCATGCAGTCAAATCCATTTCCATTTCCTTTTTTCTTTACAACTCTCTCCATGTTTCTCCAAATATTTAGTTTAAAAAAGGAAATTCCATTGGTATTATACTATTGATATATGCCATGTGAGAAGTTTCATATTATATACTCATGTATGAATATTTGCAAGGCAACACCACATGTCACTAGTGTTCTATCGATTAGTGAGCTTAGTTGTGGTGTTTATCTATTTATCCATGATACTATTTGTCTATGTATTATGTATGGTTGCAACTGTTGCGTTGAGTTGAATGTTTGAAGTGGGTGTGTCATACGTGTGTTGATGTTCCTGATTTCAACTATCGATTTCAGACCGTTACCGACATGTTACCAACCAAAATGTTTCATTTTTGACATCCCGTAATTCCAATTTTGCTTTCCCGACCGGCTATAGAAATTAAAATGGCTATAGGTTTTCTCAACAGTTCTTTACCACTTTCATCCCTAATGATAGCCAAAGGGTCACGTGGTGAATAAAGTAATAGTACCACTGATTGAATAATTGCACATGAGCATGTTTCTCTAATGCAAACTTTTATTCTCATCATTGAATCACCCATTACAATGAAATCTGAGAATTATGGGAAGTTGAATTCCTAGTGCAGACGCATAAGAACTACAATGCATGCATAGAAGAAAGTCTAGTTTTGTGAAGTCGCCAAGACCGCTGCATTTTTTGTTTAGATTCCTTTTCGTTATACCTGAAATGACAAGCATACATCTCAGGCCATTGTCTATGCTTGTTTTACTTACATAATGAGAGGTTGAACATCTCTGCACTTTGCTCTATTGTTAGTGAGTAAAAAGAGTGATTGTTTTAGCATTCGTTAGCCTCAACCATAGGCATTTTCATACATATTCTGATTTTAGTACCTCAACCATAGCTAAAAGGTGTTAGTTCCATACTGAAAACTAATACTTCTCATGTTTACATATTTACCTCTATAAAACACCAAAACCTCACAATTTAATTAATGTAGTATGTGGACATGATTGAACTCAGTGGTTGCAAGGTCGAGTGACATAATGATATTTAGAAACAGGATCATATCATTCAGATACATTAGATAAACAGATAAATGCTTGGTCAGAGTGCTGAAAGTGACATCTACCACTACTGGAGAACTCGTCATCGGTCACGGTTCGTAACCCTCATAGGTACCGGTTCTGGAACCGGTACCGCGACACCGTGACTAAAGGGGGGCGGCCTTTGGTACCGGGTCCAGAACCGGTACCAAAGGGAGCCTTTGGTACCGGTTGGTAACACCAACCGGTACCAAAGGACCCCCCCGCGTAGGCATGCGGGGGAGGGCCTTTGGTACCGGTTGGTGTTACTACCAAAGGCTGTTTTGGTTTTTTTTTAAATGTTTGATATTTGGGTTAGTTATACAAATCTACGCGTCTACGTGTCTGCTCGTCATATGTCATATGTCGTACACGATCTTTCACGCAATAAGATTGAAGTCGTCGCAATTGTCAATTGATTTTGACCCAACTTTGATTGCATTTTTTTCGAACATTCACATATAAACATTTGAGATCGGCCAATACAAAAGTTAGAGCATTTAAAAGTT
>CM014272.1:14230015-14256628 GCA_004135705.1 Alloteropsis semialata
TTGTAGGGAGTACTTGACAATGGAACCTGTGATCTTGTCTAGTTTTACCAGAGTAAAACTGTGATCTTGTCCACCATCGGTACTTTGTAGGGAGTACTTGACAATTTTCTGAAATAATGGCACAGTTATTAAGATGGCTCCTGGAAAAATCACAACTGTGATCTTGTCCAGTTTTACCAGAGTAAGAACCTGTCCATGCAATGGAACCATTAGAAGAAGGCTGTTGAAAATGGAAGTTTTATTTAAAAAATTGATGGGTTTTCCTCCAAAAAATAACTAATAAAACTGTTGGAAGTGGGGTTCAAACAAAAGTAGGTAGAAGGGTATGAAGTCTTAACAACCAAAAACCACTTCGCATATAGAAATTTGTATGGAATGTAAATATTTAAATAGTATAAAACCCGCGGTCTAGTCCAGTCCTAATAGCTATGACTGGAAATACTCCTTGCATATATAAATAGTTTGCCAAGTTAGATGTTGGAGAGATATACAAGTTGATCGACGATGGTTCAGACCTCCCCCTATGCTGATTACTCGGAAAGAGCATTTCAAACTCAACTTGTCAGATAGCATTAAGCGTGGTAGGCATCAGGAACACTTTAAGGATTCTTCAGTCTTTCTCGCCCTCACAGAGCACTGGAATTTGCAAGTTGGAGACCGTCATCTTCTGCTCGGCCATATCAGCCTGTCCTCCACCATGCAAAGATCTTCGATCTCCTCGCCTCAGTCCTGGAGTCTCGCGTGACAGCTTGGTGGCAAAACAGCTGCTCCTCCTGGAGAGGCAGTCTTGATCGGCCTCACGGAGAGATGCCATGGGACGAAGGACACTGTTGGGATAGCGGCCGAAGCCAATGAACCCAAGCAACGGATGAAACTGAGCAACAGAGACAAGCAATGATAATATTACTCGTCAACAGTTTCTCGAGAATCAACAACCTTTACATGTGAGAGAGGGGTCCCCTTTTATAGGGAGACCAAGGATCTTTACATTCCCGCTGTACCCCTGGGATCAGGCATCATCCTCTAGACTATACAATACAATTAGCCTAGGGACACTTTGGTACATTTACTCCTCCCAATGTGAATGCGTAGACTTGCAATTCCGTGTTTGACTTGGCTTGGACTTGGTCTTGTTGGACTTGGTCCACGCCTGCTTCGCCAGCTGAAAAGAGTCATGTAGCCCCTTGATGTGGCTTCTTCCGAATTAGGATGATCCGAAGCCGCCCCTCGGTATCCAAAAGCCAATGGCTCCTCCAGGAACCTGCAATATGGAGTGAACCGAAGCTAGCCATCGACTCAATCATAGCTTTTGGCAATCAATAGTATCATTTCTTCACTACAATGGCTTCTAACTTAGTTTGGATAACGTAACTTTGGTGCATGGCCAGGTAAGCCGACCGATTGGCTTTTGGCTTATTTCTCTGACCGAAGCCGATTGGCTTTGGCTTATTTCTCTGACCGAAGCCGAATATGGGACTCATCAAGCAAGAGAATGCGATTGGCTTCTTCTCCCCTGTCAGTCGCCGTCTTTGTGTGTGTCAAACCAGAGCAAAACAAGTAGAGGGCGTTTGTCGGCGGGCCAAATCCCCAACAGTAGCCCCTCGAGGACGTGGGCTTTCTTCAACAGGCCGAGCTCCACAAACTTTGGATTGCTTTGCCAGTCCGAGAAACGCCTCCTCCTTGTTGGAGAAAGCCCCTTCGTTTATTGTTTTGATATTTTGCCCATTGGCTTTTGTTGTTTCTTAACGGTTGAATTTTTATGCCGTTGTCGTAACTTTGCTTCGGTTCGTTTGAATTTGAAGCGCTGGCTCACTTTTCGAGATTTTCAATGGTCAGATTTTACCGCCCTATAAATAGGACCGAAGGGGGGGTAGATTCTCGCTTGCTTCGCTTGGCGATTTTCTTACTTAGCTTGTGTTTGAAGCTTTCGCTTGCTTTAAAAGCTCTTGAACCTCAAGTTTTTGGCTTTTTCTTCTCGTTACAAGTAAGTTTTTGCTTTTTGTACTTTATGATTTTCTTTGTTTTTCCCTTTCTGTCTTTTTGCTGTTTCGTTTACTTATTGTTTTTTGTTTGTTCTAGCGGCTCGTACGAAGCAAACCGCTCGTCTGATTGGCTACGTCTCCGATGAAGACCATTCGGACGCTGTTGATATGGATGCTGCGAAGCTCAATCCTTTGCTCAGGAGCTCGAGGTCAATGTGGCTGTAGCTCCAGAAGCTGAAATTGCTGTGGAAGCTGATGACAGGGGCAAAGATCCCATTGAGGATGATCCCGCCGGAGGCGATGATACAGAAGATGCCGAGTCTGCGGCCGGTGATGCCCTTGAGGACGTAGAAGCCGATGTTTCGGATCTTTTGGATTATCGGAAGAAGCCAAAGACCACTGTCTTTGGTAAATCCTTTGTTACCCCTGAGCTAATCCGCTTTTATGAGTCAAAAGGATACTTCCCAGCCGGTCATGGACGAGCCCCAGGCACAGAGACTACCCCGACACCTCTTGAGGACGAAGCCGTGGTGTTCAAGGAGTTCTTCTGTGCTGGGCTTCGGATGCCCGTTGATAATATACTTGCTGATATTCTTGGGAGGTTCGGATTGCAATTCCATCACCTCACCCCCAATGCTATCACTCATCTACTTCGCTTCTTTTGGGCGGTGAAAACGAATGCATCAGATGTTAACGTGGACTGCTTCGTCCGTTACTTTGAAGGGCATCGCCAGACCAAAAGTGTTAAGATTGACGGCTTTGAATATGAGCCAGATTATGGCAGCGTTACCTTCTGCGCGCGATGGAGGCAGACTGACTTGCAAAAGGTAGAACTTACCTTTTGCCAGAAAAACACTTGGGATAAGAATTGAAAAAGCTATTGGCTTTATGTCAAGGTGCCAGCGCTGGAGACTGTGTTAGAGGATGGAACGAAGCAGATTTCATTTCCTTTGCACAGCTCTATTGAGCCATGTAGCTTCGTTGCCTGCCCTCCTTTCAACAAAAAGGCGCCCGGCTTTGACCGCTGTGAGAGCGCCTTTTACAAAGCTAGCCGAGTCTCCAGCAGCCGAGACTTGGTTGAGGAAGGATTGGCCATGGGGCTTAATGTTTTGTCTGCTGATTGGAGGCCATTTCCAGTTGTTACGAAGCCGTACAGAGGAATGAACAATATTTGCTTTCCCAAATTTGGGGCGAAGAAGCCGGCCAATATGTCCGATTACTCCTACGTTCAGTCCATCGAACTGATGGCTGAAATTATTTGTGGAAAGTATACGTCAAAGGAGCATGAAAGCTGTTTGGCTTTAGTGGATGGGGTTCATTTGAACAGAGTGTTTGATGAAATGGGTGTCAGCTACCCTCAGCGTACGGCCCCATCCAAGCCAATGAAGAAGTTCACCGCTGACGATCATCCCAGCGTGCTGACAGCCCCGAAGCCAACTCGTGGCCGTGGGAGGAGGGGTCGTGGCGGAGGCCGTGGAAGCGGTCAATCAGACGAGGGCAGCGGCGAAGCTGGTGGCAGCAAAGCCGGAGCCCCCTCTAGCCGGGGCGGGAGCCAAAGCCGAGGAGGTGCCTCCAAGGTGGTTGCCACGAAAAAGCGGATTATTACTTCTTCTTTAGAAGCTTCCAAGCGTCAAAAGCTTTCGAAAGCTCTTCCCATCACTCCGCTTTCCAGTGCTCCTCCTCGTCCCGTTGCTTTGTCTGCTGAAGTGCCTGTTACTGCTACGCCTATGCAGGTCGATCCTGCAGCTTCCACTGCAGTCGATGTGCCCTCTTCTGGAGGTTTGTTTCTTGTCTATCTTGTCGTTTTGTTTTTGGCTTCGCTTTTCTTATCTATTCTTGTCTTATTACATTTAAAGCCGTTGTTGCGCCGCCTCGTCGTGAACACCTGCCTGGATGCATTGACGATGAGGATGAAGTGAGCTTCAGCCGTCTTCTGAGGGAGGATGAGACGAAGGATTTTGTACTTGGTGAAGCTGAAGTATCGTCCGTCCCATTCCAGCCGTCATCCTTGGACTTGTTGGCTGGTGCGGCGGCCAAGTCCCTTCAGATTTCTGAGGGACTTACGCAGTCGGCTTCGGCTAACATTGAGGAGCTTCCGCGGACGGTTACGGCTAACACTGAGGAGCCAACGCAGTTGGCTTCTGCTAACGTTGAGGAACCTGTGCAGACGGCTTTTGCTCTTGAGACTGGGCAGGGTTCTGGGGATTTGACTCCAACCACTACTCTGCCAGTTAATTTGGCTTATTCAGCTGACGCCGACGTTGAATCAGCTCCTTTGAAGCTAGCTCCTGAATCCAAAGGTACGTTTCACAAAGCAGTTGTACTGGCGATTTAACTCAAATAACGACTTTTTTGATATGTTGATTCTTTTGCCTCAGAAGCAAGTTATGCTGGGTATGGACCCTTTGCAGATCGGCTTCGGCAGGGCGGCTTTCTTCCTCCCAATGACATTCCGATTGTTGCTCCAAATGGTTAGTATTTTGTGTTATTTCTTATGAAGCTGATTGAATGTTACCTTTTGTCTTAATTTTCCTTTTGCTTTTTCAGAGCTTGAAATTCGTGTCAAATCTTTGGATTTGGACACACTTTCTGTCTCCAGCCTTAGTGGCAGTATCCAGGTTTGTTCCTTCTGCTTCGTTTTTGAGTTTGCTGTCTGGCTTTTTGATACTTCTACTTTTCTTGTTTTAGTCTATGATGTCCATGCAGGAGCTTTTCGCTCGCCTTCCGCTTCGTCTCAACGATGTTGAGGGCGAGCGGGCCGAGCTTGAAACTCTAAGGAAAGAGCGTGAGAGCTTCCTTCAGCTTAAGAGATCTTTGGAAAATGAAAAAGAGCAACTTCGTCTTGAGCAGGAGTCTGCCACATCAGAGATTGCTTCGTTCAAAGGCAAAGTCACTTCACTGGAGTCTACGCGTGCGCTCAATGCTCAGACTATTGAAGGGCTTCGGAATAAATTGGTCGAGGCTGCCACTTTAGAGCATAATTTGAAGAATCAAGTAAAGTCTCTCGAGGCTGATAAGGAAAAGGTAACGTTAGATGCTGAAAAGTACAAGAGGGAGCTTCTTGTTGTTGACTTGAAGAATTCCCTCATATCTGAGGCGAGTCAACTTAAGTCTCAGGTGGGGAGCTTAAGGCTGATAAAGAGGGCTTAGATTCTAAGATACTCAGTCACAGCTTAGGCATCTACACTGAGTACGAATCTGCACTGAAGCAATATGGAGCCGAGCCGCTGCCTTTCCCCTCTGACGATTTTAACGTCGGGAAGCTTTTCGAGTGGCTGGATGACGAGTTCAAGTCCCTACCAGACCTCTTCTCCAAGGTTGGCGATTATGCTGCTCGGACATGTATCACGAATGCTTTTAAGATGCTAGCGGATGAGGGGTGCTCTCACTATAAGAGTTTCTTGAAAAGGGACTTTAATTTTCCTTCGGCATTGAATCCTGACAAGAAGGAACTTTTCAACGAAGCTGTTTTAGCGACTCGTGGCATCTTTCTTAGGAGATTCTGGTCCGAAACAGGGAGGGAGTGTGCCCGAAGCACTGCTTATGATCGTCTTGTTAAGGTTAAGTTCTTTTGCCCTTTTGGTTATTTTTGCTTTCACTTGTATTCTACTTATTTTGCTTTTAGTATTGATTGTTTTGTTTATTTTCAGTATAAAGAGGAGCTTGCCCTCGAGCAGCAGCAAAAAGCCGAAGCCGAAGCTGCAACTGCTGGCCCTTCATCATCTCATGCCGGTGCTGACGAGAGACACGATGGAGAGCCGAAGGTGTAGATTTGTTGAGGCTATCACTTTGTTTAGCTTTTGATGTAAAGTAACACTAAGCGATGTAATATTTGTATATACTCAGATCCCTGGCGAGGGAGTTGTTCTTGAACTCATGCCAATCACCATGCGCGATGGCCCCTTGTGTGTATCTGGCTTCGCATGGGAACAGTATCAACGATGTTATCCGAGTCGAAGACATGGCGATTTTTGGGAATTTTGTCACGAGTTTTTTCGTCATTGCGAATTTGATGTGTTTGACTTTTTTAACTCTTTCATCATTCGACAGTCACCTCGTGTCGAACTTGCTCGTGCGAGAAATGCCGAAGATGCTCGTTTGCTTCCAGTTAAGGTCGAGCCAGAGGACTTAGATGATGATAGGGATTTTTCTTATGTGTATAATGCTCCAAGATTTAGGAAATCTGGCCAGCAATTTGACGGCTATATTTTTGAGATGTTTTGAGCCATCTCTTTGTAAAACACTTTGTAATTCGCTTGATCATTGTTTCGATTGGAAACACTTGAATGAATGTAAGCTCGATTTAGCTTCGTTACGAAAGAAACGCCTCCTCCCCCCGAAGCGAGGTTTATTCGTTCAAGTGTTTTGTACTTGCGTGTACATGTGGTTCGAAGCCACTTTAGCTTTTTTGAGCTTTTATGCATAAATATGAATGTATAAGAATATGTTGTACGTGAGTTATGATAGGTTGCCGAAGCCCCTGTTACTTGTATTCGCCTAAACTTCTTATTGTTGTTTATAAGCGTTTATAAAACTGTTAGCCGAAGCTGTTTTTAATTTTATATAGTTGTTTGAGCCAAAGCCCCTTTTACTCTGTTTAGAGTAAGCTTTTTTGGACCGAAGCCTTTTACTCATTTTTCGAGTAAGCGTTTCCTTAGATCTGAATTGGCCTTACTCTCGGTAGGGTCAATTCAGTTCTATTTGAGTTGTCGAATACCAGCGACTTGGTCGAAGCCAATCGCTTTCGATGCTGCTTTTTTGGGGAATACCTCGTTCATATATAGCTTGACGAGTTACAGTAAGCACCGCCTCATTAAAAACCTCACCCCTTGGTCAGGGTCCCCTTGTGAGGAAAAGAGTACGGGCTTTTGGAAAAAGTAAAAATGCTATTCTACTTAATGACTTCGTTTATAGAACACGAAGCCATTTTACATCTTTTTATAAATAATATTTGCGTAAGCTGTCGGCATTCCACAAATGCGGCAACTCATTGACTTCGTCGTCGCCTAAGCGAAATGAACCAGGCCTGTTGCTTTTGATGACCAAAAATGGGCCTTCCCATTTCTGTTGCAGCTTTCCAGCGGGCATGCTTGGGTTTTTCCTTAGGACCCAGTCCCCTACCTTGATATCTTTCTTAACTACCTTCTTGTCTCGCCATTTTCTTGTCTCAGCTTGATACTTGGAAATATTTTTTGCTGCTTGCAGCCTGTATACCTCAATGAGATCCTTGTCAATGGCTTCGCTATCTTTGGGAGCTTCTTGTTGGGTGCGAAGCCCCTTGTGCAATATTTCCTCTGGGCATACTGCTTCTTCACCATAAAATAATTTGAATGGGGTAAACTGTGTTGCTCTTGATGTGGTGGTGTTATGAGCCCAAATCACCTTCGGCATCTCTTCTACCCACTTGCCTTTTTTCTTACAATTTGCAAGGCACTTACGAATGGCCGTAAAGATTAAGCCATTGGCTCTTTCAACTGCTCCATTTGTTTGTGGGTGATAGACCGAAGCAAATTTTGCCTTTGTTCCAATCGACATGCAATACTGCCTGAATTCATCACAGTCAAACTGCTTCCCATTGTCCACTGTTATTTCCCTTGGTACTCCAAATCGGCATACAATTTGCTGCCAGAAGAACTTGATCACTGTTTTTGCTGTGATGTTAGCCAATGGTCTGGCTTCGATCCACTTGGTGAAATACTCAACTGCTACTATGGCATATTTGAGATTTCCTTGAGCTGTTGGAAGTGGGCCAACTAGATCAATGCCCCATCTTTGCAAAGGCCATGTTGGAGTTATCAGCTGTGACTGCTCCGAAGGAGATTTTCTGTTTGCTGCACACTTTTGACACTGGTCACATGTCTTGACTGTGTTTGTTGCATCGATGATGATTGCAGGCCAATAGAATCCTTGCCTCATTGCCTTCCCCACTAAAGCTCTTGGCCCAAAGTGTGCTCCACATAAGCCACTATGTATCTCTTGAATCAGCTCTTTGCCTTCGTTGTGAGAGATGCAACGAAGCCAAGGAGCTACAACTCCTTTTTTGTAAAGGACATCATCTATCATCTGATAGCATCTTGCCCTTTGTTGCATGGCTTTTAGATCATCGTCGTCAATTGGCTCATAATATCCCCGAAGATAGGCTATTATTGGGGATCGCCAATCCTCTGAGCTTATTGCATTGATCAGCTTCGGCAAATCATCTAAGTCCTTTATCGATGGTGTTGTTAATGTTTGAAAGAATACATCAGGTGGAAGCTTGTCCCCCTTTGCAGCTGCCTTAGCAAGTGCATCTGCCTCTTCATTTTTTGATATTGGGATGTACTCCACAGTGAAACCCTTGAATTTTTCTCCATTGAGCGTACAGTGGTCAAGTATTTGATGAGTTCTGGTTGCTTCGTGATGCTTTCTTTTTCAATGTGGTCTGCTACCACCTTTGAATCTGTTTTGACAGTAAATCTCTGAGCTCCCAAAGCCCTTGCTTTTCTGAGCCCCAGTAACACAGCTTCGTATTCTGCCACGTTATTTGTGCTTCTGTCGCTGTTTTTGCAGAACTCCAGATTTGCTGCATATCTCATTTTCGCACCCGAAGGCGATTGCACAATTGCCGCTATGCCAGCTCCTTTGTCCCCCCAAGCACCATCACAGTGTATTAGCCAATTTTCCTCTCTGATAGCATTTTGTGGTGAAGGCGATGTCCACTCCGCAATGAAGTCAGCTAGGACTTGAGATTTGATTGATGTTCTCCTTTCAAAGTCCACGACGTACTCTGAAAGCTCTGCGGCCCACTTGCGTATTCTGACAGAAGCTTCTTTGTTGTTCAAAAGCTCTTTTAGAGGTTGATCTGTGAGTACTTTGATGTTGTGGCCCTAAAAATAGTGCCTGAGTTTTCTGGAAGCCATTATCACTGCATAGATCATCTTCTCAATCTCTGTATAAAACAGCTTCGACGCGGCCAATGCCTCCGACACATAGTATACTGGCTGCTGAATGTTTCTGCCATCTATCAGCTTTTCTGTGATGAGCGCTGCGCTCACTGCTGATTGTGATGCTGCAATGTACAGTAGCAATGGTGCCTTTGGGTCTGGTACTGTCAGCTTCGTTAGCTGCATCAAGTATTGCCTTAGCTCATGAAATGCTTCTGATTGCTGTGGTCCCCATTGAAACTTAGCTGCATTTCTGAGTGTTGCAAAGAATGGTAAGCTTCGCTCAGCCGCTTTTGCAATGAATCTGTTGAGTGTAGCAATTCTGCCCGACAGCTTCTGCACGTCTCTCATGCACTTTGGCTCTTCCATGTTAAGTATTGCATTTATCTTGTCTGGATTAGCTTCTATCTCATGAGCTGATACCAGACAGCCAAGTATTTTGCCTTTTGTCACTCCAAATACACACTTTTCTGGATTTAGCTTGAGACCAGCTTGTCTCATGTGAGCGAAGGTAGTTTCCAGATCTGATATGTGATCTTGCCTTTTGGCACTTTTGACCAAGATGTCATCAACATAAGCCAATATAGTTTTGAACAGTTCGTCCTTGAACACTGTGCTAGACATTCGACAGAAGCTGCTTCCTGCATTTCGAAGCCCCTCGGGCATCCTGACGAAGCAAAAAGTGCCAACTGGTGTGATAAAGCTGGTCTTTTCCTCATCCTCTTTTTTCATTCAGATTTGGTGATAGCCAGAAAAGCAATCTAAGAGGGACATCATTCCACTTGCTGCTGCTTGATCAACGATCTTGTCGATTCTTGGTAGTGGAAAATCATCTTTTGGACAAGCCTTGTTGAGGTCGGTGAAATCAATGCACATTCGCCATTTCCCATTCTTCTTGTGAACTGGTACAGTGTTTGCTAGCCATGTTGGATATTTGACTTCGCGTATGACATTGGCGTCCAGCAGCCTTTGCACTTCGGCTTTTACTGCATCAGCTTTCTCTTCTGACATCTTTCTCAGCTTTTGCTTTTTTGGCTTCATATCAAGACTGATTGCCAACTTATGCTCAATTATGCTTCTGTCAACACCTGGTAGATCTTTGCTTGACCAAGCGAACACATCCTTATTATTCCTCAAGAATTCGATGAGCCTATCTTCTTCTTCTGGCTCTAGATCTGAGCCAATGATCACTTCTCTGTTAAAGACATCAGGCTGCAGCTGCACCTGCTTCGTCTCTGTAGCTTTCTGCATCTTTCTGCTATCTTTCTCAATATTTGGATTTTCTTCTGGGTAATGTGGATCTTTTTCTTCAAGCAAATGCACATTTCGCTGACCTGGTGCTCTGGCTTTCTCAATGTTTCTGGCTTCCCTCTGGTCGCCATATACAGTTATAACTCCTTTGAGAGCTGGCATTTTCATGCATAAGAATGATTGCCTTATGATGATATCAAAGGCATTTATGACTCCTCTTCCGAAGATGACATTGTAATCAAAGATCATGTCTACTACATCAAAGGTGATGTACACTGTTCTTGCATTGGATATGTCACCGAAGGATACTTGCAATGAAATTTTCCCGAGTGTTTGGGTTCGCTTCCCTTCGAAGCCGACCAATGGAGTGTCTGATGGCTCCAGGTTGTCTGGGTTGATATTGGTCATGTTTCTTAGTGTTTTTGCTAGGATGATGTCAGCGGAGCTTCCTGTGTCTACTAGCATCTTTCCGATCGTCCAGCCAGCAATATTGGCTTCGATCGACATCGCATCATTGTGTGGAAATTGTGGAGTTTGAGATCTTCCTCAGTAAAGGTGATGGCATATGAGACCATTCTGACTTTTTGTATGGACCATCAATAGAGATATTGTTGACTTGACGGAAATAGCTTTTCCTTTGCTTTTTGTTCTCAAAAGCAAGCGATGATCCTCCAGAGATGGGCATGATGTGTCCATAGCTTGGGAGTGGGCTTGGAGCTTCCTGTTGATTGGCTTTTTGTTGTGGAAGTGGTGGTGGTGGTGGTAGCTCCTCAACCTTTATGTTTTGCGAAGCCACTTGCTGGGAGGTTTGAGGGTATAGGTGAGGATATATGGCTTGTGGGTAATAATGCTGAAAGGTTTGTGGCAAAGGCAAGTATTGAGTTGCCATCGCTGTTCATGGGTGTACAGTGTTTGAGTTTAGCTAGGGATATACTGGACAGTATGGTTGGATAGCTTGAGAAGGGTTTTGTGTGTTTTGCTGCGAAGCCGATATTGGCTTTGTTTGGGTTGCTTGAATCTTCTCTGCTATTAGCTTTTCTATTGTTTTCTTGATGTCTCTGCACTGCTCTGTGCCATGGGTGTGATTTTTGCCGTGGTATTGGCAAAACAATTTAGGTCCCAATGGACCTCTTCCTCTCCCTCGGCCTCTGCCGGCTTTTCCGCCCCTTTGAGTGGGCTCATTTCTCTGGTTGTGGTGTTGGCTTTCTGGGTAAGGTGGTTGGGTTTCATAGGAAGAAGGTGGGTTGTCTACCTTCATGATTGTTTGGTGAGAGTAGTTTTGGTAGTTGTGGCTGTGGTGGTGGTTTTTGGATTGTGACTCATATTGGTTTCTCATGATGGCTTCTCTAGCCAATCTCATTCGGTTGTCATTGTCAGACCGACAATACTTCTTGAACTCATCATATAGGTCTGCCAAAGTAGCTGGTGTCTCTCTTGCGATATGCTGTGCAAATAGCCCAGGGCGAAGCCCTTGTATTGCTGCGAATTTCGCTGCTTCGTCAGGGATGTGCGGAGCTTGAGCGCGTAGGGTAACAAATCTGCGGAAGTAGTCCTCTAGGGGCTCCTTCGGCTGCTGGTGTAGTGTGAGTTCAGCATATGAGAGTGATTGATCTCCCATAATGCTAAAATTTTTGATGAGCTCCCTCTTCAGATCATACCAGCTATTGATTGATAGACCTGGCAGCTTCGTGTACCAGTTCATTGCTGTGCCATCGCAGACAATGATGAAAGATTTTGCTAGAACAACATCATCTCCCCCAGCAGAAGCTATTGCAGCTTCGTAACTCATGAGGAACTGCTTCGGGTCAGTGAGGCCATTGTATCTTGGTAAAGAAATAGGTTTATAAGATGGTGGCCATCTTGCCAATTGAAGGCTTTCTGAGAGTGGGCAAGTATGGTCGATGGGGCGAGTGTGGAGTGTTTGGAAGCCAGTTTGGGATGAAGAGTTGTGGTTTGGTGGGTTGATGGTGATGTTTGGCTCATTGAGCTCTGCTTGTAGCTCAGCAACTTGTTTTTTGGCTTTCTCAAGCTCTTGACGCAGCTTTTCAGCTCTTGAGCTTGTATTGTTCAGCCTCCTCTGTTTTGCTTGCCTCAGCTCCTCCAGGTGCTTCTTGACTTGCCGCAATTGAAGCTACTGCTCCTCTTCTTCCTCTTGCATTTGTTGCTCCAGTTCGAGCTGTGCAGCCTCCAGCTCTCTCTACTGCTCAAGGCGTCAAAGACGAAGCCTTTCTTCAAGTCGGTGCATTCTCTCTTCAGTGGTAAGGGTTTCGTTATCGACCTGTTGATCGTCGATAACAGTTTCGGTTATTTGTAGTAGGCTTGGTGGTGGAATTGGGGGTTGGGGAGCGACTTCGTTGCTGGAAGTTGCATTCGGTGTAGTGGTGGTTGACTTGGCTTTTTTGGGCGGCATGGTGGTTATCGTGGGTTTTGTTCGTGCACACACAAACGGTGGGCGCCAGTTGTTGGGATAGCGGCCGAAGCCAATGAACCCAAGCGACGGATGAAACTGAGCAACGGAGACAAGCAATGATAATATTGCTCGTCAACAGTGTTCTCGGGAATCAACAACCTTTACATGTGAGAGAGGGGTCCCTTTTATAGAGAGACCAAGGGTCTTTACATTCTCGCTGTACCCCTGGGATCAGGCATCATCCTCTAGACTATACAATACAATTAGCCTAGGGACACTTTGGTACATTTACTCCTCCCAATGTGAATGCGTAGACTTGCAATTCCATGTTTGACTTGGCTTGGACTTGGTCTTGTTGGACTTGGTCCACGCCTGCTTCGCCAGCTGAAAAGAGTCATGTAGCCCCTTGATGTGGCTTCTTCCGAATTAGGACGATCCGAAGCCGCCCCTCGGTATCCAAAAGCCAATGGCTCCTCCAGGAACCTGCAATATGGAGTGAACCGAAGCTAGCCAGCGACTCAATCATAGCTTTTGGCAATCAATAGTATCATTTCTTCACTACAATGGCTTCTAACTTAGTTTGGATAACGTAACTTTGGTGCATGGCCAGGTAAGCCGACCGATTGGCTTTTGGCTTATTTCTCTGACCGAAGCCGATTGGCTTTGGCTTATTTCTCTGACCGAAGCCGAATATGGGAAGTAAGAGAATGCGATTGGCTTCTTCTCCCCTGTCAGTCGCCGTCTTTGTGTGTGTCAAACCAGAGCAAAACAAGTAGAGGGCATTTGTCGGTGGGCCAAATCCCCAACAGACACTGAGATGAAACAAGCAAGAAGTTCAAAAGTGTTAATAGCATGGAATAGTATTAGAATTAATATAATCATAGAAGAAAATGTAGATGGGATTGGAACACATAATTTTGCTCCTGGAATTGTATTAGATTTTAGAAGTCATCACAGAAGAAAATGTAGAGGATTGATGTTAATGGGTGCAATGCGTGTCTGAATAAGATAAAAAAGTTTTCCATAAAGAATATTAGCATTCAGATACATATTATTAGATAACGAAATGGATGAACGATCACAATGATGAAGGTATAATCTGGTTGCTCCATAGTAGGTAAAATTAGCTGGAGAGCATTCAGATAAACTCATGTGGGGAATTGAATTTATAGCATTCTGACATTGTCATCAGATGGTACCCAAGGCTACCTTCTTATGATGCACCCACCAAGGCAATAAAATGAGATGGACACCAGAAATGAACAAGAAACAATAGTGGCCAATACATGGTTGCTCGTACCAACCTTGCCAATTGTCTAACTCTCATAGATCCCAAGTAGGCATGGTAGGCATTGAGGACAGTCTTAACCGTTTCCTCTTGCTATTATTCACGTATGAAGCTAGGTTGATGCCACCAACCTGCTTTGCAAGGTGGGAGGAAATCCCATGGATCTCAAAGAAGGATTCAGGCATCAAGCAGTTTCACCAGCAGTGTGGGCATGGTCCATAGATCACACCGCCATGGACAGGAGGAATGACCACCCCCAGCTCTGTGCATGCATCTGTCGGCTGACTGGAACTGATGGAGAGTGTTGGATTACCATAAGGCCTTTCTCGGCTTGCTCATCACCAATGTCCTGCTTGCTGCCTGCTGGCCCTTTCCTGGGGTGCCCATTTGCCTGTTGGTGGCGTCAAGAATGCCGTGCAGATTGCAGAAGCCTTCCACAAGGCTGCAAGGCCAATTGAGCCAGGGAAATCATTGTACTGACAAACAAAGACTATCATAGTCGTTCTTCAATAAACACAGTTTGTTGGAATAGACTGAGGCCCTGTTTGGATGCTTGGGCTAAAGTTTAGTTCACATCTTTGACCACTAATTAGGGGTATTAAATAAAGGCAGTTTACAAAACTACCTCCACAACTCCTGTGCTAATTCGCGAGACGAATCTAATGAGACCTTTGACCATATGATCTGAGAATGGTTACTGTAGCATTACTGTAGTAAATCATGGATTAACTAGGCTCATTAGATTCGTCGCGCAAAGTTGCACTCATCTGTGAAAAGGTTTTGTAAATAGATTTTATTTAGTACTCCATGCATGCAAGATTCCTTTTAACGCTAATTTTTAGCGTGGTAACCAAACAAGGCCTGAGTCATGCTCATGTAATTTCTAAAAACTTTTGTATGATTATGTTGGAAACCATTCACGTTCCATTAGGTAAAACAAGTTGCAAACTTCATGACACTCGGCATTTTTCGGTTTTCCGGTAGTGCAGCTCGTCCTCCTTGTCCTAGAATGTTTTGAAGAAAAAGTCACATCTATCTCTCTCAGACCAAGCATGAAACATGCCTTAAAGGATAAAAATAGAACTATTGTCGAACAGAATATATGTCTCTGACGTTTATGTGCTATTTTTCTAACGGGTTGTGGCACACAGGGTAAAAGTTTTTTTCCAGTAGTGAGAGTACTACTGTTCATTCATTTTGCCTCTGTAAGTCTATAGATGCGGACAGACACAACTTTCACTAATCTAGTTGTCTTGCTGCATTTTTATGGAACATGTTTTTTTATATATGCAAATAACCACTACTAAATAAATGTACTGTTTAAAATAAAAGGTGTCATTCAATTGTTCATCAAGTATAGTTATAGACAATACACAAAGCTGGCAGAAAACCAACTTCTTGTATTTCCGCACATGTAAATGCATGTGAAAGTCCTGCGATAATTAATTTGCAGGACAAAAAGTTTGGCTTCGATCCTCATCTGCCTAGCTAGTTCCTAATTAACATGATGAAACCATGCTGTGTGCTAGTACCTAAGGTCACTACCCACTAGGTTTGAGGGGAACAAGATATGGTAGCATTAACACCTCGTCGTGCCGCAGCAGGCAAAGGGCGAGGGCGAGAAACGAACGAGAGACACTCGAGCACACCTGTTCCAAGCCTCGCTCGTGGATTTCCCTCTTCTCCGTGGGTCATGGGTTGACATGGTATGTGCTGTGGAAATATATTCTAAAACTCCTTTGTTCATTTAAAGGTCCAAGATGGTGAACTTTTTCTTTTGACTGACCTCTGGATTGGCAGAGTACTGAGTCAGGCTTTCCCTGTGCTCTACTCCTTTGCTAAAAGTAAAAATATCACAGTCCAAAAGGCAAAAAGTGCTACAAGCTGGAAACACCTTTTCCATTTGCCTCTGTAAGCCCAAAGCCTTCAACGAACTACAAGAAGTTGCCAAAGTTTAGATGCATTGCCCGTAACAGAGGAAACAAAGACTCGACAAATTTTTGGGGTTCCCATGTCTTCTTTTCCACCTAGGCGCATAAGCAATTAGGGCAGCTCCAGCGTGCGAGCTAATAAGATGGTGCTAGAAATGAGAGAGAAAATACTAGTAGAGAAGTGGCGAGAGGTCCCCGGTGCATTTTTGGTCGAAAAATCGCATGACTTGTGGAAGCATCCTTTACTAAAAAAATGTGTCACTTTTAGTATCGGATCTTCGCTCGGTACTAAAGGGGACATAGTACTGGGTGTGATCCGGTACTTAAGCCACATTTTATAGTAGTTAAAGGATTCATAATTGCAATACATTGGAGCTCCGACGGCGCGCCGAGTACAACCGCGAACACGGCGCCCCTGGGTTGGACCGCGACACTCGCCTGCGCCGAGAGCTGGAGGCCAACGAGGCCGCACGTCGCCGCGAGTTCGACCGCAAGTACGGTCCTCCGCTCGAACAGCAGAGGCCGCCACGGGCTCGCACCCCTGAGGATTTCTCCGCTGATTTGGGGCGCGAGAACGCCGAAAACCTCAACGACTGCGACGGCTTCCCAGCATTTACAGCCCGAGTAAGATCCATTCGAATGCCTGCTAACTTTAAACCTACAGGCATAGAAAGGTACGATGGGAAGGCAGACCCGACGATGTGGCTCCGGACGTACAGCATCGCCATCCGCGCGGTGAACGGCGACCACGACTCCATGTGCGCTTACTTCCCAGTCGCCATGACCAAGGTGGGGCTGAGCTGGCTTCACAGCCTCGAGCCCAACTCCATCGACAGCTGGGACACGCTCTGCCGTGAGTTCAAAGGCTACTTCCAGGGCAGCTCCATACGGCCAGGCACAGCATGGGACCTAGGGAAGGTGAAGCAGAATCACAGCGAAAGCCTCCGCGACTACACCGACAGATACTTGGAGAACAGGAACCTGGTTCCCGGCTGCTCCGAGTTCGAGATCATCCACTACTTCCTCGACGGCCTCGCCGACTCGCTAGTCTTTGAGCGTCTCTGCGAGGATCTGCCAAAGACCTCCGGCGAGTTCTTCGGGCGGGTGAACAAGATGGCCAACGCTAAGGAAGCTACTCGCCTCCATTACAACAAAAGAAGCACTCGGGACGACGACCGTCCGCCTCGCCGAGAAGATCGCCCGAGGAAAGAGGATCCACACTGAACTCGGCCAGAACCAAGCAGAATGGGCGACCAAAAGCGCTCGGGAGATCGCACCATCGCCGCCATGGATCGTGGAGGCCCACGCCCACGGACCAACTTCAGCGCCGAGTTCAAGAAGATGCTCCAAGGGCCCTGCCCCATACACAAGCAGTCCAAGCACCACATGATCGACTGCATGGGGCTCGCCAACGCCTACAAGAAGTAAGAAGGGAAGCCGCCGCCGTGTGACAACGATAAGGGCGACAAGGGAAAAGGGGCCCCCGCGAACCCCGGTTTCCCAAACGTCGAAAGGCAGGTGAACTTCATCCTCGGAGGATCGCCGCAAGTGGACGACAAGCGCCGAGAGAAGATGCGCGATAGGGAGATATTCTCCCGCCAATCCAACCACTCCGCTGGTCAGAACAGCCAATCACCTTCTCCAGGGAAGACCAGTGGTTTCAAGTCTCCGATGTCGGCGAGTACTCCCTAGTACTCAGCCCGATTGTAAACAACGCCCGTCTCACTAAGGTACTCATTGATGACGGAAGTGAGCTCAACATCAACTTCACCTAGACGCTGAGGGATATGGGCATCGGCCTCGACGCTTTGACCCCTTCCCTTCACACATTTTACGGGTTAATCCCGAGAAAGGGTTCCAAACCACTCGGGCAGATATCCCTCCCTGTTGGCGATCAGGACAACTTCCGAACCGAGTACCTCAATTTCCAAGTTGCCGACTTCACTACCGCCTATCACGCCATACTCGGGAGGCCGGCGCTCGCCAAATTCATGGCGATCCCCAACTACACGTACCTACTGATGAAGATGCCGGCACAGAACGGCGTCCTCTCCGTCCGCAGCGACGTCCACACCCCCAGGGGATGCGACAAGGAGGGGCTCCACCTCTACATCGGCATCGAACGCAGCGTACTCCAGATGGAGGTCGTCAACGATGCGAGAACATTCCAAACGGAGAATGTGTGTTGATTACACGGATCTCAATAGGCACTGCCCTAAGGACCCCTTCGTCCTGCCCCGCATCGACCAAGTCGTCGACTCCACCGCCGGATGCGTACTCCTATGCTTCCTTGATTGCTACTCCGGCTACCACCAGATCGCCTTGAAAGAAGAAGACCAAGAAAAGACGTCCTTCATCACTCCGATCGGCGCTTACTGCTACACCAAGATGACGTTTGGCCTCCGCAATGCTGGCGCCACCTACCAGAGGGCCATAAACCTGACCATGGGTACTCAAATCGGTCGTATCGTCGAGGCCTACGTTGACGACATAGTGATTAAGACGAAGATCGAAGCCGAGTTCATCGCCGACCTCTCCGAGACGTTCAGACAACCTCCGCAGGCTCAATTGGAAGCTAAACCCGACCAAGTGCGTCTTCGGCGTACCGAAAGGGAAACTACTCGGCTTCATCGTCAGCAACAGAGGCATCCAAGCCAATCCAGAAAAAATAGACACCATCCGGAGGATGAAACCGCCGACTGGGAAGAAAGAGATCCAAAAGTTGACTGGTTGCATGGCGGCCTTGAGCAGGTTTATCTCCCGGCTGGGGGATAAGGGCTTGCCATTCTTCAAGATCCTCAAGAAGACCGACAGGTTTGAATGGACCCAGGAGGCGCAGCAGGCTTTCACCGACCTCAAAAACTACCTCTCCAATCCACCGGTACTCGTCGCCCCTCACAACGATGAGCCACTACTCCTATACATTGCAGCCATGACTAACGTGGTGAGCACTGTGATCATCGTGGAGAGAGAAGAGGAGGGAAAGGTGCAACGCGTGCAACGACAAGTCTACTATGTTAGCGAAGTACTCAGCGAATCCAAGGCGCGCTACCCCCAGGTGCAGAAACTACTCTACGCATTGCTAATTACATCAAGGAAACTCCGCCATTACTTCCAGCGCATCGTATCAAGGTGGTCACGCAATTTCCACTCGGCGAAATCCTCCATAATAGGGATGTCACCGGACGAATCATCAAATGGTCCGTCGAGCTCACCTTCTTCATCATAGATTTCGTCCCACGCACTGCGATCAGATCACAGATCCTCGCCGACTTCATCGCCGAATGGACCGAGAGCCAGGACGCGAAGGAGGACACTAGCGGAGAACACTAGAAGATGTACTTCGACGGCTCCCTAATGATCGATGGTGGGGGCGCAGGTGTACTTTTCATCTCACCGAAAGGGGAACTACTCCGATATGTCCTTCAAATACGCTTCCCCGTCACCAACAACGCCGCCAAGTATGAAGCAATCCTCCACGGGCTCCGCATCGCCACCTCACTCGGAATAAAGAGGCTGCTGGTTTATGGCGACTCTGCCGTCGTTATAAACCAAGTCAACAAAGAATGGGATCGACACAGCGAGCACATGAATGCTTACTGTGAGGCGGTACACAAGCAGGAGGGAAAATTCTACGGAATAGAGTACCATTACATCCCGCGAGAAAACAACCTCGCGGCTGACGCACTCGCCGAATTGGGGTCGACCCGAGCGGAAGTACCAGGGGGGTGTTCATGCAAGGCCTCCTTAAACCCTCTGTCAAAGAGTTGGGAGACGAACCAGAGCCAGCCCCTGAACTCTGCGAGGTGATGATCATTGACACCGAAGAAGATTGGATGGCTGAGTTCATAGATTACCTCGCCCACAACAGGGTACCAAAGGACCCCACGGAATGAAGGGTTCTGGACCGCCGAAGCAAGAACTATGTGGTAGTCAGCAATGCCCTATACCGACGAGATGCCACAAGCCAAGTGTTCATCAAATGCGTTACGAAAGAAGTCGGCCTCCAGATCCTCGACGACATCCACTCGGGAGTCTGCGGAAGCCACGCCGCCGCAGGGTCACTAGTCGGAAAAGCATACCGGGCCGGGTTCTTTTGGCCTACCGCCGTCTCTGATGCCAAGGAACTCGTCCGCCGGTGCAAAGGATGCCAGTTTTTCGCCAAGCAGAAGCACCTCCCGGCCCAAGCTCTACGCACGATCCCGCCCTCATGGCCTTTCGCCTGTTGGGGATTGGACATGGTGGGACCATTTCGAGCAGCCCCAGGAGGATACACGCACATACTCGTCGCTATCGACAAATTCTCCAAGTGGATAGAGTATAAAGCCATCATCGGAACTCCAACGTCAAAGCAAGCTGCCGCCTTCATCGAAGAAATCACGCACCACTTCGGGGTCCCAAACAGAATCATAACCGACTTGGGAACGCAGTTCACCGCATCCGCCTTCTGGGATTTCTGCGAGAGTAGGTGCATCGACGTATACTATGCCTCGGTCGCCCACCCCCGGTGCAACGGACAGGTGGAACGAGCAAACGCCATGATACTCCAAGGCCTAAAGGCGAGGATCTTCGACCCGTTGAAGAAGTTCGCCGGACGATGGCACCAAGAGCTACCACAGGTCATTTGGGGACTCAGGACTCAGCCGAGCCGTGCCACGGGTCACACTCCCTTCTTCCTAGTCTACGGCTCGGAGGCAGTCCTCCCGACCGACATCGCCTTTGGATCACCGCGCATCGACAATTATGAGGAAGGCGAAGCAGAAGCAGCTCGCGAGGCAGATCTCGGCTCCATTGAGGAACACAGAGTTAACGCACTCATACAGCATGCGCGTTACCAACAACAACTCCGACGCTACCATGACAAGAACGTCCAGCAACGGGACTTCAACATCGGCGACCTCATCTTACGCCGAGTGCAATCGACAGCAGGAGTTCATAAACTCTCCGCCCCATGGGAAGGACCGTTCATAGTGACCCAGGTCATATGTCCGAGTACTTTCTGACTCCAATATGAGGATGGCACCGAAGTCCCACACCCGTGGAATATAGAGCACTTACGCCGATTCTACCCATGACAAAGCTATGTATCACCAAGTTCAATAAAGATATCTCTTTTTCTTTACTTATCCTCTTAACAAAACCACTCGGCATTACTCCACCCCGAGTAGTTCCTAACTAAAATGCTGCGTAACCGGGCCTGGAACGACGCCTAAGCCTTTCTACATGTGCACGGGACCCGCTCTCGACGTTATGAACTTAGGATAAGTGAAGCAAAGGGAAAAGCACATTTAAGCAAAAGAACTACTCGGGCAACCTTAAAACATAAGAAGAAATCAACAAATTTTCTCATTTTACTCGTTTCACAATATTTGTACATACAAAAATCTACTCTACTATACTCCACAACGTAGGATCCTACTCCAGCTTGAGGGCCTCGCCGACCTTCTCTGCGATCGGACGAGTCTGAGCCAGTGCCTCCTCCACTTGCTCGCTTGAAGCATCCACTGCCACTCCATCACCAACTGGCGCAAGATCAATCCGCGGATAGAGCATTCGAACACGCGCGAGAGCGTCGTTCGCGCACACAACTGCCGACTCCTTGACTAGCTCGGCGATCTGGGCTGGCGCAGCTTGCAGTCGGGCGACAAGGGCTGTCGGCTCACCCTCTTCTGGAGCAACGGCGTCCATCAGCTCCTTCGCCGCGTCGTGGATGTTCGCCAAAGCCAAGTGTGACGAAGCCAGCTCTTGCTCCAAGCCTGTTATGATTTGAGCATCATTCTGGATAGTATACATAGCTTGAAGCATCGTCATGTCCGCACCTTTTCGGAACTCCTGCTCCCTTTTCAGCTTGCCCTCCATCACCTCCTCGGACTTCTGCAGATTCGCGTTCGCAAAACGCAAGTCCTTCAGCTCCTCGAGGTGACGGGCCCTTTCCATCTCTTTCTCTGAAAAAGTAGGGGAGCACTCGGTCCGGACGAGAAATTACATGGCAAAGCTTGACGGTAAAGAAGAAGCACACGGAAACTAAAAGGACAAAGCCGTACCGTGAAGACTCGAGCGATGCTGCACGATGGCGTCATTCAGGCTCTTCTGGGTGGTGTCACGCTAACGCTTGACCTGTTTGAGCTCCGCCTTCAGCTCCGCCTCGTGCTCTCGCACCGACTGCACGTCACGGAGCCGCTCCAGGCGCGATTGCCGGAGCGTAGCCAACCTCTACACCAATCAGACGAAATTGTTGACACCAGATTTTCGCACCAGATATGCTGAGTCAGATATGACGTGGAGAGGCTGGAATTACGCAGTGGGCACGTTGACTAGTCAAAGCCGAAGATGACAGAGAAGGAAGCCGATATGCAGAAGAGATCCGATGAAGCAGGAATCCGACCCGATAACGAGTACAAAAGGAAAGACGCATCGGCTGAGAAGGAAGCGCATCAGATGCAGGGACTATTTCCTTTTTGAAAGCATATTGAGAGTCCCATTCTATATTAGATTTAGTTTACTTTGTCCGCAAGTTAGTCTGGTCCGATCAGGACTCTCCATGACCAGGGTATAAATATGAACCCTCGTCCATTGTAAAAACAATTCTCACAATTCAATACAACCCGGCTTCACGCCAAAACCCTAGTAGTAGTTACCGACGAAGCTCATTGGTGGACGGGCTGCATCAGTTCTGATCTCCGGCTTACCAGTAAGTTAGTCAATTTATCGAACTAGTATAGGCTTTGAATTGAGGCGCATCGCCCTTTCTCGTTTATACTGTTCAACCGATTTATCTCTGGATAATCAAGATTGATATAGATTCCCTACGTCGGAGCTAGATCAATATTGATTATTCAACAGATTATCGTTTATCGGACTATACTTTAAGCCTAGATTCCCTACGTCGGAGCTAGGTATCAAGATTAGTCTAGATTCCCTACGTCGGAGCTAGAATAATCTTGGTTACTAAAGATAGTCTTTGCGGTTTGTTGGAGTTGCTAGATTGGTTTAGATCTACGCCATGTGAATCAATTCTACTTCTTCAACGGCTTTGAGCACAGGTCTTGGTCCGATTTAAGCAATATTTATCTTACAGCATCGTTCTATGTCCGATCTTGCTTTGTGGTTTAATCTGGTTGTTCTTTGAGTATTGCATTGATGTAGATTCCCTACGTCGGAGCTGGATCTTTGTAATACGCTTAGATTAATCTTTGACTGTCATGTTTGGTCTAGATTCCCTACGTCGGAGCTAGGTTCATCTTGATTAGTTAAAGGAAGTTTTGGTTATGCCTTATTGCTATTTGAATGTTAAGTGTGGTGTAGATTCCCTACGTCGGAGCTGGATCTTGCTTAATTGTTCAGTAGCATATCTTAGAATCAGAACGTATCTGTTAATGTTTTATCTGCTTACGTTGCTTAATCTGATCAACACCTGTGCGAGCATCTTGTTTAATTGACAGGTTGGTGAATCGAGTCTGATTATCTAGCTATCTGATCTGATCATAGCTGGAGAAATCTAGATTCCCTACGTCGGAGCTAGATTTCTCTGAAAAGGCTATAGTCCGATCGGTTGGTTAGATAGTCCGATAAGATGAGTCAAACTGGCAATTAGACAAGGTGGACAATGTATCGGCTTACACTGTGATTATTTAATATCTTGTTTCAAGACACAGCTGATCCATTATTTTACATATTGGCCTTGTTTTATGCTTTATTTTATTATTTAAAGGCTAGTCTGTTGTATCAATCAAGGTCCGATCCCGATTGGTCCGATCCTGAAGTCCGATTTGGTGTCTGATTGAGGTCCGATCACTCGGTCCGATTGACGTCATCATTGAGGTCCGATTCTGAGGTCCGATCAGTATCGGCCGATGCGTGTCTGATTGGGTCTTGGCTAAAATTCGACGCTACTCCATCGTCTGAAATAGAGCCGGCACAATCATAGAGCAATTTAACTGTTTTTTCCCTTGTCAATTTCAGGTCAAATTGACTGGCACGCCGCGAACCTGAACTGGAGTGTAGACTGGCACTGGAGCGAAGCAGACTCTCCCCGGTCATCGTGTGCTGCACGCGGGAGATACGACCGCCGATTTTCCGCGTCAACACATTTTTGGCACGCCTGGTGGGACACGAGAAACAAATCCAAGATGTCGTCGTCTGATGCTGAACAAGAAACCGCAGCAAGACTTGCTGCTGAGAAAGAAGCTGCTGAGAAGGCCAAGAACGACAAGAACAGGGCGCCTGAGGTGACCATGCCCATTACAAAGGCCGATCTGTCCAAAGCTCAGTTGGATGCAGTTCAGGCCCAGATAGATGCGTTTGAGAAGCTCTGCCTTGGTCAGTTTGGGCGTAATCGTTCAGGTCCTATACTCAAAGGTCCTCTCCCGGATCCAGAGTTGATCAAGAAGGCAACTGAAGCTCGGGAGCATCAGGCTAATATGTCAGAGATGATTCACCAGGCTGTTCATCATGCAATGATCAACCAATCAGGCACTCTGGTGAATTCTTTGGACAATCTCATCAAGAAGGCGGTGGACGATGCTGTTTGCTTGAAGGGTCCAGTATTTATAACAGATTCTGCAGGAGAATCAGGATCAGGAAAAGGAAAAGAGACTGCAGATAATACAATGACCGTTGCTCCACAGATGCCAATTGTTCCACCACCTCCTGTTGAACTGGCTAACGGTTTCCTGTTGATGGCCGATGGAACTATTGTCGGCCCGCATGGTGAAAAGTATGCCAGGACTTTGAGCGAACAAGAGAAACAGCCTGCTGCTGCAAGGCTACGTACCGAAGTTCCTTCACATCAGCGTATGGTTGGAGATTACAATAACTATGTGATGGACATAGCTGATGGGATGCCACATGGAAATCAACAGTCCGATTGGTCACAAAAGATAGCCGAGGTGATCCAAAATCAATTCGGCTTGAAGCCTAAAGATGAAGCGAGGTTGTATCGGCACCCGTACCCATCTTACTTTGATGCAGTGCCACTTCCTCCACGTTACAGAGTGCCGGATTTTTCAAAATTCTCCGGACAAGATGATATGACCACCATCGAGCATGTGAGCCGATTCTTGGCTCAGTGTGGTGAGGCTGCTTCTGAGGAGGGACTTAGGCTCAGATTTTTCCCTCTGTCACTGTCAGGGCCGGCGTTTACCTGGTTTACGTCGTTGCCGGCAGGATCGGTCACAGGGTGGTCCGACATGGAGAAGCAATTCTATAAATACTTCTTTTCTGGTCTCAATGAGATGAAGATCTCCGATTTGATTGCCATCAGGCAAAGGAATGATGAGACCGTCAAGGAGTACATCCAACGATTCCGTGACACTAGGAATCGATGCTATAGTTTGAAGCTATCTGACATGCAGTTGGCCGAGCTTGCATTCCAAGGTTTGCTCGCGCCCATTAAAGAGAAGTTTTCTGCCCAGGAGTTTGAGACATTGGGGCAATTGGTTCAGAAAGTGTCAGCTCATGAGGTCCGATATCAGGAGATGAAGCGTATGAAGTTTTCTAAACAAGTGTCTTATATCTCTGATACTGAAGAAGAGGCTGATGTCAATATAGCTGAATGGACCAAATCCAAGAAGCCAGTGTCGCTCCCGTGGATCAAGCAGAATCCTGAGAAGTTTGGATTCGATATAACAAAGGCCGATAAGATCTTTGATTTACTGCTCAGTGAGAAACTTATCCAGCTTTCTCCAAATCACTCGATTCCATCGGCCGATGAGTTGAAGAAACGTAAGTACTGCAAATGGCACAACTCGACATCTCACGAGACCAATGAATGCAAAGTGTTCAGAAGGGAGATCCAATTGGCTATTGAGTCAGGCAAGATCAAATTTGAAGACAGCAAGAAAGCCATGAAGATCGATGGTCATCCCTTTCCCAACAACTTTGCTGATTTCTCCTTTTCTGTTAATATGGTCGATGCTAGTGCAAAGGGGAAGGTCAAGGTGCTTACATCGGACCACGCCAAGAGTTCTGGTGCCGTTGATCCTGTGGTTCAAGTTACTGTTGAAGAGCTACGCAGGAATCATCAGGCGTTTGGGCGTGAATCTAATGCTCCTGGTGGATATCGGCCACGTGTGACTTCCCAAATGCTGATCAACAAATACAAGAGGCAGCAGGCAGCAGTCCGAGCGTGGAGGGAACGCGAGGAACGACGACGTCGGAGGCATGAATATCAAGCAAGGCGCCATGATGAAGAGTTTGATGATCGGCGCCGACATGATTACAGGTCCGATGACCGACGCCGGTATAATGAGTGGTCCGATGGCCGACGCTGGTATGATGACAGGTCCGATGGTCGGCACTGGTATGATGATAGAGTTGATGATCGCCATCACTACGGTTATAGGTCCGATTGGTATACAGATGGACGTCAAGCTTATAACCGGTACGATCAAGATGATGATCATTGGGGGTGTCCTTTCTTCGTGTACTGCTGGAATGAGAAGCTTAGACTGCCATCAAAGGCAGATTGTCCTGAATGCAGCTTCCAGTATGAAGAGTACAGGGCTTCCAAGAGAGGTCGGCGATCAGTTCATGAACGGATCGGCGTTAGGGTCGATGATTATCACCAAAGAGATGAAGGCCGGGTTAACACTCATGGCCACAAAAATAATGAAGGCCGGGCTGATGCTCATGGCCCTGAAAAAATGGAAGAGAAGGCTCCAGTTCAGAATCGGACTGAAGAAACTCCAATGAGGCCTGGACAGTGGTGCCCATCGGGGATTTCTAAGTCTAAGAAGAGACGTGTTCAGAGATTGCGCTATAATGAGCAGATTCAGGAGCAAGAATTAGCAAAAGAAAAGAAGTGGCGCGTCAAGATGGCCAATGATGA
>CM014272.1:14256651-14273775 GCA_004135705.1 Alloteropsis semialata
TGGCGGGAATGTTTCAGAGCCTCGGGGGGCAATTAATGTGGAATTGACCATCGGCAGCAAGACATTGCCGACTACCTTCTTCGTGATTGATGGTCAAGGTTCTTACAGCATGCTCCTCGGGCGAGATTGGATCCATGCTAATTGTTGCATCCCATCCACGATGCACCAATGTTTGATTCGATGGCAGGGCAATAATGTGGAGATCGTCCCGGCCGATGATTTGGTTAGCATTGCTACAGCTGAATCAACGATTTGGGAGTTTGAAGGAATTGAATGCTTGTCAGGGAAACATGGGATGGTGACTTCCTCAAAGTGTCCGATCAAGGATTACAGCCGATCCAAGCAGTCGGCTCTGAGACTTTATTTTAAATGACTGATTTGATCGCTGATCATCGTGGGCTTAATGTTGATACTGTTGAACAATGCACCATGGAGCTTGATGCAATTGGTCCGATCAATACAGAGGCCGATGTGGTTGACACAGTTCCCTGGACCATGTTCTTTGATGGTTCATCTTGCAATGATGGTTGCGGAATCGGCCTTCTTATTATTTCGCCTCGGGGGGCAAGATTCGAGTTTGCTTATCCGATTGAAAAGTGCACAAATAATCAGGCGGAATATGAAGCATTGATGAAAGATCTCCGGATTCTTAAAGAGATCGGCATTCAATTTGTTGAGTATATTCCAAGACATCGTAACGAGGAAGCAAATCGGCTGGCGCAAAAAGCGTCTGGCTATCGGCCTACGTCTGATGTAATAGTACAGGAGATACCAGAAGGAGATTGGAGGAAAGAAATCGTTGAATATTTGAAGGATTCTTCTGTCAAGACTTCCAGAAAATTACATTACAATCAGACATGTCTTGGTTGAAGGGGAAACATTTCCTAAATCATTGATCGGGAAATATTTGAAGAATGCTGAAATAACAAGATTCAGAAGAAAGGATTTCAACATCTATACTAACACGACGTCGGCTCGTCAATACGAAAACTATGGTATGATCAAGTAAACTTTATTTCTCACTGCGAAATACTTGGGAATTTTGTTTTGTGAAAATAAAATACATAGTTTAGCTCCTCAATGATATGAAATTCCTACCAGAGCCATATGTTGATATCTTCTGAAAACCTTACACATATGCTGCTTGTTTTGTATTGAGCATTGTCAAATTGTTTGTGACCCTTGTGAGATTTGTTTCATGCTTTTAAGATCGAGATCACGTACACTCCACATATTATTCCATTGTTGAGTATGCTAGACTTTAATTTTTGGGCACATCACTGTCGTGTGGTCTGGATTCACATACTCGACTATTCATATGCTGACTTCTACACTGGAAGTTACGCAAAAACATGCCTTCCATCCATACAAAAATACTTCGTCCCTTTGACATGATTGTTCAAATTCATTATGCAAAAGGTATGGGTTATGCAAAAAGAAAAAAAATAATATATTATCCGTGCTCAAAAGCATAAGGAAGAGTGATAAAAAATAAAAGATAGCCCATATCTGAAAAGAAAAGTAAAATGAAGAGTCATGCAAAAGGGAGTTTCACCCAAAAAATTCCACACACATGCACATCTTGATCTGATTGTATGACTTATTTTCTCCACTGGATCTGGTTTTTGACTTTGCAAGATATGCAATGCAAGTATGCTTCCTTTCTATATCCTACCCTGAGCTCCACAAAAAGCCTTATTAGAAGTAGGAAGAAAAAGAGACGATACATTGCCTTGGTGAGGAATAATACACATTGAGCGATCTGAGAGAATCATTTGAGGAGCGAAGTTATGTTTTGATTTATGAAAAACCAAGTTATTTAGCAGGAAGAGTAGAGTTTTCTTGATTATTCATATTGGCTAACATGTTATGATAAAGAAGCTTGAAGAAAGGTGTTGGCTATGAAAAGGGCAATGCTAGAAAAGTCAAGGTGTTGAATCTATGAAGAGAATTGCATCGGCTAGGAGATTGAGATGTTGGATTTACAGAATTTCGAAGCATGAATCCTTCATACTCCGAAACTGGGGGGCATGTGTTGACACCAGATTTTCGCACCAGATATGCTGAGTCAGATATGACGTGGAGAGGCTGGAATTACGCAGTGGGCACGTTGACTAGTCAAAGCCGAAGATGACAGAGAAGGAAGCCGATATGCAGAAGAGATCCGATGAAGCAGGAATCCGACCCGATAACGAGTACAAAAGGAAAGACGCATCGGCTGAGAAGGAAGCGCATCAGATGCAGGGACTATTTCCTTTTTGAAAGCATATTGAGAGTCCCATTCTATATTAGATTTAGTTTACTTTGTCCGCAAGTTAGTCTGGTCCGATCAGGACTCTCCATGACCAGGGTATAAATATGAACCCTCGTCCATTGTAAAGAACAATTCTCAATTCAATACAACCCGGCTTCACGCCAAAACCCTAGTAGTAGTTACCGACGAAGCTCATTGGTGGACGGGCTGCATCAGTTCTGATCTCCGGCTTACCAGTAAGTTAGTCAATTTATCGAACTAGTTTAGGCTTTGAATTGAGGCGCATCGCCCTTTCTCGTTTATACTGTTCAACCGATTTATCTCTGGATAATCAAGATTGATATAGATTCCCTACGTCGGAGCTAGATCAATATTGATTATTCAACAGATTATCGTTTATCGGACTATACTTTAAGCCTAGATTCCCTACGTCGGAGCTAGGTATCAAGATTAGTCTAGATTCCCTATGTCGGAGCTAGATTAATCTTGGTTACTAAAGATAGTCTTTGCGGTTTGTTGGAGTTGCTAGATTGGTTTAGATCTACGCCATGTGAATCAATTCTACTTCTTCAACGGCTTTGAGCACAGGTCTTGGTCCGATTTAAGCAATATTTATCTTACAGCATCGTTCTATGTCCGATCTTGCTTTGTGGTTTAATCTGGTTGTTCTTTGAGTATTGCATTGATGTAGATTCCCTACGTCGGAGCTGGATCTGTGTAATGCGCTTAGATTAATCTTTAACTGTCATGTTTGGTCTAGATTCCCTACGTCGGAGCTAGGTTCATCTTGATTTGTTAAAGGAAGCTTTGGTTATGCCTTATTGCTATTTGAATGTTAAGTGTGGTGCAGATTCCCTACGTCGGAGCTGGATCTTGCTTAATTGTTCAGTAGCATATCTTAGAATCAGAACGTATCTGTTAATGTTTTATCTGCTTATGTTGCTTAATCTGATCAACACCTGTGCGAGCATCTTGTTTAATTGATAGGTTGGTGAATCGAGTCTGATTATCTAGCTATCTGATCTGATCATAGCTGGAGAAATCTAGATTCCCTATGTCGGAGCTAGATTTCTCTGAAAAGGCTATAGTCCGATCGGCTGGTTAGATAGTCCGACAAGATGAGTCAAACTGGCAATTAGACAAGATGGACAATGTATCGGCTTACACTGTGATTATTTAATATCTTGTTTCAAGACACAGCTGATCCATTATTTTACATATTGGCCTTGTTTTATGCTTTATTTCATTATTTAAAGGCTAGTCTGTTGTATCAATCAAGGTCCGATCCCGATTGGTCCGATCCTGAAGTCCGATTTGGTGTCTGATTGAGGTCCGATCACTCGGTCCGATTGACGTCATCATTGAGGTCCGATTCTGAGGTCCGATCAGTATCGGCCGATGCGTGTCTGATTGGGTCTTGGCTAAAATTCGACGCTACTCCATCGTCTGAAATAGAGCCGGCACAATCATAGAGCAATTTAACTGTTTTATCCCCTTGTCAATTTCAGGTCAAATTGACTGGCACGCCGCGAACCTGAACTGGAGTGTAGACTGGCACTGGAGCGAAGCAGACTCTCCCCGGTCATCGTGTGCTGCACGCGGGAGATACGACCGCCGATTTTCCGCGTGAACAGAAATCAAAGAAGTCAGGAAAGGTACATTGAAGAAAGACAAAAACAAAGAAAAGCGGATAAGGAGACAAACCTCCACGCAGCACCGGGACTGGTCAACTGCGAGCTGCAACTCAGCGAGCACCGCTTCCTCCTCCGTCGCGTTGGCATCAGTCGTGGGGACCGTCATAGTCCCCGGGTCATCTGACTGCTTTTGGAGGACTTCTCCTTGAGCAGCGCCATCCCTGTCCGCATGCAAGGCTGGTACCAAGGGATCCACTATAGGATTCCCAGCGCCACCACTCGGGGAAGCCGCCGTTCTTCCTGCCTCGCCCTGTGCGTCCTCCGTCCTGGGTGCCTCCACGTTCTCCTCCGGCGCAGGCCTGGCTGGCACCTGCTCCGGTTGCGGTGCCATCAACTCCTGGGTCGAGTCCGTCACACCAGGCACCACGCCTGAAGGTGGCGTGCCAACAGGTGTAGCCGGGGGAGAACTCGGCTTTTGCGGGGTAGCAGTCGGTGATCCCGTCCCGCCGGCCGCCGCACCATCAACATTGGAGGATTTGCTGAAAAAAGTAGTCGGAAGTTAAAATAGGAACTCGGAAATAATGACATACAATAAAGACAAGAGTCGAAGACTTACTGAGTACTCTTCACCACAACAACTCGGGGCCGAAAGATTTGGAGCTTGGGCCGCCGCTGCGCCGTAGCTGTCGTCAGGATCGGCCTGGTCCCCAGATTGGAGACCGGCCTGGCATCCGCGGCAGCCTCGACAAAAGCTTCCGCCACCATCCGCCGCTTCTCCTCCACTGACACGCCCATGGCCCGGGCGTGCTCCTGCTCTTGGAACAAGGAGTCGGACATTGCTTCGTCCTTCTCCTCTTCCTCCCTCTCCAAGACGGCCGGGGAAGTTCGTCCCGGCTCGTCAACATCGGCGTCCGAGCCGGCAACCGGCTGCTTGGCCGGCTGCGCAGCCGCCTTCTTCGCGGTCATCTTCCTCGAGCGCTTCCGCTTAGGAGGCGGCGCCGCATGCACCACCGCTTCCTGGACGGAGGGCGCCTCGTCGGAGAGCGTGGCCGAGTCGTCGTCAGCCGCCTCGCCGGCCCCAGGCGCCACCGGCTTAGAGACACGGGCACTATGAGCCCCAACCTTTGCACACCGGCTTCGAGACACGGGCACTACGAGTCCCAACCTTTATAACAGCCACCCGCCGCTTCCGTGGGCGGGTCTCCTCCACATCCTCGTCCGAAGGGCTCAGGGAGCCCTCCGTATCACTAGCCGCCCACTTCAGGGGAGCAGGCGGGTCAACTGGACCTTCCGTCGGGACGTCGCCTTGATCACCCGGGGCTGCTACCCCCAGGTACGCCTTCCTAGGCGAGTCCTCTGGAAGCAAAGAAGGAGAAAAATATTCAAAGGCCCGATCCTGCGAGGGCCACAAAATCAGACGGCCAACAGACGATTAGATCAAAATTAAAATCAGTATCAAAACCAACACGACAAAGCACTCGGAATGAAGACCTACCGGTGGAGCAGGCCTCTTCAAGGAGAATGGGCGCGGTTGATGCTTCTCCGACACGCGTGTTGGGTTAGTAGCCGAAGCCAATAAACCCGGACAACGGCTGAAACTGAACAACTGAGACAAGCAACAATATATTACTTATTAACAGTGTTCTTGGAATCAACAACCTTTACATGTGGGAGAGGGGCCTCCTTTTATAGGGAGACCAAAGGTCTTTACATTCCCATTATACCCCTGGGATCAAGCATCATCCTCTAGACTATACAATACAAATAGCCTAGGGACACTTTGGTACATTTTATCCTCCCAATGTGAATGCGTAGACTTGTGATCCCGTGTTTGACTTGGCTTAGACTTGGTCTTCTTGGACTTGGTCCACCCCTGCTTCGCCAGCTGGAAAAAGCCAAGTAGCCCCTGGATTCGGCTTCTTCTGAACTGAGATGACCCAAAGCCATCTCCCAGCGTCCAGAAAGCCGACGGCTCCTCCAAGAACCTGCAATACAGAGTGAGCCGAAGCTTGCCATTAACCCATTCATAGCTTTTGGCACTCCATAGTATCAATACTTCACCAAATTGGCTTCTAACTCGGTTCAGATAACGTCACTTTGGTATACTGTAAGGCGATGACCGAAGCCGATTGGCTTTAGTACACAGCGAGACGTGATGACCGAAGCCGATTGGCTTTAGTACACAGCGAGACGTGATGACCGAAGCCGATTGTCTGATCACCGAAGCCGATTGCCTGACCGAAGCCAGATTAGAGGCCTGTAAAGCAGATGAAGCTAAATTGGCTTCATCTCCTTTGTTCGTTGCTGCCCTTACGCATGGGATAGAGCAAAACAAGTAGAAGGCGTTTGTCGGCGGGCCAAATCCCCAACAGTAGCCCCTCGAGGACGAGGGCTTTCTTCAACAGGCCGAGCTCCACGAATATTGGATTGCTTGCCAGCCCGAGAAACGCCTCCTCCTTGTTGGAGAAAGCCCCTAAGTGTTTTGTCGTGATTATTATATTTTTGCTTTGTTAGTCTAACTTATGTGATGTCATTTGGCTTCGCTTGTTTGAATTTGAAGCACTGGCTCATTTTTCGAGATTTTAACGGTCATATCTTACTGCCCTATAAATAGGACCGAAGGGGGGTGCGTTTTTTACTTGCTTCGCTTCTGTTTTTTTCACTTAGCTTGAGCTTGACGCTTTCTTTGGCTTTGAAAGCTTTTGAACTCAAGCTTTGGTTTTTTCTTCTTCGACACAAGTAAGTTTTGCTTTTTGTGCTCTACTTTTTGCTTCGTTTTTTCCTTTGTCTTTTTGCTGTTTTGTTTACTTATTGTTTTTTTCTGTTTGTCGTAGCGGCTCGCACGAAGCAAACTGCTCGTCTGATTGGCTACGTCTCCCACGAAGACAATTCGGACGCTGTGGATATGGATTCTGCCGAAGCTGCTACTTTTGCTCAGGAGATTGAGGGCAACGTGACCGTAGCTCCCGAAGCTGGAGTTGCTATGAATATTGATGATAGAGGCAAGGGGCCTGCCATGGAAGATGAGGCGGCCGAGGCAGAGGACACAGAGGATGCCGAGTCTGCGGCCGGTGATGTCCTAGACGGTGTAGAAGCCGATGTGACAGATCTTATGGACTATCGGAAGAAGCCAAAAACCACTGTTTTTGGTAAATCCTTTGTTACCCCAGAGTTGATCAGCTTCTATGAGTCAAAAGGATACTTTCCAGTCGGTCACGGACGAGCCCCAGGCACGGAGATTACCCCGACACCTCTTGAGGACGAAGCCGTGGTGTTCAAGGAGTTTTTCTGTGCTGGGCTCCGGATGCCCGTTGATAATATTCTTGCTGATATTCTTGGGAGGTTCGGATTGCAACTCCATCACCTCACCCCCAATGCTATCACTCCTTTGCTTCGCTTCTTTTGGGCGGTGAAAACGAATGCATCGGATGTCAACGTGGACTGCTTCGTTCGTTATTTTGAAGGGCATCGCCAGACCAAGAGTGTTAAAGTTGATGGCTTTGACTATGAGCCAGACTACGGCAGTGTTACCTTCTGCGCACGGTGGAGGCAGACTGATTCGCAAAAGGTTGAACTTACCTTTTGTCAGAAAAACACCTGGGACAAGAACTGGAAAAGCTATTGGCTTTACGTCAAGGTGCCAGCGCTGGAGACTGTGTTGGATGATGGAACGAAGTAGATGTCTTTTCCTCTGCGTAGTTCTATTGGGCCTTGTGAATTTGTGGCTTGCCCTCCATTCGAGAAGCACGCTCCCGGCTTCGATCGCTGCGAAAGCGCTTTTTTCAAAGCCAGTCGAGTCTCTAGCAGCCGGGACTTGATCGAGGAGGGAATCGCTGTTGGAGTAAACATTCTGTCTGCGGCTTGGAAGCCATTTGCCGTTGAGACTAGGCTTTACAGAGGGATTCCTCATGTTTGTTTCCCTAAATTTGGAGCGAAGAAGCCAGAGAATATGTCTGATTTTGCTTTCGTTCAGTCCATCGAGTTGATGGCTGAAATTATTTGTGGGAAGTATACTTCCAAAGAGCATGAGAGCTGTTTGGCTTTGGTGGATGGAGTCCGGCTTAACAGGGTGTTTGATGAGATGGGCGTTAGCTATCCTCAGCGTGCGGCCCCATCGAAGCCATCAAAGAAGTTCGCCGCTCAAGATCACCCTAGCGTGCTACCAGCCCCGAAGCCAGGTCGTGGTCGTGGGAAGAAAAGGGGTGCTGGAGGCCGTGGTAGCGGTCATTCAGATGAGGGCGGTGACGAAGCTGAGGGCGGTAAAGCCGGAGCCCCTTCGAGCCGGGGTGGTAGGGTAGTCGCCTCTAAAAAGCGGGTTGCCTCTTCCTTGGAGACTTCCAAGCGTACTTCTTCGCTGGAGTCTTCCAAGCATCAAAAGCTTGCAAAAGCTCTTCCCGTCGCTCCGCTTTCGAGCGCTCCTCCTCGTCCTTTTGCTTCGGCTATGCAAGTGCCTACCACTGCCGTGCATGAAGAAGTTCATCCTGCTGCTTCTGCTGCAATTGTTGTGCCCTCTTCTGGAGGTTTGTTTCTTATATACTTGTCTTTCTATTTTTAGCTTCGGTTTGCTTATTTGTTTCTATCATCTTATTATAGTTAAGGCTGCTGCTCCACCTCTTCGTCGTGAGCGCCTCCTTGGATGCATCGACGACGAAGAGGATGAAGTGAGTTTCAGTCGTCTTTTGAGGGAGGACGAGACAAAGGATTTTGCACTTGGTGAGGCTGAAGTGTCGTCCGTCCCTTCACAGCCGTCATCCTTGGATTTGTTAGCCGGTGCAGCGGCCAAGTCCCTTCAGATCTCTGAGGGACTTACACAGTTGGCTTCGGCTAATATTGAGGAGCTTCCGCGGACGGTTATGGCTAACATTGAGGAGCCCGCGCAGTTGGCTTCTGCCAACGTTGAAGTGCCTGTACAAACTGAACAATGTTCCGGCGACTTGGTTCTAACCACTACTCTGCCAGTTCAATTGGCTTTTTTAGCTGACGCCGATCAATCTGCCCCTGCTAAGGATGTTGAATCGGCTCCTGCGAAGCTAGTTCCCGAATCCGGAGGTACGTTTTGCAAAGTAGTTATACTGGCGATTTAATTCATATAACGGCTTTTTTGATATATTGATTCTTTTGCCTTAGAAACGAGTTATGCTGGGTATGGACCCTTTACAGATCGGCTTCGTCAAGGCGGATTTCGTCCTCCCAGTGACATTCCGATTATAGCTCCAAATGGTTGGTATTTTTTGACTGCTCTCACAAAGCTGATTGAGTATTGCTTTTTGTCTTAATATTGCTTTCACTTTTTCAGAGCTTGAGACTCGTGTCAAATCTTTGGATTTGGACACGCTCTCTGTCTCCAGCCTTAGTGGCGGTATCCAGGTCTGTTCCTTCTGCTTCGTTTTTGAGATAACTGTCTGGCTTTTTGGTACTTATACTTTTCTTGTTTTAGTCTATGATGTCCATGCAGGAGCTCTTCGCTCGCCTTTCGCTCCACCTTAACGATGTTGAGGGCGAACGGGCCGAGCTTGAAATTCTAAGGAAAGAGCGCGAGGGTTTCCTTCAGCTTAAGAGTTCTTTAGAAAATGAAAAAGAGCAGCTTCGTCTTGAGCGGGAGTCTACCACGTCGGAGATGGCTTCACTTAAGAGCAAAGTTTCCTCCCTTGAGACTGCCTGTGATCTTAATGCTCAAACTATTGAGGGGCTACGGAACAAGTTGGTTGAGAGTTCTACTTTAGAGCATGAAATGAAGAATCAGATAAGGACTCTCGAAACTTCCAAAGATAAGGCAGTGTCTGATGCGGAGAAGTATAAGAGAGAGCTTCTTGTTGCTGTTGACTTGAAGAACTCCCTTATCTCCGAAGCTAGTCGGCTTAAGTCTCAAGTGAGGCAGCTTAAGGCCGACAAGGAGAGTTTAGATTCTGAATTGCTCAGTCATAGCTTAGGCATTTATGCTGAATACGAAGCTGCTCTGAAACAATATGGAGCCGAGCCGCTGCCCTTCCCCTCTGATGACTTTGATGTCGGGAAGCTTTTCGAATGGCTGGATGACGAGTTTAAGTCCCTTCCAGAGCTTTTTTCCAAAGTGGGAGACTAGGCTGCTCGAACATTTGTGACAAACTCTTTTAAGATGCTGGCAGATAATGGTTGCTCCCACTATAAGGGCTTTTTGAAAAGGGACTTTAACTTCCCTACGGCTTTGAACCCTGACAGAAAGGAATTTTTCACCAAAGCGGTTTTGGCGACTCGTGGAGTCTTTCTCAGAAAGTTCTGGTCTGAAACGGGGAGGGAGTGTGCCCGAAGCACCGCGTACGATCGTCTTGTTAAGGTTGGCTTCTTTTACCCTTTCTGTTATTTTTGATTTTTCTCTTAACCTGTTTATCTTGCTTTTGATATCGATTGGTTTGTTTATTTTTAGCACAAGGAGGAGCTTGCTCTTGAGCAGCAGCAGAGAGCCGAGGCTGAGGCTGCAACTGCTGGCCCTTCATCGTCTCATGCCGGTGCTGATGAGAGAAAGGATGGAGAGCCGAAGGTGTAGATTTGCTGAGGCTATCGCCTTGTTTAGCTTTTGTTGGAAAGTAACACTTTAGCTTTCGCTGTAAAGTAACACTAAGTGATGTGACATTTGTATATACTCAGATCCCTGGCGAGGGAGTTGTTCTTGAACCCGTGCCAATCACCATGCGCGATGGTCCCTTCTGTGTATCTGGCTTTGCATGGGAACAATATCGGGTGTTATATCCAAGTCAAAGAATTGATGATTTTTGGGAATTTTGCCACGAGTTCTTTAGTCATTGCGAATTCGATGTATTCGACTTTTTTAACTCTTTCATCGTTCGACGTTCTCCTCGTGTCGAACTTGCTCGGGCAAGGAACGCCGAAGCTGCTCGTCTGCTTCCAGTTAAGGTGGAGCCAGAAGATTTAGATGATGATAGGGATTTTGCTTATGTATTTAATGCTCCAAGATTTAGGAGATCTGGCCAGCTTTTTGACGGCTATGTTTTTGAGATGTTCTGAGTCATCTCTTTGTGAAACACACTGTAACTCGCTTGTTCATTGTTTTGAATTGAAACACTTGAATGAATGTAAGCTCGATTTGGCTTCGTTGCGAAAGAAACGCCTCCCCCCCCCAAAGCGGGGTTTTATTCGTTCAAGTGTTTTGCTCTTGTGGTTTGTAGCCGCCTTAGCTCTTTTGAGCTTTTTATGGGGATGTGTTTTCGTAGTTTTTCGAAGCCCCTATTATACCGTTTGCCAAAGCTGATTTTAATTTAAGATATTTATTTGGGCCGAAGCCCCTTTTGATCTGTTTGGAGTAAGCGTTTTTTGTACCGAAGCTCCTTTTTCTATTAGCGACTTGGTCGAGGCCAATTGCTTTCGTTGCTACTTTTGTGTGTTCTAATGAGTTGGCGAAGCCCCTACAAGCTTTTTAGAATACTGATAACCGAAGCTGTTTTCGTAATAATTGTTTGGGCCAAAGCCCCTTTTACTCTATTTTTAGAGTAAGCTTTTCTGGACCGAAGCCCCTTTTACTCCTTTTCGGGGTAAGATTTTCCTTAGATCTGAATTGGCCTTACTCTCGGTAGGGTCAATTCAGTTCTATTTGAATTGTCGAATACCAGCGACTTGGTCGAAGCCAATCGCTTTCGATACTGCTTTTTTGGGGAATACCTCATTCATATATGATTTGACGAGTTACAGTAAGCACCGCCTCATTAAAAACCTCACCCCTTGGTCAGGGTCCCCTTGTGAGGAAAAGAGTACGGGCTTTTGGAAAGAAAGTAAAAATGCTATTCTACTTATTGACTTCGTTTATAGAGTACGAAGCCATTTTACATCTTTTTCATAGATAGTATTTGCGTAAGCTGTCTGCATTCCATGAATGCGACAGCTCATTGCCTTCGTCGTCGCCTAAGCAAAATGATCCAGGCCTGTTGCTTTTGATGACCAGAAATGGGCCTTCTCATTTCTGCTGCAGCTTTCCAGCGGGCATGCTTGGATTTTTCCTTAGGACCCAGTCCCCTGCCTTGATATCTTTCTTGACCACCTTTTTGTCTCGCCATTTTTTGTCTCAGCTTGATACTTGGAAATATTTTTTGCTGCTTGGAGTCTGTATATCTCAGTGAGATCCTTGTCAACGGCTTCGCTATCTTTGGGAGCTTCTTGTTATGTGCGAAGCCCTTTGTGCAGGATTTCCTCTGGGCCTACTGCTTCTTCACCATAGAGCAGTTTGAATGGAGTAAACTGTATTGCCCTTGATGTAGTGGTGTTATGGGCCCAGATCACCTTCGGCATCTCTTCTACCCACTTGCCTTTTTTCTTACAATTTGCAAGGCACTTTCGAATGGCTGTGAAGATTAAGCCATTGGCTCTTTCAACTGCTCCGTTTGTTTGTGGGTGGTAGACCGAAGCGAATTTCGCTTTTGTTCCAATTGACATACAATATTGCCTGAATTCATCGCAGTCAAACTGCTTCCCATTGTCCACTGTTATTTCCCTTGGTACTCCGAATCGGCACACAATTTGCTGCCAGAAGAATTTGATCACTGTTTTTGCTGTGATGTTAGCCAGTGGTCTGGCTTCGATCCACTTAGTAAAGTACTCAACTGCTACTATGGCGTATTTCAGATTTCCTTGTGCTGTTGGAAGTAGGCCAACTAGATCAATGCCCCATCTTTGCAAAGGCCATGTTGGAGTTATCAGCTGTGACTGCTCCGAAGGAGATTTTCTGTTTGCTGCACACTTTTGACACTGATCACAGGTCTTGACCGTGTTTGTTGCATCCATGATGATTGCAGGCCAGTAGAATCCTTGCCTCATTGCCTTCCCAACTAAAGCTCTTGCCCCAAAGTGTGCTCCACATAAGCCACTGTGTATCTCTTGAATCAGTTCTTTTCCTTCGTTGTGAGAGATGCAACGAAGCCAAGGAGCTACAACTCCTTTCTTGTAAAGGATATCATCTATCATCTGATAGCATCGTGCTCTTTGTTGCATAGCTTTTAGATCATCTTAAACAATTGGCTCATAGTATCCCCGAAGAAAAGCTATTATTGGGGATCGCCAATCCTCTGAGCTTATTGTATTGATCAGCTTCGGTGGGTCATCTGAGTCCTTTATCGATGGTGATGTTAATGTTTGAAAGAATACATCAGGTGGAAGCTTATCCCCCTTTGCAGCTGCCTTAGCCAAAGCATTTGCCTCTTCATTTTTTCCTCTTGGGATGTATTCTACAGTGAAACCTTTGAATTTTTTTCTCCATTGATCGTACAGTGGTCAAATATTTGATGAGTTCTGGTTACTTCGCTATGCTTTCTTTTTCAATGTGATCTGCTACCACCTTTGAATCTGTTTTGACAGTGAATCTTTGAGCTCCCAAAGCCCTGGCTTTTCTGAGTCCAAGTAACACAGCTTCGTACTCAGCAACGTTGTTTGTGCTTCTGTCACTGCATTTGCAAAACTCTAAATTTGCGGCATATCTCATTTTTACACCCGAAGGCGATTGTACAATTGCTGCGATGCCAGCTCCTTTGTCCCCCCAAGCACCATCACAGTGTATCAGCCAATTTTCCTCTCTGATAGCATTTTGTGGTGAAGGCGATGTCCACTCCGCAATGAAGTCAGCTAGGACTTGCGATTTGATTGATGTTCTCCTTTCAAAGTCCACAACATATTCAGAAAGCTCCGCGGCCCACTTGCGTATTCTGATGGAAGCCTCTTTGTTGTTCAAAAGCTCTTTGAGAGGCTGATCTGTGAGGACTTTGATGTTGTGGCCCTCAAAATAGTGTCTGAGCTTTCTGGAAGCCATTATCACTGCATAGATCATTTTCTCAATCTCTGTATAAAACAGCTTCGATGAGTTCAATGCCTCCGATACATAGTACACTGGCTGCTGAATGTTTCTGCCGTCTACCAGCTTTTCTGTGATGAGCGCTGCACTAACTGCTGATTGTGATGCTGCAATGTACAATAGCAGTGGTGCTTTTGGGTTTGGTACTGTTAGCTTCGTGAGTTGCATCAAGTATTGCCTTAGCTCGTGGAATGCTTTTGACTGCTCTGGCCCCCATTGGAACTTAGCTGCGTTTCTGAGTGTTGCAAAGAATGGTAAGCTTCGCTCTGCTGCTTTTGCGATGAATCTGTTGAGTGCGGCAATTCTGCCCGACAGCTTTTGCACGTCTCTCATGCACTTTGGCTCTTCCATGTCAAGTATTGCATTTATCTTGTCTGGATTAGCTTCTATCTCGTGAGCTGAAACCAGACAACCAAGTATTTTGCCTTTGGTCACTCCGAATACACACTTTTCTGGGTTTAGCTTGAGACCAGCTTGTCTCATGCGAGCGAAGGCGGTTGCCAGATCTGATACGTGATCTTGCCTTTTTGCACTTTTGACCAAGATGTCGTCAACATATGCCAATATTGTTTTGAACAGTTCGTCCTTGAACACTGTGCTTGACATTCGGCAGAAGCTGCTTCCTGCATTCCGAAGCCCCTCGGGCATCCTGACGAAGCAAAAGGTGCCAACTGGTGTGATAAAGCTGGTTTTTTCCTCATCCTCTTTTTTCATCCAGATTTGGTGGTAGCCAGAAAAGCAGTCTAAGAGGGACATCATTTTACTTGCTGCTGCTTGATCAACAATCTTGTCGATTCTTGGTAGTGGGTAATCATCTTTTGGGCAAGCTTTGTTGAGGTCAGTGAAATCAATGCACATTCGCCATTTCCCATTCTTTTTCTGAACTGGTACAGTGTTTGCTAGCCATGTTGGATATTTGACTTCGCGTATGACATTGGCGTCCAGCAGCCTTTGCACTTCGGCTTTTACTGCATCAGCTTTCTCTTCTGACATCTTTCTCAACTTTTGCTTTTTTGGCTTCATATCAGGACTGATTGCCAGCTTGTGCTCAATTATGCTTCTGTCAACACCTGGTAGATCTTTGCTTGACCAAGCGAACACATCCTTGTTATTTCTCAGGAATTCGATGAGCCTATCTTCTTCGTCCGGCTCTAGATCTGAGCCAATGATGACTTCTCTGTCAAAGACATCAGGCTGCAACTGCACCTGCTTCATATCTGCGGCTTTCTGCATCTTTCTACTATCTTTCTCAGTATTTGGCTTTTCTTCTAGGTAGTATGGATCTTTTTCTTCAAGCAGATGCACATTTCGCTGTCCAGGTGCTCTGGCCCTCTCAATGTTTCTGGCTTCCCTCTGGTCGCCATATACAGTTATAACTCCCTTGAGAGCTGACATCTTCATGCATAAGAATGATTGCCTTATGATGATATCAAAAGCATTTATGACTCCTCTTCCGAAGATGACATTGTAATCAAAGACCATGTCTACGACATCAAAGGTGATGTACTCTGTTCTTGCATTGGATGTGTCACCGAAGGATACTTGCAACGAAATTTTCCCGAGTGTTTGGGTTCGCTTCACCCTGAAGCCGACCAGGAGTGTCTGATGGCTCCAGGTTGTCTGGGTTGATGTTGGTCATGTTTCTCAGTGTCTTTGCCAGGATGATGTCAGCGGAGCTTCCTGTGTCTACTAGCACCTTTCCAATCGTCCAGCCAGCAATGTTGGCTTCGATCGACATAGCATCGTTGTGTGGAAAATTTTGGAGTTTGAGATCTTCCTCGGTGAAGGTGATGGGCATATGAGACCATTCCGACTTTTTGTACGGGCCATCAACGGAGATGTTGTTGACTTGTCGAAAATAGCTTTTCCTTTGCTTTTTGTTCTCAAAAGCAAGCGATGATCCTCCAAAAATGGGCATGATGTGTCCATAGCTTGGGAGTGGACTTGGAGCTTCTTTTTGATTGGCTTTTTGTTGTGAAAGTGGTGGTGGTGGTGGCAGCTCCTCAACCTTTATGTTTTGCGAAGCCACTTGCTGGGAGGTTTGAGGGTATAAGTGGGGATATATGGCTTGTGAGTAATAATGCTGAAAGGTTTGTGGCGAAGGCAAATATTGAGTTGCCATCGCTGTTGATGGATGTACAGTGTTTGAGTTTAGCGAGGGATATACTGGGCAATATGGTTGGATAGCTTGGGAAGGGTTTTGGGTATTTGTCTGTGAAGCCGATAATGGCTTCATTTGGGTTGCTTGAATCTTCTCTGCTCTTAGCTTTTCTATTGTTTTCTTGATGTCTCGGCACTGCTCTGTGCAACGGGTGTGATTTCTGTCGTGGTATTGGCAAAACAGCTCAGGTCCCGCTGGACCTCTTCCTCTTCCTCGGCCTCTGCCGGCTTTTCCGCCCCTTTGAGTGGACTCATTTCTCTGGTTGGTGTATTGGCTTTCTGGGTACGGTGGTTTGGTTTCGTAGGAAGGAGGCGGATTGTCTACCTTCATGATTGTTTGGTGGGAGTATTTTTGGTAATTGTGGTTGTGGTGATGGGTTTTGGCTTGTGACTCATATTAGTTTCTCATGATGGCTTCTCTAGCCAATCTCATTCGGTTGTCATTGTTAGAGCGACAGTATTTTTTGAACTCCTCATACAGGTCTGCCAGAGTAGCTGGTGTCTCTCTTGCGATATGCTGTGCAAACAATCCGGGGCGAAGCCCTTGTATTGCTGCAAATTTTGCTGCTTCATCAGGGATATGTGGAGCTTGAGCACGTAGAGTGACGAATCTGCGAAAGTAGTCCTCTAGAGGCTCCTTCGGCTGCTGGTGTAGTGTGAGTTCAGCATATGAGAGTGATTGGTCTCCCATAATGCCAAAATTTTTGATAAGCTCCCTCTTCAGGTCATACCAGCTGTTGATTGATAGGCCTGGCAGCTTTGTGTACCAGTTCATTGCTGTGCCATCGCAGACAATGATGAAGGATTTTGCTAGAACAACATCATCTCCCCCTGCCGAAGCTATTGCAGCTTCATAGCTCATTAGGAATTGCTTTGGGTCGGTGAGGCCGTTATATCTTGGTAGAGAAATGGGTTTGTAGGAAGGTGGCCATCTTGCCAGTTGGAGGCTTTCTGAAAGTGGGCACATATGGTCGATGGGACGAGTATGGAGTGTTTGGAAGCTAGTTTGGGATGAAGAGTTGTGGTTTGGTGGGTTGATGGTGATGTTTGGCTCATTAAGCTCTGCTTGGAGCTCAGCGACTTGCTTTTTGGCTTTCTCGAGTTCTTGATGCAGCTTTTCAGCTCTGGAGCTTGTGTTGTTTAGCCTCCTGTGCTTCGCTTGCCTCAGCTCCTCGAGCTGCTTTTTGACTTGCAGCAATTGATGCTGCTGCTCCTCTTCCTCCTCTTGCATTTGTTGCTCTAGTTCG
>CM014272.1:14277992-14297583 GCA_004135705.1 Alloteropsis semialata
GGGACAGCACCCAGATGCTGATCAACACCTCAAGTACATCGCAAGCACTCTTCTAGCACCGTGCTCTTATAACTCCATGAACTCTCCCGGTGGATGAATCCACCCGCAGGCCCCCAGAACACTCGCTATAAGGATCTTATGCATACTCTCGCCTATGGGTAGCAGCTCTGACTCCCCAACGGGTATTTATAGCCTCAGGCTGCCAGGAAACAAGGGACTCCCCTAGCATTGAAAAGCATGTGGCTCCAGGCCACGCGTCCTTTCTCCTATCAAGGCGCACAGGATATCCTTATCACCTTGGGTTTTGCTCGACCACGGGTAAGTCCTGTGCGTTCATGGTGGAGACTATTCTTGTCGCCGCATGCCAGGAATGACTTTCTTCCCTGTGGCATTCGAGAGAGAGGGAATCTTCAAGAACATGGATACAAACCAAAGCTAAGTATTACTTTCGAGTAAATATCTTATGATTTCTCGCCTCTCGGCTTTTCTGTGTCTCCATGATTTTTGTTGACCACCCCGGTCACGTTCCAACCTCAGTTCCGTAAGCTTTTTTACAAGTAGCTAAAGTACTCGGGCAGCACACACCTTAATTTGTGAAACCTCGACTCTTCCGTATGCCTACGCTCCTACGCGTGCACGCGGCCCAGCTCCCTGCGCCATGGACTACGGCTATCAGGGATCAGGTGCATAAACGTAACAGGCTAACTACCCGAAGAAATTAATAGACTTAAAAAGCTGGAAGCAGGAATCATTTTCATGCATTGCCGAATACCTTTTCTTCTCGGATTTGCATTTTATCGCATCATATACTGCCATCGCACTGTGTTTTCACTGCAGGGTATCGACGATTACTCGGCGTGCCTCAGCCCTCACGCTCGGGGGCTGGCGCCGGGACGACTACTCGGCGCGCCTCGGCTCTCACGCTCGGGGGCTGGCGCCGGGATGACCACTCGGCGTGCTTCGGCCCTCACGCTCGGGGGCTGGCGCCGGGACGACCTCTCGCCGCGCTTGCCTGCTGAGTCCTCACGCTCGGGGGCTGGCGCGGGGACAACTACTCGGCGTACCTCAGATGGTTCGACTCGGCCCTCACGCCCGGGGGCTGGGCGCCGCGACGACTGCTCGGCGTGTCTCGCAGGACTCCGCTGGCCCTCACGCTCGGGGGCTGGCCGCCGAAATTAACACCGGATGATTCAGTCAGACGCTCCTCGATTAAAGCCTTTCAACCAATTCCTACAGAATCGCCTTAAGGCTCGGGGGCTACGGCCAACGGACGCACCTCGCGGCGCATCCGTTGATTGTCTGGTGACCTCAGAACAAGGCTACAAACCCTTGGACCGATTCCTTCGGAATCGCTTCAAGGCTCGGGGGCTACAGCCAACGGACGCACCTCGCGGTGCATCCATTGCAGATGGCTCTCTTTTTTCTCTCCAGTATCACGCGGTTTTGCTTTCAACCGCAGCAAGCTCGAAGCTTAGCAGACAGCACGACCTCGCCGAGTTGTCGCTCAACCACGTACTACTCGGGGGCTTGTCGGGGATAGACCCCTAGGGGTACCCAGAAGGCGGATTGGCCCAACCAGCAGGGGGCGGCCCAATCCGAGTGCTATTGGGCTGGTTTGTCAGACTGGGTGGCCCACCACTCGGGAGGCCCACCAGTCGGGTGAACCGGATGACTACGACGGCGCGCGCGGCAAGGAAGCAGGCGGCGTATCACGCAAGAAGATCGGAGATCAAGATAAACTAGCTGGAATTCTAGGGAAAGATATCTGTAATCGTTATAGGATCAGATCCTTGTATTTCGGGTAGTTTATGATCTCTAGCCGACTTGTAACTCAAGGCAACCGGACTATATAAGGTGCCTTGAGACCACCCTCCAAAACACGAGCAATCATTCAACCTAGGACAGAACCCAACTACGGAGATCCTTCAGGAACTTCATACACAGCAATCCATACACCCAACACAGGACATAGGGTATTACGTCATCTTGACGGCCCGAACCTGTTCAATCCTTGCGTCTTGTGTTACCATCGTTTTGTGATCCTCGATCTGTCCCTCAACAAATCAACCACGTAGGCTACCCTGTGTGGACTGCTGGGTCCATAAATCTGACACTACCTGGCCATAATATGAGTCCCTGTTTCCTTTGTTGTCATAGGCATCTATACAGACACCAGTATTTTGGTTGGTGCTTTTATCGTCTTGGGCTCTCGTGTAAAATGTATACCCATTTATGTCATAGCCTTGGAACGTCAAGAATGAGGATGATGGTCCCCTTCCCAAATACGCCAGCTGTGTATGTATTGTCTCGTTACCCATGAGCTTTTGTCGCAACCAACTAGCGAAAGTTTCTATGTGATGGCGTGTAATCGACTTGTCAGACTTTCTTGGATTTCGGTAGCATATTATAGTCTTGTGCTCCTCGATGTAAGGAGCCACCATGGTTGATGACTGCAATACAGTGTAATGGGCTTTCATGAATAAATCATAGTCGCTACACCTTGTTTGTTTCCTTCCTAACGTGCCCTTTCCAAGTTGTCTCCCCTCATGGCGTGACTCAGGTAGCCCAATCGGTTTCAGTTCGGGGATATAGTCAACACAGAACTCAATGACCTCCTCTGTTCTGTATCCCTTGGCGATGCATCCTTCTGGAAGAGAATGGTTACGAACATATTTCGTTAGAATAGCCATGAGCCTCTCAAAAGGATACATGTTGTGTAGGAATACAGGACCAAGAATACCAATCTCTTTGACAACATGGACCAGGAGATGCGTCATAATATTAAAGAAAGACGGAGAAAATATCATCTCAAGGCTGACAAGGCTTTGGGCCACATCATCCTGCAGCTTTGCTAGATTACTGGGATCGATTGCCTTCTGGTCGATTGCATTGAGAAAGGCGCATAGCTTCACAATAGTTGTTCAGACATTAACGGGTAGAATTCCCCTCAGCGCCACCGGAAGCAATTGTGTGAGCAGCACATGGCAGTCATGGGACTTGAGGTGTTTGAATTTCTTCTCTTTCATATTTATCAGACTCTTTACATTCGATGAGTAGCCGGACGGGACCTTAATACTGTTCAAGCAATCAAACATGCTGGTCTTCTCCTCCTTGCTTAGAGTGTAGCTAGCAGGAAGTAAGTTCCATCGCCCTTTCTCTCTTTTCTCAGGACGCAGGGGATCTCGTTGTTTCATATGTTTCAGGTCCTGTCGTGCTTCAAGGGTATCTTTTGACTTTTTGTAAGTACCAAGGAACCCTAGCACGTTTACGCAAAGATTTTTGGTCAGGTGCATCACTTCAATTGCGTGGCAGACATCTAAGACCTCCCAATATGGTAGGTCCCAGAATATTGACTTTTTCTTCCACATGGGCGCCTTTCCATTTTCACTTGCCGCTGGCTGGCTGCCAGGTCCCTTCCCAAAGACCACCTTCACATCTTTTACCATAGCAAATACATATTTTCCATCCCGATGCCTTGGTTTGCTATGACTTTCCGCCTCAAAATGCTTTCCTTTCTTTCTTAGCGGATGTTTCTCAGAAAGGATGGCCCATATACACACACTTTCTACAATGTTTTAGGTAAATGCAGTCGGTGTATTCTAGGCAATGTGTGCATGCTTTGTATCCCTTGTTTGACTGTCCCGACAGGTTACCAAGTGCAGGCCAATCATTGATGGTCACAAACAGTAATGCTCGTAGGTTAAATTCCTCTTGCTTGTGCTCATCCCACGCCTTTACACCATCTTTGCCCCACAACAACAAAAGGTCCTCAATCAGTGGCCTTAGATACACATCAATGTCGTTGCCATGCTGCTTTGGCCCTTGGATTAGCACTGGCATCATAATGAACTTCCGCTTCATGCACATCCACAGAGGAAGTTGTACATACAAAGAGTCACGGGCCAAGTGCTGTGGGTACTGCTCATATCACCGAAAGGATTCATGCCATCCATACTCAAACCAAATCTTATGTTCCTTGCATCTTCTGCGAAGTCTAGGAACGCTCTGTCGATTTTTCTCCATTGCGACACATCAGCGGGGTGTCTCAACATATTGTCTTCCCTCCGATCCTCTTTGTGCCACCGCACCAATTTAGCATGCTCTTTGTTTCTGAACAAGCACTTCAGACGTTGTATTATAGGGAAATACCACATCACCTTGGCAGGGACTCTCTTCTTGGAGGGCTCTCCCTTAACATCACCAGGGTCATCTCGCCTGATTTTATACCGCAAATAATTGCAAACCGGACAGGCATCCAAAGATTCGTACGCCTTGCCCCGATAAAGGATACAATCATTGGGACATGCGTGTATCTTTTGTACTTCCAGTCCTAGAGGGCAAACGATTTTTCTTGCTTCGTATGTTGTTTCGGGCAATGTGTTGCCCTCTGGAAGCATCTTCTTTATCATTTTCAATATCTCTCCAAAACCTTTTTCAGACAAGCCATTAGTTGCCTTCCATTGCAACAGTTCCAGTGTGGTACCCAACTTTTTCTGGTCCTCTTTGCAATCTGGGTACAACAATGTTTTGTGGTCCTCCAACAAATGCTTCATATTTTCCCGCTCTTTCGCACTTTCACTGTCTTTCTCTTCATCACGGATCATGCCACCTAAGGCGTCATCATCCTCATCTTCTGCAACTGCTTCACCCTTGCCCATTGCTGTATCATCTGCAAAGTCCGGGATGTTGTCGTCACCTTCTTCATCACCTTCTTCAAAGAATATCCCCGCTTCGCCGTGTTTGGTCCAACAGATATAGTTAGGCATGAAACCACTCATAAGCAAGTGTGTGTGGGCCACCTTCTTCGAGATGTGATAATCCTTCTTATTCTCACAGACCTTGCATGGACAACACATAAAACCCGAGGTCGAGTTAGCCTCTGCCGCATCGAGGAATTGATGAACGCCATTAATGAAGTCAGATGAGCGTCTATCCGCGTTGTACATCCATTGCCGATTCATCTATTCACAAAATACAATGAAAAATTCATCCCCAATTTCTAAAGTTCGTAATAAACCTAAATAAGAATATTAATATATAATCTCTAAAAATCTTAATAACCGTAAATATCAACATCATTTGATGCCACCAAAAAGATGTATTTCTAAAGTTCGTAATAAGCCTTAACAAGAATACCTTTTATAATCTCTAAAAATTTTGACAGCACCTCCCCTGCATCGGGAGTTTTCCAAAACCTGCAACAAACCAAGGGCACGATGGCCGACAACCACATTCCAAAATCATCAACGTCTTACTTTTGCTCATCTCAAAAAAAAAATTTTGAAGGAGTGATTTGCCTCAGATATGTTGTCTTTCATTTGACCTTGAACTTGGAGCATAAGAAACATTACAGGTGGTAAAAAATTTGGTTCATGGTAGGCATGGAACCATGAGACACACCCAGCCCAACCATCACAACCGATCCGTTGCTTGGGCATGGATGTGTCTCATGGTTTGATGACAACCATGAGAAGCATAACTATACAATACATGCTCAAGCTCAAGGTCATCATATGTTACCCAGCTAGAAAACTAGATAAAATTTGATATCATCATAGGCATGCCTAGAGTTGAATTGTTTTAGTTCAAGATATTGACAACCATGAGAAGTAAAATTGAATTTAAAATCTAACTAAATAAGAATATCATTTATAATCTCAAAAAATCCTAAACACCCTAAATATCAACGTCATTTGAAGCCTCTAAAAAGATGTAATTCTAAAGTTCGTAATAAGCCTAAATATGAATTTCATTTATAATCTCTAAAAATCCTAATAACTCTAAATATGAATATCATTTATAATATCTAAAAATCATAATAAGCATAAATATGAAAATCATTTAAAGTTTCTACATATAATCCAAAAATCTAAACAATGTCTAAAATTTTTTGCATCATCTCTACACATGCAACAACTAACTATATAGTGATTCTCTATTACAAATTCATAATAAAAATGAAGATTAAATCTAAAATCTCTTATTTCAATCCATTCCACAAAACACAAATTACTCAAAACATAGAGCATGAAATAGACCATACTAACCATCAAAAGAGAGAGGATGAAGTTGCTAACCTTCTAGCGGACTTGGTTTGCAAAATCTCCAAAAGTTATGAAAAAATTGGGCACGAGCTCCCCCAACCCGAGCTCAATGGAGGATGAAGAAATGAGCCATGGCTCGGGCTGGGGGAGGAAGAAGGGGATTTATACGAAGAGCCCCTTTGGTACCGGTTGGTGGCACCAACCCGTACCAAAGGGGGTCACATTGGTACCGGTTGGTGTCACCAACCGGTACCAAAGGCACCGATGCTCATTGATACCGGTTGGTGGCACCAACCAGTACCAATGTGGCCATATAGGTACCGGGTGGTGCCACCACCCGGTACCAATGAGCGCGCAGAATTATTGGCGATTGGACCCGGTACCAATGCAAGCATTGGTACCGGGTCCAATCCAACCGTGACCGATTAGGGTGGATGGATAGAGAATTCTCCGGTAGTGTATGCATCTAGATGCAACTGCCATGAGCCCTCATCACATTCTGTAAAAAAAATCCTATTTAATTAAAAAAGAAATGAATTCGTATGATTGTGTAAGCTTTCAACTCTCTCAGACTCAGAATGGACACAAAGTGATTTGTGCTGCAAACGCAGATTTTTGGTTTATCTTGTTCTCTTATTTATAGAACTGAAATACAAGGCCTTAATGGTCGATGCTAATGGCCATGATGGTGCTTTTTAGATGTAAATGTACAAAATTTGGAAGTAACAATCGCTAACATGCAACATCTATCTGGGGTTCACTAAAGGTTGCTAGTAATTGTCCGTATCATCATGAAGATCGTAGCAGGGATAGCCTAAGGAAACCTTCTATCCTCCGGCTTTGGGAGCAGCCACTAAAGGTTCACTAAAGGTTGCTAGTAATTGTCCAATTCTTGCACTTCTGGTAGTAACATCTATCAGGGGTTCACTGGAACACACATAGGGACTTATTAATGGGCACCGCCACTGGAACGCACACAGCTTACATAGTTACTTGAGTCTAGCTCTCAATGGAAGTCTATTATAATTTTGATCTGATTAGTATATAAGCAAAATGGAGAAGGCCACTAGTGATTTTTGTTTTAAATTTGCATAAATGTGTGAGACTAGACCAGCACAAACTCATCCACATAAAATTTCTCAAAAGTTTTGAGCAACACCGAAAAACATCAGAGTTTGAGGGGGGTGGGTGTGAAAATAAAATGTATAAAGCACATTCGGTGAGGCCAAATGCTAATACATATTGGCATGGACCTCAAGGAGGAAGCTGTCAGTTAAGTGTTCCTCCACTACCTAGCTCCAATCAGGCTTGCATGCTTGCATCCAGGAAAAAGCAATTTCAGAGTACAGTGCCCTGTCTCTACAAGCTTCAATCGACAACTACAAACTAAAACAAACAAATACTAAGAATGTTTAATACAACAGTCTTGATCCAAATATTTACTAAATGAGTCCTGACCCCCATCATGCTTAGTGTTACAATCATTTGTTTCTATGGTCCAATTTTTTTTGTATGTCTCGATCATTTGTTTATCAATCTTAATGCTTGTATATTATAATAGGATATTACCCCCCCCCCCCACACAACAATGTATTGATCGTCGATGTTAACCTCATAAATTATCCTCCAATATGACTTAGCGTTCAAGATTTCTGCGGCTCAGGAAATATCTCTGGGGCATACTAGGAAACATAGGGAAGCATAGTTCCTGTGATAGGTCCAGCTAATTTATGAAAGCTAGTTCTCCAGCTAAAGACCATGGAAATAATACATATATATATACATACATACATACATACATACATACATACATATATATATATATATATATATATATATATATATATATATATATATATATATGTATGTATGTATGTATTATGTATGTATGTATGTATGTGTATATATATACTGCACTTTATAGTGCCATGTGACGGGAAAAGGAAGCAAAACCAAGAATCTTAACACACTAGCGTTGTTCATTCATTAGTAAATCTTTAAGCGAGATGTGGCGGCTGTTGGGGGATTGGCATGTCCAGGAAACACCTTCACCCGATTTTTTGCCTGTAGTCCCAAGTCAATTGCCTTCGCTGCTGGCGGTTAAAAGACCAACACCTTCGCCGGGTTATCAGATACCGATAGGCAATGCGTCGCCTCCGGTACCATCGAACGGGTTACAGCCCGCGCGAAGGCATTGTGTGGTCTCCCGTTGCCTTCGCTACCCTAACTCGCCTTTATGAGCATGCGAAGGTAATGATCAAATATTGCGTATGATCGGCTCATTTCTACAGGTCTTGAGGCAAGGTTGGGTGATGGCATGGCAGTCCGTTCCTCTCCGAGCGGGAGAAGGCACTACTCTGCCGAACAGGCGTTTGATGGTGAGGCCGACGGGAATGCTCCAGGAGGTGAAGGCAATGAAGGTCACTAGAGGCGGGGTGAAGGCGGCGTGGACCAGGTCCAAACCGAGTCAAAGACGGAGTTACTGGTCTACGCATTCACACCAGGACATATGAATGTACTCTAATGCCCCTGAAAAGTTTAAGTTGTTTAGTCTAGAGCATGATGCCTGATTTCCAGGGGTATAAGGGGAATGTAAAAAGTGCCTCTTGATCTTCCTATAAAAGGAGGCCTCCCACCAACGTGTAAAGGGCTGATTCCCGAGAATATTGATAAGTGATTTACTGTTGCTTGTCATTGTTCTCTGTCTCGGTTGTTGCTTGGGTCTCTTGGCTTCGGCTTAAACCCAACAACGGCGAAGCAGCATGGCAGCTGGCCAACAGAACCCAACCACTCCCAAACCCATATATAGCAGTGCACTGTGGTGCGTGGATCTGTCGAATCCTAGGCAGAATGCTCTAGGATACATATCAGTTCTTCTTTGCTATGATGGATATGCAAGATTCGTCATGACTCCCATTTCATCATTGCTAGCTTCCTTAAAGCAGCGCAACCAAACATGCTTCCTCATCCTTGTTTGTGTTCCCTTTCAATTCATTTCTTGAACTTTACCACACCTGTTCGCTCTAAGGAGCCTTTTGTAGACAAGCTTCTCAATCAAATAAGAGTGTCTACAATTTACATCTCCAAGGCTTTTATTATAGCAAACTTTTTTTGTCAGCATATTTGCTATTTATCTTATTTGCAGCACCCATGGACACATGAATGCATAGATATAGGAAAATGTTTGATCATTTATTGTATGGAGAAACTTCCCAATATCAGATTAATATTTCTTTTAGTTAAGTTCTTGAATTCTTTTAGGATAGTGAAGCAAACAAAAAGGAAGACCCACACACGTCTAGCTTCCTTTGACATAAGAACTTGTCACAGTCACTATTATTCTCTTCCAAAATTATTTTGTGCTCCATGCCCTTCTCTATTACACAGTCCAGTAAGCTTCACTCAATCTTCCATTATCCCAAAACCATGTCCAGTCAGTGGATTCAATGACCAAAGCCTCAGCTGTTTCCTTGCAGCCATTGGGAATTACAACCACAGCTGAATCTCTTATTCCCTAACGACTGTTTCAGGATGAAGATCACATCGGATGGTATGATGGGGATGTCTAGCACGGAGTTGAGATGCACCCAGGATGCTGACTGGCTTGGCTGCGTCCAGTGTAAAGAAATGTGTCCAGGCTCCATTCTTACCTGTGGTGTGGAGGCCATCGGTCCTCGCTTCTATTCTTGCGCTCAACGAAAGCAAAGTGACTGATAACGTGTTGTAAAATGAAAAGTGAGAATGGAATGATCTGTTCTTGTTTATGGTACTGTTTACTTTCACTATCAGCTGTGTCCTTTCATTATAGTAGCTGCTAGTGACATCATTGATTAAATAATTAAAGTAATTGATCACTAATTCTAGTGTTTCACAACATTTCCATTCTCATAAGAACTTGCCACAGTCATTAACAATTCCCGCTTAAAAAAGTCACAAATTGAGATGATAGGTGAGTTGTAACTGATGTGGAATTAGTCCTTTCTGCTGGTAATAAATATGTAAATTATGGAAGTAATAATGGCTAACATGCAAGGTGGGGGAGGCAAGTTCGAGAACCACTCATGTATTTTACTCTATAAACACATAAAATAAAAACTTGCTACTGCCTACAACGCACACATTGAGCTGGGCTCACGACGCTGAACTGAAGAGGTGGCAGTTACCGCATAACAAACAGTTAAAAAGCTATAAAAAAACAGAGACACTTGCACGGAAAGGGATCAAACAAATTAAACAAGGAACATCATCTTCTTTGTTACTTTGCTTCTGGCATTTTGCTCCTTCCCCAACCCTTCTACTTGTTTCAAAAGCACCTAGATCATATAGCTATAGCTAGCTCGGTGACGGCTACACCGAGCCTGAGCAATAAAATGAGGATAAGGCCAGTATGGTGATGCACCAGTGGCGGTTGTGGCTCAACAAGCAGTACATCTAGAGGATCAATCATTGGACTTGGGTAGTGGTCGTTTGTCTCGGCCACAATGGTCCGAGTTGTCAGCCACGGCCAGAGAGTTGGCCCTCCTTGTCACCTGAATCCTCCTTTGGAGTCAATGGGATATTCTCCCACCTCGCAATGGAAGTTGCAGGCATCAATTTCTGGACTTGAATAAATACAAGCAGATATAGTTAAGAATATCCTGATTGCCTACCATGCTCATGGGGGACGATGTGCAGATGAGGAAGCATGCATTGGTCAATAGAACAGTTGCTTTCTCTTCAGAGATACAGATTGTTCTCTCAAAGTTTGATCCTTCAATTCTGGATCATGTTTTATTGGCATTCTATGTGAACATTCTACCCCAAATAAAAAATGAAAAATACTAGACAGTACACTTGGATGTCAGAACACTATAAAATATAAATTGAGTTTGCCTTGAATTACTCTAATGTATTCCTTGATCCACCTACTGCCTCAAGCTATGGAGACTGAGACAATAAGAAGACCTCCAGATACGGCAGATCAAACTTGATACCACTCAATGAATGTTGCCATTCTGAATGTAGTCGCAGGTAGAGGCTGACTGCCAATTAATGGAAAATTATTCCTGATGCCTAACATGCCTAAGGAAATTTTAACTGTTGAATGAGGTGAGTTTTATTTCAGTGTGAATACTCTTTCTGCATAGAATGAGCGACGCGTGAGTAACTGAAGCCAATTGTCGAGCATCATGTATATATAACTCTTCCTCATCCGATTCATATATTTATATGCATGGAGTATTATTTCCAGACATAGCTACTAGGAGTGGAGTCAGTACTCAGTTCAATGGTTCATTAGTTCAATTAGTCAAACAGATGGTTAGATACATTTGCAATATTCTTATTTTGATACAATTTGCAAAGTTTAATGGTTCATGGCTTGACATGTAAGACCTCTGTTTAGGTGCAATTTAACTGTAAATATTTCTCATACCAATAGGTTGCAAAGTTCTTCAGTGATCGGACACCACTTTTCATAGTCTTTTGTGTTTATATATAGACACACACACTACTTCACTTGATAGTGTTGTGAAGGGCAAAAGGAACAAAGGAAAGAATGGCTTAAAACTACTGCCAATGATTTACAGTCCAAGCATCCTTTAAGCTAGACCTGGCTGAAAAGCAGCACCGCAGCTTGCCAACAGAGCCTAGCAACTCCTAAACCCAAAACAGTGCATTCATAGTTCAAAGAAAGGATTAGTAGCCTAGGGAGTTGTGGCCAAAATACCATAGACCACATTGAATATGTTATCATTTAATCATCAAAATCACAACATAATGACCTAGCTAGGTGCCATTTTCCTTACAAAAATTCAAAGTAGCCCTCATAAAACGCGGCACCATGGGCCTCAGGGCGCTACAGATATGGTGTAGTGACCCTCGATGGTGGAGTCTGGATGCCGCCTAGTGACATGTAGTATAGCATAATAGAACTCCCCATGGCAATGGTACTCAATTGAAGCCTCATGAACAACTCTGCCTCTGATGTGTGAGGAGGCATGTAGATGTATCAGAGCCACCCATCAGCTACCTTGCCCCGCGCTTTATTGCCACCTTGCCCTTGCACTTTGTCGTTGCCTTGTTGTTGCTAGTGCAAGTCCATGGCGTGCACATGGCGGAGGTGGGGGTGGTGGAAACGGCGGAGGAGGACGCGTCGTAGCATCTCCAGCATGGCACATGGCAGAGGAAGGGGCGGTAGAAACAGTGGAGGAGGAGTACACATCTAAGCATCGTCGTCACAGGAAAGCGTCGTGGGAGGTAGAGGGAGCTAGGGGCGGGGCGGCTGGCAGAGGCGATAAGGTCATTGCTATGGTGGGTTCGTGAGCATTTGTGAGGGCCAGGATCTGTAGCTTAACGGGGTGGTAGACCCGTGGTGACCCTTATCGGACGGCTCATAATGTGAATTCGCCAGATCCAACAGCTAGCGGGCTAACGGGCAATGTGGACCCACCACCCGTCCACGGAATTCCCTCGGTTTCGTCTATAAGAGATTGACCATTCTCTAGCTTTCACATGTTAAGTGAAGAATGGTATGATTCATTATTCAGGCTATCCTGTGATCAAATGCACTGTTCAAAATATGTTCAAATGCACTGTTCACATTATCCCGTGTTACCATGGCTTGTGGTGCTAGCATGTTATAAACTCTCCAATGCACCCTTAAAAATCCTACTAAAAAAAATTAAAAGTGTGCGTGGTATCATCTATCATCTTTCAAATTTTGAGCTTGAAGAAAAAGATAGATCACAGAGACACATGAAAAAAAAGGATCCTACGAAATGGGTTCCTGATACTTCCAGATTTTGTAGCTCAAGAAATATCTGAGACATATGTACTATGGAAAGTATAATAAGCAAATAATCCCTGTAGTGTATCAAGACAATTATTGCTCACGTTTGGTCTTGCAAATGGAATGTAAATTAGTTCACAAGATAAAAAAAAACATGAAGCCCCTCGACAGAAGTTAGGGCCAGAGGCTAAAGCAGCCCTCCGCCTCCGCATCAGGGATGGGGTTGTTTCCCTCCACCACTAGCGAGGGCGCAGCCATGCACTACCGGAACCAGATCATTTGCCGTGCGCCGGCGGCGCACGGCAAAGACCACAAAAACGCACGGCAAACCCTTTGCCGTGCGTTTTTGGCCGGTGCGCACGGCAAAGGGCGCCCGGCAGCGATTTGCCCGGCAAAGGGAACTTTGCCGTGCGCCGTTTGTCGGGGCGCATGGCAAACCCTTTGCCGTGCGCCAAAACCGACACACGGCAAAAATTTTCACAAAATAATAAAAAAAAAACTCCTCCACCCAATTTGCCGTCGCCGCCGACCGGCCCGCCAGCACATCCACCACCGCCGCCGCGCCCGTTGCCACATCCACCGCCGCCCCCATCATCGCCGGCAGAGAGAGGGGGGGAGAGGAGGCGGATCCACCGCCGCCGCCACCACGTTGCCACATCCACCGGCGCGCGGGCGGGGATCCGGCGGAGGAGCCTGCGGTGGCCGGAGAGGAGGCCCGCGCGCGGTGGCCGGAGAGGAGGCCGCGGTGAGGAGGCCTCGGGGTCCCGCCCGGATCCGGAGAGGGAGGGGAGCTCGGGCGCGCCGCCGGGAGAGGAGCTCGGGCGGTGAGGGAGAGGAGGCGGATCCGCCGGGAGGGGAGCTCGGGCGCGCCGCCGGGAGGGGAGGTAGGGCGCGCCGCCGTCTGCCGGGCTCGCCGTCCGCCGCGCTGTGGGGAGGAGGAGGCCGGGCCGCCGCGCCATGGAAGGAGGAGGCGCCGGGCGGGCCAGAGGAGGAGGAGACAGAGGAGAGGGGGGCGGCCGGCGGCGACAGGGTGGGTGCGGGGGAGGGAGGGGGAGGCGAGTTTATATACTAGGGTTGGGGTTGGGACGGCGGGCCAAATGGACCGGTTGGCCCAATTATTCGCCGTGCGCTTTAAAATCGACGCACGGCAAAGTTTTTGTTTGCCGTGCGTTTTAGAAAGGGCGCACGGCAAAGTTTTTTTTTTATAATTATACTTAATTCATAAAAATTAACAAACAAGTTTGAAAAATTTCTGAAAATTAACACAATATAAGTTATGTTGTCTATTGCTTATAGAAAAAGTTTTGAAGTCAAAACTCAATTTGAATGTCACTTCACCTACAAATCTAACCATATACTTCTTAACTCTATGAAATTTCATCGGAGATGTTTCGATTTGTAAGCATCATACGTGACAAAATGTTCAAAACTCATTCAAATTTTTACTACAGCCTTCATATATGATATCATGAGATATTGACAAATCTCATAATTTTCAAACTTCATTTGCATTTTTTAGAATTTTTAAATCCTTTGGACACACGATCATGGTCATGTTTCCTGGTCAAGATGTTCAAAATTTCTTTTGATTTCATGAAAAAGGTCTTAAATTGGGCTAAATAACATGAATATCATTTTTCCACTCATTTTATTCTATTATTTGAATCACTTTTAGTTCAAATTTGATTTGATTCAAAAAATCTTTGCCGTGCGCAAATAAAAAAGCGCACGGCAAACTCTTTAGTTTGCCGTGCGTCACAAAAAAGCGCACGGCAAACTCTTTAGTTTGCCGTGCGTCGCAAAAAAGCGCACGGCAAAGAATGAGTTTGCCGTGCGCCGAAAAAAAGCGCACGGCAAAGAATGAGTTTGCCGTGCGTCGCAAAAAAGCGCACGGCAAAGAATGAGTTTACCGTGCGCCCGATATTTCGCGCACGGCAAACCGTTCGGCGCACGGCAAATTGTGGTTTTCCCGTAGTGATGGAGGCTGCTCGCTCCCCATCCAGAGTAGCTAGCCACCCGGACTGAGCCCCTGTCCATCTCAACGGAAGTTAGTCAGCTTGATGCAAGGTATTCATGAATTAATGCATCCATCCATATTGCTTTTGTTTGACTAAAAAAAGTGAGAGGCAGAGCGATACGGAAAAAGGAAGAAGCAGACTAAACTGGCTCGAAGGCAGCACGGGCATGGCAACAAGCCAGCTTGAGAGCCCAATCAATGGACTGATCAGTGACCTCACCTCAGACACTTAGATAAGTATGATTCCTCATGCCTCCCATTTCTATTCGATCAATGGAAAAATTCCTTATTTGACACTACAAAAGTTGCTTATTCCTTTCTTGGCCCTGAAAAATAAAATCTTCCCTATTTGACACCAGGTCTAAATTTGGTTCCCTACATGACACTGCCATCATTCTTCACAACTAACTGTGTTAACTCAGGGGCAAAAATACCATTTTGCCTTTACATCAAATTCTTGTCGCTGCCCTCACACTCACACATGGCCGGATCCTGCATTTCCTCTCTCTATGCTAGTGGGCCCACCTCTTCCCTTTGGGCCTCACCCAACCTGATGCCATCCTAGCAGCGCAGCGTCAGCGGCTCTTCCTGTAGGCTGGTACAGTAGCACCGCCACCATCAGCCATGGCGTGTGCGCTAAACCGTGGCCGCGCCCTGCATCTGTAAAGGCTGCCGCCCGAAGCCCGCGTGCCCCTGACCTCGCCGAGCTCCCCCGCACCCTGCTCCCCCATGCAGAGCTTAGGAGAGGAGAGCGCAGCTATCTTCCCCAAGTCCGGTCGCCTAACTGCTCATCGCTTTGGAACACCTCCACCGATGGTGAACAAGTCTTCGTTTTCCTCCTCTTTTTCCCACCTCGGTCGAGAGCCCATCGCCCGGAGCGTCGACGATTTGGACACCCAGTGTCCCAATCCGCCATGAGCTTTTGCAAAAATAAAATGCCGCAAAGGGCCCCGCAATGCCTCCGGCCAGGGCAACGCCGCCCCTGCCGCAGAAGCCGCGGGGGCCGTGAAGGGCCACGCTAACCCCGACATGCTGACTGCGCCGCTCCTGCTGCGGCGGCCGTGCTGACCGCGCAGGCCGTGCAACCTCTGGCTGCCCCTGCCCCACTTGTGAGTTTCCGACAGAGGAGAGAGAAAAGAAGGAAGAAAAACCAAGAGAGGGAGGAAGGAGTCATACTCTGATTCATAAGGGCAAAATAGTACTTTCATCATCAAGTTAACATTGAGACCGGTAAAAAATGATTGTAGTGTCGAATAGGGAACCAAATTCAGACCTGGTGTCAAACAGGGAAGATTTTATTTTTCAGGGCAGAGAAAGTAATAAACAACTTTTGTAGTGTCAAATAGGGAATTTTCATCGAACCTATTCTCTCCAAGGAGGCCTATTATATTTATAGCCAAGTTTCTCAAGTGCTCTGCAATTCACATGTCCAATACTTTTATTACAGAAAACTTGCCCTCGTTTTTTACTAATCTTATTTACAGCGCCACATGGCCACATGAATATACAGATGTGAAAAAGCTTTCAGTGTTATTGTAAAGTGAACCCTCTCAATATCAGATGAACATGCACCATATTGGTAACTTTTTTAGATTGATATTGCACGAGTACACCAGAAACAAAATAGAATGGGAAATTACATATTTGCCAATCGAGAGTATCTAAATTTGTTTTCATCCATCAGATCGAAAATCCCACCACAGCTTGTATGCGTCTAGCTGCAGTTGCCATGAGCCATCATCACATTCTGTAATTCTGTAAAAAAAATCCCCTTTGATAAAAAAAAGAAAAAAATACTATGATTGTGTAAGATCTCAACTCTCTCAGAATGGGCACAAGTGATTTGTGCTGCAACCACAGCTATTGGGTTTATCTTGTTCTCTTATTTATAGAACTGAATTGTTCGTATCATCGTGAAGATCGTAGCAGCGATAGCCTAAAGAAACATCTATCATATATATCTGGTGGAGCACCAGTTCTTGCACTACCTGCCTTTCGGAGCAGCCACTGCTGATCCACTTTTTCCTCTGCGAGTGGTCTGGTGGGCATAGAATTGTTGGCTTTCATTCCTCATGCCTCTCAATTCTGTTTTAGAGATAGAGAATACACGACCACAAAACTGATAGCATAAGACTCTTTGGCTGTTCTTGTTGAACCCTTATGCTTCAGGAAAGCATACTGAGCTGGAAATTTATAGCCGTGTTATTCACCGGCAGGTAACAATGATGGAAACATGACGACTTCTGAAAGTTACATCATCAAAGAAAAGTTGTCATGTGTCCTTGTTTCCGGTATCAAAGAGCAGCATCACCGTTGAATGATAAGTGAGATCAACGTCCTCAAATACTGGCATGTTGTTTTGAGCAACTACATGACCGAGCACTTGGAGAAAATTGCGGTAAAAAGCCTCTTAGCTTCGTTCAAAATTCTAGAAATTTAAGTTAAACTTTTTGGATTATCAAAAGATAGATAAAACGACAAACAGATGCCCACAATTTAAAATTAGCCTATTTTTTTCCAATCGCATTTTGAACGTAGTACTAAAGGGTGACTTCTAGTACAGGGTGGTGTTATTACCACCTAGTACTAAAGGTCCTCGTGACTTTAATACGGGGTGGTAACATGACTCGGTATTAAAGTCACCCTTTAGTACCAGTTTGTTTTACAGCCCGATACTAAAAGGTCCTCCACTGGTTAATTCAAAAGGGAAGCACGTGTGACTTGGTCAGCTATGGTGTGTAGGTGAGATGGTAAGGAAACAACACGCAAGGCGAGAGGTCTCGCGGGTTTGAACCCCACGTGCTGCACAAGTGCATTATTCCCAAAAAAATTGCGAGTTGTCAAAATTTATGCGCTTGTGCCGGAGCCTCACTAGGATTTAAATTATTTTTTGACATGAATACCTTTGATACCGGTACCAAATACACCTTTAGTACCGGGTGAGGAACCCGTACTAAAGGTTGGTCTCGGTTGCTCAGTACCGGTCCCGGAACCAGTACAAATGGCCATTTGGAACCGGTACCGATGGGCTTTTTCGACTAGTGTAGATCTCAGGGAAGGCTTGACACAATACTCTGTCAATCCAAAGGTCAGTCCAAAGAAAAAGTTTTACCATCTTGAACTATCACACTAATGCTAAGCCTTGAAATGAACAAAGGAGTTTTAGAATATATCTCTGCGGCACATACCTTGTCGACCCATTGAGAAGACGGAACATGTGTGCTCAAGTGTCTCTCGTGTCATTTCTCGCCCTCTCCCTTTGTTGCGAGGTGTTTATGCTCCCATATCTTGTTCCCTCCCAATTGTAACTCCCCACCCTCCAACACCGCCACCCTTTCGTAGGGTCTCACCCGCTTACACATAGCACCCTACTTATACTTTTGTTCTCGCTTTGTGTAAAAGGGTTAACCCGAAGGTGCTATGGCTGGAGGACAAAGGCTTATAAGCTGGTTCCATCCATGCTCAACTAGCAATGTGGTACTAAACATGTGCACCTGCACTATGGGCCACAACTGGGTCGTATCCAAATTGGGCCGGGTGTCACACCAACCTAGTGGGTAGTGATCTTAGGTACTAGCACACCCTCAGCATGATTTCATCACGGTAATTAGAAAATAGGCCGACGAGGATAGGAAGCCAAACTTCATAAGCCATTCTCTCTCTCTTTTTGTCCAGCAAAGTAATTATTGCAGGACTTTCACATACATTTACATGTGCGGAGATACAAGAAGTTAGCGGAAGAATTAATCATTGAAAATGGGTTTCTGCTTGCTTTGTGTATTATCTAAAACTATACTTGATGAACAAATAATACTTTTTATTTTGAACAGCACATTTATTTAGTAGTGGTTATTTTCATATACATCAAAAAAGAAGTTCCATAAAAATGCAGCAAGAACTTCACTAATCTATTTGTGATTATGCCGTGCAGGTCATGCTGCATAATGGAATGTGAATGGTTTCCGACATAATCATACTAAAGTTTTTAGAAATTACATGAGCATGACTCAGGGAATTCCAATAAATTGTGTTTATTGAAGAACGACTATGGTAGTCTTTGTTTGCTAGTACAATGTTTTCCCTGGCTACAATTTGCCTTGCAACCCTGTGGATGTCGTGGCTTCTGCAATCTGCACGGCATTATGCACCCCATGAAAGGGCAAGCAGGACATTGGTGAGGAGCAAGCCGACACCTTATGGTAATCCAACACTCTCCATCTGTTCCGGTTACAGCTGCACGACTGTTCATCATGCCGACAGATGCATGGACAGAGCTGAGGGTGGTCATTCCTCCTGTCCATGGTAGTGTGATCTATGGACCACGGCCACAATGCTGATGAAACTGCTTGATGCCTGAATCCTTCTTCGAGATCCATGGGATTTCCTCCCACCTTGCAAAGCAGGTTGGTGGCATCAACCTAGCCTCATATGTGAATAATAGCAAGAGGAAATGGTTAAGACTGTCCTCAATGCCTACCATGCCTACTTGGGATCTATCAGAGTTAGAAAATTTGCAAGGTTCGTACAAGGAACCATATATGCATTTGTCACTGTTGTTTTCTTGTTCATTTCTGGTGTCAATCTCATTTTATTGCCTTGGTGGAATGGTGGGTGCATCAGAAGAAGGTAGCCTTGGGTACCATCTGATTATTCCTTCATCGTTGTGATCGTTCATCCATTTCGTTATATACTAATATATCTGAATGCTATGATATATTGTTTACGTAACCCTTTTATTTCTTATTCAGACACGCATTGCAC
>CM014272.1:14298583-14352680 GCA_004135705.1 Alloteropsis semialata
AAATTGTATAACTTCTTTTTTTTGAAATTTGGTGCAACGAAATTTGAAAAAAACATGTTAACTGCACTGTACAATGCAGATCTCGTCATTCTTCAATGATTGTTACATTATTTTATGTGGTTATTCATCAACATCCATTTATATCATTTGATTTTGAATATATGTAGTAAAAAATTATAAAATAAAAAATGGATCCGAAAAAATACCAAAAGTTTACAAAAAAACATTTTAAGTAGTATGTTGCCATTGGAAAATGTGTTGAAGTGAAAATCGAACTGTCATGTCACTCTGTCTCCAAATTATGAACTATCTTTTGAACTCAACGATACTTCGGTGGAGATGTTCTGGTTTACAAGCGTCGTATGTGAAAACTTTTTTAGAATGTCCTATATTTTTTACCACAGCCTCCACATATGATATCATGATCTCCTGACAATTTTCATGAATTACAGAGTTCATTTGATTTTTCTATAATTAAAAAACAAACTGGACACACGTAGTTTCAGTTTGTTTCATGAAAATCAAGTTACAAATTTACTTCTATTACATGGAAAATGTCACACAATGGAGTTAGTAACATGAATATCAATTTTCCAATAACTCTGTACCCTTATTTGACACACTTGTAGTTCAAATTTTGACTTCAACCAACAAATTCATTCTAATGAGAAAAATGTATTGAATATAGCAAACGGGCCGACAAAAATCCGAAATAGTAATATAGAGTGCAATGTATCATATGTGAAACAACAAGCAAAGTTTGGAATGATTTACATGAAATATAGAGGTCCCCTTTGCCGAGTGCCAGAAAAAACACTCGGCAAAGGGGCAGTTTGCCGAGTGCCAGGGGTTGGGCACTCGGCAAAAGGACAGTTTGCCGAGTGCCAGGGGTTGGGCACTCGGCAAACTATAACGGCACTCGACGGCCGATAGGGCAGCTGGCCGTCTGAGGCAACCCCGTGGGCCCGTGGGAGATTTGCCGAGTGTCCCAGCACCTGACACTCGGCAAACCTCGCCTTTGCCGAGTGTCCCTGGCAAAGCACTCGGCAAAGCACACCTATGCCGAGTGCCGTGGCTATGCCGAGTGTTTTGCTCCGGGCACACGGCATACGAAGCTTTTGCCGAGTGCCCGAGGTTTTGCACTCGGCAAACTTCATGACACTCGGCATTTTTCGGTTTTCCGGTAGTGTATGCTTATAATTTCAGGTATAAGGAACAAGGAATCTGAACAAAAAATGCAGCAGTCTTGGCGATTTAACGAAACTTGATTTTCCACTATGCATGCATCATAGTTCTTATGCGTCTGCACTAGCAATTCAACTTCTCATAATGTGTCTGCACCATGCTGTGTAGGGTTCTTTATGTTTCAAGCTGCAACCATGGTACCGTATGCGCGAGCCTTTGGTTACCTTCAGCGAGAACTACTATGCCATGTTGGTCCCAGGAGATGAAACACTAGGATAGATATGATTCTTGATGCCGCCCATTCCTATTCTATCTATAACGGACAAAAAATAGCACTTCCCCTCATCTACTGTGAACCTCACCATATATCTACATTCTCTCTGTGGTGCCCTTTTATAGACATGTTTCTCAATCAAATAAGGGCCTCTCTGCTATTTATGAATCAAATGTTTACACAAAGCCATCTCAACACTGGTGAAACATGTGCACGTGCAAGAAATTTTATCTAGGAAACCTAGACTTTGGCACTGAAATTTCACCCATATATGCATACTGCTAGGAGTATTTAAGAAATCATATTGTTGAAATCAACTAGTAATGAATTTACTGATCTCTTCCACTCCATGGAAATTTTGACGTAACCACAAGGCGACAACGGATGTTATAACACATTATCTAAACACAGTATAATGTATGTTGTAGCCTGCGGTTTCCCTTCAAAAACTGTAACATGTAAAACCAGAATTTCTATGTATAGTTAGACAAAAAACAGAAGTGACATTTTATTCCATCATCTGGTGGAAGTCCAGCTCACTAGTACTATTATACTATCGTGGCTCAAGTGCTCAACCAGGTCTAATCCGTTGTCTTCGCGACCCTATCATATCACATATGAAGAAAAACATCAGTCATGTGTTCCCTCACACTATAAGTCTGCCTACCATGTAACAAACTTGCAATTAATTAACTTGAAAATATGCACTTTTACATTAAACATTTGCTTGAATGATTTTCTTCACCCTGGACTAGGACACTAACATTGTCAAATTCACTATAGTTCACCATGACTAGATGGCAGTGACATAATTGTGACGAGCTGCTAGAGTGCAAGCTGCAAGCATTTAACAAATGCCTGTCTAAAGGAAATTTCATTTCCATTCCTTACGCCTCCCATTTATATATATGTTACAGTTATATAAAGAATTTTCTGTTTTGGAAACTGTTAGCATGGTCCTGAATGAAGAACCCAATTATTCCGCTGTTCCCTTTTTCTCTTGAGCTTCAGGATACCTTACTAACTTTGCTACTAGTTATGGCCAACCTTATATTGACCTTCGGCATCACTGTTCAGGCTGAGCTACCAAATTATGCAGCATCTTTTGTACATGGTGATGAGATATATATGTTGGAATTGGACCGGGGATCAGGCGAATTGCTCACTCACACTCGCGCTTGCCAGAAAACAGAGGAACAGTGATCTTGACAGTGACGAATGCCGCGGAGCCTAGTTGCTCCTGTTTCTTGGCACTGATTCGAGCGAATTGACGGTCAGGGGTACAGGGGACTCTAATAGGCCAGGGAACATCCCTCAACGCCGGCCCATTCGCCATGATCGCTGCAGAACGTGCTCAACCTTTTGGCCACGAGCCGTTGCTCGCGTCGCGCCATGGCGGCAGCTTCCGCGGGATCCTCGGCACGCACACCACCCCTCCGATCCATATCCCCTACAGTTCGGCAGCACGGAACAAACTCACATGCGCACCCAACAGACCTAGGACGCGTCGCAGCCACGCACCGACATCGCCGGCTCACAAAAGCGCGTGAACATGGCGCGAACGCGACTCGATACCCACGCACACAGACTGACACATGCACAGGCACAACATGGCGTTGTTAAACCCTAACAATATACGAAGGTGTCTGGGATGTTGTTCCTTGGAATATATGGAAGCGTAGAAACGCAAAAGTTTTCAGACATGCATGAAGATGAAACGAACGCTCAAATTTCAAAAACCATGTCGTGAATTAGTGATGACCTCCTTTTATGGTCTCATGATGCAAGAACGTGTCAGATAGAGGAAAGGTGGTTCAATGAGAGTGATCTGTTCCATGTGTGATCTAGCATAGCTTCTCTTCTTCTCCTCTGTTTCTTTTCTTTTTCCTTATGTAATCTCTCTTGTAACCTGTGTATCTGATTATGCCGTATTTACCACAAGGCATGTTAAATTAGTTTTAGTTTTCTACAGCACTGTGCAAAATAACTTGAAAAATACATGATTGACACATGAGTTTTGTTACAGTTTGTTGGGTCATTTTAACTTGTGTGCATCGCTACAGGTGAGGAAAATGGTAATAAGTATTAAAATTAGGGAGCATCATAAATTGCACTAAAACTCAACAAGACCTAGAAGCTCAACTTAACTCAGCCATAGCCAGTCGTAGTCACACAGCTGCTACCATAGCAACGACTTGTGGGTCTTCAAGCGCATGCATGTACACACTGCCAAGAACTAGGTATCTAATGTAATGCACCAAGCCGCCAACCACATACAAGCAACTAGGTAGTGGTGATGAAGTATGGAAGCATGTTTTGGGTTCATCTGAGGCTCTAAAAGGACCTTGGGCTCACTCGGATTGCTTGGATGTAACAAGTATCAGTATGGAAAGCCTAGGGTGACAATATGATCTCCTTCTATTATTCCCAATGTCTTCCATTCTCATAGCAAGCCTAATAACCTAGTTGAACATAATGAACTTGGGAAATGGTAGATGTCTATGTGACACTATGCATCAGGAGCGAATGAAAAGGTGAACAAAGCTCTTTTTCAAGCATATGTATATAAGTCTTTGGCCATGAACTATTGAACTAAATTAATATTGCTTGTTTGTCCTTTAGTTCCTTTAGCTGGTAGTATAGACATTTAATTCATTACTGAAGCATCTTCATATTGTGCATCCAGCACAGCACATGAAATTCTAAAAAAAGGGCAATTACTCCACCTACTTATGTACCATGTTCTCATCACGTACATTTTTTTTTGTTCCATTGAGCAGGGAAAAAAGGGCATTTAATTGAGCAATGTAGCCTTTCACTCACATACTCTTGAAGTTGAGTTAGAGCTAATGAACTTATTAATGGGCACCACAACTGGAACACACACAGATTACATAGTCACATGAGTCTAACTCTCAATGGAAGTCTATTATAGTTTTGATCTGATTATGAGAAGACCAAGTGATTTTTGTTTTAAATTTGCATAAATGTGTGAGACTAGACCAACACAAACTCATCCACATAAAATTTCTCAAAAGTTTTGAGCAACATGGAAAAACATCAGAGATTGAAGGTGGTGGGTTTGAAAATAAAATGTATAAGCACATTCGGTGAGGCCAAATGCTAATACATATTAATTGGCATGGGCCTCAAGGAGGAAGGTGTCAGTTAAGTGTTCTTCCACTACCTAGCTCCAATCAGGCTTGCATGCTTGCATCCAGGAAAAAGCAATTTCAGAGTACAGTGCCCTGTCTCTACAAGCTTCAATCGACAATTACAAACTAAAACAAACAAATACTAAGAATGTTTAATACAACAGTCTTGATCCAAATATTTACTGAAAGAGTCCTGACCCCCATCACGCTTAGTGATACAAACATTTGTTCTTTGGTCCAATTTTCTTTTGTATATCTTGATCATTAGTTGATCAATCTTAATGCTTGTATATTATAATAGGATTTTAACCCCCCACCCACCCCACCAACAAAGTATTGATCGTCGATGTTAACCTCATAGATTATCCTCCAAAATGCGTTAGCGTTCCAGATTTCTGCGACTCGGGATATATCTCTGGGGCATACTATCAAATATAGGGAATGTCACACCCGGTTTTAGAAACAAAACCAAGTGCTAGCTATATGTATGCCAGGATCTAGTTTCATACATATAGTGACATCATAAGTGAATAACAGTAACAGTATCACGTAAATAGAGAGAGTTGATCAGAGATTTACGCTTAATCCTGGAAATGAAGGCTCCAAACTCGCAGGCAATCGACTGGGGGTTGCGTAGGCCTAGAACTTCAACTTCAAAGCAACTTCTTCTTCTGAGCAACATTGATTATAGCAAGGGTGAGTACATGTCGTACTCAGCAAGTGTAGAGCAAAAGCATGTTGGGATAGCGGCCGAAGCCAATGAACCCAAGCAACGGATGAAACTGAGCAACAGAGACAAGCAATGAAAATATTACTCATCAACAGTGTTCTCGGGAATCAACAACCTTTACATGTGGGAGAGGGGTCTCCTTTTATAGGGAGACTAAGGGTCTTTACATTCCTGCTGTACCCCTGGGATCAAGCATCATCCTCTAGACTATACAATACAATTAGCCTAGGGACACTTTGGTACATTTACTCCTCTCAATGTGAATGCGTAAACTTGCAATTCCGTGTTTGACTTGGCTTGGACTTGGTCTTGTTGGACTTGGTCCACGCCTGCTTCGCCAGCTGAAAAGAGTCATGTAGCCCCTTGATGTGGCTTCTTCCGAATTGGGACGATCCGAAGCCGTCCCTCGGTATCCAAAAGCCAATGGCTCCTCCAGGAACCTGCAATATAGAGTGAACTGAAGCTAGCCAGTGACTCAACCATAGCTTTTTGCATTCAATAGTATCATTTCTTCACTACATTGGCTTCTAACTTAGTTTGGATAACGTAACTTTGGTGCATGGCCAGTTAAGCCGACCGATTGGCTTTTGGCTTATTTCTCTGACCGAAGCCGATTGGCTTTGGCTTATTTCTCTGACCGAAGCCGAATATGGGGCTCATCAAATAGAAGAATGCGATTGGCTTCTTCTCCCTTGTCAGTCGCCGTCTTTGTGTGTGTCAAAACAGAGCAAAACAAGTAGAGGGCGTTTGTCGGCGGGCCAAATCCCCAACAGTAGCCCCTCGAGGACGAGGGCTTTCTTCAACAGGCCGAGCTCCACGAACTTTGGATTGCTTGCCAGTCCGAGAAACGCCTCCTCCTTGTTGGAGAAAGCCCTTTCGTTTATTGTTTTGACATTTTTTCCATTGGCTTTTGTTGTTTCTTAACGGTTGAATTTTTATACCGTTGTCGTAACTTTGCTTCGGTTCGTTTGATTTTGAAGCACTGGCTCGTTTTTCGAGACTTTTAACGGTCGGATTTTACTGCCCTATAAATAGGACCGAAGGGGGGTGAAATTCACTTGCTTCGCTTTGCGATTTTTGCACTTAGCTTGTGTTTGACGCTTTCGCTTGGTTTGGGAGCTCTTGAACTCAAGTTTTGGCTTTCCAGTTCGTCGCAAGTAAGTTTTTTGCTTTTTGTACTCTCATTTCCTTCGTTCTTGCTTTTCTGTGTTTTTGTTGTTTCGTTTGCTTATTGTTTTTTCTGTTTGTTGTAGCGGCTCGCACGAAGCAAACCGCTCGTTTGATTGGGTCCGACTCCGAAGGAGACAACTCAGACGCGGTTAATATGGATGCTGCCGAAGCTGCATCCTATGCTCAGGAGCTTGAGGTCAACGTGGCCGCAGCCCCAGAAGCTGAAATTGCTATGGAAATTGATGAAAGGGGGAAGGGTCCCGTCGATGAGGGGAAGCTGCCGGAGGCGATGACACAGAGGATGCCGAGTCTGCGGCAGGTGATGCCCTTGACGAAGTAGAGGCCAATGTGTCAGATCTTATGGATTACCGGAAGAAGCCTAAGACCACTATCTTTGGTCAATCTTTTGTTACCCCCGAGCTGATCAGCTTCTACGAGGGAAAGGGGTATTTTCCAGCCGGTCACGGACAAGCCCCAGTTACGGAGAGTACCCCGACGCCCCATGCGGACCAAGCTGTGGTATTCAAGGAGTTCTTCTGCGCTGGGCTTTGAATGCCCGTGGACAATATAATTGCTGATATTCTTGGGAGGTTCGGTTTGCAACTCCATCATCTCACCCCCAATGCCATCACTCATCTGCTTTGCTTCTTTTGCGCCGTGAAGACGAACGCATCAGATGTTAATGCGGACTGCTTCGTCCGTTACTTTGAGGGGCATCGTCAGACAAAAAGCATTAAGATTGACGGCTTTGAGTACGAGCCGGACTATGGCAGTGTTACTTTCTGTGCACGGTGGAGGCAAACTGAATTGCAGAAGGTAGAACTTACATTTTGCCAGAAAAATGGGACAAGAATTGGAAGAACTATTGGCTTTATGTCAAGGTGCCGGCACTGGAGACTGTGTTAGAGGATGGAGCGAAGCAGATATCATTTCCTCTGCACAGTTCCATTGGTCCTTGTGAGGTTGTTGCTTGCCCTCCGTTCGACAAGAATGCTCCTGGCTACGATCGCTGCGAAAGCGCTTTTTTCAAAGCCAGTCGAGTCTCCAGCAGCCGGGACTTGATCGAGGAGGGACTCGCTATTGGGCTCAAAATTCTATCTGCGGCTTGGAAGCCATTTGCAGTTGAGACGAGGCTCTATAGAGGGATTCCTCACGTTTGTTTCCCTAAGTTTGGGGTGATGAAGCCGGATAACATGTCTGATTTTGCTTTCGTTCAGTCTGTCGAGTTGATGGCCGAGATTATTTGTGGGAAGTATACTTCTAAGGAGCATGAAAGCTGTTTGGCTTTGGTGGATGGGGTCCGGCTTAATAGAGTTTTTGACGAGATGAAGGTTAGTTACCCTCAGCGCATGGCTCCATCCAAGCCATCTAAGAAATTCTCTGCCGAAGATCATCCCAGCTTGGTTCCCACGAAGCCGGGTCGAGGTCGTGGGAGGAAAGGTCATGGTGGAGGCCGTGGAAGCGGTCAATCAGACGAGGGTGGTGATGATGCTGGGGGCAACAAAACCGGGGCCCCCTCCAGCCGGGGCGGGAGCCAAAGCCGAGGACACACCTCAAAGGTGGTTGCCTCAAAAAAACGAGTTGCTTCTTCCTTGGAGACTTCCAGGCGTACTTCTTCGTTGGAGACTTCCAAGCGTCAAAAGCTTGCGAAAGCTCTTCCCATCGTTCCGCTTTCCAGCGCTCCTCCTCGTCCTATTGCTTCGGTTGTAGAAGTGCCTACCACCGCTGCACCTAAGCAAGTTGATCCTGCAGCTTCCACTGCAGTTGATGTGCCTTCTTCTGGAGGTTTGTTTTTTTGTATAACTTTTCTTTTTATTTTTAGCTTTGCTCTGCTTATTTGCTTTTGTCTTTTTACAGTTAAAGCCGTTGCTCCACCTCTTCGCCGTGAACGCCTTCCTGGATGCATTGACGACGAAGAGGATGAAGTGAGTTTCAGCCGGCTTTTGAGGGAGGATGAAACAAAAGATTTTTCTTTAGCTGATCCTGAGGTGTCGTCCGCTCTGTTCCAGCCAACGTCCTTGGACTTGTTGGCTGGTGCAGCGGCCAAGTCCATTGAGACTTCTGAATTGCCTACGCAGACGGCTTCTACTTCTTTGCTTCCTGACATTGAGGAGCTTCCGCAGACGGCTTCTGCTCTTGAGACTGGGCAGTGTTCTGGCGATTTGACTCCAACCACTACTCTGCCAGTTAATTTGGCTTATTCAGCTGACGCCGGACAATCTGCCCCTGCTAAGGACGTTGAATCAGCTCTTGCGAAGCCAGCCCCTGAATCCAAAGGTATGTTTCGCAAAGCAGTTATACTGGCGATTTAACTCAAATAACGGCTTTTTTGATATGTTGATTCTTTTGCCTCAGAAGCAAGTTATGCTGGGTATGGACCCTTTGCAGATCGGCTTCGGCAGGGCGGCTTTCCTCCTCCAATGACATTCTGATTGTTGCTCCAAATGGTTAGTATTTTGTGTTATTTCGTATGAAGCTGATTGAGTGTTACCTTTTGTCTTAATTTTCCTTTTGCTTTTTCAGAGCTTGAAATTCGTGTCAAATCTTTGGATTTGGACACACTTTCTGTCTCCAGCCTTAGTGGCAGTATCCAAGTTTGTTCCTTCTGCTTTGTTTTTGAGTTTGCTGTTTGGCTTTTTGATACTTATACTTTTCTTGTTTTAGTCTATGATGTCCATGCAGGAGCTTTTCGCTCGCCTTTCGCTTTGTCTCAACGATGTTGAGGACGAGCGGGCCGAGCTTGAAACTCTAAGGAAAGAGCGCGAGAGCTTCCTTCAGCTTAAGAGATCTTTGGAAAATGAAAAAGAGCAGCTTCATCTTGAGCGGGAGTCTGCCACATCAGAGATTGCTTCGCTCAAAGGCAAAGTCACTTCACTGGAGTCTACGCGTGCGCTCAATGTTCAGACTATTGAAGGGCTTCGGAACAAATTGGTCGAGGCTGCCACTTTAGAGCATAATTTGAAGAATCAAGTAAAGTCTCTCGAGGCTGATAAGGAAAAGGCAACGTTAGATGCTGAAAAGTAAAAGAGGGAGCTTCTTGTTGCTGGGAGAGGGGTCTCCTTTTATAGGGAGACTAAGGGTCTTTACATTCCCGCTGTACCCCTGGGATCAGGCATCATCCTTTAGACTATACAATACAATTAGCCTAGGGACACTTTGGTACATTTACTCCTCCCAATGTGAATGCGTAGACTTGCAATTCTGTGTATGACTTGGCTTGGACTTGGTCTTGTTGGACTTGGTCCACGCCTGCTTCGCCAGCTGAAAAGAGTCATGTAGCCCCTTGATGTGGCTTCTTCCGAATTGGGACGATCCGAAGCCGTCCNATAATTTGAAGAATCAAGTAAAGTCTCTCGAGGCTGATAAGGAAAAGGCAACGTTAGATGCTGAAAAGTAAGAGAGGGAGCTTCTTGTTGCTGGGAGAGGGGTCTCCTTTTATAGGGAGACTAAGGGTCTTTACATTCCCGCTGTACCCCTGGGATCAGGCATCATCCTCTAGACTATACAATACAATTAGCCTAGGGACACTTTGGTACATTTACTCCTCCCAATGTGAATGCGTAGACTTCCGTTCTTTGACTTGGCTTGGACTTGGTCTTGTTGGACTTGGTCCACGCCTGCTTCGCCAGCTGAAAAGAGTCATGTAGCCCCTTGATGTGGCTTCTTCCGAATTGGGACGATCCGAAGCCGTCCCTCGGTATCCAAAAGCCAATGGTTCCTCCAGGAACCTGCAATATAGAGTGAACCGAAGCTAGCCAGCGACTCAATCATAGCTTTTGGCATTCAATAGTATCATTTCTTCACTACATTGGCTTCTAACTTAGTTTGGATAACGTAACTTTGGTGCATGGCCAGGTAAGCCGACCGATTGGCTTTTGGCTTATTTCTCTGACCGAAGCCGATTGGCTTTGGCTTATTTCTCTGACCGAAGCCGAATATGGGGCTCATCAAGTAGAAGAATGCGATTGGCTTCTTCTCCCTTGTCAGTCGCCGTCTTTGTGTGTGTCAAAACAGAGCAAAACAAGTAGAGGGCGTTTGTCGGCGGGCCAAATCCCCAACAGCAAATGACATGCAAGGCTAAATCAAGGATAGGCTGGCAATTAACAGCATTAAGCATTTTAGTTGGTCAATTTTAAATTAGTAGCATAATTACTAAGTATAAGTATATACCATCCCAATTAAAGAACTGATATAAATAAATGCTCATAAAGTAACCACAGATTTATTTCAACTTCAAGTTCAATTATCATGAGAGGGTCCAAGCCGCTCTTAACCGTGAGCACGGCTGATATATCAGTTTTACACTCTGCAGAGGTTGTACACTTTACCCACACACAATGTATTCTCATATAGCCTGAGGTCATGAGTCTCTTCAACACTTCCTTAGGTGAGGGGCCAGAGAAACATTACATGATCTTTACAAAGAATTATTAACATGAAATAACCCGCTAAGGTTTCAAGCCACAGCAGAGCATAACCTTTTCTAATCGTCGAGTTTCTTACCAAAGCATACTCCCAAGAGATCCGGCTATACCCCGTCCATGCTTCCCCTCTTGCCCTTTCGGTAAGATTATTACAAGTTAACTCTTCTAATTAATTAGTCATGACCAGAGCCCATTAGCTATGTGGTTGCACTGTTTTCTTGGGTGGTCACTCCATGTTCCAATTAAAATAATGATCTTGTTTACCGTCCAATGAGCATATCACAAATTCATATAGTTCAGCATTAATGTTCTCCATAACCCATGGTTAAGCAACTAAGCAAAACTACCCAACAGTAATTAAATAACCCAGTTATGCAAGGGAAAAGGTAATCAAAACTAGTCAAGCCCTTAACACGGGTCCCATCATGATTATAAAAGCATGCAAGCATAGCGTCGTAACTATAAAGTGAGCATGTCATGGTTATTAGGACTGAAAAATATGATCAAGAATACACTTGCCTTAATTCCAGAAAATAACTGCTCAGATTAAACTTCAACTCTTGTTCTTCACCAATCCTTCTACTCGCAGCAGTCAACGAGCACAAGCACATACTAATAAACAGACAATAAGCACAACTAAGAACAATACACCAATCGAACAGAAAACAATAAAAGAACGCACAGAAAGGCGGGGCTCGATGCTAAGGTCACGTGGGCTCAAGAAACGCTTAGAACAACACTAAGGGCGAAAAGACAACTATAGTAGCATTTATGTTATGAGAGAGCACAACAGACTACAAGCTTGGTTTATTTTAGTTTAATAAATACAATATGAAGGATATTTCAGAAAATACCCTAAATTAGAATTATGTCATATTATAGTTTATTTTATAAAACCGAGATAAGACTAAGTCATCTTTTATACATCTAAATGTTTATGTATGAATTAGACCAGTTAAACAATTAATTAGAAATAAAACATGTGTGAACATCTAAATGTATAACTTTATTTATGATTCGTGTTCGACTAACCATATTATTATTGAAAAGACATTGACTTTGAGTATTAACCATATTAACGATAATTATGAAAACCGATGGTTAACTCTAAATGGCTTTTAATTAGTTACATAGCAATTAATCAAATTAACTTGTCGAGATATAACCTAATTAACTTTTAATTAGAAAACTGGTGAATAAGTAATTAATCATATAACAATTTAATAGATACTATAAACAACAAACAAGATTATTGTGGTTGCTAACGCATAACTTGGATTGATATGAAACTAGCGAAACGAAAGACAACTCGAATCGAAACTAAAACAAACGACAGTAAAGGCATACGGCAGAAACCTAATTATCTGTTGATTAAGACGCTAGCTTATAGATTTTGCAAGATACTAAAGAGAGCTCACAAACGAAGGCAGAGGCTAAGGTCTGATTCGGTAAAATATAGATTGAGAAAGAATTTGATGGCGTGAAGGAAAACTGGGTTATTTCTCACTAATCGAGAATTGATCCAATATGGCCGATAGTTTCTATACTACACGAGGCTAACACTTGTTACTTGTTTCTTATAGCTGCAAAACGTGAAGGCATGGATGCTAGCTAGCTAGATCGGTGGTAAAGGATTATGGCAGGGCAGGTTGCGTGGCCGAACACTATGGCAGCTACGACCTTCAGAACTTGGGACATCTACACAAGATAACAGAGCGGAAGATCAACCGAGAGAGACAGGAAGGCAGAGGCACGTGCTTATCAACTGCAAAGGACGACGTGCGGCGGCTGGATGACTGCCACCGGTGGCCGCTGAGGAGGTTCCAAGATCAGATGGCGGCTCGCGGCTTCGTCGGCGTTCGGGTACGCTGGAGTTGGCGTGGGTACGGTGAGATGCAAAACGAAAAGAGCTAGCAAGAAACGAGTAAGGCCATGTGATCTCACCTACAAACAATCGGCAATCAGAGCGAATCGACGAGATGGACATCAGTGGCGGCGCCGAAGCTGGGCAGAGGGACGGCGACGGCGAGCGCTACGTGAATAAAGACGGAGTCCTTAGGGATTCCCAAACTTGGGGCCTCCCTGTAAAGGAGTCAATGGTACATCGTTTCTGGGAGAGAGATACTCTGTATATATGGGGAGAAAAACCCACCATCTCTCCATCCGTTAGCGATATGGGACTAATAGATGTTTAACTTCCTTCTAATGCTAAGGGGCCTAAGAGTTTCCAGTACCACTAATGGGCTTGTGAAATTTGGCCCAATTAAAGAGGTGGGATGGATTTAGGATAACACGGGCTGGATAATGGGTCAAGGCTGGCCCAAAAATATTTATATTTTCGGAATAATTAATTTCCTGATATTAAACAATTCTAGAAAAGTCTAGAATTCATATTTAAACCATGAAAAATATTCCAAAAATTCTAAAATTCATGAAAAAAATCTCGGAGATGATATTGGACCTAAAGAATCCAAATAAAATATTTGGAGCTCATGAAAAGATTTCTAGAAGTTTTGAGATAAAGGAATTAGCTCTAGAAAGAATAGGAATAAACTCTAGAGAAGTCTGGAAAAAAAATTCCCAAAGGAACCTTATTGATGTCTGAGAGGACTCGAATGCTAAACGCTGAACACACACCACGACAAGAACACAACAACCGCTCTTAAAAGCCTATGTGTTTAATTTGCTTCAGAAAAGGTAATTTTCATATTCTAAATTCCCTGTACTAAAAATATAATGTTGGAAAATTTTAGAAACTCTCAAATCCTTTAGATTATTTAGTGCAATCTATTCACATCCCAAAATATGAAATTTTGGGGTGTGACAGGGAAGCATAGTTCCAGTGATAGGTCCAGCTAATTTCTGAAAGCTAGTTCTCCAGCTAAGGACCATGCATGGAAATACATATATACTGCACTTTATAGTGCCGTGTGAAGGGGAAAGAAAGCAAAACCAAGAATCTTAACACACTAGCGTTGTTCACTCATTAGAAAATCTTTAAGCTAGATGTGGCGGCGAAGCAGCACGGCAGCTGGCCAACAGTACCCAACCACTCCCAAACCCATAACAGTGCACTGTTGTGAGTGGATCTGGCCAGCAGAATGCTCCAGGACACATATCAGTTCTTCGTTGCTATTATGTATATGCAAGATTCCTCTTGACTCCCATTTCACTGTTGCTAGCTTCCTTAAAGCAACGCAACCAAACATGCTTCCTCATCCTTGTTTGTGTTTCCTTTCAATACATTTCTTGAACTTTACCACACCTGTTCGCTCTAAGGAGCCTTTTGTAGACAAGCTTCTCAATCAATTAAGAGTGCCTGCAATTTACATCTCCATGGCTTTTATTATAGCAAACTTTTTTTTGTCCGCGTATTTGCTATTTATCTTATTTGCAGCACCCACATGGACACATGAATGCATAGATATTGGAAAATGTTTGATCATTTATTGTATGGAGAACCTTCCCAATATCAGATTAATATTTCTTTTAGTTAAGTTCTTGAATTCTTTTAGGATAGTGAAGCAAACAAAAAGGAAGACCCACACGTGTCTAGCGTCCATTAGCATAAGCACTTATCACAGTCACTAACAATTCCCAAAGGAACACCCATATTGTAAACTGTTTATCCTCTTCCAGAATTGTTTTCTGCTCCATGTCCTTCTCAGTGGATTCAATGACCAAAGCCTCAGCTGTTCACTGGTCGCTTGACTTCACAGGCCAGAGTGTTTTCCTTGCAGCCATTGGGAACTACAACCATAGCTGATCCTCTTATTCCCTAACGACTGTTTCAGGATGAAGATCACTTCGGATGGTATGACAAGGATGTCTAGCACGGAGTTCAGATGCACCCAGGATGCTGACTGGCTTGGTTGCGTCCAGTGTAAAGAAATATGTGTCCAGGCTCCATTCTTACCAGTGGTGTGGAGGCCATCGGTCCTCGCTTCCGTTCTTGCGCTCAACGAAAGCAAAGTGACTGGTAACGTGTTGTAAAATGAAAAGTGAGTGTGGAATGATCTGTTCTTGTTTATGGTACTGTTTACTTTCACTATCAGCTGTGTCCTTTCATTAGTAGCTGCAAATGACATCACTGATCATTGATTAAATAATTAAAGTAATTGATCACTAATTCTAGTGTTTCACGACACTTCCATTCTCATAAGCACTTGTCACAGTCATTAACAATTCGCACTTAAAAAAAATTCACAAATTGAGATGATAGGTGAGTTGTAATTAACTGATGTGGAATTGGTCCTTTTTGCTGGTAATAAATATGTAAATTATGGAAGTAATAATGGCTAAGATGTAAGGTGGGGGAGGCTAGCTAGTAACTCTATTTATCAACACCAAAATCAAAACTATTCCAAAAACCCAGCTAACAGCTTAACAACACTGTAATTCAGTAATCAGCCTTCATCTACTACCATCGAGCACACCCAAAGCTGCTAACAATCTTCATCCACTTCTTGTAAACTGTATCCTCTTCCAAAGTTACGTTGTGTGCTACATGCCCTTCTCCATTCCATGGTCCTGTAGGCTCCACTTAATCTTCCATCATCCCAAAACCATGTCCAGTCAGTTGATTCACTGACCAAACCCTCAGCTGTCCACTGGTCGCTTGACTCCACTGGCCAGATTGTGTTTGCCTTGCAGGTCTAAGCCACTGGGAACAGCAACCACGGCTGATCCTGTCTTTCCCTAACGACGCTTTTAGGATGAAGATCAGTTGGGATTGTCTGATGGGACGTCTTGGAGCATGGAGTGGAGCCGCACCCAGAATGAAGGTTGGCTTGGCTTCGTCCTTTAAGCTGGGAACTGGAGTTCAACGAAATGACGGTTTCATTTTTAATCCTGATGCCTACCATTTCTATTTTACTGCGAAAGGATTCATTGCGACCAACTGCTAGCATGTTTCCTGAGAGAGTGAGAGAAGCAATGGCCGCAAGCTCTTTTATGGTACTCCATATTACCAATGAGTAGTATATAGTATAAACCCACATAAATAGGGGGTAGTTTAGTAATTTCACTTGGATGAAAATAAAGTTGGGGATGTAAAAAATATATCAAGGATAAAAGTGATTTCAAAATATAAGTATGTCAATTACACTATTTACTTTTTCCCCAAAATGCCCATATACTATCATACTACTGTCACACCCGGTTTTAAGGACAAAACCGAATGATAATCATATGTGCGCCAGGATCAAGTTTACACACATATGAGACTTCATCAGTGATAAACAATAGCAGTATCACGTATAATGATATTAAAGACTTACAATCTATCAGAGTCACAGCTTATCCTGGAAACGAAGGCTCCAACACTTCACAGGCAATCGACTGGGGGTTGCGTATGCCTAGGACCATCTTCAACAACTTCACATCATCTTCTGAGCAGCAGTAAGCAAGGATGAGTACACTTATGGTTTGTATTCAGCAAGGCCACAAGAAATAACCAGAATAACAATTCAATTCCATCTTCAAGTTTATTAATCATGTGGGGTCCAGGCCGCTCTTGACCGTGAGCACGGCTGTAATAACAGTTTTTAACACTCTACAGAGATAATGGTGCCTGATATAAATTCAGATAATGCATGGTACTAATGAAATGCTGGCTTTAATTTGTAAGCCATTGTAGCCTAAATCCATTCCTAAACAAAATTACATATTCTCGTGAGCTAGAGACAGCCTGGCACCTTCTAGCAGGATGCTGATTCATGAAACGTATCTGGAAGCTAGTGGCGATGTGGTCCACTATTGAGCAGCTTGATCCGATCAACTGGACGGCTACGTCGAAAACGATGGAATGGTGGAACTCAATGGCCACTCGGACAGGCCTCCCCAAGAAAACTGTGAGTACGCTACTGCTGGTGGTGGCATGGGAGGTTTGGAAGGAAAGAAATTCACGAACCTTCCAGCGTCAAGAAGTTTCGCCTACCTACTTATTTCAGAAGATTAAATAGGAGGCTAGGGCGTGGTGTTTAATTAGCTGGGGCAAAAGGCCTCCAGGAGATAATGAGTGTTGTATAGTGATTCTTTGTTTTTTCCTCTTTTTAACCTGTAATCGGCTCGTTGAAGCCTCTTACTTGTAATTTTCTCCTATGTTAATAACAACGAGCATAGTCTGTGTGCTCTGTTCATTCAAAAAAAAATTACATATTCTCATCTGCCTTTTGTTCTGTGATGATGATTTCCAGTTGCAATTAGATGCTAAAGTTTTCAAAACTACTGGCAAATAATCTCATTGTCCTACATGAGTCATGCCGTTGGTTCCCGGAGGAAAGATCTTCTTCTCCATGCTGCATTTCAGCTTGTCCTCGTCAGTTATCTGGAGTTCTGCCGCCTGCTCTGAAGCCACAGCCATGTGCTTTCCATGGCATCCCTTGTCCACAATCTACATAGGTAGAAGAACTCTCTAACATTGGGGACAGAACAAATAATTTATCCGAATACCCATTGACCAATGATTACCTTTTAACTGGTAGCTTTAATTTTTAAACAATAAGATTTTACACAAACGATATGATATATATACACTTGAGTTGCGAGTGGTTGACGAGGTAAGAAGCAAAGGACAGGCATGAGAGTAGAACCAGAAGCTGTGCTACGATCTACCAGACGTTTGGACAAGGGCAGCTGTCTTTCCTCATGGTGGCCACGACCATCTGAGATGCCACTGCAGCCACGGTGTTGGTCCTCCTAACCCTCTCAATTTATGTTATAGCTTGGTAGGATTCCGTCCTGCCACGGAATGCTGTGTGCTGGCATATAGCTTTGGACATGAAGAATAGATAGCGGAGATGGTTAAGACTATCCTGAATGCCTACCATGCTCATTGGCCATATGCAGAAGCATGCATTAGTCACTAGAAGGTTGTTTCCTTTTTAGAGATCTACTAGAGTGCTCATATTGCTCACACATCCATATCCCAACTCCTCTCGCAGTTTGCTTCTTCATTTCTAGATCGTATTTTATTGCCTTCGCAGGTGTAACTTATGATCTCCGCCCCAAAACAATAAAAAAATGAAAAAGAAATCACATAGTTGTCTTGGCCTCTAGGGTAGCCTATTCAATAGCAGATTGCTATAAATTCAGCTGCCTATTTTAGTTACTATTACATCTAACTTTTAGGTATTATCGTGGGACCAGATTTTACATTATATTCATCATGGGGACCATTCATTCATGATTGATCAGGTTTTACTTTGTATCTGAATAGGACGCTTATTTTCACAGCTCCAAATGGGATGGGTCTGCATATGCATATCACATAGCATATAATTTCCTCCAGGCTGCGAGTAAAAGGTTAACTCGCTGTGGTGCAATATAATGTTTGTAACAGGAAAGGCTTATAAGATGGCTAGAACACTAGGGCGCCGTATTACACATCTGCCACAATTGACTGAATTGTAGTGATATAGTATAGTGCACCAGGATATTAAAATGCCATTCACCTGGTTCGCACCTGTTAAAAGTTTAGAGGATTCACATTTGCAATGATTGCAGTAGAACACAATGAAATGTTAGAACACAACAAAATAGCACATTCTGTAGATGGAGGAGTTGAATGGTGATCTACTGCAAACTATTGCAGACGACATACCGCGCCTCCGAAATTTTTTTGCAATCCGAAATCTTGAACACTGGGCTACATGCTCAAGCACAAGAGAATTTGTGATGTTACACTTGGGCTGTGCTATGCGCTGTGGATGGCTGCGACCACCTCGATTGCCATGGCGGTCCGTTCCTCATGGTCTTTGTGGGTGGGACTGGTCTACAAGGGGCGCATCCCATCGACGACGTTAGGTACAGATGGGCGAGCGTGTACTCATTAGAGACCAGAGAATGGAGCGCCCAATCCTCCGGTACTAATGAACAATATTACTATGTTGTGGTCAGGGAACCCAGCCTTCTTATCTGATGCGCGCTCTACTTCACCCTTGGTGCCATGAGGATCCTCAAGTATGACTTGAGTAGCCATGGGTTGTCCGTGATCGACATACCGCGATTGTTTCACAAGTCTGTTCCCATTGATATTGATGGAGGGCTAGGGCTTGTCGAAGCTTATCGCAATTGCATCTATACGTGGTCACAGCAGGATGGGATTGCAGGATGGATGCTATACAATGTTGCGGAGCTCGAGACATTGATCCCCCAACATTGTCGCTCACCGAACCGATATCACCCAAGTGATGTGATTCGCTTCGTAGAAGGAACAAAAACTGTTTTATTCACGTTAAATAATTACATAGACTGGGGAGTCTTCACATTCGACCTCAAGACAAGGAAGGTCAGGAAGGTCGCTGAAAGATGGGACTATGACATCTTACCTTATACATGCTTTTACACTCCAGGTACCACTTGCGTGCCCTTTCTTTAACTTCCATACCTTACACATGCATGTTTTTCGTTGTTGTGAGACAAGTTCCTTCCAACATATAACAACAAGTAATACTTCATTTAGTAGCTAGCATAAATGAATGACCAGTGGCACCCCTGCTCTTGATTCAGCACCAATCGTCTTGGGCAATTAGAAGCTTGCAGCTTCATATGAAAAAAGTTACACACACATATCTTTAACCCTAGAGGCCTAGACTTTACCACATTACTCTGATATGTTTTGGGAAGTCATGATCCATGAATATTTCAATCAGATGAGCAAACAAAATATATAATGATGCATGACTTTTTAGGTAAGTGATTACTATATGAAATCAAAAGCTTGCAATCTCATAAGAACCAAGATATATGGTTTTGTATCCTTGGTTCAAATTGTTATCGATTCTTCATATTCATTTTTCTCAAAAAATTTCTTCAATTTTATTAGATATCTATAGAAAATTAATGATGTACTGTTCTTTTACTCACTTTCTGGGCAAGCTTGTTCTTATAATCATTCATAAGTACAGATCTCAAACATGTGTAAACATCAATTGATGAGCTATGCCGTGGTTGTAATTTTCTGCATCGTATCTTTTCTTCGCAGATCTTGCCAAGGGTAAACTGTCACAATGATGAAGATGAAACAATTCATCCCTCAGTGTGGTACTGTTGGTTTCTTGATGATTAGAATGTTTTGTCTCAGATATGCAGAGTTAAAAGAGTATGTCATTGTGATCATTTAATTTCCTTTTTTAAGTTGTCCTGTTTAAATAAGAAAAGAGTTTGGTCATGAACGCCCCTTAGTGTCTAATCAAGCAGTTTAAGTATCAAACTGGCATGTACTAAGATCAATAAGTACATTTCTTTTTGCAATCTTTTCATGATCATGCTCGATTAGCACATGGCTCCCACAAATCTTTGCAGCGCGTGACCATGAAAAAAGTGCATTTATTTGAATCGTTCAGAAGATGCTATGAAAATAGGTGGAATTTTTGTGACATAATTAAATGGTCGTAAAGTAGGATCAAGGAGCACTTGCCTCAAAATAAATTCAATGTTCCCACTTGTTTCAATCCTCAATGCAAACAAATTAACTGAAACAACATAATAACACAACTAAGAGCAATACACCAAACAAAAATAAAATAGTTTGAAAAGTGTACTATTAGATAACTCGCTACTACAAAAGCAGGACCACAAGAAACACCGAAGAAGAAGCTATGGGTGACGTAGCGCAGACAGAAATAGTGAACTCCTGGACCAGCTTGACTTGGTAGATGCACGGGTCCATGGTGGACCAGTTATTAGGCGGCCAGAATGCGCCACTTCGGATGGTCGCCGGCGGTCAGCGGGAAGCGGCGGAGTTGGGCAGTCCTCAGTGGTGGCTCACCGGAATTCGGCTGTGGAGACGATACAGAGCACCATTCCGTGCAAGGTTTGGCCCTAGAGAGAGATGGGGATGCGGCACACCTCAATAGGGTGATATCGTCGTCTATTGCGTTGTGGCGTAGGCGTACGATGGTCGTGGATGGCGGTATTTGGGGTCATTCTGGTATCTTCAGGCATGAGGGTCGCGTCCTCGAGCTCCTGGGTGAACACAGGAAGGAAGATGGGTGTGAGAGGGGCATCAGCGACGGGAGCAAGCAACGGCCGTTCCTTACCAAAGCTGTTGCGGTGGCTCACAGGCATACGCGGAGACAGGGTTCCGAGCTCGGCATGGAGGTCCTGGCAGTTGATCCTCCTAGGTCTCCTGCACATGAGAAAGAGATAAGGGTGGGGTTGGCAGAGGCGCAGAGCTACCATAGAGGGGGTCGACGGTGGCTGGGGCGGCTCTCCCGGTGTGACTACGGTGGCGATTCCATAGCAGGGAGTGCTCAGCAGCAGGTGAGGTTTGGCAGAGGGGCAAAGGGAAGGGCAAAGGTGCGTTGATGGCCACTTAGGGCATGTTTGGTTTGGGTACGAGGCCAGTCTAGCTCGCAAATGGCATCTAGGCGCTCGCGGGACAGGCTGAACTCATGCAACAATATCTTGTTTGGTTATCTATAACACCCCGTCGTTCGAAGCTGCACCGCATAGCCCTTTCGAGGGGCGTGCACGCTTACACACACCCTACTTGCACTAAGTGAGGGGACTATGTAGAGTTTTTTCCAAAAGTAAATCTTGCATGCACTTGCAGCTCAAAAGAATCACTGATCATGTAATTTATCGACAAATTAAATACTATAGTTTATTCATTTTTTACCACAATAACATCGAGTTGTGTACATGCATGTAATTGATAATTCTACATACAATTGACTAGAATGTGAAATTGTTCAAGGGGCAGAAGCAAGCAATTGAGCACAATTAGTATTTCCATGATTAATCAACTCGTGCATATCTTTCTTTTCTTCCATCCCTTCATACACTATTGTTCCCATTGCACTCATTCGTCAATGAAAATTGGTATTTCTGGTCTTTCCAAATCAAATCAATGAGGAACGGTGTTACAGAAGATGATTTACCATGGGACCAAAGTAACAATTTCCAGGGGGTTTCTTGATACATCAACCGGAGAAGCGAACACCATCACCGAACATAAGCAAATGTTCATCATAATATACACTCAACTAATAAACACCATGCAATGCTATTCCACGGCAGGCCTTCTAGCTGGTATTCATCAGACAGGTGGATCCTTCTAGTCTTCTAATGATGATTGGCCCTCCCTAGACACCACACTGGAGCTCCAGAACTTTCTCATCTCACCACATTCGGATGTCCACAGGGCTGGTGACAAGACCTTGAGCAGAGTATGCATAATCTAGTATTATGTGCCCTTCCCGTTCCCTTACTTGAGCTCCCTGTCCGAGTGAGAATCCCAATGCTTCCCATGCCTAGCAGAGCATGCCCCTAGGGTTTTATGTAAATATATACTGCAGTCACTTTGTTCAACGAGCTATCTGTTTCTTGCCTTTTAGACCTCTTTTCTGCTCTTCTTTGTTGGACAAACGAAAATGTGTCTCGCTACGGAAACAAGGAAACCAATATATTATACTACTGTCTAATTCAGTTAAACGTAACATTTCAGCATATTATTAATAGTCCCATGGGCACCAACCCATCACCATGTATTGCAGTACTCATTTTAGAGCAGTAAAGGCCAACATCTACATGCTTGTGAACACCTCAGAATCCGACATAACAACATATATACTCACTCCTCTGCAGTTCTTCGCGTAATCTCGTAAGTTTCTCATACATACACCCCCCCCCCTTTTCTCTCTCTCCAGGCCCTTTTACACGAATGTTTGTCATCTTCTATTTTTTCACGGCAATCATGTTACAAAGCTATAAATCTGTTTTGTACTAATTAAAAAACTCGGTGCGCAAAATTGTTCAATTTAGGACTGTGACATCCGCATCACAACATTTGAAATGTCCCATCAATTTGAATTAAGCGTTTGCTTGTAGAATTTGAATCTCCAGTCCGTGAAATGAAATCAGGTGGGGCGCTAGCAAGACCAGATCACCTGACGATGCTGACAGCACTGTGACAGCACCCTCCAGAAGTCTGCTCCATGGATTTAATGGATTCCTATGAAAAGTCAGTTTCTATTTTGTTTCTTCACGCCTCCCATTTCTGATCAAAGTCAACAAATTACTTCGTTGCCTACAGAACTGTTATCCTGGTTCATACATGAAAGCGAATAACCGTTCAGACCAGCTTGCTGAAAACATTTTATAAAAAAGTTTTTAATAACTGAGCTTCAGCGTACCTCTTCAGACAGTGTTCCAATTTATTGCTTCATTTTAGCAATCCATTGCTCACCACTGCTCGCAGCTGTGGCATGAATGCTATGATCTGAACTACACTTGGACATGGTTAGCTGCCCTTCCACTTGGCCAGGATCCGGGATGCCATGAACGTTACGGTATACCACGGCGTAGTTCCTCCTTGCCAGCTCAATGGTGAAAGAGATCAATGCTCGTGATAGCCTAAGAGGGGGAGAGGGTGAATTAGGCTTTCTAAAACTTTGGCCTACCACATGAAAGCTAATTGCACAAAAGCAAACTAAGACATGCTACCTAGATGTGCAACTAAGGTTTTCTTCTAGTGTTTGCACCCACCCAAAGAGTTTTGCAACCTAGAGCCAATCCTATCAAGATACTACGCTAGAAAGGTAAAGGCACACAAATTGCAAGTATGAAATGCGGAAGCTTAAGGGTTAGAGAGATGCAAACTTGACACGAAGATTTATCCCATGGTTCGGCTTACGCCTACTCCATGTTGGAGCTCCACAAAGGATATGCTCCCGGTCGCCAAGTCTTGCTTCCCGGTCAAGGCCTTGAGCTCGCCACAAAGGCTCCTCAAGAGGATGATGAGCAAGTCACCAAGACCTTGCTCTCATCAACCTACTCTCCCGGAGATCTTGACGCCGCCTCCACTACGGAGCTTCTCCACCAAGGAAAGGGTCTCCTCTTCCCCCGCACAAAGCCGTCGTCGTCTCTCCACACCAAGCCAGAGGGTCGAAGACTTGCCGGCGAGTCACCAAGACTCCAAGGGGCCGGCACACCAAGATTACAAGTGTTGGTTCACACTAGAACCAAGCACAAGGCTCAACACCTTGCAATTCACTCACTAGGCCTATCCTAGCTCTCTTACTCACTATGGATGATCTATGTAGCACAAGTGGTGGCTTGGATGTCTTGTAGGTGTAGGTGAACTTCTCTGGACTCCAGCAACTCCAAATGACCGAATGGGGTGGGTATATATAGCCCAAGGAGCTCAACTAGCCGTTACCCAAATTCTGCACAAAAACCGTGAGCGCTGTATGATACGCCGTGTGCAGAAACCCCATCGGTGTATAATACGCCGTATGCTTTTTCCAACGGTCGAATGCCTTTTCCAACGGCTCTCTGCACACGCCGTAACCTTCCTGGAATGTACGCCGTGGCCGGCGTACCAAACGCCGTGTCTTTTCTTCCTCCTCCATTTGACATCGCCACTGAGTAACACGTACGCCGATACTACGCCGTGACCGGCGTATAATACGCCGTGTTGAATCTTGCCGACCCTGACTTGAACTTGATCAAACACATGCACGCCGTATGATCCGCCCCGTGTACGCACAGTACCGGCGTATCAAACGCCGTGGCCTTTCTTCGAGATCCTCTGAACGCCGTAGGCTTTTGACTTGTACGCCGTGAGCGCCGGAATATACGCCGTATGGAATATTCCCTTTCAGCTTGACCTGCTTCCACACGCCGTAGCCTTCTTTGATTGTACGCCGTGCTCGGCGTTTCATACGCCGTTTGCTTAACTCTGCAGGCTTTGGAATCATTCTTTGGGATGTAATTTCCTAAGTATGACACTTAACAAACACATTAGTCCTAAAGACTATGTTGTCATTCAATCACCAAAATCACAATATAAATGGCACAAGGGCCATTTTCGTTACAAATGGTCATGCCAGCTAGACATGATTTCATCCAGCCACGCAAGCAGGGTACATCCATGCCAGGCATGGAATCTTCGACTTGAATAACAACACGCCGAGATGGCTAAGAATATTCTGAATGCCTGCTATGCTCACTGGCCATGCTTTAGCCACAAGAACGCTGGTTTCCTATTTCAGGGATCCGGAGTGTTCATACTACTCGCACTTCTGTGTCCAAGTTATCTGTTTGCTTCTTTGTTTCCGGATCCCATTTTTATTTTCTCTGTTGAGTACACGTCGTACGGAAAGTAAAAGGAAATGAAAACACCAGCGTGCAGACATGGGTACACCCTCTTGACTGCCAGATTGCTATAACTTCAATGACATGGAGTACAAGAAATATCATTTATTTAAACATACTCTATCTTTGGGATTCTATTTTACATCTAAAGTGTGTGCACCACTCTGTTAATCTTTGACAGTTCCATTGAAGTATCAGTAAAATTGCCCAACTTTCCGGGTTAAATGGCTGGCACATGAAACTTAATATGGTATGAGGCCAAGTCTCTCCATTTGAAATTTGGAGAACACGATTAAATAAATACAATCAACTCTTCTCTTTCCATGTTTGAACATAAGGAGAGCTTGCATGTGAGGGGTTTGTTATTAGCTTAAACTTTTGTGTTGAAATTGTTGGTGCATGCAAATTAATATGTTTGTGTTTGTACTTCTAACTATTCCCCGTAGTGGTAGATGGAATGAAGTCGATGATTTTGACTAAATTAGAAGTCTTAGGCTTCCACATCTTCGTGCCGTCATAAATATATGCATCTCAAATGGATGGTTCACACCTAGGGTGGTATCGGCATCCCCGGTTCTTCTGTAATCATCCTCTCTCTCTCTCTCTCTCTCTCTCTGTCCTTTCCATTCCCGAGTTGCACTCATAGAAAGAGAGTCATGAATGCTAGTAATGACATGCACTTTGTGTTATGACATCACCGATGATTTTTGCTGTTGGGGTAACCCTTATTTTCATATCGTGACCACCCAATGTGGCCGTAAGGACCTACACCATGAACAGATCCATCATGATCTGAGCCTGTCAACAGCCATGTTGAAGTACACTAGGATTCCTGCCATCAAGAGGACTAGGATTTTAGGATTTGGGAAACTATTGATAATTAAATATTAGAAAATTGGTTGAGGACCTACACCATGAACAGATCCATCATGATCTGAGCCTGTCAACAGCCATGTTGAAGTACACTAGGATTCCTGCCATCAAGAGGACTAGGATTTTAGGATTTGGGAAACTATTGATAATTAAATATTAGAAAATTGGTTGACTAATCCGGTCTATGGATCATCCGGAGAGGCTAGTGTGGCATACCAAGAAGAACATGGAGATAGTAGCTAATACTATATAACATGTCCTTATTTCGAGAGACGACAAAAACGGCTCTCTTATACATAATTCTTGTGTTTCGGTGTTGGTTGCCTGATACACAAGTGTTACCTGTCACTGGTATATCAAACATATATAGGTAATGGTACTAGTCAAGGGTGAAGCATCTTTAGTGACGAGCTTGATGTTCGTACCTGTGATGTTCTCTCCCTTTCATCTATTACCATGGGTTCATTTAGTGCCTTTAACATGCATGTGGCAAGAACATTGACTTATCCAATACGACGTGTTATGCTGGAACAAACGACTGACGTCTCATTCATTTTTTCCTTATCAAACTATTGTTCTAAAAAATCATTGCTACTAATAATGGAGAGCAAAGATCCAATGAAAAAATATATACCTTTGCAATATGTGTGGAATACATGATCTTGTACAATATACCAAGTCAGTTGGTCATTTTGTTATTTTTGCACATCAAGGTAATTTTTTCTACATGTTCAATTACTCCATACTAATAGTATACGAGTTGCTACAGGCAAGGAACAAAATCACATGAATTTGATGACTGAGTAAGTTCATATGTAAATACTATCTTCATCTATAATAGTACACATTCATTTTTAAGTGGCACGGCATTCTGGACAGGGCCAAAAATTGCAGCAAACAACTATAAAAACCATGGTATTCGAACAAGAGAAGCATTAAGAAATAAGATGTGTTCATACTGGATCATGCTCAAGGTCTTTACTACTAACTTTATCTATTGTGTTACTGTCACAAGTACTTGAGCATCGGTTTAGCTTGGGACATACAATTGAACAGTTCAATTTCGTAGCCACTTGGAATGTGCAAAAAAAAAAAAATTGTGTCATGATGGTCCTCATAAAATGTGAACACTTGACTATGTGCTAAGGAGTAAGGAATAGCTTACTGACTATCTAGCTGTGTGTTTCCACTTTTACACTACTACAAAAAGAAAGGATTGAGCCTTTCTTTTTTTCCTTGAACTACATAGGAGAGCTGCCTTATCGTTTCATTAAGGTTGTGAACACATAATTGAGAGGAAAGCTCAAGGGGTCAGCCGAAGCACATGGGCCACTCAACAACACTTTCTTTATTTCTTCTCTGTCTCTAATGGGCATCAAATTCATCCCAAAGGCTAACTAGCGTTTGATGACATTCAATTTTGCAGTCTCATGTCTGGTGCTTGCCATGGTCTGGTACCGATTTGGCAGCCGATGAACCTCCAACGTTGTTGCATTGTATCAGTTTACACATTGCCGATCTTCTATTTGAAAACACACTAGCTCCTCTGGTTCTCAACATCCGAGCACTGGATCATTTGAATTTTGAATTGTACCAATGCTGTGAAAATCACGGTGACCAATGCAGGTCAGCAGGTCCAACTAAGTTCTTTTTCTTATACTAAAAGAAGTACAGTACAGCATATATGAACAGTGTTTATTAGTGTTATGGAGCTCTCGTAAAAAATGTTATTTGGATAAAAAACGATGTCAAGTGTATGGTTATACAAATGAAATGGATTTTTCACGATTTCTTTGTCTCTGTTTTATTGATGGAACTTTTTTTTGTTTTCAACACCTTTTTTATTCATGTGACTTTCTTTCTGTTTCTTCACGGTGCATCAACCTTTTAGGAAAATGAAGAATAAGATACTTTCCATCCGCCTTGTGCTTGCAGAGTATGAGTCTCCCAAATGTTTCAAAACAATTTGTAACAGAAGCTAATTAGGAGGGTTTCATATTGCAATTCTCTCTGAGGTACTCGCGTCGGTCCTGCTTTCAAATCTGATGTACTTCTGAGTTGATGCTCTTCGGTCATGGAAATAAAGAATATTAGTTAACACTGTATTTTCTGTTCTGGTTGACTTGCAAATTACCAGTTGGTGAGACCCAGAGTTGATCAATGCCTTTTTCTGCATATGTTACACATTGTTGATACACCCTCAAGATGGTACGGATATGTTACAATCACAATGAGAAGCAAGAACTCAAGGAAACTTTGTTTTTAGATCTTGAGTTATAAGATGGAAATGCTTTGTTTCTTACTTCTTATCATATCCTCACTCTGAAGTACAAGACAATGAAATTCTATGATGTGAAAGCGCCGTGTTAGTTGAACAGCGTACCTTATTCAATGTGTCGTCCACAATGGCTTCTGAATGTGAGGTACCCTCTTGTATATACGAGGTGCAGTAATAATCATTTTTATGTTTTTTAAATGTGTTAGAGTTAATGGAGTTAATTAACACTAGTGGTACAACACGTTATCTAGGAGTAAATTTTTTAACTAAGAGGTGGCCTACTCAGCCAGCCATTGCACCACCTTAGTTTTGTACTCATTGGGTTAATTATTTTGCTCTTCAGCAGATCACGATCCAGCTTATTGGTTCGGAACATTAAACGAACGAGCTAGAAAGGTAGGGCAGCTTGATCACTAAAGTACTGACTTCAGCTGAGCCGATATGGCCCTGTTTGGCTTCATGTTGCTTATGTAAAGGGACTTAAGATAAGTCACCCTCAAGTGCCAAACATGGGGACTTATGGGGACTTATAGGGACTAATGGAAAAAGTCCCCAACATAGAGCATATGGGAGACTCATGGGTAGTTTTACAGTGGATTCCCCTCATTTATTGCTGCCTGTGTGGGTTGGGGTTTAGCGATAAAAATGTCCATTCACAGCTGCATTAATTGCTTTAAATTCTTGAAACCAAACAGCAATGGACTTAAGGCATAAAGGTGGTAAAGTCCCTTTTAAGACCCTTTCCATAAGCAAAGTGAAACCAAACAGGCAGCCATAGTATGTGTCCATGCACCATGGTCACGTCTGTAATTAATTATCCTTTTATTAAGTTGGCAACCACAAAGAGCTCAAGCTCAATAGAAATAACTGAAGTAGAGGAGGAGGAGCTCCTGGGAGGTGGATGCAAAAGGAAAAGAAGAAAAACCAAATCCTTTTCCTATAGGAATGGAAGGCATTAGCAAGGAGAGCAGCACTGTGTCCATCATGCATACATTATTCAATCCATGGGCTCGTTCCATGGAATGTGCCATTGTATAGTTCTTGCATCAGAGTGGATCAGAGCATTCCTCGGCAGTTCCAAGCAGGCCCTTTACACTTGTGGGGGTGCGTATCCCACACTGGTTTGGGACATTCTGTTAGTACATGTACTATGCATCTGTTTTATGCATTGCAACCACCAAGGAGGAATTGTTGCTGGTGCTTGTCAAGACATCCCCGCTCATCACCTTGGTACATAGCCCTGCTGGCTGTGTATCACTGCCTCTTGGCTCTCTGTATATCAAAATAAAATAAGAACTTCTATAACCAGAAAATTTGAATCTGTGATTTCCAAGGATGGACCCCTCTTCTATCTAATTAACCATTTAAGATGAAAGATCTCTGGAGGTACGAAAATTATAACTTATCATTCAAAAAAGAAAGAAAACTATAACTTGTAAATTTGAAATGAACTATAGTGAGAAAGAAATATTTTTCAGATACTGAGTTAGAAGATGGAAACGCTTTACATGCCAAACATATAACTTCTTAATTGCATTAGCTTGCATGACTCACATTTATACCTTATTAATTAGATCTTTATGTCAATTCTGAGTACCTTGAAAATGAGAATTCAACACTGCTCGAAGCACATCATTTAATGAATACTCTCTTCATTTCTTTTATAAGGTGTAGCTTAACTTGGCATGGCCCCACCAAAATATATTGACCTTCCCTTAGGAAGCACCATATTTGACATTTTGATCACAGCAAGATGAAAAAAAAATCATGCCCATCAAGGTTAAAACTTAATTGGCTTATGCCTTTTTTGTTTGGATATAGTGAGCAAGAATCCCTTAAATTGTGTAGGCCGAAAAATGCTTGTGGTTTACGAGTTCTAATAAGCAACATGCGCTCTAATGCTCGAATGATGAGTGCCCTCTGCACGGCACTCCAATGGTCAGCAGGGGGCGGAGACAAGGGGGGCGCGCAGGGGCCTGGCCCCCCATGCTCCCATAACATCCAGGAGGAAGGACCTCTGCTAATCACTGGAGTTAGCTTATATGCGCCCCCCTCAAAAATCACTCGCGGTCCGTAACAGCCCACCGGCCAATGACTCAAGGGCACCAGGCGCATGACTGCCTTCCGCTGTATCGCTGTCATGCCAGGAGGCACTCACTAGTAGATAAACCATCTTTGGTTCAACCCTTTAGTCCCGGTACGTATTGAACCCGGGACTAATTTAGGCATTAGTCCCGGGTCCAAAATCTAGGAAGCCAACTGACTCATTAGTCCCAGGTTGTGAGCAAAACACCCTTTTAGTCCCGGTTGGTTGCTTCACCCGGGACTAATATACCATATTAGTCCCGGGTGAAACAACCACCCGGAACTAATTCATTTGCCCGTACCCCGTATCTGCTCCCCTCCCCTCTCTCTCTCCTTTATCTCAAGACCTTATCTCTTCCTCCCTCTCCCTGCCTTATCTTCTTCCCTTCCTTACTTCTCTTCTTCTTCTTCTCTCTCTCTCTCTCTCTCTCCCTCTCTCGCAGGAGAGCGGCGCGCGGCCGACCCCAGCCCCAGCGCACGGGCGGCGTGCGGCCGGCGCGGCCAAGCCCCAGCGCACGGGCGGGTAGTGCGCGGCATCCATCCATCCACCAGTGAGTTTCGGTTAAACTTTATCGTTTCCTTTCGTTGTTCTTCCGAGTTTTCTCATCTCTTTTTTTTCTCAGATATGGAGAAGCAGCACCCAGAAGAGATTTTTTCCCTTTGTAGTCTAGGTTTAATTGTTGGTCGAAATTGAATCCAAGTGTAATTGGTTTGTATGTTCATGATTCATGTGAAATTGGAACAATATTGTGAAATCTGATTGTGATTGATTCTTGGCACAAGATTGCAATTCTTGGATTCTCTGATGTGAGGTGAGGTGAGGTGAGGTGAGGTGAACGGGGAACGGGGAACGGGAGAGAGATAGGCCCTGGTGGGGCCGCCTGGTGGCGGACCGGCCGGCGGGGATTTTTTTTTAATTCGGAAGGAGGACCTTTAGTGGCTCCTCCCTTTTAGTCCAGGTGACTTAGTCCCGGTTGAGAAACCGGGACTAAATCTAGTTCTCAACCGGGACTAAAGGCCATTTTTGTACTAGTGACTTCTCCCTCCGTGGCTTTGTCGCTTGCCGAGACACGGCGCGGGCGTCAGCTTCTAAGCTAGACGTCTGCTACCTCCTGCTGCAACCTGCTACAGGCCAACAGTTAAGCATCTAATCTGCTAATTGCAAATCTGCAAGTTGATAATTAGATTGATGGGTGGGGGAACCGCGGAATGCTATGGCAGTAGAACCTAATTAAATTAATCAGTTGGCAAATGTTTTATTTTGTTATTAGATCGGCTGATCCCTTCTCTCTTTTTTTCAAAGTGCCTTTTTCAGTCTTTGTGGCACTGAATAAACAATGGTTTTGTTTATACGAATGATGATGATGGGACTATGACATAAATAAAGTTAATCAAAAGGGTAGATTTACATTCTGAAAAAGGAACAGTAGGGTAGATTTGGTTCTTCAATAGTCTGTTAGTCGTTTACATGTATTCTTGTTTAGCAGTGTTAAAAGAGTCAAGACCTTACGAATTTTTTCGGTGTTTCTTGAATGCTTTGCATGAACTAGTTGAGGTACATGATATACATAGAATACAAAGGTAAACAAGTAGTGTATCGACATTGTTTTACACTTGCATCTAATCATGCTAAGCGACCGATAGGTGGCCCCCCCTATACTCAAATCCTGGCTCCGCCCCTGATGGTCAGCACCAGATCATTTCCTTCAAGTAGTAAAAAATTAAAGTACTATGTCATAAACTACCACTAAAACACAATAAAAAAGTGGTCTGACAAAATACAATTCCGATCTTTTTGTTTGGATGTTTGAAATTTGGCGGCATAGATATTTAATTTGCACATCAGATTTTCCTCTTTCGGATATTGTGAGCAGTGGCTAAAACCAGCCGCACATGGATATGCACATGTCCACATCAAGTTGAAGAACTGACATGAAGATCAACATGGCAGTTCTTACCTTATGAGACCTTATCTGGTGGACATGGAGATGGGGCAGAGAAAGGGTCGGGGCAGTGTTTGTCACAGGATAGCATGTAGTAATGTGCGCTAGCTCTATGTTGCAGTCATGTAGTGTGGAGTAAAAGCAGAGAATCCTGCAAAAATAATCATGGAGATTAGATGGCCTAGCCATATTGTTGTTAAGCAATGTGGTTGCATTTGATGATTTATGTCAATATTTTAAAGATAGAGCGCATGTTCACATGCAAATTAAAGGTGAAACGTTCAGGTACCACATGAAGGTGTAAAACGTCAGCTTTATTTTTTGTACAAGTATATAGAGAATTCATTGTGTATAAAAGTATTCTGGTTTTGCCCAATCTAGCACTAGACTATCACATTCCTAAATTCATTTTGCAAAGCAATACTTTTAATTAGTATAAAATTGCAATATCATTTTGTAACGTGCTTGCCGTGTAGGTGGGGGTTGTATGTGTGCTCAAGCTCACAAGATTACACTCATGTACATGTCAGGTTTTACTGCTCTTCATTGAGTAATTAGATACAAGGTCTTGGATTGGCTCGTGCACACGATTGTTAAAAGGGGCTGGTTGTTACGTTGAATTGAATCAGGCATCAATTCTATATATTGGTTTCCTTGTTTCCGTAGCTAGACGGACATATTCTCATTTGGCCAGTAAAGAAAAGCAGAAAAGAGACATCTGAAAGGCAAGAAAAACAGATAGCCCATCAAACTTTTTGAGTGCAGCAAATATTGATATGAGACTCTAGTGGCAGGCTCTGCTAGGTATTAGCAGCATTGGGATTCTCTTTCGCACAGGCATGGTAGAAATGCGAGAATCCTGCTCACTTGCTTTTTCCAGCCATTTGGGCTATTTCATATTCAGGCAACTTTGTACTGTAGAATTATCAGTCACTACTGGACAACCCCCTATCACCGCCGGCCCCAAACCCCCCATCACAGCCGGTTTTGGGGGTCGGCGGTGAAAGGTCGGCGGTGATGTGGGGGGGACATCACCGCCGGTTTACATGGAGCCGGCTGTGATTCCCCCACATCACAACCGGCCCCACGCCACGGGCCGGCTGTGATGGCCCCCCTATCACAACCGGTCCAAACAACGGGCCGGTTGTGATGGAGGTGTCATCACAACCGGCCCAATCCACGGGCCGGTTGTGATGTGTTTTTCAGGATTTTTTTATATAATGACATATATTGCCTATTAGCTACTTATTTACGATGGTGCGCCGTTTTTTGTTTGTAATGAACGTTATTTATTTCCGTGTAGCACTACGCTTCAACTGATACGATGTAACACGCATATAATTTAGAATTCCATAAATAACGCATTTAGCATATAAAACATAGTTCATTATACATACAAGTTCATACAAGTCTACTAATTGACATACATGTTCAAACATCACATAGAAGTTCATACAAGTTCTTGATCCAAGTTCAAACATCAAATAATACAGTACTCCCCTTTTTCTGGATCCACCACTTCATCCATAATCCACCCGGCCAGCTGGTCTTGAAGCCCCCAAATTTGAATTGGCCTTAATGCAGTTAGCGGATAATCAATTTCCTATCACCAAAGTTTGACAAAGTAAGAAACTAGTCAGAACAATAGTGAGGTATTAATGATGTACATATGTGACACATACGAACCTCATGACCGCAATCGAACATCTTATCTCCTGTGAATTTGTGCATGTAATACATGACATAAAACCCGCAATGATTATTGCCCGGTGGCTGGCGTAGGATGACATCCGCGTGGTGTAATTGGATGCCATACGTCCAAAAAGGTCTGCCCTTCTTGGTTTTCTTATGAAAGGTTTCGTATGCCCTAACGTTGATGCATATAATTAGCTAAGACATTACTTAAAAAGTAAAGCACAGTGCGAAAGTAATTTGTGATGCTTACTTGTTCAGGCAATCTAAAAATGGTTGAATAAATTTGTCCTCCCTTTCTTTGGAGTCGTAAACAGTCACCTTGGCCCCTTCTAGATGGATATCAAACAGGACAAAATGGTTAGCACATTCGTAGGCAAGAAATATACGTTCCTTGTCCTGTAGGTGGATCAAATTCTTGGCTAAATGTTCTTGGGTGCTTTTGAACTTCGCCGTGGTCTCATTGTAAGCGGTAGGGTCCAAGAAGCCAAACTTCGTGATTCCTCTCTTTCTGCATGTATGTGACTCCATCCTACAAAATTATTGAAGTTAGACGTGGAACACAGGTATAGAGTGTACGACATTATATTCAGCGGAGCTTACATGGTCCACATGCTCAGGATGTTCACGTGCAGACGGTCCTGGGTGAACAAATGATACAACTGCTCGAAGTCCACCCAAAGGGTTTCACCGTGGTGCTTGCAATTCGGGTCCCTATAGAAATCCTCATCCCTGATCCTTACCCCGAAACGGTCTGACTGTTGGGTTTTGTACCAAAAGTGCAATTCAAGCATTCGCGTCCCCATGTTCCTTAGGGTCTCGTATGGTAGCATATCAGCCCCCATCACAAATTCAGGATGGGGGAGCTTGGACGGAGCATAGCCATCACACTTGTCGAGCTGCAGCAGCTCTGCCTCCGTGACGTCGTTGTCCTGACAAAACGTCTTCCTTGCGCCGACCTCCATTCCCCATAATTCAGAACTGTGTAGCCGCATCCGGGGCTTCGATGTGATTCGCTCGTAGTCACTCAGTGGGGGCGACCTAGGAGGGTCCGTTCTCTTTGGCTCCACCGATTTGATGAAGCGCCTTAAATTATCCCTGTCAACCGGCTCAAAGACCTTCTGTGCGGGCAGGAGAGACGCTACGCTGCCACTCATTTTTTTCTTCATAGTTGTCTGAGTAGACGAGCTTGGCTTGTCCACAGACGCCTGCTTCTGAGACCCCTGCCGCTGAGACCCCTGCCGCTGAGATGCGTGACTCCGAGTTCGTTTTGGGGCCGGAGGTGTTCGCTCACGTGGCTGAGGCGGCGAGGGGCTGCTTCTGCCCATAGGACTTGGGTCACGTGGTGCTGGCGAGTTGTTGGTTCCGCTCGGTCCGCCAGGTCCTTCATCTGCACCGTCACCCGACTCGGACTCCGAGTCTGAATCAAACTTTATGTACCGCTTCCGCCAGGGAACAAATGTTCTCAAGTTCTCTCCGAGTGTCTTCCTATCCTCCTCCGGAGGGAAATCCAACTCAACCGTTCGGTACTTCCTCCTGACTAAGCGGTCAATGCTAACCCTCGCGTACCCTGCCGGCAGAGTGCCAGTATGTATCACTCCGCCTTCGCCTGTTGGATAAGCCTGACCGATCGCCACCTTGAGTGGAAAGAACCCATCCTCCACGTACAAAGAGCAAGGGGTTGGTTGCAAGATATCATCCACCGGGAAACTGGTGGATGCGTCATTTCCAGGTGGGTGGGTGCTTCCACAGCTGCTCTTTACGACGACCGGGGCATCCCTGACATCTGGTGGCGGCAGTCCTTGCTGAGCACTCAGAGCTGCCTGTACTCTCTCATCGATGTTCCTGTTCAGCTGCTCGTACATCTCTTTCAGCGCCGCATCCCGGACATCATTCCGCCTCTTACGACTTCTGTAAGATTTGACATCGTCTGGCCATGCATACAACCATGGCATAAGCCCGGTTCCTCGCGCCCGTCCACCATGCTCTTTGGTTCCCAATGCGGCTGTCAGCTCGTCGTTCTCCCTGTCACCGGTCATCTTGCCCTGCTTAATCAATTCGCGGGCCTCCGCCATCTTCTTCGCCAGCTCGGCGGTTTTTGGGTCTCGGTGTACCAGCTTGCCATCAGGACCGTAGGTCAACCCACGGGCCAGGCAAAACCTCGCTCCGTGGTCCACCCAATCATCTGTCTCCGGGGTGACGCCGCTTAACTCCAGCTCTTCCACCTGTCGCTCCCACTCTGGTAGTTTCTTGATGTAACCCCGAGAACCCAGGCGATGTGGCATATCATTCTTGCCGGCGTTCACCGTATTCCTCTGGCTCAGCGACTGAGCCTCCTCGGACTGCTTCCACACGACGAATTCCTTCCAGTATTGCTCCTGGAAGGGGTAGTCCTCCCACTTAGGCGTAGTACCTTTCTTCACATATTGTTTGTTCATCCTTTGTCGAAAGCCCTTGAACATGGTGCCAATGAGGTGCAGAGCACGAGCCTTTGCAATCTCGTGCGTACCAGCAGGGAAATCAAACTTCTGTTGCAACTTCACCCAACATTGCTCCTTGATGTGAGCAGGGACCTCGTGCTCTTTGTCCTTGGCAGAACTCCACCACCTAAAGCTCAGTGGCACGGTCTCCCGAGTGATGACTCCTAACACCGTCTTGTACGTGCTGATGACATCCTCGGGCTGGATGGGCTTGCCGAGCGGATCCATGTCCAAGATTGTTCTCCGGCCATCGGGCATCTTGGTGGGGCCTCGCTTCCTACGGCGGGGTTGTCCTTCGATCCCCTGCTCCCCTTCTCCTGCACTCGCCCCATCCCCTTCTCCTTCGTTCACGTCTTCCCCTTCTTCCCCATTGCCCTCTACATTGAACAAGCTGTTGACCCAGGTTGCCTCTGCATTGTCCTCGTTGGGTCCTGCGGGCACGGGTGCCTCATTCCCCTCTGCGGGCACAAGTGCCTCATTCCCCTCTGCGGGTCCGGGTGGCTGGTTACCCTCTTCCGGCTCTTTGTTTTTCCGACGGAGCAAGTTGAAACGACCTAATCTCCCCATTGCCCTACGTATGAAAGTATGTGAAAAATTCATTAATTGTTCATAAAAGGATGGATGGCCACAAGTGTTAACTAATTACTACATGGGTGACTACAGGGGCAAGTAATATCTATATGTTTCAAGTAAATCATATATAATAGTATGACCACCAATAAAATTAAGGAAAATAGACAGCCGCCTAAGTTAAGGAAACAAACAATGAGATATTAGGTCACAAGTGTTTCTTGCAAATAAATTGCTCTCAGTGCGGGTTACCGAATTAACGGCCGTCCAACGCCAATGTGGCCTATCCAAGATCCTAGATGAGTGTGATAGTACAAATCCAATAATCTAGGCTCACAAATGTTATTGTACCAATCAAATAATCCAATAGGAGCAAGAACACAGGTTTGAACAGCAATATAAAAGAGGCATTGCGGGAATATTGTCAAAAGTAAAGAGCTTATAATAAAGACAGAGATGCTAGCAGATGAAAACAGTAGCACAACTAGAGCCTAGATTATGATCTGAACTATCACACTCATCTCACTTGGCCCCTTTTCATCACCGAGCAAGAAACCCACCTGAAGCATGTAATTTACCCCCATCATGTGAGCACCAGGATTATCAGTAAATGTATATGCAACACCGGGTTGCATCAACCATTCAAAATATAACATGGTGACCTTAGTAAATGGCAAATATAACATGGTGACCTCAGGAAATGACAGATATAACATGGTGTTATTCAACCATAACTGATATTAACAAATAACAAATACAATTAATACAGTGGAAAATAAAAACATGGTGACCTTAGTAAATAAAATCCAAGGTGAACTTATCAAATAATAACATGGGGAACTCAGTAAATGTATATGCAACACCGGCTTGCATCAACCATTCAGAATGATTTGACAAACAAGATAAAAGGAAGGATGGCCACAAGTGTTAACTAATTACTACATGGGTGACTACAGGGGCAAGTAATATCTACATGTTTCAAGTAAATCATATATAATAGTACGACCACCAATAAAATTAAGGAAAATAGGCAGCTGCCTAAGTTAAGGAAACAAACAATGAGATATTAGGTCACAAGTGTTTTTTGCAAATAAATTGCTCTCAGTGCGGGTTACCGAATTAACGGCCTTCCAACGCCAATGTGGCCTATCCAAGGTCCTAGATGAGTGTGATAGTACAAATCCAATAATCTAGGCTCACAAATGTTATTGTACCAATCAAATAATCCAATAGGAGCAAGAACACAGGTTTGAACAGCAATATAAAGACAGGTTTGAACAGCAATATAAAGACAGGTTTGAACAGAGGCATTGCGGGAATATTGTCAAAAGTAAAGAGCTTATAATAAAGACAAAGATGCTAGCAGATGAAAACAATAGCACAACTAGAGCCTAGATTATGGTCTGAACTATCACACTCATCTCACTTGGCCCCTTTTCATCACCGAGCAAGAAACCCACCTGAAGCATGTAATTTACCCCCATCATGTGAGCACCAGGATTATCAGAGCATCCATCACAAACAGCAAGTCACAAATCAGTACATATGGTTATATACATGCACACACGCAAACCTATGGTTTATCTAGCATCCTAGATGTTTCATTATATCCAGCTGTTCACAATTCCACTTCCATTGCATGGCACAATTTCCCGGTCGAACAACCAAGATTTATACTGAACTTGCTAGGCATGCTATTTTATTTGAAGATAAACCAAATTATGCATGAACTCGTGTCCTTATCACAAACTAAATCTTGCTGTCACAAGAGTATAGGCAGTCCAAAATTTTGTGAATTACCTGCGGCTGACCTGGGAGGGGAGGATTTTCGCAGTGGGGGCGCCGGTGGGGGGCCGGTGGGGGGCCTCGGGGCAGGGGGCCGGTGGGCCTGCAGGGGGCCTGCGGGGGCCGGACAGCGCCGGTGGAGGGCCTGCGGGGGCCGGACAGCGCCGGTGGAGCGCCGGTGGAGGGGAGGACGAGCGGCGGCGGCGCGGGGAGGGGAGGACGAGCGGCGCCGGGGAGGGAAGGAGGTCGCGGCGGCGCGGGGAGGGGAGGACGACCGCCGCGGGGAGGGGAGGACGAGCGGCGGCGGGGAGGGAAGGAGGTCGGGGCGTCGCGGGGAGGGGAGGACGAGCGGCGGCGCGGGCACTGGCGGCGGAGACCGGGCGGAGCGGCGGCGACGCGGTGCGGAGCGGAGAGCGCGGAGGCGTGACTGGCGGGAAAAATTTCCTGCCTCCCCCCCTTATGCGCGCGCCTCCCCGGCCTTCACCGCCGGCCGAGTGCCCTAGAGCCGGCGGTGATGAGGGATCACCACCGGCTCTAATTAGGGCCGGCAGTGATGCCCCTACACTGCCGGCTGGGGATGGGCCGGTGGTGATGGGCTTGCCCTGTTTTTTTTAATTTCTTTCTTCTTTCCTTTTAAAAGAAAATAAAAATACGTAGTAAAAATACGTAGTAAACTATGGATATTTAAAAGAGTAGACATTTAAAAGATAAAAATACATAGTAAAAATACATTATTCCATCATTAGTTAGTAAAAATAAAAATACGTAGTAAACTGTGGATATTTAAAAGAGTAGACATGAATTCAAACATGCATAATTAAGGATACAAATTTAGTTCCGATCAACAAATAACAAGTACTCTCATTGGAACCAATTAAGATACATCAAACCATTCATCACCTTACAATGATGGCCTCATCATGATCTGTTCTGACATAGGTAGGTTCTTTGCCCTCTTCGAACAAATGCAGCTCGATGTCCGGTCCGAGCGGAGGCATGTCCTGGAGTCCACCATCTTCCTCTGTTTTTCCCTCCACTCCGACGATCTTCCGCTTGCCTTGAAGAGCCACATGTTTGTTGGTGTTTGCAAGGTCGGGTGCGTAGAAGACCTGAACTACATCTTGCGCTAGTACGAATGGTTCGTCTCGGTACGCGATGTTTGCAAGATCCGCAACAACCATCCCGTACTTGTCTGTGGTCACACCTGTTGGCACTTGGATCCACTGGCACTTGAACAGAGCGATCGATATTGGTCCATAAGTCAGCTCCCAGATCTCTTCTATGAAACCGTAGTATACCTCCTGCTCACCGTTGCTGTTGATGACCTCCATCTTCACACCGCTATTTTGGTTCACACTTTTGGCGTCTTGTCTCCTTGTGTAAAATGTGTACGCGTTTATTTCATATGCTTCGTATTTTGAAATTGTTGCCGATGGCCCCATGGCTAGTATGTCCAACTGGGGGTTCCCTGTCTGTATCCCAGTGAGTTTGGCTTGCAGCCAGCCACCAAAGCGGAGTCTGTGCTGCTTCGCAATGTACGCCTCGCTCCTGCCAATGTTTGCTGCCTGCAGTTCTTGCTTGTGGATATCATGATAATCGGAAACTGCGGAGGCGTTGAGGAGTACGGTGAAATGTGCTTGCTTGAAAGCTTCCAGATCATCCACATGGCCTCTTTTGCGCCCGATCGTGCCCTTCCCTACGAGCCTGCCCTCATGCCGAGATACGGGGACGCCGATTTGATCCAGGTCAAGGTAGTATGTGCAGAACTCGATTGCCTCCTCGGTAGACCACCCCTCAACCATGCACCCTTCCGGTCTATATCTGTTGCGGACGTACTTCCGCAGGACGCTCATTAATCTCTCGAAAGGAAACATATTGTGTAGGAACATTGGTCCAAGGGCTTTTATCTGGTCAACCAGGTGAACCAGGAGGTGCATGGAGATATTGAAAAATGTCGGTGGGAAATGCATCTCGAGCCTAGTCAATGTGTGCGCCACGTCTGCTTGTAGCTTGTCAAGTGTGGTCGGGTCTATGACCTTGTGCGAAATTGCATTGAAGAATGCGCATAGCTTTATTATTGGGTCCCGTAATTTCTCGGGTAGAACACCTCTGATGGCAACTGGCAGCAGTTGAGTCATCAAAACATGGCAGTCGTGGGCCTTCATGCATCCCATGTTGAACTTCAGCTCTTTCATGTTCACCAGCCTCTTGATGTTGCCGCTGTAGCCAGTAGGCACTTTAAGTTGATGAAAGAAACTTATCAGCTTCACCTTCTCCTCCTTCTTCAAGGTCCATGACGCCACCGGAAGCTTATTTGACCCGTCAGGCTGCTCGATAGGATGCAGCTCTGGCATCAAATTCATCTGTTGCATGTCCAGTCGAGTATCTAGTCCATCTTTGCTCGTGCCAGCCTTCGAGCCCATCAAGAGGCCAAGCAAGCTCTCACACACGTTCTTTGTTATGTGCATCCCATCAAGAGCGTGTCGAACAATCAAGAACTGCCAATAAGGGAGCCTGAATAGGATTGAATTCTTTTTGAACAAAGATCCGGATGGTGCCATCACACTTCTTGGCTCTTTCCCATGACGACTTTTAGTTTCTTCACCATCTTAAATATCTGTCTCCCATCGAGATACTGCGGAGCGGGACGGTCATCTCCCATCTCGTTGAACGATTTCTTGAGCCGGCGGTAAGGGTGACTTTTGGGTAGGAACTTACGGTGACCCATGTATACCATCTTACGACTGTTTGACAACCATGTTGCATCAGTATCGTCAAGGCAGATGACACATGCCTTGTATCCTTTTGTCGCTAGCCCTGCTAAGCACCCAAGCCCGGGCAGGTCTGTGATCGACACGAAAAGAATAGCTTTGAGCTTGAACTGTTCCCTCTTATACTCGTCCCAAACCTGGACACCGTCGTTCCACAAAGTCAGCAGATCGTCGATCAGAGGCTCTAGAAACACATCGATATCATTGCCCGGCTGCTTCGGACCTTGGATCAGTAACGGCATCATCAGGTACGTCCGCTTCATACAAAGCCAGGGCGGAAGGTTGTAAATGCATAGCGTAACTGGCCAAGTGCTGTGTTTGCTGCTAACCATGTTGAAGGGGCACATCCCATCCGTACTTATACCGAACCTTACGTTCCTAATTTCTTTAGCAAAAGTCTTCTTGTATTTACTGTTAATAGTCCTCCACTGAGCTGCATCTGCCGGGTGCCTGAGTTTTTCATCATTCACGCGTTCTTCAGCATGCCACCTCATCATCTTCGCTGTCTCCGCGTTTGCGAATAACCTTTTCAGACGTGGTATTATGGGGAAATACCACACGACTTTCGCCGCTGGCCTTTTTTCACGCTTGCACTTCAACTTGCCTGCTGCGTCCGATCTGTACTGCGAAGCTTTGCAAACCGGACACTCATCCAGCTCTGCATAATCGCCACGAAACAATATGCAATCGTGGCGACATGTGTGGATCTTTTGCACTTCGAGCCCCAGCGGACAGATCATTTGCTTCGCCTTATACGTGTTCTCCGGCAGCACATTGTCTGAGGGTAGGAGTTTGTGCACAACATCTAGCAACTCATTGAACCCTTTGTCTGACATACCGTGGTTTGACTTCAGCTGCATCAGCATAATGTCCGCCTCTAGTTTGCTGACTGATGCTCCCGAGTACAGGGGTGTCTTTGCATCCTTTCTCATCTGCTCTAGCTTCTTCAGTTCACGGTCATCGAGGTTTTCGGGCTCAACATCACGCATCATCTGGTCCAGGGCATCAAACGCATCCTCATCTGCTAAGGTGCCCTCATGACCAACATCGTGCTCTGGCAACACAGAGTCATCACCCGTTGGATGCGTAGTGTCTTCCTCCAGCACGGTTTCATGCTGGCCTGCCGGTTGGGTGCTACCGGCGCTCCGCCGCACAGATTGTACTGAGGAGTCCTCGGGTAAGTTCTCACCATGCTCCCCATGCTTATTCCAAATCTGGTAGTTCTGCATGAAACCCCTGCATAGCAGATGGCAACAGATCTGCTCGGCATTCTGGAACTGCTTCAGGTTCTTGCAATCCCTGCATGGGCAGTATATGTACCCTTGAGCCGCTGCATTGGTTGAGATGTGCGCCCTAGCAGTCGTGATAAAAATATCTACGCCCGTCACAAATAAGCCTTCTTGAGTCCGTTGGTACATCCAGTTGCGATATCGATCCATCTGCGACAAATGACACATAATATTAGGAATTTTAATATTCATTCAAAATTATTTACAATTCTTTTCAATTTCAATGAAACATGTAGTTTACAAAAAACAATTTCATTAGTTGCACCAATTCCATCAAATTTAACAGTCTTTTGTGCTATAAGTTGTTATCTGGTTTTGAACCCATATCATGTGAAATATGTTAAATAATTAGACAAACACAGTGTTAAATCCTAAATATAATAAATCATGACAAGCACATACACTATCATACAAAAATCTAGTGTACTAGTTTTCAAGAACAACACTAGAAACAGAGCGCGGCTTTGCCGCGCTGTCGTTGGAGTGAACCCGGCCGTCTAGGTATGTCAGTTGCTTTCCAAATCAAGGGATCGGTGAAAAAAATAAGTGAGCTTAACTTTTCTTCATAAAAGGAAAAAGTGATCTTAACTGAACATGATTTTGAACATATTCTATAGCTAGTTTGTTTTACAAGTTTAGTCCTTGTCACATCAAACGTTCGTATAGTAATTAGGAGGACTAAAAATGGACTAATTATAAAACTAATAGCAGAAGTTCTAGGCTAATTTGTGAGACAATCTTTTTGCCCTTTGAAACTGCATGCTTTGAAAAGGGACTACCACTGACCATTGAGTGCCTCTTGCTCATTATTATTATGCTCATCATGAATGGAAATGTCTAACTGAGATGAGCTTCTTCTTTTCGGAAATGTGAATAAGTTACCTTGGGCACACACTGCACTACTCACCAATGATCTTCACGCGCAGTTTCTTCACCAATGAACTCTTATTATCACCAATGGAGTCAAAATCTACACAAAACTTTACAAAATTAGCCCCTTTCATCTCATCACCTCAAACCACAAATCTAGCGAACAAAACGAGTTGGGAATCGTAGTGGATGGGAGTCATGTACCATAGAACAAAGTAATGGAGACAAATTGGAGCCTCTATGCCATCTTGGGCGAAATTGGGGTGCCAAAATGGTGAAGAAACGAAGAGGAAAGGGGTAGAAATGAGGGAGGCCGCGGGTAGAAGAAGAGGGGGTGGGGGTTTTTACAGGGGACCCTATCACCGCCGGCCCAATCCACGGCGGTGATAGGGGTGTTCTCCGCCGGTTCGCCTTCACGGCCGGCGGTGAAGGGGAGCCGAGGCATCACCGCCGGTTTTAGCCACCGGCCGGCGGTGATAGCCACCTTCACCGCCGGCCCCAACGGCTCCAGCCGATTCCCGGCGCCACCTACTCCCGGGCCGGCGGTGAAGGTGCATCACCGCCGCCTGGGAGTAAACCGGCGGTGAAGGGGGGCCGCCTATGAGGGTTTCTGTAGTAGTGTGATGACATGCTGATGACATCATGCTTTCATCATGATCAGTAATTCTATTTTGTTCATATCCTTAATCATCCGTTTAGCAACCAAAGTCACTGAGGCACATGTTTAGGCAGCTGACCGGAATTGTTACACCTTTTAATGCAAACCCTTTCTGTCGGTCTATCCTTGTTAATTAAGCATAGTCATTAATCTAATCAAATTGCTTTCTTTTGATTCAATTACCACGCTAGCCCATGCTTTTTGATCCAAGCCTAGTAAAGTTTTGATAGTTGACAATTAATTCTTTGCAAATTAGCATCTACTTAGTAATACAATTTATGTTGTTGCAATGATAGCCAGGATATTAATTACTGGTCCATTTCAATGTCATTGTACTACAACTTAAGTTTGCATTATTAAACGATGTATAAGCTTGTAAAGTTAATATGTTAATTTATCATTCTTTTCCTTAAGCCTTTGATCATCTGCTACTTATCAGTAGACTACATGAGAAGTAATATGCCGACCACTACAGATTAATTTTATTACTTAATGGTTGACACTATGTTATATCAATGGTGTAGCATTTATTAATTCTATGCCATTGCATTATCGCATAAGTTGGATCTATTAAAGTAATATGTTAATCTGCAAGTAGCATGCCATTGTTCGTTGTGTCCATCATTTTCATATGTAATACCTGATAATGATCCTGTTGCTCGGTAAACCTCAAATCATCCGATCTTTTATGTCTTCCCAAAACCTTAACAGTTAGCCATCTATAAGTCATAGTTGCAACCTTTACACCTTTACAGTCACTCCTTTTAGCTCCAGCTCAAGTCGTCTTTGTTGCGTTAGTTTTATATCCATCCCAGTTATGCGTTAGCAACAATAATAATCTTGTTTGTTGTATCTGTTAAAATATTAATATGATTAAATAGTTATTCACCAGTTTTCTAATTAAAAGTTAATTAGGTTATATCTTGGCAAGTAAATTTGATTAATTGTTATGAAACTAATTAAAAGCTATTTAGAGTTAACTATCGGTTTTCTATAATTGTTGCTAATATGATTAATATCCAAAGTCAATGTCTTTTCAATAATAATATGGTTAGCTGAAGCCGAATCATAAGTTTGTTCGATTAGATGCTCTCACATGTTTTATTTCTAGTTAAGTGTTTAATTGGTCTAATTCATACATGAACATTTAGATGTATAAAAGTTGACTAAGTCTTATCTCGGTTTTGTAAAAATAAACTCTAATATGGCATAATTCTAATTCAGGGTATTTTTATGAAATATCCTTTATGTTGTTTTTATTAAACTAAAATGAACCAAGCATATAGCTTCTTGTGCTCTTTCGTAAATGCAAATGTTACGATAGTTGTCCTTTCGTCCTTAGCATCGTTCGTAGCGTTTCTTAAGCCCTCGTGACCTTAGCATCGAGCCCCGCCTTTTTGTGCGTTCCTTTAATGCTTTGTGTTTTGGTGTATTGTTCTTAGTTGTGCTTGTTGTCTCTCTGTTAGTGTGTACTTGTGCTCGTTGATTGCTGCGAGTAGATGGATTCTGGTTTGAGAGATTGAAGAAAAGAGTTGAAGGTTAATCTGAGCAATTATTCTCTGGAATTAAGGCAAGTGTATTCTTGATCATATTTTTCAGTCCTAATAACCATGACATGCTCACTTTACAGTTACGGGATGCTTGCATGCTTTTATAATCATGATGGGACCCATGTTAAGGACTTGACTAGTTTTGATTACCTTTTCCCTTGCATAACCGGGTTATTTAATTATTGTTGGGTAGAATTGCTTAGTTGCTTTACCTTGGGTTATGGAGAACATTAATGCTGAACTATATGAATTTGTGATATGCTCATTGGACGATAAACAAGATCATTATTTTAATTGGAACATGGAGTGACCACCCAAGAAAACAGTGCAACCACATAGCTAATGGGCTCTGGTCATGACTAATTAATTAGAAGAGTTAACGTGTAATGACCTTACCGAAAGGGCAAGAGGGGAAGCATAGATGGGGTATAGCCCGGTCCTCTTGGGAGTATGCTTTGCTAAGTAACTCGGCGATTAGGGAGGGTTATGCTTTGCTGTGGCTTGAAACCTTAGCGGGTTGTTGCATGTTAATAATTCTTTGTAAAGGTCATGTAATGTTTCTCTGGCCCCTCACCTAAGGAAGTGTTGCTCAGGCTATATGAGAATACATTGTGTGTGGGTAAAGTGTACAACCTCTGCAGAGTGTAAAACTGATATATCAGCCGTGCTCACGGTTACGAGCGGCTTGGACCCTCTCATGATAATTAAACTTGAAGTTGAATTAAATCATGGTTACTTGTTGAGCATTTATTTCTGTACTTATTTGGGTTGGTATACACTTATACTTAGTAATTATGCTGCTAATTAAAATTTGACCAACTAAAATGCTTAATGCAATTATTTGCCAGCCTATTCTTGTTTAAGCCTTGCATGTCATTTGCTTTTGCTCTACACTTGCTGAGTACGACATGTACTCACCCTTGCTATAACCAATGTTGCTCAGAAGAAGAAGCTGCTTTGAAGATGAATTTCTAGGCGTACGCAACCCCCAGTCGATTGCCTGCGAGTTTGGAGCCTTCGTTTCCAGGATTAAGCGTATATCTCTGATAATCTCTCTTTATTTATATGATACTGTTACTGTTATTCACTTATGATGTCACTATATGTATGAAACTAGATCCTGGCATACATATAGGTAGCACTTGGTTTTATTTTAAAACCGGGTGTGACACTTTCTTTTTTGAAAGATAAGTTATAATTTTCGTACCTCCTGAGATCTTTCATCTTAATTAAATGGTTAGAAAGAAGAGGGGGTCCATCCTTGGAAATCACAGATTCAAATTTTCGGGTTAAGTTCTTATTTTATTTTGATATACAGAGATCCAAGATGCAGTGATACTGTGATACGCAGCCAGCTAGCAGTGCTATGTACCAAGGTAATGAGCGGGGATGTCTTGGCAGGCACCACCAAGAATTCCTCCTTGGTGGTTCCGATGCATAAAACAGGTGCATACTGTACTAACAGAATGTCCCAAACCAGTGTCAGCGACTTCATGCATGTCTGCGGGATGCAGCAGCTGTTTATGCACCGATGCGAGTGCAAAGGGAGGCCTTGGAACTGGCAAGGAATACTCTGATTCACTCTGCTGCAAGAACTATACACTGGGACATTCCATGGAACGACCCCATAGATTGAATAACGTATGCATGATCGACACAGTGCTGCTCTCCTTGCTAATGCCTTCCATTCCTATAGGAAAATGATTTGGCTTTTCTTCTTCCTATTCTATCCACCACCTCCCAGGAACTCTTCCTCCTCTACTTCATCTACTTAAAGCCGTGACCATGGTGCATGGAGAGGAAATATATATGCATGGAAAGCGTTATAACTGGAGTACTGGACACATACAACGGCTTATATCGGCACAGCTGAAGTCGGTACTTTTGTGATCAAGCTGACCTACCCTTTTAGCTCGTTCGTTTAATGTTCCGAACCAATAGGCTGGATTGTGATATGCTCAAGAGCCAAATACCCAACGAGTACAAAATTAAGGTGGGGCAATGGCTCGCTGAGTAGGCCACCTCTAAGTTTGATGCACCATGAAGAACCCGAAAGAAATTAAGTCACATGAATAAAAAAGGTGTTGAAAACAAAAATAAAGTTCCATCAATAAAACAGAGACAAAGAAATCGTGAAAAATCCATATCATTTGTAAAACCATACACTTGACATTGTTTTTTATCCAAACAACATTTTATTATGAGAGCTCCATAACACTGATGAACACTGTTCATATATGCTGTACTGTACTTCTTTTAGTATAAGAAAAACAACTTAGTTGGACCTGCCGACCTGCATTGGTCACCGTGATTTTCGCAGCATTGGTACAATTCAAAATTCAAACGATTCAATGCTCGGATGTTGAGAACCAGAGGAGCTAGTGTGTTTTCAAATAGAAGATTGGCAATGTGTAAACCGATAGAATGCAACAACGTTGGAGGTTCATCGGCTGCCAAATCGGTACCAGAACAACGCAAACACCAGACATGAGACTGCAAAATTGAATGTCATCAAACGCTGATAGTTAGCCGTTGGGACGAATTTGATGCCCATTAGAGACAGAGAAGAAATAATGAAGGACCGAAACGGGCGACCAGAGGGGGGGTGAATGGGAGCCTTTAAAATTCTCGCTCTCGGAGGAATAAGGCCTATGTCCCAATTACAACCCCAAATGGACTTCTCTCCAAATCGTCAAGATGACACTAGTCAACTCGTGACAAGCTCACCTTAGGAACGACTAGAGAAGCACAGAGCAATGCGGAAGCTAAAGCAAGACACAGAAAAGCTTGCACAATTAAGCTAATCCACTACTAACCTTCACGAGCTAAACATGCAAAGAGATTAACTAAAGGACAAGCAAGATTAACAATTAAAAGAACTGATTAATAAACAATGATTAATCAATGCACAATAATGATTGCAAGTAATGATTGAACAATCATTGAATAAATAAAAAGAAAACAATAACCTTCACTGGTCAAGGCCAAAGACCTGCATGCTCGTGGCTAGCTGCTGCCTGCCCGAAGCCTGATGGAACTCGCCCAGCTCCTGCCTGTCCTTGGGCCGTGTGCTCCTGTACTGGGTGTTGCTCACGCCGCGCAGGGCTGCCAAGCTGCCGAGCCAGCGCCTGCCAAGCCAAGCTGCGGAAGCTGTCGGCCGCCGAGCCGTGCTGCGCGTGGCCGCGGGCCCGCGTCACCCCGCGTGCCGCCTCCGCGAGGCCCTCCACGCCCGAGTGCTCGGTCGCCTGCTCAAGAACAGAGAGAAGAACACAAAGAACAACGCAAAGCTCCAACCTTCAACTCTAAATAACTTTCTCCATACTCGATTAATCGACGAGCGAACCGAGCCGCAGCAGCACAACGACAAGAGCTAATAGATCCATCAAAAATCTCACAAAAAGCTCAAGTATTCATCACGAATTTTGGAGATAATCGAAACCCTACCAAGAACTCGGTTTAGGGGAAAAACATAAATTCAACCAAAAAGGAAACGAATTGAACCCGCAAATTGAATCCCGGAGGAACCTAGGAGGGAAGGGCCTCCATTCCCGGTCTCAAATCAAAGGATACAAGTTCAAATCTCCATGGATTGCAAACCCTAGCTAAAAAGGAAGAAAAAGAAAGGGGAAGAAGAGAGAGCACGGGAGAGACCGAGACAGACCGAGCTGCCCCTGCTGGTTCTCTTATTTCCCATCTCAATTGCATAAAGACGAAACTACCCCTACACTAGTAACTAAGGTACCCACCCACGCAGGGGCAAAATGGTCCAGATTTTTATAGAAGCATCGGACGGACACGGGACCTTCACGACTTCGCTTCGTCTCGACGCAAGCTTCGCGATGGCGCCACGTGCCCTCCATTCCGCAATCCGGCCGCGCCGGACGCGCCCCCGGTTTTGAGGCCCAAACCGGCAAACCGCGCCTGGTGGTTTTGAGGCCCAAACCACCCAAACCGTCCATCTCCGCTTGGCCGCCACGCGACCTCCTCGATGGCGACGCGTGTCCGGCCTCCGCCAAGCCTTGACGCCTCCATCCCGCTTGACTCGACCGACGCCGTCTCCATCACGCCGTGTACTCTTGCTCTTCCATGCACCATGCGGATCGCACGTGACTCCGCCCGGCTTCTTCGGGTCCCTCGGTCCAAGCCTACTCGTTCATCCTTCACCGCCCTTGGTTCATCGGCATGAACCTTTCGCGCCTGACCTTCACCGCGCGCCGTCGGCCGCCATGTCGCATCCTGCACCTGCACATCACGAGCCAAGAGACACATCAATCCACTCAACGGTTGTCAATCACTCATCATCTAGGGATGACCACCATTGGTCCTCAATCTCCCCCTTGATGAGTGCATTGACAACACCCAACACAAATGACTTGAAGGTAGAAACAGAACGAGAACAGAAAAGAAACAGAAAGAAAGAACTCATCCAAGTGATCAAAACCTATCAAAGGCAAAGAACAAGATCACTTGAGATGAGAAGTCTCAGTCCCCTAAGACAAGGGCAACGGCTCGACACAACTGAGACAAGAACACATGATCCCTCAAGAAGAGGCAGAACGGGCTCAACACCGATCATGTGACAAGCGAAAGCTCAAAGCAAAAGAGCAAACTCCCCCTGAACAAATGCATGAAAGCAATGAACTCCCACTGGCTAAATGCATCCTATCGCACAAAATACATGTAATCTCATGAACATCTCCCCTTGAGCAATGCAACATGAACTTCTCCCCCTTGTTGGCAATGCAAACATCAAGGATGACATGAGAGAGTACAATGCATGCTATGAAGTGCAAGAACTATCAAGCTTCTCAGATATATCACAAAGCATTTACAAATGCTACAAATGAACTAAAGCACAAAGAAGCAGTTCATGAGCAAGCACAAATAGCCGACATGAGGATATTATGATAGAATCAGGAGGCTTAGGCAGAATTTTAGATTTTAACAATTTATAAAAGATATCACCACATGAGCAAAAGTCTAGCCATGATAACTCGAGCAAGATCAAACTAGATCACAAAAGCTCATATAAGGATGACACATTCTCAACATAAGATCATTGCTAACACTTGCAAGACATTCCTACTCATTTTCAAACTCACTGAGACCATGAGCCTACTTCTATGGCAAGCACATGTAACAGTAGAGCAACCTGGTGATGATTTTAAATGAGCAACATAGATTAACAGCATTTTCATGCATACTATTTGCTATCTTCCATATTTTCATATCACTTTTAATTTTTCATTAAGCACATATAAACCAAGGTTTATGAGGTGTCCCTTGACACAAGTGAAGCACAGAAATCATGCTCCCCCTAGGTAATGCAAAGCAAGCACAATGATAAGCCATATGCAAAGAATAAATCGCCCGAGTACAAGCTAGCACAATCTAGCATCTCAAGCAAGAGCAGCGCATGACAAAAGACTACTCATGGGTAATAAGCATTTCATGATTCAATTTTAAGAACAAGCTTAGCTCACAAGATTTCTTATGACAATATCATCAAGAGCATAAGTAGTACATTGCAAAATCACCACAATCCTATACACTAGTTCTTAAGAGCATAAGCAAATACTCATGATATATAAGAGAAGCTCATCTAGTGCAAGATATGATACAAATGCGATATGAAACATGATATGCAAATGTATGATACATATGATACATGAAGGGCCCCCCCAGAAACCAACTCAGAAGGCAAACAGAAGAGGCATCAAAAGCAGTAAGAGCCAAGAGGTGTGATCATGCAAGTTACCGATCATCTGCTAAGGTGGATGGCGACGCTGAATATGCCGTGAAGCCTCACGCTCTGAAGTAGCCTCCCCCTCAACAGCAGCTGTGTCAACCTGATCTTCTTCATCTTGACCATGTAGAGGTACATCTTGATGGCCTGGTGTAGTGAAAGTAGGGTCTGGACCATCAAGTGATGTAGTCGAAGTAGAATGTACAGGTGCAGCAGCTGGTGGATGATCGATCACAGCTCCATCTCCATCACCACCATCTACAAGCTCATCATCTTACTCAAAGATGCTTTGCTTCATTCCATGTTCATCTGCAAGCTCAAAGACAGATGGTGTGCAATGGCATAGTTTCATCGAAAATAATATCACAATTTGTATTACCTTGCCATGGAATGAAGAACCTGCATCAAAAGTCTAACAAAAGACTAATCCACCAAGATATATACAAAGCTAGCATGGCACATGATAAGTGAAGATAAAGCATGCTAGACAAGATATGAAAGCATGATACAATTATAAAACATGCAAGATAAACAAGAGAATACAATAGTGTACAAAAGTAAAGCATAATATACAAAGTACACAAGGGCCTCTCGAACACTATGTGTTCTTCAGGCCTCCGACCTGCTCAGTATGGAAGGTAAGAGTAAGGATGAGCAAACGTCTCGACACTGGGGTTAGTGTAGCCAGTATAGTACCAGTGTCGAGCCATCTGCTCAAAAGTGGGGTCAGCACAATCCACAAACTCACGTCTCATCGGAGGAGGACGTTCCCCGAAAGGAGGGTAACGAGGTCCGTGAAACCTCCGAGACGAGTAACCAAGGCCGTGTTGTCCAAAGTCAAACAGAGGAGGCCTTGGATCACGCCTGACAAACTCACGCATACCACCACGAGGCAAAGGAGCTGGCCTAGGCTCATGTACACCATGGGAAGGGTGGTACATGTCCTGGTTACCCCACTCACGCTCACGCCTCAAAGCTTTCTTCTTGCGAAAGCAGAACTCCTCAAGGTGACCATCCCTGTGACAGAACTCACAGTGGAACCTCACACGCTCCTTTGGCTGTTGGTTTGCTCTCGGCTGTGGGTTCACTCTCTGTTGGGGATTCACTCTTGGTTGAGGGTTCACTCTGGGTTGAGGATTCACTCTGGGGTGGGGTTTGGCTTTTGGTTTTGGTGGAAGACGCTCCCTAGCAGTATCTGGAAGAGTGTCTAGCTTGTTCCGTAGGAAGTTTGGTTTCTCTACCCAGATAGCTTTCTTAGGTGGGTGTCTTGGTGGCTCAGTGAACACTCCATCCTTGGGATTCTCCTCACTCATGGGACTAGTTTGTTTCTCACTTGGAATGGGTGGCTTAGAGGTGCTGGCATCTGTTGGTTTCTTGTTTAGACTCACCCCTCGGCACTCATCCAGTTTCTCATACAACCAGTTCCATTTTTTGTCATAAGGCACACTCCCAACTCCAACACCATCAGCTCTCTTGAACTGCTGAATCATCATACCCAACTGAGGTTCCCTACTAGAGACCCAACTCAGTATGACACGCAAGTAGATATTCTCATCCTCAGCAAGTCCCAAAGCAAACTTGGCATCATTCAATTCAACTAGTTGTGCAGGACAAACAGTGCATTCAGGAATTTTAGACTTAGCTAAAACAGCAGATTTTTCAAGCTCTAAAATCCTAGCACATGCAACATCTAGTTTACTTTGCAAAGCAGGGCAAGACTTGCAAGCACCAAGCAACACAGGTCTAGTCTTAACTTCATCTAAAGCAGCCCTAGCCAAATCTAGTTCCTCAACTAAAGAGGCATACTTAGATTGCAAAGAAGCTAGACTAACCATATGAACTGAGCATTCATCACATTCAGGAACTTCAGAAACAGTAGGAGCAGCCCTAAGCAGTTCTAGTTCCAACATAGCATTTTCAAGCTTGGCCTTCAGCTCGGATCGTTCACGAGCGGCCCTTTTCAACAGCTTGTCTTGATTGACCAAGCAATCATTCAGTTCATCATTCTCAAGAAGAAGTTGTTCATGGGTTCGAGGTACCTCAGTGTCCGACTCGGAGTCGCTGTCGATGTCGTCCTTCTTGTCATCGGCGTTGAGAGCCATGACGCAGTACCCTCCACGCTTCTCCTTGGAGTAGAAGCAGAGACCGGTGACGTTCTTGGCGTCCTTCTTCTTCTCCTTGCGATCGTCCTCACTTGAGCTTGAATCAGCTTGATCTTCTGTGTCGGAGTCGACGTCGCTGAGGGAGGCGATGAAGGCTCGTGCTTTGGCCTTCTTGCGGTCCACGTGCTTCTTCTTCTTCTTGTCCCTCGACTTGGGCTTGCTGTAGTCGTTCTCTTCCTTGTACTTCAGCTTCTTCGGACAGTCGGCGATGAAGTGGCCGGGCTTCCCACACTCGAAGCAGTTGTTGTGGCCCTTCCGCCGGTTCTTGCGATTGTCGTTGAAGCGCATGAACCGCCTTGTGATC
>CM014272.1:14357220-14397307 GCA_004135705.1 Alloteropsis semialata
TTAGGTTTAATGAATTTATTTTCCTTTATTTAAATTGTGGCCTTAATTACTTGAACATTAAATAATTAACTTTAGTTCAATAAGTGTTTGATGCATTTCATGCTTTGCATTTTTGTTTTTGTTTGTTTGTGTGATCTCAAAATCCTCTCAAATTCAAATCCCAAGTCAAACTCCTATCAAATTCATCCAAATCCAAATTCAAACAAATATCAAACCCAAAACCTTTTCCCACCTTTTCTTTCCTCCATTTTGGCCCAGCCCGAACTCCTTTCCTCTTTTCTTTTCCTCCCCGCCGATCCAACCGGCCCATCAGCTTGGCCCAGCAACCGGCCCAGGTTCTCCCGCTCCTCTCTCGCTGACGGCATGGCCCCACCTGTCGGCGCCATCATCTTCCTCCAGCTGCTCGCGGATGCCCGAGCCGCCGCTCATCCCGCACGCGCCGCTCCCGCCCACGTCCGCGCTTGCCCCGCGTTTCCCTCCTCCTTCACTCGGCTTTACTGCGCATTCATCCGCAAGCCTTCAACGCCCTCGTTCTCCCCTCTTTCCTTCCCCCGGCAACGGCCGAGAGCTTTCAAAGCCATCAATGGCCGTGACTCCCGCCCGCTCTCGGATTCCTTCCACACCGAGCCCCCTCCGCTCCTCCTCGGCCCGCTATAAGACCCCCCGAGCACCTCCCCTCGCGCACGAACACTTCCCACGCCGAAACCACCTCTCACTCTCGCGTAATCGCTCACCGGAGTTCCTCACCGCCGCTGTCGAGGTGATGAAGCGCCGCTGTCGTGTTTCCCCTTCACCCGAGCTCTCTCTGACCCGCTCTGATCCACCTCCGTGTTCCCAGGGTCCTCAGGAGCTCAACCCCGGCGCTTGGAGGACAAAATCGACGCCGGAACCCCTTCTTCACCGCGCGACCGAGCCTCCGTCCGCCATCGTTCGCCGCCGGCTTACTTCCGGTCACCCTCAGCCCCTGCAAACACCCTTGGTGAGCTTCCCATGCCCCACTGAACACTCCCATGCCATTTGTTTTCGTTCTCGTGGTCCGTAGCGTCCTACGGCGATGCTCCGGCGATCTCCCGTCGCGGCCCGTGGCGGCGCCGCCGTCTTCCACTGTCGCCGGCCGCCGGATTTGTTTTCTACCGCCCAATCTATGATCAACGGTCCAGATCACACCCCCGTACCGGTCAACCAGGGGTCAAACGCACCGGTCACAGGTCTTTTTGCTAAAGAGACCCTGATCTTTCTGTTATTCAACCCGCGGTCCAACTGCAGTACAAAATATTCATATGTATGCCCTTACAATTTCTGTTTAGGCCCCTGATCTTTTGAATAATTCCTCCCGCCGTCCTTTTCATGGTTAAATCACTTGCTAGCCCCTGAGATCTATGTTTATTTTTGTTTGTGCCCTCGATTTTTATCAAAACAGTACGCAGACTTTAGTTTTAATTGCATATAGGCCCCTGCAACCTTGTAACTAGCGTAGTTTCGTCGTTTTAAATTCGTTTTGGGCGATTTTCGCGTCCACGCGATCGTCTTTGCATGCTCTTTAGTTTAAGGTGCTTGTTCTGTACTTTTAGTACTGTTTGGTGTACTGTTTTTATTTATTTTGTATGTCTTGTGTGATCGTGTAGAGAACGTGCCGTTTGAGGAAGATCAGGAGCAGCAGCTGTTTGAAGAGGACCAACAGCAGTTTGTTGAGGAAGGCAAGTGGCCTCCCTCTACATGAACATTCTTTTTGTCCCAATTACATTCATGAAATTCACTTTTACTTTACTGTTATGCATTAATTTTGACGGGTTATCCTATTAGGACATGACTAGATCTTTTTACCTTGAACCTTGAATCACCTGGTTACATCATGGGTAGAAATGCTTAGCTTGCTTAAACTTGGGATGGTTCTGTTACCTTTTATGCAATGTTAATCATGATTTAATTATGTTGTTATATTCTTGCTTAATTACAAGATCATCATGATTAATTGGAACATGGAGAACCACCCAAGAAAACAGTGCAACCACAGTTTCACATGGCTCTGACTTAGCTAATTAATTGGACTTGGGGTTGGCTAGTGGTCTTACCGTAAGGGCAAGGAGGGGGCCGGTGAGGGGTCATAGCTCGGTCCTTTTGTAGGAGTAGTCTTTGCTAAGGTACGTCCTCTCTTGGGAGGGCTGTGGACCTCACCGCTGCCGAAACTCTAGCGGGCTGCTAGTTTAACTTTGGGTCTTTGTAAAGGCTTCGTAGTGAACCCTCGCCACTCACCAAAGGAAGTGTTTAAGGGCCTTGCAAACCCGGGCGACAAGGGGAACACGAGCTGTGGGTAAAGTGTACAACCTCTGCAGAGTGTAAAACTGATATATCAGCCGTGCCCACGGTTAAGGGCGGCTTGGACCCTCACATGATAATTGAACTTTAACTTGATCTTAACTTGTGGTTCTTGGTCTCTTGGTGGAATAACTTTGGGTTATCCTGCTTAATTTTGGGATGGTATAAACTTACATCTAGTAACTAGGTGCTTGCTAATAAAACTTGATCAACTAAAAGTGCTAACCGCATGAGCCTGAACCCCCTTTGATGGCCTTGCATATTCCCCCACTTGTTGAGTACCAACCATAAGTGTACTCACCCTTGCTAAACAACTGCTGTTCAGAAAATAACAATGATGTGGAGTACTTCAGCGACTTTGATGAGTTCTAGGCGCGTCAACCAGTCAAGTGCCTGTGGATGAAGTCAAGGAGCTGTTTTATCGTTTAGGATGTCGGTGAACGTTTAAGACCTTCGTGTCTAATTATCGATGAGTGTAATAAAGTTATGTACTCTCTTTGTACGCTTTTGAACATTGTCTTTTGATATATTCACTGATGACGTCAACATATGTGTGATAAACGGATCCTGGCACACATATGCAATGCATTCGATTTTATCCTTAAACGGGTGACAGACTATAAGAGAGAGGGAGGCTGCGAGACTTAGAAAAATTTATCGGAGGTAACGAAACATTTTAGTCCCGGGTGGTGGTTCCACCCGGGACTAAATGTCATCTATTACTCCCGGGTGGAGCCACCAGCCGGGACTAAAGGTGGCAACAGCCTTTAGTCTCGGTTGGTGGTTCTACCCGGGACTAAAGGATGGTTTTCAACCGGGACTAAAGGGTCGTGCGCCGATCTCTCTTTGACCCGGGACTAATGCGGACATTAGTCCCGGGCCCAACCACAACCGGGACTAAATGTCTGGATCAAAGGTGGTTTCTCCAGTAGTGTAAGATGTGTTCATACTGGATCATGCTCAAGGTCTTTACTACTAACTTTATCTATTGTGTTACTGTCACAAGTACTTGAGCATCGGTTTAGCTTGGGACATACAATTGAACAGTTCAATTTCGTAGCCACTTGGAATGTGCAAAAAAAAAAAAAATTGTGTCATGATGGTCCTCATAAAATGTGAACACTTGACTATGTGCTAAGGAGTAAGGAATAGCTTACTGACTATCTAGCTGTGTGTTTCCACTTTTACTCTACTACAAAAAGAAAGGATTGAGCCTTTCTTTTTTTTCCTTGAACTACATAGGAGAGCTGCCTTATCGTTTCATTAAGGTTGTGAACACATAATTGAGAGGAAAGCTCAAGGGGTCAGCCGAAGCACATGGGCCACTCAACAACACTTTCTTTATTTCTTCTCTGTCTCTAATGGGCATCAAATTCATCCCAAAGGCTAACTAGCGTTTGATGACATTCAATTTTGCAGTCTCATGTCTGGTGCTTGCCATGGTCTGGTACCGATTTGGCAGCCGATGAACCTCAACGTTGTTGCATTGTATCAGTTTACACATTGCCGATCTTCTATTTGAAAACACACTAGCTCCTCTGGTTCTCAACATCCGAGCACTGGATCATTTGAATTTTGAATTGTACCAATGCTGTGAAAATCACGGTGACCAATGCAGGTCAGCAGGTCCAACTAAGTTCTTTTTCTTATACTAAAAGAAGTACAGTACAGCATATATGAACAGTGTTTATTAGTGTTATGGAGCTCTCGTAAAAAAATGTTATTTGGATAAAAAACGATGTCAAGTGTATGGTTATACAAATGAAATGGATTTTTCACGATTTCTTTGTCTCTGTTTTATTGATGGAACTTTTTTTTTGTTTTCAACACCTTTTTTATTCATGTGACTTTCTTTCTGTTTCTTCACGGTGCATCAACCTTTTAAGAAAATGAAGAATAAGATACTTTCCATCCGCCTTGTGCTTGCAGAGTATGAGTCTCCCAAATGTTTCAAAACAATTTGTAACAGAAGCTAATTAGGAGGGTTTCATATTGCAATTCTCTCTGAGGTACTCGCGTCGGTCCTGCTTTCAAATCTGATGTACTTCTGAGTTGATGCTCTTCGGTCATGGAAATAAAGAATATTAGTTAACACTGTATTTTCTGTTCTGGTTGACTTGCAAATTACCAGTTGGTGAGACCCAGAGTTGATCAATGCCTTTTTCTGCATATGTTACACATTGTTGATACACCCTCAAGATGGTACGGATATGTTACAATCACAATGAGAAGCAAGAACTCAAGGAAACTTTGTTTTTAGATCTTGAGTTATAAGATGGAAATGCTTTGTTTCTTACTTCTTATCATATCCTCACTCTGAAGTACAAGACAATGAAATTCTATGATGTGAAAGCGCCGTGTTAGTTGAACAGCGTACCTTATTCAATGTGTCGTCCACAATGGCTTCTGAATGTGAGGTACCCTCTTGTATATACGAGGTGCAGTAATAATCATTTTTATGTTTTTTAAATGTGTTAGAGTTAATGGAGTTAATTAACACTAGTGGTACAACACGTTATCTAGGAGTAAATTTTTTAACTAAGAGGTGGCCTACTCAGCCAGCCACCACCTTAGTTTTGTACTCATTGGGTTAATTATTTTGCTCTTCAGCAGATCACGATCCAGCTTATTGGTTCGGAACATTAAACGAACGAGCTAGAAAGGTAGGGCAGCTTGATCACTAAAGTACTGACTTCAGCTGAGCCGATATGGCCCTGTTTGGCTTCATGTTGCTTATGTAAAGGGACTTAAGATAAGTCACCCTCAAGTGCCAAACATGGGGACTTATGGGGACTTATAGGGACTAATGGAAAAAGTCCCCAACATAGAGCATATGGGAGACTCATGGGTAGTTTTACAGTGGATTCCCCTCATTTATTGCTGCCTGTGTGGGTTGTGGTTTAGCGATAAAAATGTCCATTCACAGCTGCATTAATTGCTTTAAATTCTTGAAACCAAACAGCAATGGACTTAAGGCATAAAGGTGGTAAAGTCCCTTTTAAGACCCTTTCCATAAGCAAAGTGAAACCAAACAGGCAGCCATAGTATGTGTCCATGCACCATGGTCACGTCTGTAATTAATTATCCTTTTATTAAGTTGGCAACCACAAAGAGCTCAAGCTCAATAGAAATAACTGAAGTAGAGGAGGAGGAGCTCCTGGGAGGTGGATGCAAAAGGAAAAGAAGAAAAACCAAATCCTTTTCCTATAGGAATGGAAGGCATTAGCAAGGAGAGCAGCACTGTGTCCATCATGCATACATTATTCGAGCCCATGGAATGTGCCATTGTATAGTTCTTGCATCAGAGTGGATCAGAGCATTCCTCGGCAGTTCCAAGCAGGCCCTTTACACTTGTGGGGGTGCGTATCCCACACTGGTTTGGGACATTCTGTTAGTACATGTACCTGTTTTATGCATTCGGAACCATCAAAGAGGAATTCTCGGTGGTGCCTGCCAAGACATGCATCCCCGCTCATGACCTTGGTACATAGCACTGCTGGCTGCGTATCTCACTGCGTCTTGGATCTAGATCTGTATATCAAAATAAAATAAGAACTTCTATAACCAGAAAATTTGAATCTGTGATTTCCAAGGATGGACCCCCTCTTCTGTCTAACCATTTAAGATGAAAGATCTCTGGAGGTAAAAATTATAACTTATCATTCAAAAAAGAAAGAAAACTATAACTTGTAAATTTGAAATGAACTATAGTGAGAAAGAAATATTTTTCAGATACTGAGTTAGAAGATGGAAACGCTTTACATGCCAAACATATAACTTCTTAATTGCATTAGCTTGCATGACTCACATTTATACCTTATTAATTAGATCTTTATGTCAATTCTGAGTACCTTGAAAATGAGAATTCAACACTGCTCGAAGCACATCATTTAATGAATACTCTCTTCATTTCTTTTATAAGGTGTAGCTTAACTTGGCATGGCCCCACCAAAATATATTGACCTTCCCTTAGGAAGCACCATATTTGACATTTTGATCACAGCAAGATGAAAAAAAAATCATGCCCATCAAGGTTAAAACTTAATTGGCTTATGCCTTTTTTGTTTGGATATAGTGAGCAAGAATCCCTTAAATTGTGTAGGCCGAAAAATGCTTGTGGTTTACGAGTTCTAATAAGCAACATGCGCTCTAATGCTCGAATGATGAGTGCCCTCTGCACGGCACTCCAATGGTCAGCAGGGGGCGGAGACAAGGGGGGCGCGCAGGGGCCTGGCCCCCCATGCTCCCATAACATCCAGGAGGAAGGACCTCTGCTAATCACTGGAGTTAGCTTATATGCGCCCCCCTCAAAAATCACTCGCGGTCCGTAACAGCCCACCGGCCAATGACTCAAGGGCACCAGGCGCATGACTGCCTTCCGCTGTATCGCTGTCATGCCAGGAGGCACTCACTAGTAGATAAACCATCTTTGGTTCAACCCTTTAGTCCCGGTACGTATTGAACCCGGGACTAATTTAGGCATTAGTCCCGGGTCCAAAATCTAGGAAGCCAACTGACTCATTAGTCCCAGGTTGTGAGCAAAACACCCTTTTAGTCCCGGTTGATTGCTTCACCCGGGACTAAGATACCATATTAGTCCCGGGTGAAACAACCACCCGGAACTAATTCATTTGCCCGTACCCCGTATCTGCTCCCCTCCCCTCTCTCTCTCCTTTATCTCAAGACCTTATCTCTTCCTCCCTCTCCCTGCCTTATCTTCTTCCCTTCCTTACTTCTCTCTTCTCTCTCGCCTCACTACCGGAGAAGGAGCCATCGGTACCGGTTCCAAACCCCCTTTGGTACCGGGTTTTGGAACCGGTACCGAGCATCCGTGACTAAAGGGTCGCCCCCGGTACCAAAAGGGGGCCTTTGGTACCGGTTGGTAACACCAACCGGTACCAAAGGTTTTTATGCGCAAAAAAAAATAATTTAAATCCCGGGGAGGCTCCCACACACGCGCACGTCGCAAGTCACAAGTCACACGATTTTTCACGCGAAAATACGCGCGTGCGGCGCGTGGGGTTCGAACCCACGACCTGTGGCTTCGCGCGTTGCTTCCTTACCATCTCACCTACACACCACAGCTGACCAAGTCCCAGATACTTTCCTTTTGAATTAACCCGTGGAGGGGCCTTTGGTACCGGGTCGTAACACCACCCGGTACCAAAGACCCCCCTTTGGTACCGGGTCGTGTTACCAACCGGTACCAAAGGGTCCAGACCCTTTGGTACCGGGTCGTAACACCACCCGGTACCAAAGGGTCCTCGGGGCCTACCAAATTTAGACCCGGTACCAATGACCCCTTTGGTACCGGGTCATAAGCAACGGGTACTAAAGGGGGGGTGACCGATAGGCCATTTTCTGGTAGTGTCCCCTCTCTCGCAGGAGAGCGGCGCGCGGCCGACCCCAGCCCCAGCGCACGGGCGGCGTGCGGCCGGCGCGGCCAAGCCCCAGCGCACGGGCGGGTAGTGCGCGGCATCCATCCATCCACCAGTGAGTTTCGGTTAAACTTTATCGTTTCCTTTCGTTGTTCTTCCGAGTTTTCTCATCTCTTTTTTTTCTCAGATATGGAGAAGCAGCACCCAGAAGAGATTTTTTCCTTTGTAGTCTAGGTTTGATTGTTGGTCGAAATTGAATCCAAGTGTAATTGGTTTGTATGTTCATGATTCATGTGAAATTGGAACAATATTGTGAAATCTGATTGTGATTGATTCTTGGCACAAGATTGCAATTCTTGGATTCTCTGATGTGAGGTGAGGTGAGGTGAGGTGAGGTGAACGGGGAACGGGGAACGGGAGAGAGATAGGCCCTGGTGGGGCCGCCTGGTGGCGGACCGGCCGGCGGGGATTTTTTTTTAATTCGGAAGGAGGACCTTTAGTGGCTCCTCCCTTTTAGTCCAGGTGACTTAGTCCCGGTTGAGAAACCGGGACTAAATCCAGTTCTCAACCGGGACTAAAGGCCATTTTTGTACTAGTGACTTCTCCCTCCGTGGCTTTGTCGCTTGCCGAGACACGGCGCGGGCGTCAGCTTCTAAGCTAGACGTCTGCTACCTCCTGCTGCAACCTGCTACAGGCCAACAGTTAAGCATCTAATCTGCTAATTGCAAATCTGCAAGTTGATAATTAGATTGATGGGTGGGGGAACCGCGGAATGCTATGGCAGTAGAACCTAATTAAATTAATCAGTTGGCAAATGTTTTATTTTGTTATTAGATCGGCTGATCCCTTCTCTCGTTTTTTTCAAAGTGCCTTTTTCAGTCTTTGTGGCACTGAATAAACAATGGTTTTGTTTATACGAATGATGATGATGGGACTATGACANTGCTTCACCCGGGACTAATATACCATATTAGTCCCGGGTGAAACAACCACCCGGAACTAATTCATTTGCCCGTACCCCGTATCTGCTCCCCTCCCCTCTCTCTCTCCTTTATCTCAAGACCTTATCTCTTCCTCCCTCTCCCTGCCTTATCTTCTTCCCTTCCTTACTTCTCTTCTTCTCTCTCTCTCTCTCTCTCTCTCTCTCTCTCTCTCTCTCTCTCTCTCTCTCTCTCTCTCTCTCCCCTCTCTCGCAGGAGAGCGGCGCGCGGCCGACCCCAGCCCCAGCGCACGGGCGGCGTGCGGCCGGCGCGGCCAAGCCCCAGCGCACGGGCGGGTAGTGCGCGGCATCCATCCATCCACCAGTGAGTTTCGGTTAAACTTTATCGTTTCCTTTCGTTGTTCTTCCGAGTTTTCTCATCTCTTTTTTTTCTCAGATATGGAGAAGCAGCACCCAGAAGAGATTTTTTCCCTTTGTAGTCTAGGTTTGATTGTTGGTCGAAATTGAATCCAAGTGTAATTGGTTTGTATGTTCATGATTCATGTGAAATTGGAACAATATTGTGAAATCTGATTGTGATTGATTCTTGGCACAAGATTGCAATTCTTGGATTCTCTGATGTGAGGTGAGGTGAGGTGAGGTGAGGTGAACGGGGAACGGGGAACGGGAGAGAGATAGGCCCTGGTGGGGCCGCCTGGTGGCGGACCGGCCGGCGGGGATTTTTTTTTAATTCGGAAGGAGGACCTTTAGTGGCTCCTCCCTTTTAGTCCAGGTGACTTAGTCCCGGTTGAGAAACCGGGACTAAATCCAGTTCTCAACCGGGACTAAAGGCCATTTTTGTACTAGTGACTTCTCCCTCCGTGGCTTTGTCGCTTGCCGAGACACGGCGCGGGCGTCAGCTTCTAAGCTAGACGTCTGCTACCTCCTGCTGCAACCTGCTACAGGCCAACAGTTAAGCATCTAATCTGCTAATTGCAAATCTGCAAGTTGATAATTAGATTGATGGGTGGGGGAACCGCGGAATGCTATGGCAGTAGAACCTAATTAAATTAATCAGTTGGCAAATGTTTTATTTTGTTATTAGATCGGCTGATCCCTTCTCTCGTTTTTTTCAAAGTGCCTTTTTCAGTCTTTGTGGCACTGAATAAACAATGGTTTTGTTTATACGAATGATGATGATGGGACTATGACATAAATAAAGTTAATCAAAAGGGTAGATTTACATTCTGAAAAAGGAACAGTAGGGTAGATTTGGTTCTTCAATAGTCTGTTAGTCGTTTACATGTATTCTTGTTTAGCAGTGTTAAAAGAGTCAAGACCTTACGAATTTTTTCGGTGTTTCTTGAATGCTTTGCATGAACTAGTTGAGGTACATGATATACATAGAATACAAAGGTAAACAAGTAGTGTATCGACATTGTTTTACACTTGCATCTAATCATGCTAAGCGACCGATAGGTGGCCCCCCCTATACTCAAATCCTGGCTCCGCCCCTGATGGTCAGCACCAGATCATTTCCTTCAAGTAGTAAAAAATTAAAGTACTATGTCATAAACTACCACTAAAACACAATAAAAAAGTGGTCTGACAAAATACAATTCCGATCTTTTTGTTTGGATGTTTGAAATTTGGCGGCATAGATATTTAATTTGCACATCAGATTTTCCTCTTTCGGATATTGTGAGCAGTGGCTAAAACCAGCCGCACATGGATATTATGCACATGTCCACATCAAGTTGAAGAACTGACATGAAGATCAACATGGCAGTTCTTACCTTATGAGACCTTATCTGGTGGACATGGAGATGGGGCAGAGAAAGGGTCGGGGCAGTGTTTGTCACAGGATAGCATGTAGTAATGTGCGCTAGCTCTATGTTGCAGTCATGTAGTGTGGAGTAAAAGCAGAGAATCCTGCAAAAATAATCATGGAAATTAGATGGCCTAGCCATATTGTTGTTAAGCAATGTGGTTGCATTTGATGATTTATGTCAATATTTTAAAGATAGAGCGCATGTTCACATGCAAATTAAAGGTGAAACGTTCAGGTACCACATGAAGGTGTAAAACGTCAGCTTTATTTTTTGTACAAGTATATAGAGAATTCATTGTGTATAAAAGTATTCTGGTTTTGCCCAATCTAGCACTAGACTATCACATTCCTAAATTCATTTTGCAAAGCAATACTTTTAATTAGTATAAAATTGCAATATCATTTTGTAACGTGCTTGCCGTGTAGGTGGGGGTTGTATGTGTGCTCAAGCTCACAAGATTACATTCATGTACATGTCAGGTTTTACTGCTCTTCATTGAGTAATTAGATACAAGGTCTTGGATTGGCTCGTGCACACGATTGTTAAAAGGGGCTGGTTGTTACGTTGAATTGAATCAGGCATCAATTCTATATATTGGTTTCCTTGTTTCCGTAGCTAGACGGACATATTCTCATTTGGCCAGTAAAGAAAAGCAGAAAAGAGACATCTGAAAGGCAAGAAAAACAGATAGCCCATCAAACTTTTTGAGTGCAGCAAATATTGATATGAGACTCTAGTGGCAGGCTCTGCTAGGCATTAGCAGCATTGTGATTCTCTTTCGCACAGGCATGGGAGAAATGCGAGAATCCTGCTCACTTGCTTTTTCCAGCCATTTGGGCTATTTCATATTCAGGCAACTTTGTACTGTAGAATTATCAGTCAGTCCACAGCTCTATGTTATTTAGGTCAAAAATTATTTAACTATAGCATTTCACATGTTCATAAATTACTGGATTAGTCATGCTGTTGAACTACAAGTAGATGGAAAATTTATGTTTAGGTACTCGTTGCGCGATTTGAGTTCAGTGCTCCACTGATATTTCATTCTCATAATCCCCACTGTAGGCACTAATCAATTGGACCATCGACCCCATGATCTGAACTCACCAGGCAGTGAACTCAAGAGTTCAATATTCAACCTACAAGGGTAGGTGCGTATTTCTTAAACAATGAACTACAAAATAATGTGCTGTAATAAAAAGTACATTGCTGGTTATGCCTAGTCGCCAGTGTGCAACTACGCATGCATAATTGGCCAAAAACATCGACATCTAGAAAATGCTTATTGTGAGTGCATACACTTCCTCAAAGAAAATAGACTGTTGATTTTATGGGTTTGATAGTTGTGCTCTGACATTGTAGAAGCTTGTCCACTAATTTGTCACCGATTAATACACAATATTTCTCCCAATCTGAGCCTGCATGTACATCGGTCTATATATATGTGCCTTCATTTTTTTCAGCAGAGCACAAGTTCTGGTTACATGCTCTGCTTCAGCACATACTATGGAGTGATACACGGAAACTGTGAAAGAGCCCAGTGGCCAGTGCTCCTTTCATGAACCGCGCTAACATCAATAGTCTCCGAGAGATGCCATTTGACTGTAAAGCAGAGTGGTCAAGAATGGAAGTCAAACTTCATTAACTTGTATCTGTAAATGCATTCTTTGAGCAGGACTATTGTTTGTAGTACGTCCTTGCTTTCAGCAGTACAGCTGCTGTTCGAGAATTCCAGATTGCTGGAGGGTGCGCGTTTGTCCTATTGCTATCAGTAGAATCAGGTCTTGATCGATGAACCACGTGGGACGACTCATGTTGGGAACTAGTACGTACTTCGATCTGATGAATTTGATGAAGCAAATATTTGATTTTCAAGCAGCTTGATTTTTTGTTTTGTCAGCTCCAAATTCGTTATATTAGCTGCATAGAAACTGCAACAACAAATTCATTACATTACATTGTTATACTCACAGCACCTGATTGATGATATTGCTTTGCTAGAAGCAAATGCTTAATAAAAGTGGTTACTGACAATATTTGACATAAGCATGTCGGTTACTGAACTATATTGAGTTTTGGACTGGATGTTCACAAGCATGTAGATGTCGGGTTTTACTGCTGCCAGTCGAGTACACAGCAGATACATGGGTATGCAATGGTTCATGCACATCGGACTATATAATATGGTGCTAATAAACAGGTACACGAAACTGAATCAAATAGTAGCATAGTACATCTACATTATTGATTTCCTTGTTTCTGCAGCTAGAACCATTCTCGTTTGGTCAATAAATTAAATAAGAGAGGAAAAGAGGTCTAAAAGGCAAGAAACCAATAAACCATCATACAAGCTCTAGCAGCATGCTCCGGTAAGTATGAGAAGCATTGGGATTATCTTCTGTACTTGCAGCTGTGGTAAGCATGAGAAGACCTAGACGTTTTGTCCAGTCATATGCAGTTGCTTCATAAAATTGGGCAGATGATTTTATGAGTTAGACAGTTGTTCTCTGTGATTGTGGAATCAGGTTAACTAAAATGTTACAAGGTTCACATAGTACTGTATTCATCTAACACATAATGGTATGTGTTAATTTCACAAAGGCCACACAGGTGATACAGAGCACACAAGTGAGGGAGTGGATGGTTCAACAATGTGGTCATGCTCATTAACCTTGAAACTCCTTCTGATGCTATGTATGCGGACTAGCCTCGAATGTAACAAACCAACTATAAGGCAGCACGGTAACTATTTATAGTGAACAAAAACATTAGAAAACAAACAACAATTTACATTAGAGCCTCACCAGTTGATCATGTTCTCCCAAGCAAGTTCCCCGAGATGAGTGAATTTCGTGGAGTCCTGATGCCTCCCATTTCTATCCTATTAACAGAATTTTATTTTTGCTCAAACTGTTCGTTGTTTCTGCGCTTCCTTGTATGCAGACCATACACACCTCTTTGGCTATTATTATCCATATTTTTAATATCACAACAATATATTCTGTGTAATACACCAGTCCTTTTATAACCAAGCTTGTCAAATTAGACAAAGACATTAAGTTCATATCAAATTGATCGGGCAACCACTAATGGGAACAGGAAGAGGAAAGAAGACATGGAAGAGAGAGGTGAGTGTGTGAAAGAGGAAGAGCGTGAAGAGACAAGCAGAGAGAGGGGCTCCAGGATTGATAAATCAGAGGAGAGAGGGTGTTTCCGTGTCACACCCGGTTTTAAGGACAAAATCGAATGATAATCATATGTGCGCCAAGATCAAGTTTACACATATATGAGGCTTCATCAGTGATAAACAATAGCAATATCACATAAAACAATACAAAAGACTTACAACTTATCAGAGTTACAGCTTATCCTGGAAACAAAGGCTCCAGCACTTCACAGGCAATCGATTGGGGGTTGTGTACGCCTAGCTCCATCTTCAACATTTTCACATCACCTTTCTGTGCAGCAGTAAGCAAGGATGAGTACACTTATGGTTGGTACTCAGCAAGGCCACAAGAAATAACCAGAATATGATTCATTATCAACTTAAAATACATTAATCATGTGAGAGTCCAGGCCGCTCTTGACCATGAACACGGCTGATATATCAGTTTTTAACACTCTGCAGAGGTTGTACACTTTACCCACAAGAAGCGTAAACCCAACCACGTGGTACTGATCAGGCACACTCATCACACTACCTTTGGTGTGACTGCATAGGGACGCTACAAGGCCTTTACAAAGACACACAGATAACTAGCACCCCGCTAGAGTTTCAGCCGCGGTGAGGTCCGTAACCCTCCCTAATGACACCGTACCTTAGCAAAGGCTACTCCTCCAAGAGGATCAGGCTATGACCCCTCACGGTCCCCCTCCTTGCCCTTTCGGTAAGGCCTGCTAGTCACCCGTTTATCTAACTAATTAGCCAAGACCAGAGCCATATAGTACCCGTGGTTGTACTATTTTCCTAGGTGGTTCTCCATGTTCATCATCACAATGATATATTAAAAGCATAGATAGGAGGATGGTTAGGGACACTTGCCTTTCTCCAACATAAAGTTACTTTTACTGCTCTTCAGTTCTTGCTCACTTGGAATTCTTGATCTCGAAAGCAACGAACGACGATCCTTCTACTCGAAGCAATCATCGGGTACAAACATACAAACCAAACAAACAAGTATAACTAAGAACAATACATCAAACGAGAAAAGCTTTAAAAGAGCGCACTAAACGATGGGGCTCGGAGAAATGCTGAAAACAACGCACGGAAGAAAAGGCAACTATCGTACATTTGCATTTATGAGAGCATAAAGACTATATGCTTGGTTCATTTTAGTTTAATAAAAATAATATGAAGGATATTCTAGAAAAATACCCTAAGTTAGAATTATGCCATATTAGAGTTAATTTTACAAAACTGAGATAAGACTTAGTCAAGTTTTATTTATAATGTTCAAGTATTAATTATACCAATTAAACATTTAATTGAAAATAAAACATGTGTGAACATCTATCGGATAATTTTATGTCTCATGTTCAGCTAACCACATTAATATTGAAAAGGCTTTGACTTTGAGAATTAATCATATTAACAATATTATAAAAGCCGGTGTAGAAACCTAATCAACTTTTATTTAGAAAAGCTAGATTAAGTTGAACATTAGTCAGTTAATGTTATTCAAGAAAAGCCGATGTGTAAACTAATTAGTTTTAATTAGAAAAAGCATATGAAATATATATTAATCAAATTAGCATTTATTATAAAACACGGTGTGTGACACTATATAGCTTTTAATTAAATAACACAATGTTTAATAGGCATTAATCAAATTAATACTAAATTAATTTCCAAAAACAAGTATTATGTAAAACATTACCACTAACATGTATTTTAGATGATAAAGATCCTAACACAACTTGAACAAATCGATTCGGAGCTAAAACGATTAAACGGTGAAGGTTTAAAGCTTCAGGGACCTAAACATGATTATCTATAGATCTCAGGGGCTAGCTAGAAAGATTCTCAAGACACTATAAATAGTGGCCAAGAATTTGATGAAACTCAGGGTTAGATCTGCAAAAGAGAGAGGATAGGATGGCGGTTGCATATTTGAAAAGCTCAGGGTTAAAGACATAAAAAGGAAGGGCATGGTTGTGATTATTTTTCAAAGGAAGTTGACGGTGGGTTGATTTCTATCTGGTCTCTTTAGCAAAACACGCGAAGGGGTATGGGCCTTCTAATCTGGACCGCCCGCGATGAGATGAAGGGCTCACGGAGCTCCGCTTCTCTCCTCGTCGTTCTGGGACAGAACCACGGCGGCGCTCTCGTTTTTTTCGCGAGCAGAAGGCCGCTGCTCGCTGTCCATGGCGGCAGCATGCCGGAGTTAAGGGGGCCGGGGCCTAAGGGGCATGGATTTGAGCGCCGAGCCATAGAACGGAAAGAGGAGGAGATGGAGAACCTGTTCCGGATGTTCTTGTCGCTGAATTTGGTGCCGGATGAGCGGGCGACGGTGCAGGGCGGGCAGCCCCATGGGCGCAGGTGGATGTCAGGGTTCCGGCCTCGGATTTGCTTCTCTAGGTGTCGACGCCGGTTCTGTGGCGACTCTAGCTTCCAATTGCCGTCGGCTCCTGGCATGGCGGTGAGTGGGATGGTCCAGGATGGCTAAAGGGGAGGGTGGAGGGTCGACGCCAGCCATTTATAGGCAACGAGGAGGCTTGGATCCACCAGGGAAACGTGCGGCGGCATGCACGGGCATTATTGCCGTAATGGCAATAAGTCGCTATTGCCGTGAGTTATGCAGGGGAAAGGGCGCGGCGATGCGGACACGGACTGAGTGAGCGAAAGGAGATGGGGGCAAGGCAGCGGGTCCACGGTGCAAAGGCAGGAGGACGGCTAGAGGAAGGGGATGACGAGCGGGCCTGGTTGGTCAGCGGAGAGAGAGAAAAGGGAAAGCTTTTGAGATTTTTGTGTGGATTTTGTTTAGGGAATTTGATTTGGGAATTTTGGAATTTGGGGTGTTATAGCTTTATACATTTTGCTAGGTTCGTGCCCGTGCGTTGCTACGGGAAGGAAACAAAATTGTAGAAGGGATAAAATTGACGCACTGCAAAAGTATGACAAAATATTTAGATTACCGAATATGCGTGACAGGACGCGTGCATACACATATATATTTTATAATTTAAGCGAATACACAATAATATGAATGGCTTGTGTTGGGGGATTGGCCTGTCCTTGAAACACCTTCATCCACTAATTTGCTGTTTGTTCAAGGCATTTGCTTCGCCAAAAGTAACTAAAAGGAACTTGCCTTCGCCGGGTCATCAGACATCGTGAGACGATCTGTCGCTCCTGGCATTAATAAACATGTCATACCAGATACGAAGGCGTTGTGTGGTTCCTCATTGCCTTCGCTACTCTGACTTACTCTTGTGATGTTGCGAAGGTAATTCTCAAATATGGTGTATATTCGATTCATCTTGTTATACAGGCCCAAGGCAGGTTCGGGTGATGGCGCGGCAGTCCTTTTCTCCTCTGAGCAGGAGAAGACGCCGGTCGACTGAACAGGCGCCTAATGGTGAAGGCGGCAAGGATGCACCGAGTGGTGAAGGCAACAAGGGTCATTAGAGGCATGATGAAGGCAGCGTGGACCAGGTCCAAACCGAGTCAAAGACGGAGTTGCTGGTCTACGCTTTCATACTATGACACATGAATGTACTCTAATGCCCCTGGAAAGTCTATGTTGTTTAGTCTAGAGAATGATGCCTGGTTTCTAGGGGTATAAGGGGAATGTAAAAAGAGCCTCTTGACCTCCCTATAAAAGGGGACCCCTCACCAACGTGTAAAGGGCTGATTCCCGAGAACACTGTTGATAAGTAATTTATTGTTGCTTGTCTCTGTTCTCTGTCTTGGCTGTTGTCTGGGTTCTTTGGCTTCGGCTATATCCCAACAACTGGCGCCCACCGTTTGTGCTGTGCACGAAGGAAACCCACGAACACCACTATGCCACCCAAAAGAACAATAACAAAATCCACCACCACCCAAAACACAGCTTCATCTGGCGAAGCCGACGTCCAAGCCACAGTTCCACCAACCACCTTAACACCCATAACCGAAGCCGTCAATGAAGACACGGAAGTAGATGAAGACACTCTCACCACCGAAGAAAAGCTGCGCAGGGTGGAGGACAGGCTCCGTCTTCGCCGTCTGGAGCAGCAAAGAGAGCTCGAAGCCGCTCAGCTCGAACTGCAGCAGCAAATGCAGGAGGAAGAGGAAGAACAGCAACACTAGCTGCTGCAGGTCAAGAAGCAGTTGGAGGAGCTGAGACAAGCAAAGCAAAGAAGATTGAACTCCACTGGTTCTAGAGCTGCGAAGCTCCGAGAAGAACTTGAGAAGGCCAAGAAACAAGTTGCTCAACTCCAAGCTGAACTCAACGACCCAGTTGCCTTCGCCAGCGCAGGGACAAACTACATTTCCACATCGAAAACTGGTTTCCAAGTGCTGCATACACGTCCCATTGATCGTACTTGCCCTCTCTCAGAAAGTCTTCAATTGGCAAGATGGCCGCCTTCATACAAGCCTATCTCTCTGCCAAGATACAATGGCCTCACCGACCCCAAGCAATTCCTCATGAGCTATGAAGCTGCAATAGCTTCGGCAGGGGGAGATGACGTGGTACTGGCAAAATCTTTCATCATCGTCTGCGATGGCACCGCAATGAACTGGTACACCAAGCTCCCAGGATTATCTATCACCAGCTGGTATGACCTGAAAAGAGAGTTGATCAAGAATTTCAGCATTATGGGAGACCAAGCATTATCATATGCAGAGCTAACCTTACATCAACAGCCGAAGGAGTCTCTGGATGACTACTTTCACAGGTTTGTGGGACTCAGATCTCAGGCTCCTCATATTCCTGATGAAGCCGCCAAATTTGTAGCTATACAGGGGCTTCGGCCAGGTCCTTTCGCCCAACATATTGCAAGGGAAACACCAGCAACCCTTGGAGATCTCTATGAAGAGTTCAAAAAATACTGTCGATCCGACAATGACAACCGAATGCGTATTGCCAGAGAAGCCGTCCTGAAAAACCAATACGATTCCCAAAACAAGCAGCATCATTACAGCCAAAACCACTACCAAAACTACCCATCCCAAACCATCATGAATGTGGAGAGCCCACCTTCGCTTCCACAGAACAATCCTACTTACTCAGAAAATCAACACCAGAGCCAAAGAAACGAACCTACTCAAAGAGGTAGAAAAGCCGGCAAAGGCCGAGGAAGAGGAAGAGGTCCACCATCGGGACCAGAACTGTTTTGTCAATACCATGGCAAAAATCATACCCATGGCACAGAGCAGTGCCGAGACATCAAAAGAACCATCGACAAGCTGAAAGCAGACAAAATCCAAGCAACCCAAACGAAGCCATCCTCGGCTTCGCACCCAAACACCCAAACCCAACCACAAACCTAAGCTATCCAACCATATTGCCCAGTTTATCCCTCCCTAACCTCAAATTTTGTGCATCCCACAATGGCGATGGCGACTCAATTTTCGCCTTCGCCGCAAATATTCCAACACTACTACCCACAAGCCATGTACCCACAATTCTACACTCAAAACCAACAGCCTATACCAAACAAAGACATCAAGGTGGAGGAATTACCACCACCACCCTCACCACCTCAAAAACAGCAAGATCACAATCCAGCAAACCCCTTGCCCAGTTATGGCCTCATCATGCCTATAACTGGAGGATCCTCACTTGCCTTCGAGACAAAGAAGCAGAGAAAGAGTTACTTTCGCCAGGTCAACAACATTTCAGTTGACGGTCCATACAAGAAATCGAAATGGTCTCACATGCCAATTACCTTCACTGAAGAAGATCTCAAACTCCACAACTTTCCACACAATGATGCAATGTCAATCGAAGCCAATATTGCCGGCTGGAGAATTGGGAAAGTGCTAGTAGATACAGGCAGCTCAGCGGACATCATCTTGGCAAAAACTCTCAGATCGATGACCAACATCAACCTAGATAACTTGGAGCCATCTGACACACCTTTGGTTGGCTTCGGGGGGAAGCGCACCGCAACATTGGGGAAAATCACATTGCCAGTATCCTTTGGCGACACATCAAATGCAAGAACAGAGTTCATTACCTTCGACGTCGTTGACATGTTCTTCGACTACAATGTTATCTTCGGCAGGGGAGTTATAAATGCCTTCGACATCATCATAAGACAAGCTTTCTTATGTATGAAAATGCCAGCTCTCAAAGGGGTCATCACCGTCTATGGTGACCAAACAGAGGCAAGAAGAATTGGCATACCCCAGGACAGCGAAAGGTTCATGTCCTCAAAGAAAGTGATCCCTTTTACCCAGAGGAGAAGCCAATTGCTGACAAAAGCAGCCAGAGTATGCAAGGTGCAGCAGAAACAAAAGAAGTGCAATTGCAACCTGATGTCTTCGACAAAAAAGTTATAATAGGCTCAGATCTTGAGCCAGATGAAGAAGAAAGACTCATCGAGTTCTTGAGAAACAATAAAGATGTCTTCGCTTGGTCAAGCAAAGATTTGCCAGGTGTTGACAGGAGCATAATTGAACACAAACTCGCAATTAGCCCTGACATGAGACCGAAGAAGCAAAAACTGAGAAAAATGTCCGAAGAAAATTGAGCGCAGTCAAGGCTGAAGTGCAAAGGCTGCTTGATGCAAAAGTTATACGCGAAGTTCAATATCCCAAGTGGTTAGCAAACACTGTGCCTGTGAAAAAGAAAAATGGCAAGTGGAGAATGTGCATCGATTTCACCGATCTCAACAAAGCATGTCCCAAGGATGATTTCCCCCTCCCAAGAATTGATAAAATCATTGATCAAGCTGCTGCAAAGTGAGATGATGTCTCTGCTAGATTGCTTCTCCGGTTATCATCAGATATGGATGAAGAAAGAGGATGAAGAAAAAACCAGCTTCATCACTCCAGTCGGCACCTTTTGCTTCATCAGAATGCCTGAGGGGCTTCGCAACGCTGGTACCACTTTCTGTCGCATGTCAAGTACCGTATTCAAAGAGGAACTCTTCAAAACTATTCTGGCATATGTCGATGACATCTTGGTCAAGAGTGTGAAAAGGCAAGATCACATCTCAGATTTGGCAGTTGCCTTCGCAAGAATGAGACAGGCTGGACTCAAACTTAACCCAGAGAAATTTGTCTTCGGAGTAACCAAGGGGAAGATACTCGGCTGTCTCGTTTTAGCAAATGAGATCGAAGCCAACCCTGATAAAATTAATGCAATACTCAACATGGAAGAGCCCAAATGCATTAGAGATGTGCAGAAACTCTCTGGCAGAATCGCAGCACTAAACAGATTTATTGCAAAGGCAGCTGAACGCAGTTTACCCTTCTTTGCAACTCTCAGAAATGCATCAAAGTTTGAATGGGGAGAAGAGCAGTCGAAGGCATTCTATGAACTAAGACAATATCTGATGCAGCTCACGAAGCTGACAACACCAGACCCGAAGGCACCTTTACTCGTATACATTGCAGTTTCGCAATCAGCTGTCAGTGCTGCACTCATTGTGGAGAAGCTGGTTGAAGGCAGAAATATACAGCAGCCGGTATATTATGTTTCTGAGGCACTAGCAGGGTCGAAGCTGTTCTACACTGAGATTGAGAAAATGATCTATGCCGTGGTAATGGCATCCAGAAAGCTAAGGCATTATTTTGAAGGGCAAACCATCAAAGTACTTACAGATCAACCCTTAAAAGAATTATTGAGCAACAAAGAAGCCTCCGTAAGAATACGCAAATGGGCTGCAGAGCTATCTGAATATGTGGTCGACTTCGAGCGAAGAACAGCAGTTAAATCGCAAGTCTTGGCTGATTTCATAGTCGAGTGGACATCACCTTCGGCACAAACTCTGATCAGAGAAGAAAGCTGGCTAGTACACAGTGACGGCGCTTGGGGGGGGCAAAGGAGCTGGCATCGCAGCGATTGTGCAATCGCCTTCGGGTGTTAAGATGAGATATGCAGCGAACCTAGATTTCTGCAAAAATAGTGACAGAAGTACGAACAATGTTGCTGAATATGAAGCCGTCTTACTGGGGCTCAGAAAGGCGAAGGCGCTAGGGGCTCAGCGCTTCGTTGTAAAAACTGACTCGAAGGTGGTAGCAGACCACATTGAAAAAGAAAGCGTTGCAAAGCAACCCGAGCTGATCAAATACCTAAATACAGTCCGATCAATGGAGAAAAAGTTCAAAGGCTTCACAATAGAATACATTCCAAGGGCAAAAAACGAAGAAGCTGATGCATTGGCCAAGGCAGCAGCAAAGGGGGACAAGTTGCCACCCGATGTCTTCTTCCAGACACTGACAGTGCCTTCGATCAAAGAACTCGATGAGCAACCACACTTTATCAATGCAATAAATTCAGAAGATTGGCGATCTTCCATAATGGCATATCTCAGGGGATACTATTGTTGACGTCCAAAAAGTCAGGCGTTGACTCTCGGAAATTAACACTGTGGCCTGGAAGATTTGCTTCACTTCAGCACAGGTCCAAAATCTCGAGGTTCGTGGCGTGCCAGTCAATTTGACCTGAAATTGACAAGGTAAAGTTTAATCAGTAAACAACAAGGAACTCATCGGCCAAGGCCCCGATTTGTCCCAACAGATCGGATCAATGTAAAACAATAGTCCGATTTGAGAGCATAAACCATCGGCTATGAGTCCGATTTGTAAAGATGTAACAAGTATTAAAACGGACCATCGGCTATGAAAAACCGAATCGTGAGAAAATGACATTAATTTAAACCATCGACTGTGGAAGCCAAATCGGAGATAAACCTGATCTAAACATTTTTTCTAATATATATCTCTCCAAAGGCGATAAACAAACTGAATCGTATGTCACTAACGATCGGATCGATTGCGAGACAGCGTCGCTAGCAGGGCACCAACTAGTTTGTTTATTCCGATAGATCGATATATATCAAAGAACGTGTTTAAACAGATTTATTTGTAACTTGCAAATTAGATCTAAATCAGCTATATAAGCAATAAGAACAGATCTATTATCAAACTTGAATTGATGATATAAACGGAATAGATCTATCACAGATGTAAGCCGATAAGATAAAACCAACAAGATACGGTAAAGGGTGAGCAATCTAAACGAAGAAGGGCGATACGCCTCAATCTAAAGCCTAGAATAACTCGATAAATTGGTGAATTAACTAAACGAAGAAGGGCGATACGCCTCAATCTAAAGCCTAGATTAATTCGATAAGGGTGTCGGACTTACAGACAAACCGGAGGTCAAGATGATGCAGCCCTGCTTGCTGAAGAACTCGACGAAAAGGGTTTTGGGTGGCACGTTAGGCCAAAAGTTGTGTTTGATTGAATGGTTGTGTGAACATTTTTTACAATGGCGCAGGGTTTATATTTATACCCTGGAAATCTAACTAAAACTTGCCGGCTACGACAATATCTCTAATTTATTTAAAGCAATCTAATCTTAAACTACTAAAACTATTACAATACTTGATGCGCAATCTGGCCCTGAAGAAGCTTCCAGATGCCTTCCTCTTGGTTGGTCGTACACGCTCCGGCCTCCTTTATCTCGTGTCCAATCAAGACTCCTATCGGAGGAACTCCGATCAGAATCGGACATCTCCCAGAATCGGACTCGGCCTTTATCTGGACTTTTATCATACACACGCTCAACCGAGTCAAAATCTGGTGTCAACACATGCCCCCCAATTTTGGGATAAAATATTATTTTGTTCCAAAATTCTTCCAAGCAATGATGACCCTGGCAGCGAACAGCATATGGAAACCCACACCCTTTACTGCTGCAATCCTCGAATCTCGTGCGGATACGACGCCGTGGCCTTCGGGTGGTTCCTTCTCCCATATGCCTATAAAACGCAGACCTGAACCGTCGTCTTCCTCAACTCGCATCTGCTCGCACGTCCGCCATTGCCATCCTTGCAAGACCTCGCCCGGCGAACATCTGACCTCCAAGCTTCAACTTTTCGCCACGAATCAGGTAAAGAACTATCCCGCATATGATTCATATCACGCATCTGTGTTTTAATGCATCCTTTTGCAATCTCTTAGATTTTTCCCTCTTCGCATCACTGTTCACTGTAGATCTATTTCTTTTAACAATGGCGGCTCCTCTTGATAAGGCAAACACCGACCAAGTTCCTGAGGTAAAAATTACTTAAAATCTCCATTTAATCTCTGCATTTCCCTTCCAGAACTATTTACGAGCCTCTAATTCCTGTATTTATCATTTTATTTCTCCTATTGTAGCATCTTAAGAACAATTGGTCATCCCTGTCTCCCATGTCGAGGCCGGGTACTATCTGGGTCCGATGGGTGATCCCGATCCGACGGACCTCATCAATATGGAATCGGAAAGACTCCCTTTCAAAGGATCAGATTTGCAAGTCACCGATTGGACCGGCTCCTTCCGATCGTGGCCTGGCAGCGTTCCAGGATGGAGGAACTGGTTTCTCAGAATGCAAGCCGCCAAATCGGCTTTTTGGGATGAAAAGAACATAAACCAATGCCTTACTCTATCTCTCGCTGATATGGCCAAAAATGAAAACCTTCTCATGCTGACCGGCCTCGACACCATAGACAATTCCAACCCCAGGTCACTTATTCGTGATTTGGAATACAAATTGGTCGGCGCAGGCTCCAAAAGCTGGAAGAAATATATCACCGATCACAACAAAACCGGCACAGTTGGAGACAGAGAGCACGCAGCTTTTCTTAATATGTGGCTAGAGAGATTTGTATTCTGCGGACCGACCCTTGGTGCCACATCAAACATGCAACCGATTGCAGAAGCTTTAGCTCGTGGCGGATCGGTGCCACTTGGACGTCTCCTTCTTGGTGCAGTTTATCATCTGCTTCAGCAAGTATCGGTCAAGCTATCGGAAGGCCAGGCAGTTGGACATATCGGAGGCCCTTGGTGGTTTATCCAATTATGGCTACATACCCAACTCCGATCTGCCCTTCAGCCTAACTTCAAGGATCATCAGTTCCCAAACTATTATACAGAAGAAGAAGATGTATCCTATCGCCGATGCACATCATTCGGAGAGGCAGCATCATCGTGCTTTGGGTCAAGGCTCGACGCAAAAGATATGGCCACCTATTTTGAAAGCTTCTACCATGGGATTGCATCAGAGCATTTTGATTATTTTGCCTACGCCGATCCCGATCGCAGTTATGAGCTGCCCTTATTTAACATCCAAAATGATCTTGCAACGATCATGCCGATTCTGAAATCCTTCATTACACCGGCCATCCTCGGAAGCAACATTGCATTCGGCCGCAAAAACTCCTCCTATGAATTTTACAATCCATCAGTAGCAGCTCGTCAATTGGGCTTTGGTCAACTCCCGATCGGCCTTTATTTCTCCAATAAGATAAAGCACAGAGAATCGGTCTCAACATCCCTGGAGATGGATAGGATCTTATCACTTGCCCCCGAAGCCAATTTCGAAATAACAGAATGGCTATGCACCAGCTTCTCATCAAGGATTTACAGAAATTGGTGGAAAGAATTGCGCCTTCACATATTCAGACTCCCGGCCATCACCTTTTGTACTCTTATAGACTCCGATTTTGAAGCCATGGAAAATCCTGTAAGTTGAATTCTTCCCATTCATCCATCTTTTAAACAAACTGTCTATAATTTGAATCCCATCCTTTAACAGCCAGTTGAAGAGAATGTACCAGTGGTGAGCATCAGCGGCAAACCGATCCAATATGCCATCAGGACTCCGTATCCAAGGATCGGTTCTACCGCCCCATCTTTAAAGGAAATCATGGATGGCAAAGGCAAGAGAAAAACCGCCCCCACTAAAATCCCTGAACCAAAGAAGCTGAAGAAAAGCCAACTGGTACGATTTTCTTATCTTTCCGATTCTTGTTTCCGATTCACATCTTAAACAAATAACTTTCCCATGCAGCCCCTTGGAAAAATCATTGGTCAGTCGACTTCCAAAGCTGCCGAGGAAACCGCACAGAAAGCCGCCGAGGGCGCAAAGATGCTAGTTGATGCAATATCGGTAACAATCCGATGTTTTCTATATTTATTTTTCTTTAGCTTAAATCGGCAATAATAATTCTTCCTTTTCAGCAAACAAATATCATATTGCCTGATCCTCAACCAGCTCCAGCACAAAACATATAAGCAGAATCGGTTCAACAGGTAAATTTAATCCAATTATCATTTTTTTCTTCAAATTTATACGCTTGAACTAACCGATTCAACCTGTAGACTGCCATTCTGCAACCAATCATCGAGGAACCAAGCACATCTGCTCAATCGGAGACCAACCGTCAACAAGCCGAAAAGACCATCCAATCGGAGATCATTTCAGGGCAACAAATCGAAGAAAATGTTGAATCGGAGGCCATCCCTGAACAACAGATCGGAGAATCAGCTACAAACACTCAATCGAAAGTACTCCCTGAACAGCCAACATTAATTTCACTAGTACCACCTCCGATTGAACTGCCTCAACCACTTCAAATAGCTGTTCCTGTCACAAGCATTGCCCAACCACAAGTAATCCCCGATTATGTCCGGGAAGGACAATTTAAACTGGTATCAATTTGCCGCCTCGTGTCAATATTTCTTTATTACAATAACATGTTTTATTAACACTCCTTTTCAGGCACACGATCCTTCGGCAATGAGCCTCACATCATTTGACCTGGACGCCATCATCGGAGAAGAGGAAGTCAGTTCCGCTCAATCATCTACAGCCATCGTCGATGAGGCCAAGACGAAACTTCAAGAAATGCTGAATCATTTGAACAAAAGCATCGTCATCCTGGTTGAAGATGCCGAACCGATACACCAAATCTTCAAGGAATTGAAGGGTCAACTGCCATCGGAGCTGGAGAACGCGATTATTCCTGCGGCTTTCATTGAAGGTCATCAACCCCAAATTTCTGCCGCTCGTCAAAGAATATCGGATCGGCTAGCTCAGCAAGACTTATCCAAGAAACGCGACGACGGCAAAGACGAACTGAAAACAATGCAAGCCCACATTAGAACTTTGGAAGCCGAACCAGCACGGCTAGAAGATCGGATGAAGCATCTCCAGGGTGTTGAAGCCGATCTACTCAAACGGCTTGAAGAAGTCCGCAAGGAGATGTCGGAAACCCAAGATGAACTCAACCAAATTCCAGCTTCCATCAAATCGGCACGAGAGAATTTGAACAAACGCTTGGAGGAAGTACGTCAAATTCACAAAAGCATCAAGAACATCCCCGGCTCCGATGTGGAAGATTTGGAAGAAATCAAGAAGATTGACAGCATTCGGTTGAGCGCGATTGAAGCGATCCGCAAGTTTCTGTAATGTTTAAACTCTAAGCTATGCTGCTCCGATGACAGTGATCATCGTTGAACCTAAGTGATTCCGACGAGATCGATCGTCGATGAACATCCATTTTGTGTAAATATTTTTGCCCTTAAGGCGATACATATCGTATCGGCTATCTTAGACGATATCATTTAGATCATCGGCTTTAAGAATCAATCCAAATGCTTGGATAATATTTCTTCAAATATTTTCCGTTAAGCGCCTTTGAAAACTCTTCTCCCTCCAACGTTTCCAAAATATATGCATTTCCTGGAACGCACCGATTTACACGATAGGGACCCTCCCAATTAGGCGACCATTTTCCAAACTTAGAACTTTTAGTCCCAATCGGCAAAATCAGCTTCCAAACCAATTCTCCTTCGATGAACTCTTTTGGCTTAACCTTTTTATCATAATACCTAGCAATACGTGCCTTATTATTTTCAATATTTTCCAATGCTCTTAATCGGGTTTCAGCCAAATCATCCAACTCAAAATTCATCAAACTTTTATACTCATCGGCAGTCAAGTTTCCTTGTTCCGATATTCGTCTTGATCCGATTTTGATCTCCCAAGGCAAAACAGCTTCATGCCCATAAACCAAATGATATGGGGACAATTTAGTAGACCCATGACACGCCATGCGATATGCCCACAATGATTCGGTCAACGTTAGATGCCATCGTCTTGGTTGTTCATCAATCTTTCGCTTGATGATTTTGATAATACTTTTGTTTGATGCTTCTGCTTGACCATTGGCTTGCGCATAATAAGGAGAAGAATTCAATAATTTAATACCCATACTGGCAGCAAAATCTTGAAATTCATTAGACATAAACATAGTTCCCTGATCGGTTGTGATAGTTTGAGGAATACCAAACCGATATATAATATGTTCCTTGACGAATTCCACCATATTCTTGGAATCGGCAATCTTCAAAGGAATCGCTTCAACCCACTTAGTAAAATAATCAGTTGCCACCAATATGAATTTATGACCCTTGCTCGACGATGGATAAATCTGCCCGATCAAATCAATTCCCCATCCTCGAAAAGGCCACGCACTACTAGATTTTTCGTCTATTGCAAGGGTGAAAAAACGTGGCAATATATACCTATTGCAATGAAATCGTTGCAATAAATACTAATTGCCATGAAATCATTCCGTGGGATGCCATGGCAAGTAGTTGCGTGGTATAAACTTTGTGCCACATTTTTTTTGTTTTGTTGCTATAGTTGTAATTGCAATGCAAGTGAGGCGTTGCATTCGATAAGAGTTGCAATGACCCATGTCCTGGCAATAGTGGATATTGCCACACAATTAGGCATTGCATTAGTCATCATTTGCAACAACTAATACCGTGGCAATATAATCTTTTGCCACGACCATGGCTGCTCTTTTGCCACATATTTAGACATTGCATTAGAAAATACTTGCAACGGACGAAACCATGGCAATAGGCTCAATTGCAACGATCATTCTCTCCTTATTGCCACCACATATTTGGTGGCAACTCTGTCTTTTGCCTCGCGAATAATTCGTGGCATCTCTCTCTTTTGCCTCACTAATATTTCGTGGCAACTGGCTCTTTTGCCTCCCTAATATTTCGTGGCAACTGGCTCTTTTGCCTCACTAATATTTCGTGGCAATAGGCTCTTTTGCCTCGCTAACATTTGGTGGCAATGGTCTCTATTGCCTCGCATACATTTCATGGCAAGTGATTCTTTTGCCTCAAACATATCGTGGCAATTGCAGATATCACCATGGTAATATTACGTTCTGCTTTGGTTGGCTGCCTATAAAATATTTGATATTTATTTATACACATCTCTTTGCATACAATTGTGTAAAAAATATTTATGGAGCTCCCATGACTATGAAAGCGAATCATTAGCCATTTGAGCTTATGAAATATAAAAGTGACAATCCAATCAAATAGTTAGTAGAATAAGTTCATAACAATGACAATGAATACAATAAAAAATGTCTATGGAGTATTAAAATAGAAACTTGAATAGTGTTTCTTTGACAGTTTGTTCTTGTCCAGTTGGCCTTGCAAGCTTCAACTCCGAGCGCTCCACGCAACTTCTATTTAGCTTCGTGCTGATCATGATGAGAAAATTGCATTAGCATCCGATAGTAAAAAAATTGTAATGATAATGATGACAAAGTACTCCAAAAGTATTTCTATATAGGCTACTAAAAGAAGCAGGGATGTAGAGTAAGCAACTTGTAAAGAACCCTACCAAATTTTTGGTACTGCTAAAAACATTGTATGCACAGGACGAGCAACTATTATTGGTACTCATACTGAAAACTCCAAGGCATAGCAAATTTCAGTACTACATGGCAACGGGTAATAAAACGTAATCAAACAAAATGAAAGATTATAAAAAACTTCAATGGTGTGAACTTTCATTCATGTGCAGGCAGCAGGCTTTAATTTCATTCGTCACACCCGAGCTGCATTAGTATTCGTCTTTATATAAAGGCGCTGGATAGAACATCAGATATGAGGAGAACACATCTAAACTGAGGATGTTAATGCTATTAACATGATAGTATGCAATTATTCAAATTTTGCTATCTTTTTTCAGTCATGGATGAATCTTTAACTCCTTATATGCCTCAATACATGCGAACAAAAAAGGTATACATGACAATACAAGATATGCCACAGGTCATAAGCATGATTATTTATCAGCAATAATTAAAGAGGTATTTTTATCAAGTAAAATATGAAATCATTTTGAATCCTTGGACACATACACCTAGAAAGAGAATAATAATTAGGTGCCAACATATTTTAGCTCTGACGCTATCAATAATCCAATGACTTAATTATTGACCTTTGTGATGCAAGATTAACAAATTTGAAACAATATCTAAGCAAACTATGCAATTCGACGGAACAAAGCCAATTCTTTGAACTAATATGGAGCTCAATTGTGCAAATCGAAAGAATAACAATGAGACCAGTAAGCAAGCAAACTAAAAGGATTTAAAAAGTTGGCCATGTGCCATTTCCTGCACAGGTTGCAGCGACTCTAGATAGGCATTTGGGTGCATGGCTAGGTCCCTGCTCATACTTTAGAACACTAAATGGCCATGCGTGCATATGTATGACACGGCGTTTTAAGCAATGCAGCACGCTGAACTCAAGACCGAAGCAGCGCCCAGCAGTATGGCGAGACTGAAACATGGTGGAGGAAGCAAACTTACGTGGACCGAAAATTGAAAATGAATTCAGTCCCCATCCATGTCAACAGGATTAGGGTTCTTGTTCTTGACGACTTTGGCGGCGATCCTAGGAGATGTCGGCATGTTCCTCGTCATCTCTCGCCTAGATGAATCGGCCTGACGACTGCGGCGTCCGTCGTCGTAGGAGACGGCGCTGACGACTGCGGCGCCCGTCGTCGTAGGAGACGGCGGCCTGGTCCTCGTCATCTTGGGGAGGGCGAGGAAGGAAGAAGCGGCCAGAAAAGAAGAAGACCGGCCGCCGGCTTCACTACGATATTAGATTGGTTTGCGTGACTTTAGGGGCTGGCGCTGCTGTTTCCTTGGGAGATTAGATGGAAAGTTGCGAAAATTTGGGGCGGCAGGTTCGGCCTGACGCACGCCACCCTCGCGCATGCGGGCGCGGCCAGTCTCGCGCACTGGGCGGCCAGGGGCTGCGGGCAGGTCCGTCCGGCCAGGGGCATGGTGAGATGTGTTGTCCAATACGACAACGAATTAGTCAATGTTTCGTACGTGAGATCTTCTCCCTCTCGTGTCTAGCAATATCTAAGGTGATTAGTATTTTAGTTTATGTTTTTGATTGATAAGCGAATTCAATGTAACCTTTGTTTCATATGCTTATTTATATGGAAAAAGTTAATTTAAATTTTTAGTAACTAATAAACTTTATTGAGAATTTTAATGGATTTCTCCTAATTGTTTGAACTAGTTCAAGCTTGCACTACTTGTGTTGTACATGGGATATTAATGTAAGAACAAAATTCATGTATGAGTACACGGATACACTTTAAATCATATTGATGGAAGAGAACATACACGTATACCAAACCACGTGCATCATGCTATAAATTATCTGGAAACGTTTTGTCAAGAAAATAAAAAAGTTAAAATTTTATCAATGGTGGGTAATTTTACCCCAACTCCATGAGGATGTTTATATTGAGGGTTTTTGGAGCACCTCTTGAGGAGCTCCAAGAAAAACCTGGAGTTGGCCCCCAACTCCATGTTTTTCCCGGAGTTGGAGTTCCTGCAGCTGGACGCGTTTGGCATGAAAAAAATTGGAGTTGTTGGAGCGGAGCTAATTTCTTGGAGTTGGAGCTGTGCCAAACACGCCCTTAGTGTTCATACGGCAAGACATCTCCATAATCTCACTCTTATGACTAGCATGATTCATGATGATTAGTAGTTAACTTTATCTTTTTGACATGTCAATTACATATGACTGGAATTTCACATGTTTCATATGTAAACGATTTACTTATAATCTTTTGTCAGTTGTACAATATTTATGAATTTAAGTATATTTCTTGCCTTTTACCAGAACATCACTAAGTTTGAACTAAATGCCGCACAATCTACTAGAAATAATATATATATTATATAAGCGGCAAAAAATAGTCAAAAATATATTACTACCAAATGTTTGGTGAAAAATATATTTCTTTTTGAATAAGTGAAAATATATTTTGAAACGGCCAAAAGCATACTTTAGAAGTGAAAAAAATCCAACAAAACATTGCGTGGTGTAGGAGTCGAACCTGCAACCCTACACCCATTGCCAAACTTTCTAACCATTGAGCCACTTAGGCGCTGTTTAATTGTGGCAAATTTCGCAACTTTTTAGTATTCACTCATCACATTAAATGTTTGGACACTAATTAGGAGTATTAAATGTGAATATAAAAGGAACTACCACAAAAAATTTCAACCTAATTGGATCAAAGGTGTGGCCTTTAGAATTTGTTTAAAGTTTATCAGTTTTAATATAAAAGGAATGCATCACTCACTCATTCGCAAGCAATGATGTGGTGCAGTAGTAAGGAAGCTCCACGCGAAGCAAGAGGTCACGGGTTCGAATCATAGAGTAGAGAATGCAACAAGTGGAAAAAATTGTGTCCTTAGAGGTTAGATGATGCCCGGTTCTTGGGGGGTGGCTCCCATGTGACAAATTTTTTTTGCATCCATTTAACATTTTTAATTGCTTTTTTAATTTCCGTTTTTGAAATAAAAAACCGGCAGTGAAAATCGTTTTCACAGCCGGTTTTAAAATACCGACTGTGAAAAGCCGATTTTCAGCGTTATTTTTGAAAACCAGCTGTGATAGGCCCAACCGAACCGGCTGTGATAAACCCTGTGTAGTAGTGTTAGACAACGTTGTGCTACAGTAAACAATCTTTAATGATAGATTAATTAGGCTTAATAGATTTGTTTCATGATTTAATGTCCATCCGTGTAATTAGTTTTATAATTAGATCATGTTTTATAATTGCTACAGTAATTTTCGCAACTTTCTCACCACAACTAAACAAGGCCTTAAGTCAACTCAGTTTTGATTGATGATTCTACGAATCGAACAAGCAACATTTTGCTTGTGCCCATTGTCCATAACCATTGAACCCTTCGAGTAACATTGTTATGTGTTAGCGATCAAAATTGGCAAGGAATAGTTTCTACAGACCGGTGTAACCGGTTTGTTACACTGTGCTGCGTCTGACAACGCAAACCGGTGGAACCGGATTTGGAAACCGGTGGAACCGGTTTTCCCCGAGTTGTAATAGATTTGGACTCTTTTTGTAGATCCGAATTGTATTTGGACTTTTCTTGCGGGGCAAGACTTCCCCACCCTATAAATATAAAGGGTTGCGGCCGATTGAGTATCATCCAATCGATCAAACACAATTTATCTTTTATTTGTCCTTACTTTTTGCTTTTACTTTATGTTTCTCAAACCCTAGCTCATCCAGACCCTAATTGCTGTTTTTCCTTCGTCTCCACGGCGATTGAGGACGTTCTAGGTGGCCTGACCGATCCTAGAACAACCCAAGGCGCGCACACCCTGACGGGGTCCCTCCCGGGCGTGCGTTCGTTGGTCTTCGCAGGAAACCCTAGCAAACCGGTTTCACTGGTTTCTGCGCAGTCAGATCTGCATCTTGCGATTCCGCGCGTGTGAGTGTTTAGCGCGGCGCGTTACGTTTTAGCGTCAACATTATGCTTGCCGAAGAAATTATTTATATACTGTGAGCGTAGCAATCCAATTTTTAAACGGCTGGCCTTCTTCCAATCCGATAGCATCTCTCCTCTCGTACATCCCGACGCATCTTTGTTTCGTTCCCCCGGGCCTGTTTCTTTACTGTGTTGTATATAGCTTTGCATCCTGGATCCAGCAGGGAGCCCGCGTCAGCCCGGTCGCATGCAAGGGCAGGCAGCGCTCGCCCGGCCCGTCCGCCACAGCGGAGCCCGCGTCAACCCGGCCGCATGCGAGGGCACGCAGCAAGCCAGCGTGAGCCCGGCCGTCCGTCCCGTCCGTGCTGCCTGCCTGCCTCTTTCTTGGCTCGTTGGATCTCATCTGCTCGTCTCATGCCCTTCGGTCGCGACGCGGGCCCGAGCGCGACACCGGCAACCCGCAACTACAGACTGTTGCGCCGCCGCCGCGCCTGCACTGCGCGAGGAATGAACACGACCGTGTTCACTTGGCAGTTGAAAAATTTTTGCAAAAAGGAATCTTTCTTGCATGGAGTACTAAATGAAGTCTATTTGCAAAACCTTTCACGGATGAGCGTAACTTTTCGAGACGAATCTAATGAGCCTAATTAATCCATGATTTGCTACAGTAATGCTACAGTAATCATCCTCTAATCGTGCGGTCAAAGGTCTCATTAGATTCGTCTCGCGAATTTACCAGGGGTTGTGGAGGTAGTTTTGTAAACTGACTTTATTTAATACCCCTAATTAGTGGTCAAAGGAGGGTGAAAAAAATTTCACCCTCCATAGTATTGTATGAGCCAACAGCCGCCCAGGCCCAGCCGATGGGAGTGCCCCAGGTTGCGCTGCTCTTCTCACTACCAGAGAACCCGCCATCCATCCACCGTAATCGGTCACGGATGGAAAGGACCCGGTACCAATGGAAGCATTGGTACCGGGTCCAACGGCCAATAATTCTGCGAGCTCATTGGTACCGGGTGGTGGCACCACCTGGTACCTATATGGCCACATTGGTACCGGTTGGTGTCACCACCCGGTACCAATGAGCCTCGGGGCCTTTGGTACCGGTTGGTGACACCAACCGGTACCAATGTGACCCCCTTTGGTACCGGATGGTGCCACCAACCGGTACCAAAGGGGCTCTGCGTATAAGGCCCCTTCTTCCTCCCCCAGCCCGAGCCATGGCTCATTTCTTCATCCTCCATTGAGCTCGGGTTGGGGAGCTCATGCCCGATTTTTTCATAACTTTTGGAGATTTTGCAAACCAAGTCCGCTAGAAGGTTAGCAACTTCATCCTCTCTCTTTTGACGTTTAGTATGGTCTATTTCATGCTCTATGTTTTGAGTAATTTGTGTTTTGTAGAATGGATTGAAATAAGAGATTTTAGATTGAATCTTCATTTTTATTATGAATTTGTAATAGAGAATCAATATATAGTTAGTTGTTGCATGTGTAGAGATGATGCACAAATTTTTAGACATTGTTTAGATTTTTGGATTATTTGTTATTGATTATTGTTTGGAAATGATTATTAGTTATTGTTTTGAAATGATTATTAGTTATTGTTTAGAAATGAATGTGTTAGGATATTTTATAATTACATGCAAAATTTATTTATTATATGAATGAATGATTATTAGTTACTTGTTTAGAAATGATTACATGCAAAATTTATTTATTATATGAATGAATGTTGTCATTTGTGATTAATGCAGAGGATGTTTTACCATCAAGTGCTCCCAATGAAACAAAAATCAAAAGCTATTGCGGACCAACTATTTGGATTCATTATGGACCAAGTTATAAGTCCACTGGGAGAGTACCACCATGACGGAACCGCTATCGCTCAACTGGACTCCCTTTCCGCTCCTTCTTCTAGTTCTGCTCGTTAATTGTAAATAACTTTTAAATGCTCTAACTTTTGTATTGGCCGATCTCAAATGTTTATATGTGAATGTTCAAAAAAAATGCAATCAAAGTCGGGTCAAAATCAATTGACAATTGCGACGACTTCAATCTTATTGCGTGAAAGATCGTGTACGACATATGACGAGCAGACACGTAGACACGTAGATTTGTATATAACTAACCCAAATATCAAACATTTAAAAAAAATAACCAAAACAGCCTTTGGTACCGGTTGGTAACACCAACCGGTACCAAAGGCCCTCCCCCGCATGCCTACGCGGGGGGTCCTTTGGTACCGGTTGGTGTTACCAACCGGTACCAAAGGCTCCCTTTGGTACCGGTTCTGGACCCGGTACCAAAGGCCGCCCCCCTTTAGTCACGGTGTCGCGGTACCGGTTCCAGAACCGGTACCTATGAGGGTTACGAACCGTGACCGATGACGAGTTCTCCAGTAGTGTCTCGGCTGGGCCCAGAAGAAGCAGAGAAGAGGTCACGACTCACGCCAACAAACGAGGAGCAACAGCATAGCAGCAACCAGGTATAGCCTAAGCCTACAGGAGGAATTTTATTGTGACCTAAAATAAAAGGTAATGCTCACCATAAATGATGTTTCGATTTACATATAATGATCAATATTGCGTTGTGTTTTCGTCATTACACTGGGGGCACAGACAATATACAGATCAATTGAACAATGGCTAGGGACAGATACTATTGGGATTCATGAGTTCTACTGATAATCTTCCACGAAAAAATAGTTCTACTGACACTACCAGAGAACTCTCTATCCATCCTCCCTAATCGGTCACGGTTGGATTGGACCCGGTACCAATGGAAGCATTGGTACCGGGTCCAATCCCCAATAATTCTGCGCGCTCATTGGTACCAGGTGGTGGCACCACCCGGTACCTATGAGGCAACATTGGTACCGGCTGGTGTCACCACCCGGTACCAATGAGCCTCGGGGCCTTTGGTACCGGTTGGTGACACCAACCGGTACCAATGTGAGCCCCTTTGGTACCGGGTGGTGCCACCACCCGGTACCATAGGGGCTCTGCGTATAAGGCCCCTTCTTCCTCCCCCAGCCCGAGCCATGGCTCATTTCTTCATCCTCCATTGAGCTCGGGTTGGGGGAGCTCATGCCCGATTTTTCCATAACCTTTGGAGATTTTGCAAACCAAGTCCGCTAGAAGGTTAGCAACTTCATCCTCTCTCTTTTGACGTTTAGTATGGTCTATTTCATGCTCTATGTTTTGAGTAATTTGTGTTTTGTGGAATGGATTGAAATAAGAGATTTTAGATTGAATCTTCATTTTTATTATGAATTTGTAATAGAGAATCAATATATAGTTAGTTGTTGCATGTGTGGAGATGATGCACAAATTTTTAGACATTGTTTAGATTTTTGGATTCTTTGTAGAAACTTTAAATGATTTTCATATTTATGCTTATTATGATTTTTAGATATTAGAAATGATATTCATATTTAGGGTTATTAGGATTTTTAGAGATTATAAATGAAATTCATATTAGGCTTATTACGAAATTTAGAATTACATCTTTTTAGAGGCTTCAAATGACGTTGATATTTAGGGTTATTAGGATTTTTTGAGATTATAAATGATATTCTTATTTAGTTAGATTTTAAATTCAATTTTACTTCTCATGGTTGTCAATATCTTGAACTAAAACAATCCAACTCTTGGCATGCCTATGATGATATCAAATTTTACCTAGTTTTCTAGCTGGGTAACATATGATGACCTTGAGCTTGAGCTTGTATTGTATAGTTATGCTTCTCATGGTTGTCATCAAACCATGGGATACATCCATGCCCAAGCAACGAATCGGTTGTGATGGTTGGGCTGGGTGTGTCGCATGGTTCCATGCCTACCATGAACCAATTGTTTTTACCACCTGTAATGTTTCTTATGCTCCAAGTTTAAGGTCAAATGAAAGACAACATATCTGAGGCAAATCACTCCTTCAAATTTTTTTGAGATGAGCAAAAGTAAGACGTTGATGATTTTGGAATGTGGTTGTCGGCCATCGTGCCCTTGGTTTGTCGCAGGTTTTGGAAACCTCCCGATGCAGGGGAGGTGCTGTCGAAATTTTTAGAGATTATAAAAGATATTCTTATTAAGGCTTACTACGAACTTTAGAAATACATCTTTTTGGTGGCATCAAATGATGTTGATGTTTACGGTTATTAAGATTTTTAGAGATTATATATGATATTCTTATTTAGGTTTATTACGAACTTTAGAAATTGGGGATGAATTTTTCATTGTATTTTGTGAATAGATGAATCGGCAATGGATGTACAACGCGGATAGACGCTCATCTGACTTCATTAATGGCGTTCATCAATTCCTCGACGCGGCAGAGGCTAACTCGACCTCAGGTTTTATATGCTGTCCATGCAAGGTCTGTGAGAATAAGAAGGATTATCACATCTCGAAGAAGGTGGTCCACACACACTTGCTTATGAGTGGTTTCATGCTGAAGCGCCCCTGCCTAAGCAGAGACTAAATGTGATACAAATTATCAGTCCCAGGAGGCTGATACACATTTACTCAACAGTTGGTACAGAAACTCACAGCCCACGAGGAAGCGGGCACCTGATACAAACTAAGACTGCTAAAAGGTAAACTACGGCGGTGAGCCAAAGGATGAACCAAACTGGTTCGACTAAGGGATCAGAGTTCTGCGACAGCGAAGCCATCTTGGGCGGGACCAAACTCCACAGGCAAGCTGGGTGCGGAAGCGACCACCTATTCAGCGTCCTCAACAAAGTCCGGGTCTTCTTCTGGATTAACAACAACAAGGGTGAGTACAAAAGTACTCAACAAGTCCAACCACACCCACGGAGGGGTTAACACAGAATTATGCATATGATAAATCAAGGAATAAGGCTAAGGTTTAAATTTGCAATAAAGCTAATTTTTCTCATGCAATGGTTTAACAAGGAACAACTTTAGCAAAGCAAGCTCTTAAAACAAGACAATTAAGTGGGGGGGTTGATCCACAAAGGATCCATCTTTTAAGTGCTACCGGATTTTCCATCCGCCGTAGCTTTTGGCACAAAGCCGAACTCATTCCAAAACACACACTCCAAACCAATCCCAAAACCTTAGTATTGTGACCAAGCCATAACTCGCCCATAACCGTGGGCACGGCTATTCGAATAGATTGGGAAACTCTGCAGAGGTGTACACTTTCACCACAAGTAGGGTACCGCAACACGATCACCTTAGTGTCAGTGCGGATCCTATCGAAGTCATTACCCACCTTAGCCAAAACTGCCTAGCCATCACGAGAAAAACACCAAGGGGTTTATGTCACTAAGACGGCAACCATGTCACTAAGACGGCACTTGGTTTTCCCGCTGCACACCTGCCTCCAGACAACTAACAGTACGGCTAGTGGGATTTAGACTAAGCCCTTGCACCATACAAGAGTCGAGTGGTTGTACGAGTAAAGTGGGTTAGGCAAGATGACACATCACTTCGGTTTAAAACCGGACAAAATGGATATCTCCCAACATGCTTAACCACAAAGGTACAAGCCTCCTTAATGGCATTTCACAAAGTTATGCCCATCCATTTTATCCACACAGTTTTACTCTTTTCAAACCCAAAACCCAAAACCAAAACCAACTCACACAGTTGATCTTTTGATAAAACAAGTGTATAGTCATGGTTGAGTAAGGGTAACAAATCCTATGCATTCTAAACCTAAGCATTCTAGAAAGTTATCACCTAAACAGAGTAAATCATATTTAGTGATAACTGGGTGATCAAGGAATGTCATATCAATCAAGGAGTGGCTAACCAACCGGGTTTTGAACTAAAACAATGCAATTATCAAAGGCTTAATAGGTTGTGTTTATAAAACATGGGATAAACATGCATCAAAGGATGGGATTGGACTTGCCGTCAACAAAAGCTTCTGGGAGATCCTGCTCGCGGTACGGGTCCTCGGGGTCGGGCTCGCGGTACTCTCCTGCGTAGTCCTGCTCGCGGTACTGCTCCTCCTCGTTCACTCCGTCGTCTAGGGCACGATCAAACAAACATACAATAAGAAAACACATTCCTGAACCGATGAGTTGGAAACAGGAAATGACAAAATAAAATAGGAAACGAAGTTATATTGAGATGATTTGTGTAAAGCTTGGCCAGAATGGATATAAGATAGGCATGGTGAAGTTTGGTGGAAAACCGGAGTGATTTGGCGCATGAAATGACGAGTTAAGGGAGTATTAGGGCTTAAACAGGGGGTTTAGGACCTCTTTATAATTTTTATAAAGGGCCAGGGACCTATTTGTGAAGATCTTATAAGGTGGAAGGGCATGGTTGTGAATTGGAAAAGTGTATGGGGGGGTTTGGAAACAGCCAGGGGCATATATGGAAAGATTTGGAAAGCACAGGGGGTTTTCTGGAAATTTGGCAAACGGTGGAAGGGCTCTTTATGGATTCTGAAACTTGGCAGGGGGTTATTCGGAAAAGTGCCGGCGCCCTTCTTCTTTTCTACGCCGGCTCGAACAGGGGAAGGGGACGGCGGCTCGGGCGGCGGCGCTCGCCGGCGATTGCCGGCCTCCGGCCACGGAATCGGGGAAAGGGCGCGCGCGTGAGCATCAGCGGGCAACGGGGAAGCGATTCCCCCGCTTACCAAGGGCAGAGGGCAGGCGAGGCGGCGGCTCCACGTGAGGGCCGAGGCGTGGGCGAGCGGCGGCGGCGGCGGAGCTCTGGGCGGCGCTGCGCGGCGTGGGGAGCAAGGGAAGGCTTTGGGGGCTCGTGGGCGAGGAAGTGGAGGCGGTGGTGTGGCGAATTGAGCTCGGGGACGCGCCCTTTTATAGGCCGGGCCGAGGGGAGGGGTGGCCGGCGGCGTCGCGAGCTCCGGACGCCGGAGTTAAGGCGCGGGGTCCGGGTAGGCGGCGCACAGGGAGCAAGGACGACGCGTGCGCGGGGAGTTAGGCAGGGATGCTGGGCGGCAGCGGGCGGCGCGGCAAGGCGAGGACGAAGGACGGCCGGTCACAGGGGAAGTTCGGCCGGCGGTGCTGTGGTACGGCGGCGCGGCGCGGCTCGGGCGCGTTCGCGCGCGGGTGCGTGCGTGC
>CM014272.1:14400304-14434750 GCA_004135705.1 Alloteropsis semialata
GCTCGCCTCGTGGAGCCGGGCCGAGGCCGTGGGCATGTCGAGACGAGACGAGACGAGCGGTGCGGACGGACGGATGTGTTGTTGTGCTGTGATCGATTTTGCCACTTGTCAACGGGATTAATGGAAGAATCAATCACCTACCTTAAACGCTCACAGGAACGTGCCATATTTGATCCACGGGATTCTTGCCTTTCCTGCAGAGGCGTCCAGGTGCATCTCCCCTCCGCCAGGCAGCGCCTATAAAAGGAGGCCCTCCTCTACCCGGAGAGACACACCAACACAACCTCTCAGGTAGTCCTGCTTAGGAGACCTCTCTCTCTTCTCCCTCATTGTTTTTGTTGCACCGCTTGCCTCTCCATCGCTAGCATCGCACACGGTTCTAGCGAGAGTAGAGCCTCCAGAACCTCGACTGGCGTGAGATCCTACTCGGGACAGCCAGGCGATAAGGTTTTTGGGGAGCGTCTTCACGCGACTGCTCGAGTTCGTCTACTTCGTCTACCTCCTGGTGGCCTGTACGACTACGTCCACTACTTCCTGGTGCCGTTCGAGGGACGGCACTGCACTAACTCGTCACTGCATCGCTTTCGTACGGCTATATCGAACAAGGTCAACCAATTAGTATGACTAATCCAATTAAGAACGGCGAAGTCACTGCGTCCGGCAGTGGCCCAGTCTCAGGGTACATTCTGAACCTTGTCTGGTTCCTTGCTTTGTTCTTGTTTAATATGAAATTGAACTTGAACACGTGCACATACCATGTTCTCACTGGTTCACTAACTATTATTATGATTTACATGCTTTTATTCGGAACTAAAATATGTCGAATGATGCCTATATTTCTAACACCCACATGTATATGTAACTTGCAGTCATTATTCTACCACAATGGCACTAGATGGCCATACAAAAAGACATGGCACAAATACTCATTCTGGTCATTCTTTATGTATCCGAATTGGGTTATTAATGTTTTCTCAAAAAAAAAGAATTGGGTTATTAATGTCCTATATTTTAATCCTTCAATGCGAATTGGCTTTATTGCGGTGTCATAGTCACATGCATCCGCATGTTTTGTCCCGAATGATTTACTTTATTTACTTAGTTAAATACAATGTGCTCCTACCCTTTCTATATATATCAACCACTGCATCGGCGGACACACCACTCCTCTCTGTTTGATGGATCTCAGCTCGATCAATGCAAAGAGTCAGTGATATATGACGCCACTATGGTGGCACAAGCAACTGGCCCCACTGCGTTGACTAATAACGATCAAAGCAGAACATTACATGAAGCCTCTACAATTTCAGCCTCATCATTATTTTTTGCACTAGTGCATGCCTTTTTCAGCATAAAACTGAATAGATAAACACAGTCCCATTTGCTGGTAGGAGACAGCAACAAGGGACACTCAAGGAAATTCGCTAGTGTGCTGCATAACTAATTGTTCCACATGTTTATAAAGCAAGTCACATAGCAATATTTAGGGAAGCACACCTAGCGGATTTCACATTAGACGACCCATTCACACTAATTGTTCACACAGTAAGTATTTACCTTCACCTGCCACCTGACTTCAAGTATCACGTGACTTGTGCATGAGGGAAGGCACAGTGTGGCGCCATCGCCCTCTCATATATAGCTCTAGCAATATATATATCTGATTATCAATCAGATAAATTTGTTCACGATGGCTTCCAAACAGACATGTCCAAACCTTTTAGTGCACATATCTTTCACACGCCGTCTTGAGATATTAAGCTGGCTCCGATGCTGCTTTGTAGACCTCAATCAATAATAGCAACAAGGGAAAATGTCTTCTTGTTTTTCGAATAAATCATATCAACCTAATGTAAACATTCGTTCATAAAGTTTTCAATTTACCTCTGCAATTTTTATAAAACAATGATCGCATGAAAAATACCAATACACCTGACATGCCCTGCGCTTGGGTAAATAGAAGTACTGCAGCATCATGCTTGATTGAAGTCCAAATTTGCAGAATGATATTTTCTCAGAATTTAATAAGGGTATAGGGATGAACTAAAACGTAAAATTGGACAGATGTGTCTGTCACCTCTGGTCATATAAATTTGTAACATGGGAATGAAGTAAGGTTCTCGGGGCAGCAAATCGTGAGGTCAGCATGGGTAATGTGAACAGTGTTGTCGCCGACGATCACCGGCGGCGAGGGTCACAGGAAAACCATGTGTTACCCTTTTTCCATATCTATGCGTATGGGACTGCAGTAAAAACAGTTATAGGCTTAGCTAGTATTTGTTGCATCATTAGATTGTGTTGACGCTTTTCCTGGTCAACACACCGAGATATGCGTTAGAACGCGCGGATCCGCAACGGATCGAACACCTGCAGCAGGCCCAGACAAAACCGGTGAAACCGGTTTGGGAATCCGGTGAAACCGGTTTCCTAGGGTTCGCTGCGCGAACCTACGAACGCCGGCACGGGAGGGACCCCGTCAGGGTAGGCGTGCGTAGGGTTGTTCTGAGGTCGGCAGGCCACTCAGAACGCCGTCGAACGCCGTAGAGACGAAGCACGAACAGCAGGAAGAGTTGGAAAAGTTAGGGTTTGAAAGGGATAAAAAGTAAAGGTAATTTGTATTTGATCGATTGGATAAACCCTCAATCGGCCGTGGCCCTTTATATTTATAGGGTGGGGAGGTCTTGCCCCGCAAGGAAAGCCCTATTACAACTCGGACCCACAAAAGAATCCAATTCTACTAGGACTCGTGGAAAACCGGTTCCACCGGTTTCCAAATCCGGTTCCACCGGTTCCTGTTGCCAGACTGGCTACAGAAGGAAACCGGTGCCACCGGTTCCAGAATCCGGTGTCACCGGTTTCTGGTGCCCAACCAGCCTTGTGCCAGTTTTGATCGTCAACATATGCCCCCTGTTTTTTGGTAAAGCTTGCGTACCAGAAAACATTTTAGCACAAGAAAATACTCCTGAGGGCGATGTTTAAACAAAATCCATCGGCCTTTTTATTCTAAGGGCGATATCACAAAATACTGGCCATCTCTTGCAAAATCTTCAATCGGCTTTACTGTGACAAAGAATAAAACCATCTCGTGTAGACCTTATAAACCCATAATGTGAAACGTCTACACCTGTCAAGCAAGTCACCATGCACACCTTTAATAGAACCATCAGCTGTAACATAAGCCGATGTATCACCATGCACAATCTCTAACTTGTTGCCTATCCATTGTATCAAGAATTGATGTAAGCTAGAAGGTACACATTGGTTCGCATGTATCCAATCACGCCCCAGAATCAAACTAAATTTACCTTGAGTCTCAACAACGAAGAATGCAGCAACCAATGTCTTGCTTCCAATAGTGAGATCCATAGAAACGATTCCTTTAGCACTTATAGGATCATCTCCTCCCACACCACTTAAAGCCATATCGGTCTGAATCAACTCATCATCTGAACATCCCAATTTCTTGAATAAAGTATAAGGCATCAAATTAACAACTGCTCCACTATCAACCAGCATCCGAGAAATTGGTCTCCCTTTGATATAACCCTTCATATATAAAGCTTTCAGATGATCATCACTGTCCTTGGGCTTCTAAAAAATAGCTTCTTGTGGCCCAAAATTGAAATAAGCCATCCCCTCCTCTGAAGGCAAGTGCACCACATCAAGATTAATATCCATATGCTCAGAGGATAGCTCATAATCCAAAAATTGTTCATCGTCCTTATTTTGGGAATCCGATGACAACTTCTCATTGCAATGAATTAAACCAAGAGAAATAATATTAGGAATCAAAGGAACCTGTACTGTGTCAACCAAATCCGCTTCTGCCGTTGTGGAAACCGGTTCCACCGGTTTTGAAACCGGTCCCACCGGTTTTGCTGCTGAGCAAACACCAAGCTTGATCTTCCACTCCTTCTGAGGAATCATTGGTCTATCCTTGTTCAAGTTTTCATTCCTCTGTTTCTCCAATTCCTTCTCTTTATTCTCCTGAAATCGAAGCCGCTGCAATTTCCTCTTTTGTGTACAAGTTAAACCTGGAGGACACCATCTTGACAAGAAATACTTAGAAGTATCATCATCAATTTTATTGTTCTTACCATGATCAGCAGCAACATTCTCTTGGACCGACGTTTCAACCTTATCGTCATTTACAATCGGTATTTTGCCGTCGTCCTTTGAAGTCACATCATTGCCTCCAACTTGCGTGACATCATTACCATTAATATTTTCTAGGCCATCATCCGTTCTTTGCATCTCCACTTTCTTCTTCTTGACACGATAAATCTGTTTTGGAGGATCTGCATACTTTCCCTGGGAAAACCGGTTCAACCGATTTGGAAATCCGGTTTCACCGGATTTGTTCTGCTGGTTCCAACCCGATTGACTAGGTGCCAAACGGTCTTGCGCAAAATATGATATCTGGTCATGAACTGGTTTATTAAATTCATCATATCCTGTACAGAAAGGTGAATAGAACATAGGATAATATGGCCACCACATATTATTAAATTCACATGCCGGATATGAAAAATTAGAAAAAGTTGAAGGAATCCAAGACATGTCTTGATGTGAATTACGAAGAGAATGCAATTTGACAAAATCACCCTGTTGCGTAACTCCCTTCTGAGATGAAGCATGTCTTTCATGACGCATAGGTGACCATGTTCCTTTTTTTACTGGCCGATTACTAGTAACGGCCTTTTGATTTTCATACCTGGATAATAATTCATCAAAGGTTAATTTCTTATTTCCACATCTCCTCTGATCTTTTTCCAAGTTCACTTTTAAAATTCAAATCCCGGGGTGCCTTGATTTAACTGCTTTGGAATGGTGCTGAACAAAACCGGTGGAACCGGTTTCTGAAACCGGTGGAACCGGTTTTGTCTGCACAGCAGACTCAAACGGTTTTTGCGAGGATTCTTGCCCCCCCCCGAGTCCAGAAGTTCTTGCAGTGATCTTGAAGATCTCTCTACCATCAGGAGTCTTTTCAGACACTACATCTCTGATCACCTGTTTGCCTTTCAAATTTTTAGGCTTCTCCTCACCGATGATGACATTTTTTCCCTTGGTTGTTTTAGCTTGATGTGGCCGAACCAATACCTTGGGTTGCTATACATCAACGGTGTTGACAGAAAGAGAAACATTATCCGCTGGCATCTCATGATAATCCAATCGTCCTTGATTTATGGCCGATTGCACTTGCCGACGGAAAATATTGCAATCAATAGTAGCATGCAAAAAAGAATTATGAAATTTACAATATGCATGCCCTTTCAATTCTTCAGGTGGAGGTATAATGTGAGACATCTTGATGTTTCCATGTCTTAACAATTCATCGAATATATGATCACATTTAGAAACATCAAAACTAAATCGCATTTGTTCTTGCCGATCCTTAGGAATCAGCTTAAGAGATGGACATGTAAATGCTTTATTTTCTGAAGGCCAGGCTAATTCAGCAACATAATCACCTTTCCTCTCATCGTCCAAACTATTATTTTTCACATGTAAAATAGACTGATGAGATCTAAAAGCATCTTTATTGTTTTTCATTCAGTTTTCAACAACTAAAGCTCTTATTTGCACTTGATTAATCGAAAGAAGTTCAAAGCCTTCAAGTTTCTCTTTAATAATAGATCTTAAACCATCAAAAGCAATATTAGCAAGATCTTTATCAGAAATTGACAAATCATAACAACGGTTTCTTATTTCTTTGAATCTCCTAATATACTCAGAAACAGATTCATTCTCTTGTTGACTAACCAATGCTAAATCTGACAATTTCAATTCTTGATGCATTGTAGCAATATGTGGCATATAATTTAATGGGACACAATGCATTATTTCAGACTGTGCAGGAGATGCCACCAAGAAACCGGTGGTACCGGTTTCAGGAACCGGTAATACCGCTTTTGCCGTACTCGACAATTGTAGTGATCTTGGCATCGTTTGTTTATCTTGCATCATACCATCGAACTCGTCCTTCATCTTATAAAATTTAGCATATAAATTTGAACGAGCCTGATCAGATTGCTCTGTGGTTGTACTTTGAGCTTGAACAACATGAGGCATGCGATAAGGACTTTGCCGCAAATATTGGTCATACACATCATTAGAAATCCCTCTAGAATTAATGTTTTGATTAGGTACAGGGGGTAATGTATATGCACATGTCTCAACATAAGCAGAACGATTAGCCACCTCTGTATTCCGGTTAGGGACTACCGGAAGAGGAGCCATAACGTATGGTCCTAGCTGCTGCCCTGCTGTGGCGACAAAACCGGTTCCACCGGTTTCTAGAACCGGTGAAACCGGTTTCACCGTGGCTGGTGAAACGTGCTGTGGTGGCAGTATTTGTTCTGAATAAAATTTCGCCGGCATACCATACAGTGGATATTCAGGTAATTTTCCTGGTGTTGCCGACAAACTCGCATTCATATTTTCATGTTGCATAGTTGGTATATTATGTGAATAATAAGATGAATCTACCAACTTATCCTTTTCTATTCTATCCAACCTTTTTGATAGTGCAGATAAAAGATCTAATCTTTTTTGCACAGAATCAAAAGTAATCACAGGTTGATCAATCGAAGTAGACGGTGAATTGCTTACAGTGGGTATTACCTCAACCTTCCGATTATCAATCTTGAACGCGGGCATCACAAAGTCTTGTGTTCTTGATACTGTGCCCTGGCGATCTTTCTTCAGCCCCATCAAAAATTGATTCTTGAAAAATTCTTGGGCTGCTTCAAACTTCTGACGCTCCTCTTCGTCGAGCTCCTCCATGGAGGACACAACGATATTGTCCTTATCTAGATCTAAAATAGAATCCGGTGACGCCAAAAATGTGTTTACGCTTTTTTTGGCCAACACACCAAGATCCGCAACGGATCGAACACCTTCAGCAGGCCCAGACAAAACCGGTGAAACCGGTTTCCTAAGGTTCGCTGCGTGAACCTACGAACGCCGGCCTGGGAGGGACCCCGTCAGGGCTGGCGCGCCTAGGGTTGTTCTGAGGTCGGCAGGCCACTCAGAACGCTGTCAAACGCCATAGAGACGAAGCACGAACAGCAGGAGGGGTTGGAAAAGTTAGGGTTTGAAAGGGATAAAAAGTAAAGGTAATTTGTATTTGATCGATTGGATAAACCCTCAATCGGCCGTGGCCCTTTATATTTATAGGGTGGGGAGGTCTTGCCCCGCAAGGAAAGCCCTATTACAACTCGGACCCACAAAAGAATCCAATTCTACTAGGACTCGAGGAAAACCGGTTCCACCGGTTTCCAAATTCGGTTCCACCGTTTCTTGTTGCCAGACTGGCTACAGAAGGAAACCGGTGCCACCGGTTCCAGAATCCGGTGTCACCGGTTTCTGGTGCCCAACCAGCCTTGTGCCAGTTTTGATCGTCAACAGATTGGCATTGAAATTTACTGCGAGTGGGACTGGTTGAGAACGGAGGCTGGTCTCAACCGTGATTTTGGACGAACAGAAACAGAAGGTTCTACAGTAACAAAGAAATTCCCGAGTCCTTCCATGCCAGGAATGGTCCAATAAAAAAAATGAACAGATTTTCTGCCAAAGTGAGAGGTGGCTTCACAGAATGTCTCTGGACAGGATATTGGCTGCAATGTCGTGGGCATTTGCTTTCAGAGTAAAGCTCACGAATATATAAGGTGACAGAGCGTCATACATCTGTCTGTATGTTCAATTTTGTATGCATGGAGCTACCAAAAAAAATCAATGCAGCCACCTAATTATTTGTTGATGAAGGATCCATTTCTTGAATGCATGAAAAAAAATTCAGAATGAAGGGGTTCATTATTGTTGTCCCGTCTTTCATGTAAAATAAGCTTTGGGGTCCATCATCAATACATACAAAAATACATGTATATATTACTGCTCATGATATGGCTACAACCATATATAAAATCATCGCGAGCAGTACGTCCACCACTAGTTTACTTGTACAAAGCAGAGCCTGTAGATTTTGGTTACATTTCATTTCGATGAAATGGTCAAGCTGTTCGTGTTTTGTTTGTTCCAAGTCCACCTCTAGTTTGTAAGATGACGCTGAGTGAAGTTGGTAAGCTTTAGTAATCCAAGTGCTCGTCATGTTACTTTGAATACCAAAAGTTTTTCATTACATATCCATATTTATAATGTTCTGTGCTGCACCTAAATAATTATGATGTTCCAAAAAGATGGAGATGGTTAACATCATCTGAATAGATTTTTCTTAAAGATTCCATAACAAGTAAACCAAGCCAAGTTCAATTATGTCGGTCATTTGCATTTGGACCTTGGCTTCTGGTGACAAGACGTGGCCCATTCAAAAGAACATGGCTCAGAGGATAGAATAAGAAAACTGTAGTAACTTCACAGAGTAAATTTGTAAGGAAAAGGCAGAACATTTAACAAAACTGATGAACTTGATAATATATATTAGTGGCTAAAATATGTTTGTGAAATACTTCTTGAAATCACTACGTAAAACAATGCTGTGTATATGGTTTTAAAACGTGGTATGTCCAAGCAACGTTGACAACCAGTTTCTGAAAACAAGGGCTAAACTTAACTATTATTCTTGGGATAATGAAGATTCTTGGACTTACATTTGCGGGAAGGGTATCTTTTGTTCAAGCAAAGCTTACGGTACATCAAGGGAAATGTTGAAATCCATCTGGTGTTCTCATGGCTGTGGAATACTTCATGTCAGTTGAAGTACAATTTGTTTTTGGGTATTATTGGAAGATAGACTAAGTACATGAGAGATACTCTGAAAGAAGAACATGGATCTGCAAAGGCTACTAATGTGTTTTATGTCATTTAAATGTGGTGCAATCGGCCCTGCTTCTCTTCTTGTTTTGTCCCTTTGCTAACCAGTGCTGGGCAGCAATTGATCTGCATGTTTATGACACCTGTTCTGGGTGTGAAAAATTTTCAGGCTTTCAGATGATAAATTGGACAAAACTTTTTTCATAGAGATAATTACTCTCATGGCATGGAGTATCTGGACAACTAGAAATGGCATGAGATTTTGATAATCTGCAGGTCACAGTTCAAAGATGCAGTGAAACTTTCAAGAGAAGAAGTATTTTCCTACTTCTCTACAATGGCTGCTAGTGCTAGCTGATGTGTAATTTTTCTTTTTGTGTTTTACATTTGTTAACTCTTTTCAATATTTATATGAATATATATTCAGCAGGGGCCATCTGATTTTTGTTGGAGCATATGACACCATAAACACAGCATTGCGACTACCACTGTATTTAGCAATAAATTTCTCAATTCCTGAGCAGAGCATATGACACCATAAACACTGCATTGTGACTACCACTATATTTAGCAATAAGTTTCTCAATCCCTGAGCATCCACTACGGGAAACCAGTGGTTTGCCGAGTGCCTACGGCACTCGGCAAACCCCCAGAAGCACTCGGCAAAGTATATGCCGTCGGCCGCCCACGGCATACAGCTCTCGGCAGCGCTTGACTCGGCAAACCCATGGTTTGCCGAGTGCCATCCGTCGGGCACTCGGCAAACACATATGCCGAGTGCATCTTGACCCTCGGCAAACGATCACACTCGGCAATATAAAGGTCGTAGACGGCGTGGATGAACGGTAACGGAGCAAACTTTGCCGAGTGCTGGCCGCCTGACACTCGGCAAACCCGGCCTATTTGCCGAGTGCTGCCCGCCAGACACTCGGCATACCCGGCCTATTTGCCGAGTGCTGGCCGCCTGACACTCGGCATACACCCTGAGTTTGCCGAGTGCCAGGGTAAAAACACTCGGCATATACTGATATACCCTGAGTTTGCCGAGTGTTTTTACCTGGCACTCGGCAAACCCATGACCAAAATGACAGAATTGGTCACTTTGCCGAGTGCTATGGTAAAAGCACTCGGCAAAGTGACCCAACATGACCTTTTTAATTTATTTGGTCACGTATAACGTACCCCAATCTCACATACATCACAGGCATCACATATATCACAATAAGTATCATCAAAACCACAAATATCACAGGCAATTCATATTGTTCACAACCACATTAATATCATAAAGACGTCACAACCACATTAGTATCACAACCACGTAAGTATCACAAATTCACAACCACAAGTATCATCACCACATAAGTATCACAACCACAGAAGTACGACAACCACAAATGAAGGTAAAATGATAAGTCACTGAGGTGGGGGTGTTTGCCATGGCTGCGACAAATCGACGTCCGGATTGAGCTGGTTCGATGCCGCGGATTGAATCTGCACAAAGGAGAAGACATTGCATGTGTGAGACAAGTTTTATGTCAGAAACAAGTTATCATCTAAAGTTTTCTAAGATTTCTAAAGTTTTCTAAGTTTTCTTAAGTTCTCTAAGTTTTCTAAAGGTTTCTAAGTTCTCTAAAGTTCTCTAAAATGCTATAAAGTTCTATAAAGTTGTAAAGTTCTCTAAACTATAAGATTGTCAAAAGCGACTCACAGGAGAAGTATGTACTATCGGCGCTGGAGCGAAAACCATATGTGGCGGTGCAGGCTGACCCATCCTCTGAGAAAGACTCTGCATGTACTCAAACATCTGTTGCATCTTCATCTGATCGGCCTGCCGTTCGGCCTCGTACCTTGCCCGATCGGCCTCTCGTTCGGCCTTGTGTCTTGCCTCCATGTCCTCCCGTTCCTTCCTCTCTTGTTCTAGCTGGGTCTACAATATACCATCCCAAAGTTACAATGCAAATCAAACGTATGTACAAACAAATGAACGACGAATAAAACAGAAATTACCTGGAGTGTCTCCATCCGGAAGTATGTAGTGTCCGGCCGTGGGCGTATGGCGGGGCTCGAGCTCGTGCTCTTTGCTCGAACCTGGGACAGAGTAGGAGTAGTGGCCGTGTCGAGTGTGGAATCGCCAAGATAGTACCGCCCATGCTTCTTGCCTCCTCCCACCCTCATGACGATTTCTCCATCAAGGGGCTGGGTGACCAGATCGAACTCTGGCCCATGGACCTCCCTTGCCATTGATGTGTATGCATTGAGGCGACTATGGATGCTCGCATTGCTGTAAGCCGAGGGCGGGTCGTCCGGGTTGTAGTCGACGTTGGACGTCGCCTTGCCCTTGTGGGCCATAGCATATGTCTTGAACTGGCCGCATGGCCGGCCCTCATGTGACGAGGTCTGCAAAAGAAACAACACTTTGATTACAAATTATAGAGAATTGAGCGTAAGGACCAAGAAATCAGTTCACGTACCCATCTAGCCCCATACTGCTCGACGCTAAGGTTGCCTTGGTGGTGTGATACACCCGGCAAGCGTTGTGCGTCTCTTCCCACTCGGGCGTCAACCACTGGTCCACCATGTATTCCCAGCACTGGAGATGCTGGGCACACCACCACAGAGGCGCCTACACGTCATCAACGACATCACATATAAGAAGATCAAATTAAGCATACTTAATCTCGAAAACAATAAGTTTTAATGTTCTATATGTACCTGCAAGTGTTGTTCCCGGGTCAGCCTGATGTTTCTTGCATCAGCTTTTGAAACCTTCATTTGAAGAAACGACGCGTAGTATGTTACCACTGACTGGACGCGCGCCTCGTAATGCATGTCCTTCACGAGTTTATAGCATGCTTTGTGGGCCACAGCAGCCGCCTTTTGCTCGTATCCCGGCTCGCATCTGTAGAAATCCTGTATATAGACGAGATGTACGCAATTATTATTTAAAGAATGTCCAATGAATGCGATGTATTGAGCAATGTAGTTTATTAAAGAAAGACTTACCCACAGCTCGCCCTTCACCCGCTCCGCCTTGTTCTGGAACGACCTGCCCTCTCGATCAAGTGCATCAGGGAAGGCCATGTAGTGGTCCCACGTGTAAGCCGGCTCTGTCCTGCTGGCATGCTGAACGAAGCCAGGGAAGTGTAGCCTGCACAGAACTCCAAGGATCCCGTTGACAAGGCGGCCGTGATCACCTGGAGCGACAATCAACCAATTCCTGCCCAAGTGATTAAGATAAATTATTAGTTTCTAATGTGATTATAAACATATCAAATGAAAATGTAGTGATAACATCTAAAATCACGTACCGCTTCCCTATGGGGCGAATCATCGGGCGCCTCTCCAAAGGTATCGGTCGCTGAGGGAGAAGCGAGGGACCTCGCAACCAGACACTAGAAGTAGAGGAAGAGGAACCCCCTTCTGCCGCCTCCTCCTCCTCCTCCTCCTCCGCCTCCTCCTCCTCCTCGTCCTCCTGCTCCACCTGCTCCTCCTCCTCCTGCTCCACCTGCTCCTGCTCCACCTGCTCCTCCTCCTCAGAGGAAGACGACGAAGGTACAGGGGATGGCTCCCGAGCCTGCTTCCCTCGACCCCTGCCTCCTGTCTTCTTCCCTCCCCGTCGACCCTTGCCTCCACCCCTCCCTCGACCACTCCCGGACCCACCACCTCCACGGGTCACGGCTTGGTAAAGCTCTTGTACCGACTTCTTGAAACCGCCCACCATCTGCAACAAAAAAGAGTAAACCAATCAGCCCAGATAAACATAAAGTAATTAGAAATAGTTGCAAAATAAATAAAACCAAATTATGAAATAATATAGTATTGCAAATAATAAATACAGATCTTACATGTATTAAAAATAATCATCGTGGTCGGGATTATCATGCCCGTGCTCTGGAGGATGAATGTCCTCATCATCGCTATCACACAAGTCGAAATTTTCATGCCCGTGCTCCGGAGGAGGAATGTCCTCATCACTGTCATTGCCTAAATGTAATCGCTCTAGTAACTCTACATCCTTCGCATTACGAACCTCATCTCCAGCGTCCTCGTCCACACATATTTCATTGTCTACTTCCATTCCGATCGCATCGGTTAAGTCAATCTCAAAACTCCCTTCTAGCCCATCTTCTTGGAAGAACTCTCCGTCATATGTGTTTGGATCTATGTTGTAATCTTCATTGTTTGGGACAGGCAGCTTACCGTGTGGCGATACCTTGTACACAACATCCCACCCCTTAAGACGCTCGTCAGTTTGGCACGGGTATGAAAGATAATAAACTTGCGTGGCCTGTTGAGCCACAATATAGACATCGTCTCCTGGTAAGACGGTTGATTGACGAATTTCTACTAGCCCAAGGTTAGGTGTCCGTCTCACCACTTCGGGATCAAACCAATGGCATTTGAATATGACAGGATTAAGGGGTTTTGAACCATGAAACATGAGTTCATATATTTCTTCAATTTTGCCATAATACTCGACCCCATCGAGGCCTGGCGTAAAAACACCAGAATTTGTGGTTCTTCGATTGGGCCGACTCTGCTCGTAGCGTGTTGTGTGAAAACGATATCCATTCACGTCGTAACCAGAAAAAGACCTGACCCTATAGCCACAACCATCGGCAACCTGTCTCAACTCGGCACCCATAGATGCATCAGTTTGGCCCTGAAAGTTCAAGCATGCTAGTTGGCTGAATACTATTCGCTCGGGCGAGAAACTTGTAATAGAAATTAAATAGGACAGCTAAATTGGAGCAGTACCTTATGTTTGAACCAAGAAATGAAATCGGGCAATCCATTTCCCGCACCCTGTTTAAGAAGGGTCTCAGATTCATGCGGTGTAGGTTCCCTTGAAAGACGCCAGAATTGATGAATAAATTCCCTATACCAATGAGAAACCAAATGGGTTGGATGCAGAATAGTCACTACCAATCGAGCAACAAGTGTGTTGAGCACTTACCCCATGTATGGCTCCACCTCGTCAAGGTTGGTCAACACATATAGCATGATAGTGCGCCACTCTTCATGTTTCAAGGTCTTGTATTTTGCACCACTAGCACTTCCGAGTTGCCCTCGAAAAATGCTAAGGTTCGATTCATCTTCACGAGCATTGTAACGAGCGGGCGGATTGTGCACGTTAGGAAGGTTGTCAGCATAGTATTTTGTTGTGAAGTTTGACACCTCCTCAAGAATGTATGCCTCAGCAATGGAAGCTTCAATTTTGCATTTATTTTTACATTTATTTTGAAGAACCTTTTGACATCTCTCAATTGAATAGCACCAACGGGACTGCACAGGCCCCCCCATTCGTGCCTCATACGGTAGGTGCAGAAGCAAATGCTGCATCGGATTGAAAAAACCGGGTGGAAAGATCTTCTCCAACTTACAAAGCAACACAGGGGCAATTTTTTCCATGTCTGCAATCACGGTCCGGGATATTTCCTTAGCACAAAGCTGGCGGAAGAAAAAGCTCAACTCTACCAGCACTAGCCATACATTATCAGGGACATAGCCTCGAACCATCACCGGAAGAAGCCGCTCAATCCATATATGGTAGTCATGACTCTTCAGCCCGTTGATTCGCATAGTAGATAAGTTCACTCCCCTCCTCAGATTCGCTGCATACCCATCAGGAAACATTAAAGTTTGAAACCATTCTAGTACTTCCCTCCTTTGGGGCCTCGTCAGAACAAAATCGGCCTTAGGCATTTTCCATGACTTGCCGGCTGCGGGAGACGGTATGTCTAGCTTTGGTCTATTGCATAACCTCGCCTGATCAACTCTAGCCTTAACATTGTCCTTTGTCTTGTCTGGAATGGCCATAACAGAACCCCAAATTGCCTCAGCCCAATTCTTTTCAGTGTGCATCATATCAATGTTATGTGGAAGAAGAAGGTCAGCCATATAGGGGAGTCTCCACAAGCCCAACTTATGAGTCCAGGCATGTTGTTCACCATATCCTACAAAACCACGCCCAGTTTCATTGACCTCGAGAGCTTCTAACTGAGCGATAACCTCGGCTCCTGTCATCATTTGCGGTGGAGGATCTTTAACTACCACATTTTTCGTAAAGTTCTTAATGTCTCGTCTGAATGGATGGTCAAGAGGGAGGAATTGTCGATGTTTGTCGAACGAAGAATATTTGCCACCCTTCGGCAACCAAATGAACTCCACAGATGTCTTGCATATTGGGCATGGCCACTTCCCGTGAACACACCAGCCGCAGAACGACCCATATGCCGGCAGGTCATGCAGAGAGTAGTGGTACCAAACATGCATTTTGAAGTTTGTCTTTGTAGCTCGGTCGTATGTCAATACCCCTTCATCCCAAGCACGTTCCAAATCATCGACCAGAGGCTCCATGTACACACTCATATTATGCCCCGGGTATCCAGGAATTATCAACGACAAGAATATGTTCTGACGTTGAAAGAGCACGCCGGGGGTAAGATTGAGGGGGATAACGAACACAGGCCAACAAGTGTACGGGGCAGCCGTCATTCCATAAGGATTGAACCCATCTGTTGCCTGCGCAATACGTACATTACGAGACTCCGTAGCTTTATCACGATGAATCGCATCAAAGTGAGTCCATGACTCACCATCGGATGGATGTACCAGCTTGTCAGGGTTGTATCGACGACCATGTTTGTGCCATGTCATCTGTTTCGCGGATTCCTCAGTCATGAAGAGCCGTTGGATCCTCGGTATGAACGGAAGGTACCTTAGGATTTTCACGGGGACTGTGAGCTGCCTTTTATTACCATCACCAGAGTCTACCTCCAAGAACCTAGATGATCCACACTTTGGACAGTACTTTGCTTCCGCATGCTGTTTCCTAAATAAGATGCACCCCTTCGGACAAGCATGTATCTGCTCATATGGCATCTTAAGTGCACGAAGGAGCTTCGTAGCCTCATACATGCTTTTTGGCAGAATATGACCACCGGAAGCAGGCTGCCAACAACTGTCAATATAACATCGAAGGCGTCTCGACTCAGGGTAAACTGGGACTTTATGGCCATTAGGCGTGCAATGCCATCCAGCTGAGAAACATTGGTATGATCGTGAAGGGGTTGCTGTGCAGCAGACATCATGTGGTAATACGCCTTTGCGGATGCCTCTGGCTCCTCCTCCCTAGGTCCTTCATCGACATGTGCTTCATGATAGTCGTTTAACATGTCTGCTACCCCGGCATCAGCATCAAAATTCTCGATGCGTTGTCTCACGACCTCGTCTCTCAAACGATCGGCTTCACCATGGTAGATCCACCTGGTATAGCCTGCCGTAAATCCATTCTTGCAAAGATGTTTACCCATGTTCATCTTTGTTTGTCGGCGTGTGTTTGCACAAATGCGGCAGGGACACCACGTGTCACGCGCACCTTTAACCCTAGCAAATGCTAGTTCCAAAAAGGCATCGGTCTTCTCAATCCACTCATCAGTATACGAATCCCGACTTGTGTGGCCCGTGTACATCCACTCACGGTCATCCATCCTCTAACATATGAGTAGGTGATATAAAAATCAATTATATCTACACGATATCTATAATGCTCTAATAGGTGAAGATAGGTCCTAATCCCACCCGAGGATGTGTAGAGGTGGTTAGTTTCCATGCTCTACTTCTATCCGAGACAGGATTTCGGCAGCACCTCCCCGCTGTTCTCCAAATACACGTCCTAGCAAGGAGATTGTGTATCCGGAGAACAACAGGGAGGTGATGCCGAAATTCTGTCTCGGATAGGAGTAGAGCATGGAAACTAACCACATCTACACATCCTCGGGCTGTCCAAAAAACGTGGACAATTCGAAACAGATACGGTCAAACATATGCAAAGATCTGCATATTTTCAATCGTATCTCTTTCGAACGGGAGACGCCTAACTAGGTTACGCGATCTACGAACATGACATGAAAAGAAAGAGGTTTTTAATGCCTCACCTTGCTATCCTGCAAAGTATCGAGACGAGGACGGTGCAATAGCCGACGATGCAGTAGCCGATCCTAAAAAAAAGAATACAATAAAAATCAGATAAAAAATTTGGCAGCACCTCCCCTACATGATGAGGTTTCAAAACCTGCAATAAAACAACGGCTCCATGGCCAGCAACAATATACACAATGGCTCGATGGCTGGCAACAACATACAAGGATCATATGTCGAGCTCCTATTTATTAGCTCCATCGGAATATAACAGAAAACATGATTTTTACTTTGCAGCTGACCCTGCACACGCTTGTGTATGCGTACTATAATATCAAATCCATGTATTCTCTTATCTCAAATAGTTGTTTTTTACATACACAATGTCCGAGCAAACATTCAAATCTTTAAGCATAGATATTTTAATAATTATGTAGGCATATGTGTGATTTGAATGCTTTATTATTCTTCTGTACTTTCTCTTTTTCAAATTGTAAGTTATTCCATTTTTTTGAGAGTCAAACCATTTTAAAATTGACCAAATTATAGAGAGAATTACAAAAAATTATGGCACATTAAAGAAAGTTGGAATGACTTCCAATTTGAAATAGAGGGAGTACTAAAAATACACTATGGACTATGGCTACTTGCTAATGTCAAGAACTGATTCAGATAAGTTCAAGCATCTATTGCCCTTTAGTCACTCAATGCCTGCAGGCATTACTGGCCATTATTTTTTTTGAACGAATTACTGGCCATTATTTGAATACATATCGATATCACAATAACTAGCTTATTAGCCTGTTTACTTAGATGCCTTCACCGTCGAGGTAAGTAGTATATCTCTGGCTGCTGGACTCACCGTCGAGCTTATTAGCCGAAGCTGGGGGCGCCGGAGGACGCCGGGCGCAGGGGGAGCCGAGGGCCGGGGCGCCGGGGCCGCNGAAGCGCGGGACACCGGGGCGCAGACGCAACTTTCAGGGCGGCGGCGGCGTGGGCTGTGGGCGGTGTGCGGCGGCGGTGGCGGTGGGCTGTGCTGTGACGAGTGAAGACTGAGGATCGAGGAGCTGTCCGAGCGAAGCCAAGTCAGTTGCGTCTCGGTTTGCCGAGTGCCACCCGATCCGGCACTCGGCAAACTAGTAGTTTGCCGAGTGCCGGATCGCGTGGCACTCGGCAAATATTTTTTTTAATTTTTTTAAGAAATAAGATGGCAAACATTTTTTTAAAAAAAATAAACACATTTTTGCCGAGTGCACGACACGGAGGCACTCGGCATTGACCCTGATTGCCGAGTGCCAAGACCTGTGCACTCGGCAACTATTTTGCAATTTTAGTTTTTTTTCTAAATTTCTTGCATTGTAATTTGAAAAAAACATGTGCATTTCACTCTAAAATGCATATGTCATTATTCTACCATCATAAATCCATTATTTCATGTGATATTCGTCATAATGAATTTATATGCACTACAATTCTATAAGTGCAAAAAATAATTGAAAAATTATAAAATAGATCAAAAAATTACCAAAACTTAACATGAAACAATTCATGTTGTTTCTTGCCTATAAAAAAAGATTTGAAGTCAAACTCCAAGTGGACCGTCACTTTGACTTCAAATCTTGAAGATCCCTTCTCGACTCTACGATTCTTCTTCGGAGATGTTTCGGTTTATAAGCGTCATACATGACGACTTGTGCAAAACCTTCCCTATTTTTTACCACAGCCTCCACGTATGATATCATAGGCTCTAGACAAATCTCATAATTTTCAGACTTCGTTTGCATTTTCTAGAATTTAAAACAATACAGACACACGTAAATCGGCATGTTTCGTGTCCAAGAAGTTCCAAATTTACTTTCATTACACATATAAGGCTTCACAATGGACTCAATAACATGAATATTATTTTTGAACTAACTCTGTTGCTCATTTTGAATCACTTGCAGTTCAAATTTGACATAAACCAAACAATTCATTTAAATGATTAAAATTATCAGAATATAGCAAATAGACCAAAAAAATATCAAATTCAGACATGGAGCAACTCGAATTGTAAGTGGAGAAAAGAAAAAGTTTGACAAGTGTGCCATGAAATATTGATGGCGGGTTTGCCGAGTGTCAATAATAACACTCGGCAAAATGGGCTATATGCCGAGTGCCTAGGCATAGCACTCGGCAAAATGGGCTATATGCCGAGTGCCTGACGGCGGACACTCGGCAACTATTGACGCCGTCCGTCGGCTAACGCACGGTGCCAGGTGCCAGGCGCCAGGTCGGCAGTTTGCCGAGTGCCCTACTCCATGGCACTCGGCAAACAGGTGGTATGCCGAGTGCACCACATAGGCACTCGGCAAAAGGGGGGTATGCCGAGTGTCTTGCTTCTGGCGCTCGGCATAGACCCTTTTTGCCGAGTGTCCTCTTTTTGCCGAGTGTCCTGCTCCAGACGCTCGGCATACACCCATTTTGCCGAGTGCCCGAGGAATTACACTCGGCAAACCCTCAGGCACTCGGCAATTATGGGTTTTCCGGTAGTGAATGCCACGGTACTCAGTAGCGTCCACCGGCGGTGATGTGCTCTGCTTGCTCAGCTTCAACCTTGTCTCCATGGGCGTGTTGCAAGAGTTGCAGCCGGTCATGCCCGCCTGATCAAGGATCTTGCGCACATACGCTGCCTGAGAGAGACAGATGCCATCTTTCTGCTGCTCCACTTCAATGCCCAGATAGAAACATAGCAGACCAAGATCACTCATCTTGAATGTGGCCTTCATCTCCACCTTGAACTTGTCGATCTCCCTGTTGTCGTTTCCGGTGATGATGAGGGCGTCCACGTAGACACCCACAAGCAGGCGGGACGCGCCACCACCATGAGCGTACACAGAGTGCTCAGACGCACTGCACTGGAACCCAAGTGCTCTCAGGGTACGGTCCAGCTTGGCATTCCAGGCGCGTGGAGTTTGTCGAAGGCCGTAGAGTGCCTTGTCCAGGCGCAGCACCTTCTCCTCTTGGCCGTCGACGATGAATCCGGTGGCTGGCGAACATACACCTCCTCGATCAGCTCCCCATACAAGAAAGCGGACTTCACGTCCATGTGATGCACCTGCCATCCCTCCTGGGCAGCAAGTGCTAACAGCAGGCAGATGGACTCAATTCTCGCCACAGGGGCGAACACCTCGTCGTAGTCCACGCCAGGCTGCTGCACATATCCTTTGGCGACCAGCCTTGCCTTGTGCTTCACAATTTCCCCTGAGCTATTCTTCTTCACCTTGTAAACCCACTTCAGCCCAATGGCACGATGGCCAGGAGGTAGTGTCACAAGGCGCCAGGTCTTGTTGCTCTCAATGGAGTCCATCTCCTCCAGCATAGCTCGACACCACGCCTGATGCTGTTTAGCTTCAGCAAAGGACACTGGCTCCTCCCTGATCTGCAGGTGAAGCTCCTCATCGAGGTTCCGCACAGCAAGGCCCGGCGGTGTACCATGACCGATGATGTTATCGATGGCACGGTACCACGGCGTCACGTCATTGTCGGAGTCGAGGTACTCAGCGGCGTCCGGTGCTGGTGAGACGAAGACAGGTTGAGGAGGTGGCGTTGCTGGAGATGCACCTCCATGAACTGGAATGGGAGTGTGGTGCACAGGCGCCAGTGCATCCTCAGCTTCCAGCTCCTCTTCAAGGTGTTCGACGACGAACTCGGTGTAGTTCTCCTGCGTGACGGAGTTCTTCACCAGGTTCCAGTCCCACGGGGCGTGTTCCTCAAACACAGCGTCCCGCGACACCATGGCCCTGTTGGACACAGGATCGTAGAAGCGCCAGGCCTTTGACCCCTGCTCATAGACGATGAAGACCGCAGGCACCACACGATAATCAAGCTTCTTTTGGTGAGGCTTGGACACCTTGATGAAGGCATGGTAGCCGAAAGTACGGAGGAAGCTCACATCAGGCTTGTGACGATACCAGGCCTGGAACGGTGTCAGCCCATCAAGGCTCTTCGTGGGTGCCCTGTTAAGGAGAAAAACAGCTGTTGCCACTGCTTCCCCCCAAAAGATGGCCGGCATGTTGCGGCCCTTCAGCAAGCTTCTCGCCATGTTGACCACGGACTGGTTCCTCCTCTCGACGACCCCATTCTGCTAAGGAGTGTATGGAGCTGAGTGTGACTACGAACGCCGCGCTCCGTGCAGTACTCCTCGAACTCCACAGAGGTGAATTCACCCCCATGGTCAGTGCGGAGGACGCGCAGGCGCCGGCCGGTCTCCACTTCCACCTTCATCTGGAACTTGCGCACCACCGCTAGTGTGTCGCTCTTGGTAGAGAGAAGTGCGATCCACATGAATCGGCTCTTGTCGTCCACCAGAAGAAGGAAGAAGCGTTTGCCGCTGGGCATTGATGGTGTGATCGGACCACAGAGGTCTCCATGGACCAAATCCAGGAGTCCCTCTGCGTGGCGCTTGGCGTGCCCCGGGAACGGATTGCGCTTGAGCTTGGTGGTGACTCAGTCGCCGCAAAGCTGATTGACTTGCTCGAGCAGCGGCAGGCCTTCCACCATCCCCTTCTGAGCGAGCTTGCGAAGGGCGTCGAAGTGCAGATGTCCGAATCACTCGTGCCATAGCCACGCACCATTGTCCCAGCGCGCGGCTAGACAGAGCGGGCGTGCAATGTTCACGCGCATGAGGTAGAGCTGGTTCGCCGACCGGTTCACCCTCACGAGCAGGCGGCGGCACTCGTCGCAGATCTTGAGCACCCCTTTGTTGATGTGGACGTCACAGCCTCCTTCGTCGAGTTGGCCGAGGCTCACAATGTTGGTTGTGAGTCTTGGGATGTAATACACCCCGGTGAGTGGCGTGTGCTCTCCGTTCTTCGCCTGGAAAACCACCATGCCAAAGCCCTCGATGGAAGCCTCGGACCCATCCCCGAAGTGGACGGAGCCATGGACTTGCCGGTCGATGTTGATGAAGGAGCTCCGGCAGCCGGACATGTGGTTCGTGGCCCCAGTATCGAGGTACCACAGAGAATCGTCGCGGTCCGCCTCTCCATCCAGCTGCGCGAACACCTTGGCTTCAATCACGTGCAGCGGGCGGAGCGGCTCCTAGATCGGCGCGGCGGCAGCGACGGCGTTGACCTGAGAAGGGGGAGGATTGGGAACGAGAGTGACAGACGCCAGCAGCAACACGGACTCGGCCTCCTCCTCACCTTGCGTGACATGGGCCTCAGCCCGCTTAGGCTTGGACTGACAATTCTTGGTCCAGTGGCCGTCTCGTCCATAGCTTTTGCAGTGGGGCTTGTCCTCCGCTTGGGCCACAACTGTGGCCTTACCGTCGCGGAAACTGGCCTTCACGCTCGAATTGCCGCGACCGCGTACACGTGTTCTTCCGCCGCGCTTCTTTCCACCACCGGCGTTGCCACCGGCGCTGCTGCCCGCGTTCTCTGCCTCCCGAAGCTTGAGCTTGGCCATCCAGTCCTCCTCGCACAGAAGAAGACGCCCTTGTCCGTCGGTGACCGGCGGGGGCTTGCGGCGCTGTTCGACGACGCGCAGGCGCCCGGTCACCTCCTCGACCGTGATGGTGTTGAGATCAAGGAGGGTTTCAATGGAGATTGCGACTTGGGAGAGATGCTCGGGGACAACCTGCAGCATGTTGCGGATGACTTCGACCTCAGAGATGTTGTCATCGAGGATGCGCAGATTATTGGCGAGACCGGTGATGCGGATGGAGAAATCCTCCGCGGTCTCGCCGTCCTTCCACGCCAGAGCAGCGAACTCCTGCTGGAGGTTCTGCGCGTTCGATTCGCGGACGCGCTGAACTCCGACGCGGATGGCCTTGATGGCCTCCCACGCAGCCTGCGCCATACGCTTGCTATGCAGGATGCTCAGCATCTCCGTTGGGACGAAGCACAGGATCGCCGCCATCGCCAGGCGGTCGTCGCGGTACTCGACGACCTCGTCTTCCTCGGGCTCGATCGCGTACCAGATTCCCGCCGCCTCCATATTGTCCTGCATCAACATGGCCCACTCCTGGTAATTGGTGCGGGTCAGCGTTGGGTACTGAACTGACGCGCCAGTCTCCTTGACCGTCCGCCGGATGATCAGTTCAGCGGGACGGCGACCAGGGCGCAGCGTAGGCGAGAGCGAGGTGTGACGGCGACACGGCGGCGTGTGCGACCTGCCGCTGTGTGGCTCAGATCGCGCGTCCATCACAGGTCCCTCGATTCTACACGCCCTTGATACCAAATGTCAGCCGGAAGAATTCCCGGCCAAGAACTGATGGTTCAGGAACAGAGTGTATGAGCTCGAACGCAAGAGAGAGTTTGGCCTGCAAAAGCTTAGCAGCATTTTCTGTTCTATATTCCTCTTATTTGTACTACTGATTACAACTGGGAAAAGAAAGGCAGGGCTTGTTAGGAATAAGCACGCCATGGACGTGTTCAGGGCGTGTGTGTGTGTGTGTTCGTGTAGTAGGCTAGTTGGTTCGTGAGCGTGAGCTCGTGAACGTGTGTCTGTGTCGCCGTGACCGTGTGCAGGGGCGTTCGTGTGCGCCTGCAGGTCGGCAACGGCGAGGTCGGGTCCAGGACCGGCGCGCGCGAGGATGTGTCTCCGCCGCTGGTGCTCCGTGTGACCGAGTCGTGAGTTGTTCAGAGCGAGTGGTGTGCGTGCGTGGATCCCGCAGGAGGAAGCCGCCATGACCGAGTCGTGCGCATGGCTCAGCATCATGGGCGAGCGCGTTCCGCGCGGATTGGGCGCAACGGCCGTCGTGGAGGAGAGCTCCCCGGCCTACAAGAAGCCCCAGTGCTCCTGGATGTAACTCGCCGGTTCCATTCGTGTGCGAAGAAGGCCAAGATACAGGAGCTATTGGCTCCGCGGCGTTCGCCGCCCCCAATCCACTGTTCATCTTCAACCTCCCGACGCCGTGCTGTGTGAGAGTGAGAGCGAGCGGCTCCAAGCATTCCCAGCAGCTGTGCGTGTTCCAGGCGAGGGCCAACAAGTGGTATCAAGAGCTAAGTGATGGTGAAGGTCGGAGAGTCGCTGAGCGGGGGGAAGCCTGATGGAGCGAGCTCGAGCGCGGCCGCCGCGATCGTCCCCAACTCCGGCGCGGTGGAGCTCCCGCTGTTGACAAGGACCAACTACCACGAGTGGGCCTTAGTCATGCGGGTGAGCTTGGAGGCGCTGGAGCAGTGGGACGCGGTGGAGACGACGAGCAAGGATCGGGCCAGGGACCGGCGCGCGCTCGCCACGATCATCCGCGCCGTGCCGACGGAGTTGAAGGCCGGGCTCGCCGTGAAGGGGTCGGCGAAGGAGGCCTGGGATGCGGTGAAGAAGATGCACGCCGACGACGACCGCATGAAGGCCGCGAGCGTGCAGCGTCTCATGAAGCAGTTTGAGACACTGGCGTTCCACGACGGGGAGAGCGTCGGCGACATCGCCATGCTCGTCAATGGCCTGATCGCCAGCCTGCGTGAGCTCGGGGAGGAGCTCGCGGACAGTCGCGTGGTGAAGAAGCTCCTACGCGTGGTCCCGAGGCGACTGAAGCAGGTGGCGGTTGCGATCGAGATGCTGGGCGACCTCGACGCCATGTCCGTTGAAGAACTCGTCGGGCGGTTGCAGGTGGCGGAGGACGCCGATGCCGAGGATCGGGTGCCGGCCAACGTGGGCAATGAGCAGCAGCTGCTTCTCACTGAGGCGCAGTGGGAGGCAAAGAGGCGCCAGCGCGGCAAGGAGCAGGCGCTCGGCGGCGGCGGTGCGAGGCGCGGCGCAGGCGAACGTGGCGGCGGCCATGGTGGGTATCGCGAGGACGACGACGACGATGGCGGTAGCAGCACGAGCTTAGGACGCGGGGGGAGCCGCTACCGAGGCCGGTGCTTCGAATGCGGCGCGCGCGGGCACATGGCGAGGGAGTGCCCCAAGAAGAGGAAGGAGAAGGCTCTGCTCGCCGACGTCGACGAGGAGCCGACGCTCCTGTGAAGTTCATCTCCACCATGTCGTGCTTAGGGGGAGATTGTTAGGAATAAGCACGCCATGGACGTGTTCAGGGCGTGTGTGTGTGTGTGTTCGTGTAGTAGGCTAGTTGGTTCGTGAGCGTGAGCTCGTGAACGTGTGTCTGTGTCGCCGTGACCGTGTGCAGGGGCGTTCGTGTGCGCCTGCAGGTCGGCAACGGCGAGGTCGGGTCCAGGACCGGCGCGCGCGAGGATGTGTCTCCGCCGCTGGTGCTCCGTGTGACCGAGTCGTGAGTTGTTCAGAGCGAGTGGTGTGCGTGCGTGGATCCCGCAGGAGGAAGCCGCCATGACCGAGTCGTGCGCATGGCTCAGCATCATGGGCGAGCGCGTTCCGCGCGGATTGGGCGCAACGGCCGTCGTGGAGGAGAGCTCCCCGGCCTACAAGAAGCCCCAGTGCTCCTGGATGTAACTCGCCGGTTCCATTCGTGTGCGAAGAAGGCCAAGATACAGGAGCTATTGGCTCCGCGGCGTTCGCCGCCCCCAATCCACTGTTCATCTTCAACCTCCCGACGCCGCGCTGTGTGAGAGTGAGAGCGAGCGGCTCCAAGCGTTCCCAGCAGCTGTGCGTGTTCCAGGCGAGGGCCAACAGGGCTTGGTCTTCAGCTCCTGCATGCGCGCCCCACAATCGCGCTCTGCGTGCGCCATCCCGCACGCTACGATTCTGCCGCGCGCCAAGGCCGCGACGTGAACGAGCACGTCTCCAGCCACTACGCGCCCAGCCTCTGACTAAATCAAATAGCTGGACGAGCTGCTAACTAACTTGAAACAAACAGCTAACAAACTAACAGAAAACGATACAGGCACAAGTTTACTGATAACACCAGACAGGGTGCCCTCACGGAGAGCCTCACTGGAGGCTGATGCGGGCGCCATGGTACAGGAGTCAGGCATGAAGCCCATGAGGTACGGGCTCCTGTCATCCGAGCCAACGGATTGGCTGCTGCTTTACGCGTTGAGTTTTTCAGTTGAGTGCTGGCGTGATGACGGTGGATTGGAGGTAGTGAATTGATCGATGTGGCAGTGGAAGTGAATTGATGTTCCAGCCAATTGAGTTGTTATTAGTGTGTGCTCAACTCCGTTTCTCTAGCAACATAATTTTGAAGTTCTGAACTAGACAACCATAAGGGTTAGAAAAAGTTTAGACATTTTCTGTTACTAGCATCTACTCTGCCACTATCTGTTGGGCCATTTCGATGTTTCATCTAATGGATTTAATTTAGGCAGATAGCAGATCTTCTTTTAATCATTTTCTTGTCACATACATATTCCTCTTTTTTTTCAAGTGACCATTGGCAGAAAATTATAGTTTCTAAACTATCTTTTGTCATAGCAAATTTGGCCTTTTCCATAGTTATGTGAGTAATGCGAAGTTCAGACTGTGGTCTATTTGATTTCCTGTGAAAACACATAGCGGGGGAGGAAAAGTGTTTTAGCCGCGTCTGTTTTGTCAGCATGCTTACTCAGTGCTGACTACTAGTGCTGGATATTTGCAAGTGGAAATGAAAAAATCAAGTCAAAATTATCTGTCAGACACTCAGACGTCTATTCTAATTATGTATCTCTAAATTTCCAGTGAAACTGATGTTTTCAGCAGCAGCAGCAGGAGTAGTAGTAGGATGCCTGCGATCAAATTCAGCATGGACAAGTGGCCAAAATACCGAAACTGATCCATTGCAGGTCATGAAGGTTCTAGATAAATTTATTTTGTTTCTTTCACTTGCAAAATTCATTTGAACTTCTACCCATGTGTGCTATTTATCTCAAGACCTGATAGATATTGGCCTGTGTTGCCTTAATTGCAAGTTTTGCTATATGATTTGTTGGTCTGCTTTTGGTTTGGCTGATCTGAAGGTCGTAATCAAAACATATCTATATATGTCAGCTACCTTTGCACTGATAAAATTGTACTAGAGAAGTTCAAATGGTCTTCAGGCACAAGATCATTCAGCACTTTTAAGTACATACTTTGAACTGTAGTGTCATTTTTAATGTTCGGTGATATTTTTCAAGTAACTTTATAGAGCAGGATACCTAGCTCTGATGTTTGATACTCCTATAATGATTTTTCGGTTACGTTACAGCTTTGTAGTATTTTGGTTAATGCTAGCTGACTATGACTTTTTCTCGGTTTACTGCTTCTTGCATGGGTCAATGGTGAAGGATAGTTGAAGAAGGCATCGATCCTTAACCATAGTCTCTTTTTTCATAGGTGAGCTTATTGGGATTATTGGGAGTCTTTTCATTGATTCGCCACCTGCTTGCCAGATCCATATACTCATAAGCTTTCTTGTGGCAAAGAAATTGTGTGACTGCATTTTGAACAAAGGATTGCAGACTTCTATTCTACAGGAAAAAGAACCATCCATGTGCATTTCATTTCACAGGGAAAAAGCATCCACTCGGAGCAAGGTGAAGCCTCTTGCTCGATCTCTTCCTCTCCTCTGTTGTTGTCTACTTTGTCGGTTTCTCCTATATCTCTCTGTTTTGCTCTTTCTATTAATTTGACTCTTGACTTGGTAATTGTTCAAATATGTTTTGTGGTTGCTTTTTTCTTTTTCCTCAACATTCCTTTTTTCCAGATTGTTAGTGTGTAGGGTAGTAAAACATTTTTGCAACATAGCAGATTGTGTGCTCCTGTTTATTAATCTAGATTTCGGCGTCAAAACATATGTCCAAAATTGAGAAGAAAATGAAGGAACCGTTCAGCATAAAAAAAATGGATGCTTGACAAATGGTTGGCATCAGGAATGTTTATTACAAAATGCTAGCAGAACTAATATCTTTCATATGGAGTACCGACACTGGAACGGTTTTTAGCATATTGATGCTGGCAGAACTGTTAAATAACCTTGGATATTAGTGCACAGTAGGTCATTCAAATGGACGTTGTAGTTGTTCTTTTTAATGGGACATGTGAGGATTTAAATTTTTACAGTAATCCCAATGGTCCGAATTTACCCTTCCTGTGTTTTTAGATCCTATAGTTTTCTACTTTTCGGTCCACCCAATTCATGTGTTTTGCATTGCTGTGTTGCAAACAGGCACTAATCCATTACTCGGTTTACAGTCCAAGCAAGGATGCTTACAAATAAGAAGAACATGCACCCATTCCTCTACCAGTTGTAGCCAGCCAACTACATGTGATCGTCAACTACTCACGCTTGATCAACTAAATGTGTTGATACCTCATGGTTAGCAATGACAATGTAAACGCTTTCAGACGTGATGGTACAAGAGTGACCTGTTCTGTGAAATGATGTTGACCATACATAATGATTATTCTCAAGTCTTATTGCTGAGCAAGATGGGCTCTACGTTGTTTCTTTGCTACCTTTAGTTCTGCATGACATATTTGCTATTAATTTGTTGCCTACATGTATTCCTTTCCGGTGTTTCTTACCTGCTTTTGTTCCAAACTTGCAACATAATTTTTCTTCTAGGGCGCGCAACGCGCGCCTAATGTTCTAGTGGTAATAAATTACCATATTGTGTCTGCCTGAACTAACATATACAAATTCTATGATGAAACAAGATCATAGGTAATTTGTTCATATTCTCTGTAGTTATGTTTATAAAAACAGTAAAAACAATTTTTTTTGGAAATGAACTCAATAAACAAATATACCGCCCTAAAATGATGATTCTAAGTACTTTCGTAAACACCGGCAATTAAAGTGAAGAAATTATGTGTGTACCAAATTTCTGAATTTAATATATTTCTGCTGAACCGGAGTACTAAACCATCTCTTACAATTCTTCTGCAAACACTACCTCTAGAAAGCTACCGTCCAATGAAAGAGTAATCTAGCCAAAGTGTGAACAACAATCAGTGCTAGCCTATGCTAGGCTTATGTAAAATCAATTTCCCACCTATTGTAGTTTTGATTTATTCGATGGAGTACAGTCCACTAATTAACAGTCTAACATGCAAACCACACATGTATGGGTATCATCAACTTGACACCAGAAAATTTGATGGAAGATTTTTACCCAGACAAGCACCACAAAAAGCTCAAAACGTTTACCCAGATTCCTTGCTTTACACGGAGACCCAAGTAAAGTTCAAAACATCATTTCAATTAGCCGCCAGGATATACTACAAAGCGACTTATTAAGTGCTCGCAGAAAGGAGCATATGAAATACACGGCAAGTTTTGCCGGAGGTGGGTTCGAGATGTCAAGTAGAAATGCCTCCCGCCGACTATATACGTGTCTTGTGGCGAGTCCAGCTGAAGATGGAGGAGGAAGGTTTCAGAGCAGAATGGGAAATGCCACCGAAGGTGCCAATGGGCTGGTAATCCAGCCTGATCTAGTTGCGCCCGACCCACACAATTAATCCCCACTGCATGGAGCAACGTCATTTACAAACTCAACCCTCTGCTTCAGTTATCCATCGGGCGAAAAGGAAATATTTTACTGCTAGAATGGCTAGACTCTTTGGTGTAATTGTTGGTTTTCCCCCTTTTGCTGTAACCTCCCGTGTATGGTCTATGGTTTAGGTGTACCTTTGTTTTACAATTGAGTTTCAAATGTACATAGTTGAGAAGAACAAAAAAAAGTAAGAAAAAGAGGACATGAAATGCACACTTTTTATCCTTTATGTTCATTAAACTTACAAATGTGCAGGCTCAATCAATTGAAATCATATACATACTTAATGAATTGAATTATATAGATCAACTATTATCTCTAAATCCACCATTTTTAACTTATCTGTTGCCTTGAACTTATGCTCCGATGATTTCCCACTAGGGATACCGGATAAAGCAGAGCACAAGCTGCCAGCCTTCTTGTTCTGCAGCGAGGTGAGGCAATGCATTGAGATTAGAAAGAACACCAACAATGAAAGCACTCTGCTGGACCGACATTGACACTGAGAGACGAAAGCTAGGGGAGCAAATGGGATTAGAGACCCTAGTAGTCCTAGCCGTAAACAATGGATACTAGGTGTTGTGCGACTCGACCAGTGCAACGCTATAGCTGACGCGTTAATATCCCACCTGGGGAGTACTTTTGCAAGAATGAGAATCAAAGGAATTGACGGTGGCCCGCACAAGCAGTGGAGCATGTAGTTTAATTCGATGCAAAACGAAGAGCCTTACTAGGGATGTAGTTGAATCCTCATGAAACAGAGGGGTTCCCTCGGAAAGCAGCCACAGGTGGTGCATGGCTGTCATCAGCTTGTCCCTCAAGTGTTGGATTAAGTCTCGCAACGAGCGCAACCCTCATGTTCGGTTGCCACTTTGAGTTTGGAACCCTGAACAAACCGCTTGTGTTAAGCCGGAGGAAGCAGAGGATGATGTCAAGTCATCATCTCCCATATGACCTCGGTGACACATTTGCTACAATGGGTGGGACAAAGGGTCGTGATCTCGCGAAGGTGAGCTAACTCCAAAAACCAATCCTCTGTTTGGATTGCAGTCCGCAACTAGCCTGCTTGAAACAGGAATTGCTAGGTATCGTTGGTCAGCAATACGACGGTGAATCCGTTCCCAGGTAAGCAAACAGGTAAAAAGCTAAGAAACAAGACAGTCGCGCACAGGAATTTATCAAACACAGAAAGGGGCCAAACAAATTAAACAAGGCACACCATCTTCTTTGTTACTTTGCTAGCTTCTGCTCCTTCCCCAACCCTTCTACTTGATTAAAGCTCCTTGATCATCTAGCTAGCTCAGTGATGACTACACCGAGCCTGAGCAATAAAATAAGGATAAGGCCAGTATGGTGATGCACCAGTGGCGGTCACGGCCAATGAGTGGATCCTCTAGTGGATCGACCATTGGACTTGGGCAATGGTCATTTCTCTTGGCCATAATGGTCTGAGTTGTCAGCCGCGGCCATGGAATTGGCCATCCTCGTCATCTGAATCCTCCTTCGGGGTCGATGGGATATCTCCCACCTCGTAATTGAAGTTGCAGGCATCAACCTCTGGACTTGAACAATAACAAGCGGATATGGTTAAGAATATCCTGATTGCCTACCATGCTCATGGACAATGTGCAGATGAGGAAGCATGCATTGGTCACTAGAACGGTTGTTTTCTCTTCAAGGATACATATAGTTGTTTGATTCTTCAAATCCGGATCATGTTTAATTGGCATTCTATGAGAGCATTCTACCCCAAATAAAAAATGAAAAATACCAGATAGTACACTTGGATGTCAGATCACTATAAAATAGTTATTGAATTTGCCATGAATTACTCTAATGCATTCCTTCACCACCTACTGCCTCAACCTACAGAGACTGACGATAAGAAGACCTCCAGATACGGTAGATAAACTTGATACAATCAATGAATGTTGCCGCTCTGAATGTAGTCGTAGGTAGAGGCCAGCTGCCAATTAATGGAAAATTATTCCTGATGCCTAACATGCCTAAGGAAATGTTAACTGTTGAATGAGGTCAGTTTTATTACAGTGTGAATACTCTTTCTGCATAGAATGAGAGATGCGTGAGTAAAGGTCAATTGTCGAGCATCTTGTATATATAACTCTCCCTCGTCCAATTCATATATTTATATGCATGGAGTATTATATCCAGAGATAGCTATTAGGAATGGAGTCAGTACTTAGTTCAATGGCCATTAGTTCAATTGGTCAAAAAGATGGTTAGGTACATTTGCAATATTCTTATTTTGATATGATCAAGTTGCAAAGTTTAATGGTTCATGGCCTGGACATGTAAGACCTCAGCTTAGGTGCAGTTTAACTGTATATATTTCTCATAGCAATATGTTGCAAAGTTCTCCAGTGATCGAACACCACTTTATTTCATAGTTTTTTGTGTTTACACACACACACACGCACGCACGCACGCACGCACACGCACGCACGCACGCACGCACGCACGCTCTGCTTCACTTGATAGTGCTGTGAAGGGCAAACGGAGCAAAGGAAAGAATGGCATAAAACTGCAGCCAATGACTCACAGTCCAAGCATCCATTAAGCTAGACCTGGCTGGAAAGCAGCACCGCAGCTTGCCAACAGAGCCCAGCCACTCCTAAACCCACACCAGTGCATTCATAGCTCAAAGAAAGTATTAGTAGCCTAGGGAGTTAGTGGCCAAAATATATTGAATATGTTATCATTCAATCATCAAAATCACAACATAATGACCTAGCTAGGGGCCATTTTCCTTACAAGAATTCACAGTAGTGCTCATACAAGGCGACGCCATGGGCCTTAGGGCACTGCAAATGGTGTAGTGGCCCTCGATGGTGGGGTGTGGATGCCACCTAGTGAGATGTAGTAGAGCATAGTAGCACACTGGTGGCAATGGTACTCAATTAAAGCCTCATGAAGTCTTCCTCTGGTTCGTGAGGAGGCACGTTGACGCGTCAGACAGAGCCGCCGTGCCCGTCAGCCACCTTGGCCTCGCGATTTGTAGCCACCTTGGCCTTGCACTTTGTCGTCGCCTTGTTGTTGCTAGTGCAAGTCCGTGGCAAGCACATGGCAGAGGTGGGGATGGTGGAAATGGCAGAGGAGAACGCGTCGGAACATCTCCAGCACAGCACATGGCAGAGGTGGGGGCGTTGGAAATGGTAGAGGAGGACGCATCTAAGCATCACCGGCACAGGGAAGCGCCGTGGGAGGCGGAGTGAGCTGGATGCGGGGCGGCTGGTGGAGGCGATTAGGTCGTCGCTATGACAGGTTCGCGAGCATCCATGAGGGCCCGGATCCGTGGCTTAATGGGGCAGCAGACCCGTGACGGCACGCATCGGACGGCTGATAATGCGAGAGTTCACCGGATCCAACATCTAGCGGGCTAACGAGCGACATGGACCTGCTGCCAGCCCATGGAATTCCCCTGGTTTCGTCTATAAGAGATTGACCATTCTCTAGATTCACATGTTAAGTGAAGAATGGTAGATTCATTATTCAGACTATCCTGTGATCAAATGCACTGTTCAAATTATGTTCTGAAGTGACACTGCATGTCCATGGAAGTGGCACAGCCATTGTTGTTGTTGACTGAAACCGTGGCGATAAATTTCAATTTCAAGTTGCATCAAACTTTTAAAAGAAATTTAATAATAAGGACCTCTTGAGCTACTAATATAGGTGTCACCCAGGCTTGTTTCAAAGTGATAAATTGACGTGGATATGCATGGAAAAAGGGTAATATCGATTTCTATATAACAAGTAATGAATACATCTGATATCTTTAAAAATAAGATTTGTCACAAGATGTTTCTTGCGTGCTTGATTAATTTTGACTTGGGTTGTTGAGACAACTTTAATTTGAGGTATCAGTCTACCCTTATATATGGTACGTTTGGTTGGATTTAGCACCACATTAAAAATTGATGGTAGGGAGGGTGGGCGGAGGGGATATCCAGTGTTATAGACTGTTCCATGCGATGGCTACTAGAACGGTTCTTTTGTTTCCAGAGATACAGACTATTCTCAGTTGTTTTATTCTTCAATTCTGCAGGATCACATATAGGCATTCTAAGTGAACATTCTACCCCCAGATAAAAAATGAAAAAAAGACCAGATAGTACACTTAGATGTCAGATCACTAAAAGATATAAAGTCAATTTGCCACGAGTTACTCTCAATGTTCTCCTTCTGATATGGCAGACGACCAAACGTAATGCTACCAATTCATCCATGTTGCCGTTCTGAATGCGGACCATAGGTAGAGGCTTAATGCCAATGGAAAACAGTTCCTGATGCCTGACATCCGTGAGGAAATATTAACTGTTGAATGAGTTGAGTTTTATTACAGTGTGAGTACTCTTTCTGCATAGAATGAGTGATGCGTGAGTAATTGGCCAATTCTCGAGAATCTTTTAGATATATAACTCTCATTTGTCCAATTCTCATATTTATGTGCATGGAGTATTATTTCCAGTGATGGCTATTAGGACTGGAGCCAGTACTCGGTTCAATGGTTCATTGGTTCCACTAGTCAAATAGATGGTTAGATACACTTGCAATATTCTTATTTTCTTACCATCAGGTTGCAAAGTTTAACTGTTCATCACTTGGATATGTCAGACCCTCCTGTTAGGTTCAGTTTACTACATATTTCTCATACCAATAGGTTGCAAAGTCCTTCATCGAACACCACTTTCACAGTTTTTCGTGTTTATTGCTCAGAGAAGAAGCCATCTGATTTCAAAAGAAAACTAGCATTTAGTCAATTTCAAAATGACACATTGCATGGGTATGTTATTAATCGGATCAGAGTAGACAGGGTGCCAGTTATGTTCTTTATCAGGTCACCAGAGTGGATAGGGTGCTCATGCCTGGTTCACAAATCTTTCTGGTTACGACAAGTGAGTTCCAACTCGAACTCTTCACAAAAGATCAGGGTCGGTAACCAATTTGTCCCGTGAGGGCCTCCCACTCGTTGGCATCTGCGTCCTAGATAACCCATTGACTCGTATGCATGTGTATGTTTCATCATGGGTTTGATGGTGCGCCCGCAAGCCGTTACAATGCGTGCAGTGCCCAGGGGCATGCTTTGCGGCACATGGATACCGGTTCTGAGGATGGTGGCTACCGGAGGCACCAAAAGCACCAAGCTCAGGTCATTAGCAGGGCTGACCCATTCAAATAATTGTGCTATTTTGTCTGAAAAGTATTATCAGTTACCCTGGAAACTATACATGGTGACAACAAGGAAGGTGACGTCTGTTCTCCCTCCCATATTGGCTATGTAGAGCAGCTTCATTATTCGAGATGCCTTTGAGAAGGCACCGAGGCATGATATTAGAGGCAAGGACATTGGACAGCAACAGGTTAACATGAGCAT
>CM014272.1:14435750-14466588 GCA_004135705.1 Alloteropsis semialata
AGTTTTTAGGACTACAAAAAGGCTCTGCTCTTATATATCTACACCTCCTGTTTTCGGATTAAAGATACAACACACTATGCCTAGATGCATGACATAGCAGTAGGCATGATAGGTATCAGGAACAGTTTAGGAGGCATAGTTATAGTTATAATTCATGTTCTGGGGGCTCTCTTGCTACATGGAAACAATCAGCTAGAGGATCACCTAATTTGTCTATGGCGGAGAAGAATGTCAGAGATTAAATATAGATCGAACTGTACTGAGTACAAAAGTTGTGCCAATACTCAACAATACCTTCAATCTAGAAAGGTTCCTTGCCCTGTCCCCTCCCCCTCAAAGTTGGAGAACTCTATCCTTCTCTCTATCTCAAGGTCTCTAATGTATGAACTGGAATAGTCTTCTGTTTCAAGAATGAACAATTATTTATGTTTCTTTAATTAAAGCCTGAAACCACACTTTGCTATTGTGTAGAGGGGCCCATCTACCTACAAACAATTCATGTTTAAGATCAACTGTATATCGTGCTCTTTTTTTTGCAATATGTTCACATCAAAGAGGCACGATGTCCTGTCGATATATCATTAATGTAGTGGTGGCTTGTCGTCAATCTTATAAGACCCAGCAGTAAGTAGTTGATATAGTAGCTTGATGGGTTAACAAGACATTGTCTTTGTTGAGCAATGTAGCCTTTCACTCACAGTCTTGAGGTTGAGTCAGAGGTAATGAACTTATTAATGGGCACCACCCCTGGAACACACACAGCTTACATAGTTACATGAGTCTAGCTCTCAATGGAAGTCTATTATAATTTTGATCTGATTAGTATATAAGCAAAATTGAGAAGACGACCGGTGATTTTTGTTTTAAAATTTGCATAAATGTGTGGGACTAGACCAACAGAAACTCATCCACATAAAAACAAAAGTTTTGAGCAATATGAAAAAACAAGAGAGATTGAGGGGGACGGAGGGTGTGAAAATCTCTACTCCTAAAAAGAACAAAACTCTCGGTATTTTTTCGCCTCCGCATTCTCCCTCCGATGCTTTTCATCGCTCCGCACGATGTCTCCCTTCTATATGTTTCGTCGGTCCACCAGATCTTCCTTCCATCGTTGGATGGATCGTTGGTCCGCGACGAATAAACTGACGCCATCCGATCGACGCCCGCCCTCTCCCGCTCACGTGGCGTGGATCGCGCCGCGATCCACGCCCCCTCTCCTCCTGCAGGATCGCAAGTCACACACGACGCGATCGACACCCCCCTTCTTCTCCCCCTCGCGCTCGCCTTCGTACTGCCCTTCCCGTCGCGCCGCCAAAGACCCACCACCGCTCCTCCTCGCTTCCCTCACGTCCGACGCCCGACGACCCTCACGTCGCGTGACCTCACCCGCCGCCGCCCCTCCCTCCACGCTCGACCCTCGCTGATCCCACGCCCGACGCCCCTAGCGTCGCGGCGTCGCACGCCATCGACGCCGCCCCTTGTGTCGCCCGCTCGCACGCCGCCGCCCTCGCGTGGTTGTCGCGTCGCGTGACCTCGCACGCCACCGAACCCTACGTGCGAGACCTCGCCGTGGGGGGACGCGGTGCCGTGGGAGAACGTCGTTCCTCTCAGCCTTAGCCCCTCTCCTCTCCCCTGTCTCCCCTCGCCGCCGTTCCTAGCTTGTTGGCGGCTGTGCGCAGGGCGGTGGCCACACAGCAGTGGAGAGTCCGTCCGGCGGCGACCTGACACTACCACCGGCCGCAGCGCCACCAACCTGTCCCTCCTTCTCCGATGGCGACGACAAGATGGAGGTCAACCCCCACGTGCTCCTGGAGGACGACGATCCTGCCGCCGTCATGGCCCCCAACTAGGAGGATAAGGACCTCTTGAAGGACAACTACCTTGAGTAAGCGGACTTAATCTGACTCAAATTCCATTGGTTCCGTTGGTTGGAGTTGCCTTGAATCTTGCGTCACCTCTTGGGAGGGATTTGAACATTGCTCTTAAAGAAATCATGGCTCACCCAGCTAAGAGACTCACCGATGGAGGTGAGATCAGAGATGTGTGCTCAGGCAAAAGCAGTCCCCGTGAAGCAAAAGGATATGGTGTTCTGTTACCTGCAAGTTCTAGCAACACTTTGTACACCTGCTCACCACCCGTTTGTATAAATGTCCTAACACTAGCTCTATTTCTAAATTGACCCACATTGCACATGTACTTAAGGATTTAGGGTTCACCACTCAATTTCAATAGCAATTTCTCTTTTACTTGACTGATGCTTGAGATACATTTGACATTTCTTAATTTTCCTCAATATGGTCTAAATAATGGAGGCCTTGCTCTGATGTTGATTATTTCAGACCAGACAAGTATCATCACTGAGTTGGGAGAGGCATTGCCTAGATGAGTTGCTTCATCTTTAATTTTGTCTTGTTGTTTCCTTCTTGCGTAAGACATTTTACAATACACTGCTGGATATCTGTAGATACATCTTTGAGTTGCAGTACATAGAGTTGCCTATGACAATGTTACTTTTAATTGTAGGAGAAACATGAGGTTGTGATTAAGATTTCCTGCTACAAGCACCAATGTATTATCCTGAAAGGACTAGAATTGTTTGGTGAGTTGTTCTCTACTCCTAAAAAGAACAAAACTCTTGGTATTTTTTCGCCTCCGCATTCTCCCCCGACGCTTATCGTGGCTCCGCACGACGTCTCCCATCTATATGTTTCATCGGTCCGCCAGGTCTTCCTTCCATCGTTGGATGGATCGTTGGTCTGCGACGAATAAACTGACGCCATCCGATCGACGCCCCCCTCTCCCGCTCGCGTGGCGTGGATCACGCCGCGATCCATGCCCCCTCTCCCCCACGCATTTGCAGGATCGCAAGTCACACATGACGCGATCGACACCCTCTTTCTTCTCCGCCTCGCGCTCGCCTTCGTACTGTCCTTCCCGTCGCGCCGCCAAAGACCCACCACCACTCCTCCTCGCTTCCCTCACGTCCGACGCCGACGACCCTCGCGTCGCATGACCTCGCCCGCCGCCGCCCCTCCCTCCACACTCAACCCTCGCTGATCCCACGCCTGACGCTTGCGTAAGTCATTTTACAATACACTGCTGGATATCTGTTGATACATCTTTGAGTTGCAGTACATGGAGTTGTCTATGACAATGTTACTTTTAATTGCAGGAGAAACATGAGGTTGTGATTAAGATTTCCTGCTACAAGCACCAATGTATTATCCTGAAAGGACTTGAATTGTTTGGTGAGTTGTTTTCTAATAAAAAAATCTTTATGAGCAAACTTGTTTGTCAAAGTTTTGGATGACAGCTAATTTCATTACAATAACTTTCCTGAACCTTTAGGTGTAAAACTGAGTGATGCTTGGGAAGAAGGTTGCGACTAAAGATTATGCTGTTAAGGTACCATGACAGAGTTCATGCCGTTATTGTGGCTTTGTTTGTTCTATTCCTTAAGGCCCAACTAAGAAGGAGCTAACTTGTGGGCAAGGGGTTAGACATGGATGATAGATGTTTATTTAGCATAAAGTTTTTTCTAGAATGTCACCAGAGCGATCACATTGCAAGTAGGGTACTTAGAGAACCATGATGAGATTTCAGTTTCATTACTTAGTTTTGCCCTTATTATTGGTGATATAATACTTGGATAATTCTTTTATCTGAAGCCTGAACTTTACACGGATCGCTACTAGAATGGATTTTCTGAAGAAAGGTGATCCATCTCTGTATTTTTCAAGATCAAACTGGAACTTAACAAATTTTTACCGCATTTTGCTATACTAGCATTTGAAAGAACTCTATTCCTTTGTGTTTAGACTACCCTTTTATTGAGATGATGCCGCCGCCGTCTCTGCAGCAGCAGCTCACCCCGCCGCCGCAGAAGCTCGCCAAGATGGACTCCTCAGACAACGATGAGGCCTCTCGCTCATCCATCATGTGCAGGCTGTGTTGTTTGTTCCTGAGTACAAAGGCGGCCACGTAGGTATGTCCGTTCATCATGCACTTTCTTGATTTCTGTACTCGCTGCCGTCTCTTTGCTTGCGTGCGCACTGATACGGCGGTCTGATCACCGGGGGAAGCCAAGAAGGCCTCCTGTGAGGCATCCCGCTCACCGGCCAAAATGAAAGATAAGAAAAAGACTTATGTGTTTGTGGTTTGCTGTTATATCAGCTTGCAGATAAATATCCAAGCATATTCAGTAAGACGTCCATATTTGGGAGGTAAGCATCGGCTATGTGCATCTTTTTTTTATGCTGATTGCTTCAGTTATGCTAATTATGTTATAGCACACTATGTTTCAGGTTTCCATATTTTCTCCCCTGCTTATGTATATCAGTCCTTGCAGTTGTTGCTCTAATTGCTTGCATCTGGTTTCCGATGAGTTTGCTGTACCTATATGCTTACCATGCTCAATTTGTATCGAAGGAATACCATTTTAAGATAAGAGCTATAGGGAACAACCATCATTTTATTCCTTTGTGGCTTTGTATACCAAGAGTGACTATACCACTTCTTGCAAGCTATCCATTCTTTCCAGCATTGAAAGGGTTTGTTCTTATGTTGGTAGTAAATTTCGCATCTTTTATGAAGAATACTTTCTCGGTGAGTGCAAAACTTACTCTCTCTCCCTCTTTTATTTCACTGTTGACAACAAATAGGCAAGTTTCAAATAGCGGTGGCTAAGCACATTAGGCTTATTCAATATATATCATGTTTTTCCAACAAAAAATTCTCAATGATTACATATTTAGATTGACGCTTCAAGCATGGCACTATTTATCTCTATGATTGCTGAACATGTCATGGGTACATATTTCAAACTAATGGCGGCATTATTAGTTACTACAAAAGCTTATTTGTGCTCTTACAATCTTCAACATTTTAATGAATGAAGCTGTGGTAAGTTCCACAACCCAGTAGTGGGTAATTTGTTTATAATATTGCAGGCAGGGTGTACTCCTGCTCTTCAATCTCCACATCCTTGCTTTGGAATGTCAGCCAACAACAGGTACGTCTAAAAGTGTCCTAGCCCTTACAAGCCATTAAATAAATTTGTTCTGATCAAATAGGGTTTGATCAGAGAAGAATGCAGCGCTCTACTTATTACAATTTTCTGCACCATATGAATGGCAGAGAACATGGAGTATTCCTTTTGGACTGATGACATAAACTTTGTAGTAGGCAATTGTATTTCCACCATCCCCAAATTGCAAGATTGTGCTTCTCAGTAATCATTTTTTCCCATTTCTTTTCTGTTTCATGTCATTGCTCTCAGAGAGGCTTCTCGATTTCGGTAAGTGATCAGGCCACTGACTGTTTTAAGCTGTTTTTTTGGGGAACTGTTTTAAAGTGTTGGTCTGTAGCTATAGAGCTTGTTGTTTAGTGATAGTTGTTTCTCTCAATCAATGAAAGTTTGATGTAATTGTGTCTCAAAACATAAAGAAGTTCTTTGCTCTCATGGAATTATTTGTAGTGACATGGGATGAATTTTATATGTACTGAAACCTTGTATTTTCAGTCAATTATTGTTTATTTCTCCACAACAAAAATTAGAAATATGTGCCAATTATGTAATTATTTCCATACTTGCAGGTAGGGAAACAGGGATTAAAAGGGGACAATTGTAGGTACAAAAACAAGGGTTAAAATGGAAGATTATAGTTTTGTTTTCGAGAGAACTAGAGTGTTGGTTGAATTTTTTTTAATTATTGATGATTTGTTTGAGTCATATTATCCAAGCTGTTGGGATATAGCCGAAGCCAAAGAAGCCAGACAACAGCCAAGACAGAGAACAGAGACAAGCAACAGTAAATTACTTATCAACAGTGTTCTCGGGAATCAGCCCTTTACACGTTGGTGAGGGGTCCCCTTTTATAGGGAGGTCAAGAGGCTCTTTTTACATTCCCCTTATACCCCTAGAAACCAGGCATCATTCTCTAGACTAAACAACATAGACTTGCCAGGGGCACTAGAGTACATTCATGTGTCATAGTATGAAAGCGTAGACCAGCAACTCCGTCTTTGACTCGGTTTGGACCTGGTCCACGCTGCCTTCGTCATGCCTCTAGTGACCCTTGTTGCCTTCACCACCCGGTGCATCCTTGCCGCCTTCACCATTAGGCGCCTGTTCAGTCGACCGGCGTCTTCTCCTGCTCAGAGGAGAAAAGGACTGCCGCGCCATCGCCCGAACCTGCCTTGGGCCTGTATAACAAGATGAATCGAATATACACCATATTTGAGAATTACCTTCGCAACATCACAAGAGTAAGTCAGAGTAGCGAAGGCAATGAGGAACCACACAACGCCTTCGCATCTGGTACGACATGTTTATTAATGCCGGGAGCGACAGATCGTCTCACGATGTTTGATGACCCGACGAAGGCAAGTTCCTTTTAGTTACTTTTGGCGAAGGCAAATGCCTTGAACAAACAGCAAATTAATGGATGAAGGTGTTTCCTAGACAGGCCAATCCCCCAACAGTAGCCCCTTGGGGACGAGGGCTTTCTCCAACAGGCCGATGTCCTCGAATGTTCAGGATTGCCTTCGCCTGTTCCAGAGAAACGCCTCCTCCCGTTGGAGTAAGTCCCGATTCGATATCTTCGCTCTGAAAATGGCTTCGCATTCTTTACTTTTGATTTTTCATACTCTGTTTTTATTTTTATTTATCTGAATTTTTCTAGGCCTTTTCAAATTCCGAGCCGCGGTAACGGTCAGTTTTTTACTGCCCTATAAATAGGACCGAAGGGGTCCCCCCTTTTACGCTTCTTCGCTTTCGCTTTCAATCGCTTTCAGCTGCGATAGCTTCTTCGCACACACAGGTTGCGAGCTGTCATTTTCTTTCGTGTTCGTGCTGTCTTCTCTTCTGACATCCGCTTTTGTACAAGTAAGGTTCTCTCTTCGTATTTGGACACTTGTTCCTGCTAGTTTTCTTCGCTTAGGTAATGACAATTGTTATCATTCCTGCAGCGGCGCGCACCAAGCAAACTGCTGTTCTTATTGATATGGCTGGCGAAGGCAGCCCCGATGGCCAACGAGCGGAAGCTTCTCCTTGTCGTGGGTTGGATGATGCTGAGGCTGTTGAGCTTGCACATCAGATAGAAGAAGAGACCCCAGCTGTTGAGGAAGCTTCTAACAATGATCACAGCGGGGACGAAGAAGGCGGCGAAGAAGAAAATCTTGATGATGTAGAGGCCGACGTGGAAGATCTTGTAGATCCCAGCAAGAGGGCGGAGACACTTGTGTTTGGCAAATCCAAGGTTGGCATAAATGATATCAAATTTTATGAAGAAAAAGGATATTTTCCTGAGGGTTGGGGTCGTTCTCCTGGTACTGAAACTACCCCTAGCCCTCGTGAAGACGAAGCTGTAGTCTTCACGGATTTCTTCATTGCTGGCCTTAAGATGCCGATTGACAATATAATTGCGAAGATGATTGCACCTTATGGCCTGCAACTGCATCATCTAATGCCCAATGCCATCAGCCATCTCCTTCGCTTCTTTTGGTCAGTAAAGACGCATGACTCGGCGGTTACAGTTGATGGCTTCCTTCGGCTATTTGAAGGGCATAATCAGAGTAAATCATCTGAGGTTGAAGGCGAGCTATTCACTCCAGATTTTGGATGTGTGACATTTACTGGGCGCCGTCGGGGGTCTCATTTTGCGAAGGTGGAAACTACCTTCGCTCAGAGGAACAAATGGATGAAAGACTGGCAGAAATACTGGTTTTATGTTAGGGTTCCTTCGGAGGAAACAGTTCTGGATGATGGTACGAGATCAGTTTTCTATCCTCTCCACAGCCAGATCGATTGGCTCAAGTTTGTTTCCTGTCCAGTTTTTGACGCGGAAAGCACTGGTTTCACGGAGTGTTGGAAGGCATTTCGAGCGGCTTCGCATACATTCTGCAGCCGTGATCTTATTGAAGAAGGAGTTGCGGCCGATCTGGCTGCTGGGGTTTATTTCTTATCTGCCGACTGGGAGCCTTACAAAGTTGAGTGGAAGCCCTTTGGTGAATGTACTAAGGTTGCTTTTCCTCACTTTGGAGCGAAGTTGCCCGAAGGTATGTCAGCGGCGGAGTTCGTTGCCATAGTGGAGCGACGGGCCACAGATATTCTTGGTCCATATACCTCAAAGGAGCATCGTATTAATGAAGACAATTATGTTCATATTAGACTCAATAGAGTTTTTGAGGAATTGAAGATTTCTTATGGTGCTCGAGAGGTTCCCATCCCTGCTAGGGAGAAGAAGAAGGAGAAGAAAGAGAAGGAGAAAAAAGGGAATGGTAAGGCGAAGGAGCGGAATGAAGATGAATCTGCTTCTTCGCGCCCACAAGGTGGTGGTCGGTCTGGTCGCGGAGGCCGGGGTAGAAAAACTGTTGTGAAGACAACTTCCTCCTCCGTGCCAGCCAAGCGTGGTAGTAGCAGCTCTCATGAGTCTGCTGAGAAGCGTCGACGACAAGACGCACCGATTGCTGCCATCCCTGTGTCTGTTGTCGCTCCGGCTACCTGGGTCACCTCTTCGGCTTCGCGAGGTGGTCTTCCACCTCGTCCTCCTCGGCCAGCACCAGCGGCTTCGGCTCCCGTGCAGCGGCCGGCTTCGCAAGTCACCGGGTTTATGAGCTCAGCTCCCCACAGCGGAGATGATATTTTCTTAGGTGAGGTTGCTCTCTTTGGGAATTATTTTCAAGGCACAAGTCTTCCTTTGCTAGGAGACTACTTGGCACGGAATCCCGTGATTGATGTCAATATTACTTATAAAGGCGTGGATGAAGCGGCCGAAGATGTACGAGTTCCTAATCCGTTTGATGATGGCATTGATATTAGTATGTTTGAGGAGACTCCTGCTCGGGATGCTCCCATTATGGAGAATGTGCTAGAGGAGGTTCATGTCGAGGCTGGCTTTGAAGAGCCCAGAGCTGAAGCTCCAGTTAACATTTTGACGGTTAGCCCTCCGTCGTCGGCTTTGGCTTCCTCCCCTCCTGTTCAGGACTCTTTGGAGGTTCTGGCCCATGCTGCCGGGACAGTTGATGTTGATGCCCAGGCTAAGGGAAAGGAGGTTGCCGAAGCTGAGACTTCCAAAGCTGCTGAGAGGGCTGCCGCTTCTCAATCTTATATGGATGTTGATATGGGTGGAAGTATTCCTTTTCCCGAAGGTACTTATGTTGTTTCTTCGCTTTTTCCTTTATCGACGTTGCTTGCTCTTCTGTTTAATGCTAATGCGATTGAGACCTGTTTATTAGGTGGCGAGGGAGATGGGCCATCTCGCGTGCGCGAAGGTGGGCCTCTTCGAGACTTTGATTTGGAAGGTGTTTTTTGTTTGGGATTATAGCTGGTTTTTTCCTTTGGCTATTTTGCGAAGATAACAGTGTTATCATTATTTTTTCCTTGCAGAATATCAACGACTTGTGCAAACACTTGATCCTGAAAGCACATGTTCCACTATTTTGGCTTCGGGAATGAAGGTATGTCCTTATTGCCTTCGTCTTGTGATTTTGTTTTTGACCTTAACTTCGTTTCGTTTATTTCGTAATGCTGAACTATTTTCTACCATAGGTTGTTGTAGCTATCAATGAGTTGGCTGCTCAAGTTCCCAACCTCAACTTAGTTTCTGCTGAACGGGCAGAGCTAGAGAAATTGCGAAGGGAAAAAGTAGAGCTTCTCTAGATCCAGGCAACTATTGATAGAATTAAGCAGGATCTTGAAAATGAAAAGACTCTGTTTCACTAGGATCGGGAATCTATTATCGTTGAGAATGATTCTTTGAAGGACAAGGTCACAGCTTTGGAAGCTAAAGCTGGCGAAGCCGATTCCCTTAAGGAAAAGGTTGCTGCCTTGGAGGCTAAAATTGTTGATAAGGATGACACCGTGGAGGGCCTTCGCAAGAAAATTGTTGAGGATACTGATTTGATTTCTATTCTAAAGGGTGAGGTGAATACATTGAACGCAGCCAAGGAGAAGCTTTCAGGCGATGTTGATACATATCGGTCTCGCAGTGAAAACTTTGAGCATGAGGTCTTGTCGCTTCGCACATCAAACCTTAACCTTCGCAAGGAGGATGAAAGCGTGGTTGATGTTGCCTGGGAGCGAGGCTTAAAGTTGTATCGCTTATACAAGGAAGCCTTACGACAGTTTGGTGCGGAGCCCGCTGCCTTCCCCAATAAAGAGTATAGCTTGGACAAGCTCTTTAATTGGATTGACAATGAATTTGCTTCGCTTCCAAGTGTCGTGGAAACTCTCAGTGACTTCGCTGTCAATCTTTGTTCATGTAACCTGCTAAAGGTTCTCTCAGACAATGGCTACGATCATTATAAGGCTTTGGTTCGAAAAGGTTATCCTTATCCTGCTCCCAGAGATCCTGCCGACGCTGATTATTTTCCACAGCAACTGCTAGTCGCGAAGGCGCTTTTCTTGAATATTTTTGGGTTGCCAGTGGCCGTCAAGCAACTCAGAATCTTGTCCGTGACCGGCTTGCGAAGGTATTTTTTATAGCATTCGTTGTCGTTTTTGATTCGTTTTCGTTTTTGATTTGGAATTGTTTTGTTTGATAGCTTTTGTATTCTCAGTCAAAGGAACTGAAAAAGCAAAAAGCTGAAGCCGAAGCCGCCGCAAGGGAAGCTGCTGCCAAGGAAGCTGCCGAAGCTGGTGTCGGAACAAGTTCTGCCGCGACTGGTGCTGCTTCTGGCGAAGCCGGTGCTTCTTCTTCACAAGGGTAGGGTGATCAAGGGGCCCCTGGAGTCGAGCCACAGGTCTAAGGACCTTTTGAATTGTAGCAAGAGTTAGGATTTTATTGAGCGGGCAGTTCTTTTGAACTTGTACATTTGTGTATATTCAGGGTGATGAAATGCTTGCACTCACTCCACTGGCTATGCGTGACGGGCCGCTTTGTATTTCTGGCTTCGCATGGAAGGAGTTTCAACGTCTTTATCCGAACTCGAGCCATCACGATTTTTTGGAGTATTGTCACGAGTTTTATCGCGACACCGAGTTCAGTGTTTTTGATTTTTTTCACAGCGTTTATTGCTCACGGCTCTGATCGAGTTGAGCTTGCTGCGAAGAAAAATGCCGAAGCTATTTCCTTGGGTGTTCCAAAGGAGGAGCCATTGGAAGTTAGTCCTGATGTCAAGGACTTTGCTTGCATTTACAACGCTCCTCATTTTAGGAGATCTGGCGAGCAGTTTTTTGGATACGTGTTTGAAATGTTTTGAGAATGCTTGATGTAAATGTATGAAACTCGTGATGTAATAATGTCTTCGCATGAATGAATATAAACTCGTTTAGTCTGTTTTTGAGAGAAAACGCCTCCTCCCCCCGAAGCGAGGTTGTGTTTATTTATGCGAAGGTGAATATGTTCGTGGTGAACCTTTCGCATGTATGACGAAAAAATATCAAACTCGGTTTGCCTTCGTTTTTGAGAGAAACGCCTCCTCACCCCGAAGCGAGTTTGTGTTTTTTTGTTCGAGGTGTTTAAATGGCAATCTATGGTGTTTAGACGGGGAAACTCCTTTTGCTCCTTAGAGCAAGGATTTTTGGTGTATGGAGACAATCTTGAGCCGAAGCCCCTTTTACTCCTTAGAGCAAGTATTTTTTGGTGTATAAAGGCAATCTTGAGCCGAAGCCCCTTTTACTCCTTAGAGCAAGCATTTTTGGTGTATAAAGGTAATCTTGAGCCGAAGCTCCTTTTACTCCTTAGAGCAAGCATTTTTTGTATATGAAGCAATTTAGATCTGAATTGGCCTTACCTTTGGTAGGGTCAATTTAGTTCTATTGGGTTTATCGAATACCAGCGACTTGGTTGAAGCCAATCGCTTTCGATGCAACTTTTTTGGGGAATATCTCGTTTATATATTTCACACGAGATACAGTTAGCACCGCCTCATTAAAAACCTCACCCCTTTGGTAAGGGTTCCCCTGTGAGGAAAAGAGTACGGGCCTTTTGAAAAAGGAAATATCTATTCTACTAATTGACTTCGTTTATAGAATACAAAGCCAATTATTACATTATGTTTACGGGTAATACCTTCGCAAGCTGTCCGCATTCCATGAATGCGGCAGCTCATTGCCTTCTCCATCCCCCAGGTGAAATGATCCTGATCTGTTGCTCTTGACGACTAGGAAAGGACCTTCCCATTTGTTCTGTAGCTTTCCCGAAGGCATATTCGGGTTCTTCCTTAGCACCCAGTCGCCTATCTTTATGTCTTTTCTTACAACTTTCTTGTCTCGCCATTTCCTGGTTTCTTCCTGGTACTTGGAAATGTTCTTCGCTGCTTGCAGCCTGTATATTTCTGTGAGGTCTTTATCTATGGCTTCGCTATCTTCGGGTGCTTTCTGTTGGGTGCGAAGCCCCTGATGCAGAATCTCCTCCGGACATACTGCTTCTTCACCATAAAGTAGTTTGAATGGAGTGAACTGAGTTGCTCTTGAGGTAGACGTGTTGTGAGCCCAAATTACCTTGGCATTTCTTCTACCCATTTTCCTTTTTTCTTGCAATTTGCAAGGCATTTTCTGATGGCAGTGAAAATGATGCCATTGGCTCTTTCGACTGCGCCATTGGACTGGGGGTGATATACTGATGCAAATCTTGCCTTCGTCCCGATGGACATGCAATACTGCCTGAATTCGTCATAGTCAAACTGTTTCCCATTATCGACGGTGATTTCCCTTGGGACTCCGAATCTGCATACAATTTGTTGCCAGAAGAATTTGATAACTGTCTTCGCCGTGATATTTGCTAGTGGCCTTGCCTCGATCCACTTGGTGAAATATTCGACTGCAACTATTGCATATTTGAGGTTTCCTTGAGCCGTGGGAAGGGGACCCACCAGATCGATGCCCCATCTCTGCAAAGGCCAGGTTGGAGTTATCAGCTGTGACAGCTCCGAAGGTGATTTTCTGGTTGCCGCACATTTTTGACATTCGTCGCAAGTCTTGACTGTATTTGTTGCGTCATTGATGATTGAAGGCCAATAAAACCCTTGTCTCATTGCCTTCCCCACAATTGCCCTCGCTCCAAAGTGAGCTCCGCATAGACCACTGTGTATCTCTTGAATTATCTCTCTGCCTTCGCTGATGGAAACGCAGCGAAGCCAAGGAGCTACGACTCCTTTCTTGTACAAGGTGTTGTCAATGATTTGGTATGCTCTTGCTCTCTGCTGCATGGTTTTGAGGTCGTCTTCGTCAATTGGTTCATAGTTGTTGACACCAGATTTTGACTCGGTTGAGCGTGTGTATGATAAAAGTCCAGATAAAGGCCGAGTCCGATTCCGATCGGAGTTCCTCCGATAGGAGTCCTGATTGGACACGAGAATCTCATCAAGAAGGCGGTGGACGATGCTGTTTGCTTGAAGGGTCCAGTGTTTATAGCAGATTCTGCAGGAGCATCAGGATCAGGAAGAGGCAAAGAGACTGCAGATAATACAATGACCGTTGCTCCACAGATGCCAGATTGCGCATCAAGTATTGTAATAGTTTTAGTAGTTTAAGATTAGATTGCTTTAAATAAATTAGAGATATTGTCGTAGCCGGCAAGTTTTAGCTAGATTTCCAGGGTATAAATAAAACCCTGCGCCATTGTAAAAAATGTTCACACAACCATTCAATCAAACACAACTTTCGGCCTAACGTGCCACCCAAAACCCTTTTCGTCGAGTTCTTCAGCAAGCAGGGCTGCATCATCTTGACCTCCGGTTTGTCTGTAAGTCCGACACCCTTATCGAATTAATCTAGGCTTTAGATTGAGGTGTATCGCCCTTCTTCGTTTAGTTAATTCACCAATTTATCAAGTTATTCTAGGCTTTAGATTGAGACGTATCGCCCTTCTTCGTTTAGATTGCTCACCCTTTACCGTATCTTGTTGGTTTTATCTTATCGGCTTACATCTGTGATAGATCTATTCCGTTTATATCATCAATTCAAGTTTGATAATAGATCTGTTCTTATTGCTTATATAGCTGATTTAGATCTAATTTGCAAGTTACAAATAAATCTGTTTAAACACGTTCTTTGATATATATCGATCTATCGGAATAAACAAACTAGTTGGTGCCCTGCTAGCGACGCTGTCTCGCAATCGATCCGATCGTTAGTGACATACGATTCAGTTTGTTTATCGCCTTTGGAGAGATATATATTAGAAAAAATGTTTAGATCAGGTTTATCTCCGATTCGGCTTCCACAGTTGATGGTTTAAATTAATGTCATTTTCTCACGATTCGGTTTTTCATAGCTGATGGTCCGTTTTAATACTTGTTACATCTTTACAAATCGGACTCATAGCCGATGGTTTATGCTCTCAAATCGGACTATTGTTTTACATTGATCCGATCTGTTGGGACAAATCGGGGCCTTGGCCGATGAGTTCCTTGTTGTTTACTGATTAAACTTTACCTTGTCAATTTCAGGTCAAATTGACTGGCACGCCACGAACCTCGAGATTTTGGACCTGCGCTGAAGTGAAGCAAATCTTCCAGGCCACAGTGTTAATTTCCGAGAGTCAACGCCTGACTTTTTGGACGTCAACACATTTTGGCACCCCCAGTGGGACAAAAAGCTTCTGTGATGGCACCTGGAGAACCAGCTGTGGTACGATGGAGGATCTCAGTGATGAACAGAAGAAACTCGTGGAAGCACAAATTGAAGACTTCAAAAACCTGTGCCTAGACTCATTCAGCAAAACTCACAACGCGGTGATTAAGAAAAATCAGTTTCCTGTTCCTCAGGAAGCGTTCGATCGAATCACTGCCGAGGAAAGAAAATTCTTCCAAGTTTTTGTTGATGCTGGTTTGAGTCATGCTTTGATTAACTAATCTGGAATATTGGTTAACACGGTGGTGGGACTAATTGCTCAATTGCTGGATGGAGCTATATTAAAAGATGCCCAGAAGGGGCCTGCTTACTTTGATACTAGAGCTGTAGCAGCAATTAAGGATATCAAGAAAAAGATGACACAATTTGCTTCGTCTACATCACCAGAAACACACCCTGAGAGTTATGAAGCTCCCAAGATCAGAAAGGCAAAAGACAAAGCAGTGGAAGGGGGAGAAGAAGAACAGGAAGGTGAATCGGAAAACAAGGAATACGGCGGTACTCAGCATATTGATCAGTTTGGCAACCGGATTCCTGTAGTCGATGGCAAGATGGTGTACCCTGTTTTCTTCAACACCGAAAACCCACCAAAAAACAAGGGAACTGACAATCGGGAGCCGTCAATCGTGCCTAATGAAACACCCGTGATAATGACTCATGCTCCGATTAGCCAGGGGAATTACGCTCAGGAAGATTGGGCTGATAAGATTGCTGATGTCATGAAGAATCAGTTTGGTCTGAAGCCTAAGGGACAGTCTTATCTGTATCGTAAGCCGTATCCGGACTGGTTTGATACATTACCTATGCCAGCCCGATTCAGGATTCCAGATTTTTATAAATTTTCTGGACAAGGAGATGTTACCACCATTGAGCATATCAGCCGATACACGATCCAGTGTGGTGAAGTAGCATCAATCGATCCGTTGAAAGTTAAATTGTTTCCTATGTCGCTTTCTGGGTCGGCCTTTTCGTGGTTCTCATCATTGCCACCGAATTCCATTAGTAGCTGGGCCGATTTGGAAAAACAGTTTCATGCCTATTTCTTCATGGGAGTACAAGAAACCAGGTTATCCGATCTGACAGCACTCCGACAGAGAAACGGTGAATCGGTTAGTGAGTTTGTCCAAAGATTCAGAGATGTGCGCAGCCGATGTTACTCGTTGAATTTATCGGAGGGTCAGTTGGTCGATTTGGCATTTCAAAGTTTGTTGCCTCAGGTCAGGGACCGATATACAAGTCAAGATTTTGAAGGCTTGGGGCACATGATTCAAAAGCTCTCTCAGCATGAAGGACGTGGTAATGATTATCGGAGAGAGAAGTTCCAGAGGAAAATTGCCAACATTGAATATGATTCCGATGGGGACGAAGCTGAGGTCGATCTGGCTGAGTGGACCAAGAACAAGAATTCTGTTGCCTGTCCGTGGGTGAAGGTCGAGCCAGAAAGGTACAGCTTTGATATTACAAAAGCTGATAAAATATTTGATTTATTGCTAGCAGAGAAACAAATCAGGCTTTCCCCAAATCATATGATTCCTTCTGCCGAAGAGTTAAAGAAAAAGAAATATTGCAAATGGCATAACTCAGTTTCTCATCATACCAATGACTGCAAAGTTTTCCGTAATGAGATTCAATCGGCGATTGAGAAAGGAATCATTAAAATTGAGACTGGTAAGAAACCGATGAAGCTTGATGGGCATCCGTTTCCTCAGAATATGGTTGAGATCGGAGCACCCGATAGAAAAATGAAAGCTAAAGTTCTTACATCGGAGAATGCGAAGAAATCGGGAGCTGTTGACCCAGATTGCCAAGTAACGGCCGATGACGTGCAAAATCGGAGCCATCAGCATTATCGGGATGATCATCGACGTGGCGAGCGACCTAGAGTTACATCGGGGCAACTCATTGAAAAGTATATGCGCCAACAGGAAAGGGATCGGAGCCCTCCAATGAGAAGTTTTGATAGTGAAGATCATTGGGGGTGTCCGTTCTTTAGGTTCTGTTGGAATGAAAAGTTGAGGCTTCCTTCGATTTATGATTGTACAGAATGCAGTGATCAGTATGAAAACTACAGGGATTCAAAAAGGAAGCGTCAGTCCGTGCATGACCGATTGGATTTCGGACAACGATGCAACTGGCATGATGAGGTGGCTTATCAACAGGAGCGCAAAGATTGGCGTGAATACCATGATCGGCGTGAGTACGAAAATCGGTGTTATGACCGATGGAACGATGATCGCCTAAATTAAAAAGCAGACCGTCTCTCTGTATATGATCGTCTGGTGTACAGGAAAAAAGAAATTATTCAAGAGCCAGAAGACGCACAGGAATCGGAGAAGGAGGTCAAATCGGACTTGCGTCCTGGGGTCAACCCGAAATGGTGTCCTGATGGTTTGACCAAGACTCAGAAGAGAAGGGTTCAGCATCTCCGATTTAAAGAATTGTTGAAAGAAAAGTGTCAAAAAGATGACAATACCAAGGTTTGGAGAGCTAAGCCGTGATGATGATGGGCCATCGGCATCGATGAACATGGTGTTTGTGCTGCCTGCTGAATACAATGCAAGTTCAACCGATGATGAGACCGATGAAGTTGAGGAGGCTATGGCGCAGTTGATTCTACAACCACAACAAGCTGTATTTGACAAACCAGTTGATGAGAAATATCGGCATTTGAGACCTTTATATGTTAAAGGATATGTTGATGGTAAGCCGATGACCAAGATGCTTGTTGATGGAGGAGCTGCTGTGAATTTGATGCCTTATACCACATATCGGAAGCTTGGCAAAGGACCTGATGATTTGATCAAGACCGATATGATGCTCAAGGACTTTGGCGGAAATCCATCGCCGGCTCGGGGGGCATTGAATGTTGAGTTGACGATCGGGAACAAGACTTTGCCCACTACATTTTTCGTCATCGACAGCAAAGGGTCCTACAGTTTGCTCCTGGGTCGTGACTGGATTCATGCCAATTGCTGTGTGCCGTCTACCATGCATCAATGCCTTATTCAATGGCATGGGGATCACATCGAGACTGTCCAGGCCGACGAATCGGTTAGCGTCGCTACCGCCGATTTGACAGTTTGGGAGTTTGAAGGAATCGAGTGTTTATCGGGCAGGAATTGGGAAGGCAATTTTATCCAAGTGTCCGATGATGGTCTAAAGCCGATCCTAGCAGTCGGCTCTGAAAGTTTGTATTAATGGATGATTTTATTGAAGATGATGGTAAACTTGGTCAAGGGTTTATGTCGGCCGATGAGTTAGAGGAAATAGATATAGGTTTAGGAGATAGACCTCGGCCAACATATGTAAGTGCAAAGTTGGATCCTGAGTTTAAACAAGAATTAATAAAGTTATTGAAAGAGTATCGTGATTGTTTTGCTTGGGAATACTACGAGATGCCAGGTTTAAGCCGATCTATTGTTGAACATCGGTTACCGATTAAACCGGGGTATCGGCCTTTTAAACAAGCGCCGAGACGATTTAAGCCCGAATTAGACCAAGAGATAAAAGCCGAAATAACTCGGTTATATGAAGCTAAGTTTATTCAACCTTGCCGATATGCTGAATGGATATCTAATATCGTTCCTGTTTTCAAGAAAAATGGGAAGTTGCGAGTTTGTGTCGATTTCAGGAATCTTAATAAGGCGACTCCGATGGATGGGTATCCGATGCCGATTGCTGATATGTTAGTTGATGCAGCTTCAGGGCATAAGGTGATTAGTTTTATGGATGGTAATGCAGGATATAATCAAATTTTTATGGCAGAAGAAGACATTCCTAAAACCGCATTCCGATGTCCTGGTGCACTTGGATTATACGAGTGGGTCGTGAATGACTTTTGGTTTGAAAAATGCTGGCGCTACATATCAAAGGGCAATGAATTATATATTTCACAAGTTAATCGGCAGGATTGTTGAAATTTATATTGATGATGTAGTAGTGAAGTCCGATGGATATAAACAGCATTTGGCCGATTTGCGAGAGACTCTTGAATATACAAGGAAGCATGGTTTGAAAATGAATCCTAATAAGTGTGCGTTTGGAGTGTCGGCCAGACAATTCCTGGGTTTCATGGTGCATGAAAAAGGAATTGAAGTCGGACAAAAGAGCATGAAGGCTATAAGAGATGCTGAGCCACCCACCGATAAGACGAGTCTCCAGTCGTTAATCGGCAAGATTAATTTTGTCAGAAGATTTATTTCAAATTTATCTGGGAGAATTCGTCCTTTTTCCCCGCTGCTGAAATTAAAAGCCGATGAAGAATTCGTCTGGGGAAAAGATCAACAAAAGGCATTTGATGAAATAAAGCAATATATGATGACACCGCCAGTTTTGATTCCACCTCAGAAAAATAAGCCATTCCGATTATATTTGTCGACCGATGAATTGGCGATCGGGTCTGTTCTTATACAAGAGTTTGAAGGAAAAGAAAGAGTGGTTTATTATTTGAGTCGGAAGTTGATTGATGCGGAAACAAGATATTTGCCGGTTGAAAAATTATGTTTATGCCTATATTTTTCATGCATTAAGTTGAGACATTATTTGTTATCTTCTGAGTGTACAATTGTTTGCAAGACCGATGTGGTTAAATATATGTTGTCCATGCCGATGTTAAAAGGGAGAATCGGAAAGTGGATACTGGCATTATCAGAGTTCGATTTAAAATATGAATCGGCTAAAGCGGTTAAAGGACAAGTAATGGCCGATTTCGTAACACAGCATATCGGAAAAGAAGTTAAATTGGTCGATCCGATGCCTTGGACGCTGTTCTTTGATGGATCTTCATGTGGTCAAGGATGTGGCATCGGAATCGTCATTGTTTTGCCTCGGGGGGCAAATTTTGATCCAAGTTTTACCAACAATCGAGTTGGGTATGAAGCATTGCTCAAAGGATTGAAATTGTTATTAGAAGTCGGAGCTGAAACTGTTGAGATTTTTGGAGATTCCTAGTTGGTAATCTTTCAATTAATCGGTAAATATGAATGCAAAGATGATGTTTTGATCCAATATTTTGATGAATGCCGATTATTGATGAAGGAATTTGTGATGGTCAATATTGAACATATCCCCAAGGCTCAAAATCAGGAAGCTAACAATTTGGCACAAGCTGCTTCTGGCTATCGGAGTTTTCATGAGATCATGACGATTGAGCCAGAAATCGGAGATTGGAGGTATGAAATTATAAATTATCTCAAGGATCCATCACAAAAGGTTTCCAGAAAGTAAAGATTCATGGCTGTTAAATATGTATTACTTGATGATCGATTATATTATAAGACGATTGATGGTGTCTTGCTCCGATGTTTGAGTAAATCGGAATCCAAAGATATGATGGATGAAGTACATGAAGGGGTTTGTGGTGCACATCAATCGGCTTATAAAATGAAATGGATTATTCGAAAAACAGGTTGTTTTTGGCCAACGATTTTGGAAGATTGTTTTGAATATTATAAAGGTTGCCAAGAATGCCAGAAATTTGGAAATGTGCAAAAAGCGCCTGCGTCAGCCATGAATCCGATTATCAAGCCGTGGCCTTTTCGAGGATAGATTTTTGGTCTAATGCCATGGAATGCATTGCAAGGACACGAAATCTGTTGCAATACATAAGTGCTATTGCCACCATTTCCATAAATCGTTGCAATAGGTCGATGTTATTGCCACCATTGTCGAAATGGTTGCGATAAGATGAAAATATTGCCACGAGTTGTTTGGGTTGTGATAATATTGAATTTTGTTGCAAGAGATAGGCTTTATTGCCACAAATTTCAAAAAGGTTGCGATTAGTGAAAAGTGTTGCCACGAATTTCTTGCGTTGTCATAATAATTTCTTCAGTTGCAACAGGTTGATCCATATTGCAACAAAAAACTTATTAGTTGCGATTGGTTGACAATATTGCCATGGACTTATTGTGTTGTCCTAATTTTCTCATTTGGTTGCAAAAGGTTGGTCTATATTGCAACAAAAAATATATGGTTGCAATTTGTTGACAATTTTGCCATGTTTGTGTGGCGTTGTATTAATCTTGTCTTTAGGTTGCAAAAGATTGGTCTATGTTGCAACAAAAACTAAATGGTTGCAATTTATTGACAATTTTGCCATGTTTGTGTGGCGTTGTTGTAATCTTGTGTTTCTATTGCAATAGATTGTGCCATATTGCAACCAAAATATTTTGTGGCAAATATTAATTTCTCTAGCAGCTAATAATTGGATATTCTAATAGAAAAAATTGTGAGAGGCATGGTTTGAACCTGGAACCTATCACTAAGAAACTGTCAATGCTACCAAAAGGGAACAGAGGCTTGTTTGATTGAAAGCATGGTCGACATGTATCCATGCAATTTCCACCTAGACTTACTACCTAGACTCAACATATTTTTTCGAGATAGCACACAGTCATTGACACATGCGTGTATCTTATGTTAGTCGAGGCCAAGATCTCTAACAACCTTCTGCTCTTTCTCCAACATGTTTGGAACGCAGTGGCCTTCGGGGAGCACTAGCGAGAATAGCCGAAGAATGGCTTCTAAAGCATTGTTGCTAAGACCAAACATGCACTTAATCTGAAATACCCTGACAATGAAAGCTACCTTAGTAGCCTCCTTGTACACTGGATACAGTTCCGTCTGTGCCTCGGCTAACAATTTCAAAAATTTCTTGACACAATCATTTGGCTCCTCATTGATGCCTCTTCACCCAATAATAGCCTACTAATAAAAAGCAAAATAGAAAAGGCTATTGCATCATGATCTCTCTAACTAAGATCAGTATGGTAATAGAGCCACATGAAAAGGCTATTGCATCATGATCTCTCTAACTAAAAACAGTATGGTAATAGAGCCACATGAAAATACTCCTTTGAACTACTGGTGTAAATACTACATTCAGGATGGTGCAGACGCTTGATCTGCTGTAAATTAATACTTTGAGCATTAAAGTTATTGCATTCATTGTGATTTTAATATTTTAACTCCATTTGTATTCCCTGACTCTGTAAGGTTGTGCATTCAGTATCAGTTTTGTCCAATATTTTCTTTGGCTCTTCAATTTATTTCTTTTGCTCACTGGTGGATTTATCCTTTCTACATGTATAACTGTGTAAACAAAAAAAAAACATACAAAGCTACATTATCAACCATACTGATTATCAGTAGAACTCTTTTTTCGTGGAAGATTATCAGTAGAACTCATGAATCCCAATAGTATCTGTCCCTAGCCATTGTTCAATTGATCTGTATATTGTCTGTGCCCCCAGTGTAATGACGAAAACACAACGCAATATTGATCATTATATGTAAATCGAAACATCATTTATGGTGAGCATTACCTTTTATTTTACCAAGATGACGAGGACCAGGCCGCCGTCTCCTACGACGACGGGCGCCGCAGTCGTCAGCGCCGTCTCCTACGACGACGGACGCCGCAGTCGTCAGGCCGATTCATCTAGTCGAGAGATGACGAGGAACATGCCGACATCTCCTAGGATCGCCGCCAAAGTCGTCAAGAACAAGAACCCTAATCCTGTTGACATGGATGGGGACTGAATTCATTTTCAATTTTCGGTCCACGTAAGTTTGCTTCCTCCACCATGTTTCAGTCTCGCCATACTGCTGGGCGCTGCTTCGGTCTTGAGTTCAGCGTACTGCATTGCTTAAAACGCCGTGTCATACATATGCACGCATGGCCATTTAGTGTTCTAAAGTATGAGCAGGGACCTAGCCATGCACCCAAATACCTATCTAGAGTCGCTGCAACCTGTGCAGGAAATGGCACATGGCCAACTTTTTAAATCCTTTTAGTTTGCTTGCTTACTGGTCTCATTGTTATTCTTTCAATTTGCACAATTGAGCTCCATATTAGTTCAAAGAATTGGCTTTGTTCCGTCGAATTGCATAGTTTGCTTAGATATATTGTTTCAAATTTGTTAATCTTGCATCACAAAGGTCAATAATTAAGTCATTGGATTATTGATAGCGTCAGAGCTAAAATATGTTGGCACCTAATTATTATTCTCTTTCTAGGTGTATGTGTCCAAGGATTCAAAATGATTTCATATTTTACTTGATAAAAATACCTCTTTAATTATTGCTGATAAATAATCATGCTTATGACCTGTGGCATATCTTGTATTGTCATGTATACCTTTTTTGTTCGCATGTATTGAGGCATATAAGGAGTTAAAGATTCATCCATGACTGAAAAAAGATAGCAAAATTTGAATAATTGCATACTATCATGTTAATAGCATTAACATCCTCAGTTTAGATGTGTTCTCCTCATATCTGATGTTCTATCCAGCGCCTTTATATAAAGACGAATACTAATGCAGCTCGGGTGTGACGAATGAAATTAAAGCCTGCTGCCTGCACATGAATGAAAGTTCACACCATTGAAGTTTTTTATAATCTTTCATTTTGTTTGATTACGTTTTATTACCCGTTGCCATGTAGTACTGAAATTTGCTATGCCTTGGAGTTTTCAGTATGAGTACCAATAATAGTTGCTCGTCCTGTGCATACAATGTTTTTAGCAGTACCAAAAATTTGGTAGGGTTCTTTACAAGTTGCTTACTCTACATCCCTGCTTCTTTTAGTAGCCTATATAGAAATACTTTTGGAGTACTTTGTCATCATTATCATTACAATTTTTTTACTATCGGATGCTAATGCAATTTTCTCATCATGATCAGCACGAAGCTAAATAGAAGTTGCGTGGAGCGCTCGGAGTTGAAGCTTGCAAGGCCAACTGGACAAGAACAAACTGTCAAAGAAACACTATTCAAGTTTCTATTTTAATACTCCATAGACATTTTTTATTGTATTCATTGTCATTGTTATGAACTTATTCTACTAACTATTTGATTAGATTGTCACTTTTATATTTCATAAGCTCAAATGGCTAATAATTCGCTTTCATAGTCATGGGAGCTCCATAAATATTTTTTACACAATTGTATGCAAAGAGATGTGTATAAATAAATATCAAATATTTTATAGGCAGCCAACCAAAGCAGAACGTAATATTACCATGGTGATATCTGCAATTGCCACGATATGTTTGAGGCAAAAGAATCACTTGCCATGAAATGTATGCGAGGCAATAGAGACCATTGCCACCAAATGTTAGCGAGGCAAAAGAGCCTATTGCCACGAAATATTAGTGAGGCAAAAGAGCCAGTTGCCACGAAATATTAGGGAGGCAAAAGAGCCAGTTGCCACGAAATATTAGTGAGGCAAAAGAGAGAGATGCCACGAATTATTCGCGAGGCAAAAGACAGAGTTGCCACCAAATATGTGGTGGCAATAAGGAGAGAATGATCGTTGCAATTGAGCCTATTGCCATGGTTTCGTCCGTTGCAAGTATTTTCTAATGCAATGTCTAAATATGTGGCAAAAGAGCAGCCATGGTCGTGGCAAAAGATTATATTGCCACGGTATTAGTTGTTGCAAATGATGACTAATGCAATGCCTAATTGTGTGGCAATATCCACTATTGCCAGGACATGGGTCATTGCAACTCTTATCGAATGCAACGCCTCACTTGCATTGCAATTACAACTATAGCAACAAAACAAAAAAAATGTGGCACAAAGTTTATACCACGCAACTACTTGCCATGGCATCCCACGGAATGATTTCATGGCAATTAGTATTTATTGCAACGATTTCGTTGCAATAGGTATATATTGCCACGTTTTTTCACCCTTGCAATAGACGAAAAATCTAGTAGTGCGTGGCCTTTTCGAGGATGGGGAATTGATTTGATCGGGCAGATTTATCCATCGTCGAGCAAGGGTCATAAGTTCATATTGGTGGCAACTGATTATTTTACTAAGTGGGTTGAAGCGATTCCTTTGAAGATTGCCGATTCCAAGAATATGGTGGAATTCGTCAAGGAACATATTATATATCGGTTTGGTATTCCTCAAACTATCACAACCGATCAGGGAACTATGTTTATGTCTAATGAATTTCAAGATTTTGCTGCCAGTATGGGTATTAAATTATTGAATTCTTCTCCTTATTATGCGCAAGCCAATGGTCAAGCAGAAGCATCAAATAAAAGTATTATCAAAATCATCAAGCGAAAGATTGATGAACAACCAAGGCGATGGCATCTAACGTTGACCGAATCATTGTGGGCATATCGCATGGCGTGTCATGGGTCTACTAAATTGTCCCCATATCATTTGGTTTATGGGCATGAAGCTGTTTTGCCTTGGGAGATCAAAATCGGATCAAGACGAATATCGGAACAAGGAAACTTGACTGCCGATGAGTATAAAAGTTTGATGAATTTTGAGTTGGATGATTTGGCTGAAACCCGATTAAGAGCATTGGAAAATATTGAAAATAATAAGGCACGTATTGCTAGGTATTATGATAAAAAGGTTAAGCCAAAAGAGTTCATCGAAGGAGAATTGGTTTGGAAGCTGATTTTGCCGATTGGGACTAAAAGTTCTAAGTTTGGAAAATGGTCGCCTAATTGGGAGGGTCCCTATCGTGTAAATCGGTGCGTTCCAGGAAATGCATATATTTTGGAAACGTTGGAGGGAGAAGAGTTTTCAAAGGCGCTTAACGGAAAATATTTGAAGAAATATTATCCAAGCATTTGGATTGATTCTTAAAGCCGATGATCTAAATGATATCGTCTAAGATAGCCGATACGATATGTATCGCCTTAAGGGCAAAAATATTTACACAAAATGGATGTTCATCGACGATCGATCTCGTCGGAATCACTTAGGTTCAACGATGATCACTGTCATCGGAGCAGCATAGCTTAGAGTTTAAACATTACAGAAACTTGCGGATCGCTTCGATCGCGCTCAACCGAATGCTGTCAATCTTCTTGATTTCTTCCAAATCTTCCACATCGGAGCCGGGGATGTTCTTGATGCTTTTGTGAATTTGACGTACTTCCTCCAAGCGTTTGTTCAAATTCTCTCGTGCCGATTTGATGGAAGCTGGAATTTGGTTGAGTTCATCTTGGGTTTCCGACATCTCCTTGCGGACTTCTTCAAGCCGTTTGAGTAGATCGGCTTCAACACCCTGGAGATGCTTCATCCGATCTTCTAGCCGTGCTGGTTCGGCTTCCAAAGTTCTAATGTGGGCTTGCATTGTTTTCAGTTCGTCTTTGCCGTCGTCGCGTTTCTTGGATAAGTCTTGCTGAGCTAGCCGATCCGATATTCTTTGACGAGCGGCAGAAACTTGGGGTTGATGACCTTCAATGAAAGCCGCAGGAATAATCGCGTTCTCCAGCTCCGATGGCAGTTGACCCTTCAATTCCTTGAAGATTTGGCGTATCGGTTCGGCATCTTCAACCAGGATGACGATGCTTTTGTTCAAATGATTCAGCATTTCTTGAAGCTTCGTCTTGGCCTCATCGGAGATGGCTGTAGATGATTGAGCGGAACTGACTTCCTCTTCTCCGATGATGGCGTCCAGGTCAAATGATGTGAGGCTCATTGCCGAAGGATCGTGTGCCTGAAAAGGAGTGTTAATAAAACATGTTATTGTAATAAAGAAATATTGACACGAGGCGGCAAATTGATACCAGTTTAAATTGTCCTTCCCGGACATAATCGGGGATTACTTGTGGTTGGGCAATGCTTGTGACAGGAACAGCTATTTGAAGTGGTTGAGGCAGTTCAATCGGAGGTGGTACTAGTGAAATTAATGTTGGCTGTTCAGGGAGTACTTTCGATTGAGTGTTTGTAGCTGATTCTCCGATCTGTTGTTCAGGGATGGCCTCCGATTCAACATTTTCTTCGATTTGTTGCCCTGAAATGATCTCCGATTGGATGGTCTTTTCGGCTTGTTGACGGTTGGTCTCCGATTGAGCAGATGTGCTTGGTTCCTCGATGATTGGTTGCAGAATGGCAGTCTACAGGTTGAATCGGTTAGTTCAAGCGTATAAATTTGAAGAAAAAAAATGATAATTGGATTAAATTTACCTGTTGAACCGATTCTGCTTGTATGTTTTGTGCTGGAGCTGGTTGAGGATCAGGCAATATGATATTTGTTTGCTGAAAAGGAAGAATTATTATTGCCGATTTAAGCTAAAGAAAAATAAATATAGAAAACATCGGATTGTTACCGATATTGCATCAACTAGCATCTTTGCGCCCTCGGCAGCTTTCTGTGCGGTTTCCTCGGCAGCTTTGGAAGTCGACTGACCAATGATTTTTCCAAGGGGCTGCATGGGAAAGTTATTTGCTTAAGATGTGAATCGGAAACAAGAATCGGAAAGATAAGAAAATCGTACCAGTTGGCTTTTCTTCACTTCTTTGGTTCAGGGATTTTAGTGGGGGCGGTTTTTCTCTTGCCTTTGCCATCCATGATTTCCTTTAAAGATGGGGCGGTAGAACCGATCCTTGGATACGGAGTCCTGATGGCATATTGGATCGGTTTGCCGCTGATGCTCACCACTGGTACATTCTCTTCAACTGGCTGTTAAAGGATGGGATTCAAATTATAGACAGTTTGTTTAAAAGATGGATGAATGGGAAGAATTCAACTTACAGGATTTTCCATGGCTTCAAAATCGGAGTCTATAAGAGTAAAAAGGTGAAGGCCGAGTTGATGCTCATGGCCATAAAAATATCGAAGGCCGGGCTGATGCTCATGGCCCTGAAAAAATAGAAGAGAAGGCTCCAGTTCAGAATCGGACTGAAGACCTGAATATGTGAAGGCGCAATTCTTTCCACCAATTTCTGTAAATCCTTGATGAGAAGCTGGTGCATAGCCATTCTGTTATTTCGGAATTGGCTTCGGGGGCAAGTGATAAGATCCTATCCATCTCCAGGGATGTTGAGACCGATTCTCTGTGCTTTATCTTATTGGAGAAATAAAGGCCGATCGGGAGTTGACCAAAGCCCAATTGACGAGCTGCTACTGATGGATTGTAAAATTCATAGGAGGAGTTTTTGCGGCCGAATGCAATGTTGCTTCCGAGGATGGCCGGTGTAATGAAGGATTTCAGAATCGGCATGATCGTTGCAAGATCATTTTGGATGTTAAATAAGGGCAGCTCATAACTGCGATCGGGATCGGCGTAGGCAAAATAGTCAAAATGCTCTGATGCAATCCCATGGTAGAAGCTTTCAAAATAGGTGGCCATATCTTTTGCGTCGAGCCTTGACCCAAAGCACGATGATGCTGCCTCTCCGAATGATGTGCATCGGCGATAGGATACATCTTCTTCTTCTGTATAATAGTTTGGGAACTGATGATCCTTGAAGTTAAGCTGAAGGGCAGATCGGAGTTGGGTATGCAGCCATAATTGGATAAACCACCAAGGGCCTCCGATATGTCCAACTGCCTGGCCTTCCGATAGCTTGACCGATACTTGCTGAAGCAGATGATAAACTGCACCAAGAAGGAGACGTCCAAGTGGCACCGATCCGCCACGAGCTAAAGCTTCTGCAATCGGTTGCATGTTTGATGTGGCACCAAGGGTCGGTCTGCAGAATACAAATCTCTCTAGCCACATATTAAGAAAAGCTGCGTGCTCTCTGTCTCCAACTGTGCCGGTTTTGTTGTGATCGGTGATATATTTCTTCCAGCTTTTGGAGCCTGCGCCGACCAATTTGTATTCCAAATCACGAATAAGTGACCTGGGGTTGGAATTGTCTATGGTGTCGAGGCCGGTCAGCATGTGAAGGTTTTCATTTTTGGCCATATCAGCGAGAGATAGAGTAAGGCATTGGTTTATGTTCTTTTCATCCCAAAAAGCCGATTTGGCGGCTTGCATTCTGAGAAACCAGTTCCTCCATCCTGGAACACTGCCAAGTGTCGGGGGTAGACCCCCAGGGGTACCCAGAAGGCGGATTGGCCCAACCAGCAAGGGGCGGCCCAATCCGAGTACATCTGGATCGGTTTGTCGGACTGGCTGGCCCACCAGTCGGAAGGCCCACCAGTCGGGCGAACCGGATGGGCGCGATGGCGTGCGCGGCAAGGAAGAAGACGGCGTATCCCGCAAGAAGCTCGGAGATCAAGATAAACTAGCCGGAATTATAGGGAAAGATATCTGTAATCGTTATAGGATCAAATCCTTGTAATTCGGGTAGGTTACGATCTCTGGCCGACTTGTAACTCAAGGCAGCCGGACTATATAAGGCGCCTTGGGACCCCCCTCCAAAGCACGCTACAACCCACGATCATACAACCCTAGGACAGAACCCAACTACGGAGATCCTTCAAGGAACTTCATACACAGCAATACAATCTCCCCCAACACAGGACGTAGGGTATTACGTCATCTCGACGGCCCGAACCTGTTCAATCCTTGCGTCTTGTGTTACCATCGGCTTCTGATCCTCGATCTGTCCCTCAACAAATCAACCACGTAGGCTACCCTGTGTGGACTGCTGGGTCCAAACATCCGACAGTTGGCGCGCCAGGTAGGGGTTGATCGACGAGATCAATCTGAAAGCTCGATGGCATTCACTTCCGCCGTCATCACGCCGGCGACCATGAAGATTTCCATCACCGAGGGGGCTATGTTCTTCTTCGGATCCATGGTCTTCACCGCCGGGCCCGAGGGAGAGCTCTCCTTCACCCGTGACGCCACCCCGGAGGAGACAGCGCCACGACTCGACGCTACACCAGACGGGATCGTCACCATCACCACTCCGTCGCCAACCATCGCCAACAACTCGGCGACCGCGACGGCCGGCGTCGTTCTCCCGCCATCCGAGGAGAACGCGCCTTCTCCTATACCGCCGACTGCTTCGTCCACTCCGCCTCAACCACCCAGGGTGCAGGAGACACCCGAAGAACGAAGGCGCCGATGGGCTGCGCGCCAATGCCAGTTCGAGGCGGACATGGATCACGCCATCGCCTCCGTCGGTGAATGCATTGAACTCACCGAGTCAGCTCGTCGGAGCATCGCCTCGCCGGCACGATTCCCGCTGGGACTCAGGAACAGCGGGGCCGTCTACCAGCAAGCACTCGGCGAACGCGCGAACGCCGATTACTCTCCAGATGCGATCAGGGGGGTCGATCCCATCGCGGCCACCCAGATCGGATCTACTCCGGACGTTGCAGCGGCACAGCACCCTCATCATCAAGATACGCCGACTCCGCCCGAACCAACTCCGGCTTTCCCGCGGGTGACACGTGTCCTCCCTCCAAATAAGAGGATCACGCCTGCCAAGCGGGAGACGTTCGTCTCCGACATATCCGCCGACGAACCAACGGTCCAGGGTGAGGATCAAGCACGCCGTGACGCCAGGATCGGGCGTAACGGTGAAAGGCAACGACGCCGTGACGCGCGGCGAGAACGCCGAAACCCCAGGGTCACGCGTAATCTCCAAGACGACTTCATCCAAGAAGTCGGCGGCGTAGGTGTCTACGCCACTCCATCGGCCAACCTTGCCGCCGCGCACCAAGAGCTTGAAGGGATCCCAGAAACCCCTGAGCTCAACCGGATCAAGGTCAGGTTGACCGCAGCCGCGGGCATGATCAACGCCCAGAGGGCTCCTGCTTCCTCATCTCGCCACTCCAGGTCGGCCAGTCGCCGAGAAGCCGATCGCGGCGTGGTCGAGCAGCCCGATCTCCGCGAACAACTCCGCAACCGCGATCTCCGAAGGAACCTTGACGACCGTCATCGGCGGAGGGACGAGGAAGAACTCCGACGGCGCGCCGAGTACAACCGTGAACACGGCCCTCCGGGGTTGGATCGCGAAGCACGCCAACGCCGAGAGCTCGAGGCCGCTGAGGCCGCACGCCGGCGAGAATTCGACCGCAAGTACGGGGCTCCACTCGGACAGGACAGGCCACCCCGGGCTAACACCCCGGAAGACTACTCCGCCGACTCAGGACACGCAGACACCGGGAACCTCAACGACTGCGACGGCTTCCCGGCATTCACTGCCCGAGTAAGATCCATCAGAATGCCTGCTAACTTCAAACCTACAGGCATAGAGAAATATGACGGGAAGGCGGACCCGACGCTGTGGCTCCGGACGTACAGCATCGCCATCCGCGCGGTGAACGGTGACCATGACGCCATGTGCGCCTACTTCCCCGTCGCCATGACCAAGGTGGGGCTAACTTGGCTTCATAGCCTCGAGCCCGACTCCATCGACAGCTGGGGGACCCTCTGCGACAAGTTCAAAAGCTACTTCCAGGGGAGCTCCATCCGACCAGGCACCGCCTGGGACCTGGGCAAGGTCAAGCAGAACCGGGGGGAGAGCCTCCGCGACTACACCGACCGGTACATGGACAACCGGAACTTAGTTCCCGGCTGCTCCGAGT
>CM014272.1:14473569-14541745 GCA_004135705.1 Alloteropsis semialata
AGCACTTGCAAGGTGGAGTTCGGCTATTTTGTAAACTTGTTTGAGGACAAAGACTATAAATTGCCATCAACTAACTTGAATTTGTGGTGGTTCTCTAAAATGGACAGAATATGAATTTCCCCTCTATTCCAATAGTATGGAAGGAAGTGACACTGAAAATAGAGAGTCCATTTCTCATGCTCTTTGAGACACCACTCAATAAGTTCCTCAAATTAATTATGTTAAGCCTTCTATAGGCATGGGAGGCTTCAGAAATACCGCACAAATGGTGGAAATCATATATGGGAACTGATCTATCATTGCCTACATATACTTGGTGAGGCAGAGCATTGGCGGCATTGACTGATATATGTAGCAAATAATGATCCCTACACTTGGTTTGGACCAGCCCTGATATTGGAAACCTTCAAGGTTGCTGGCCAAATGGTCAAATTTAATTAGGTACCAAAATCAAATGACCTGATTATTGTTCTGCAACAAATTTGGCATCATGAAATTGTATACTTTTTAGACACGCTTTATTCAGCAGAAAACCATAATGTTTAGCTCATACATGAAAAAAAATCTGCATTGTGCGGCCACTTTTTGTTTTCACTAATTAATAACTCAGGGACAAATGCCAGCTGTAAGGTTACCTCATTTCTTTTTCAGTTTTTCGCTGTTTCTGCCCCGAACTTGATTGACTTTATTTTCTGAATAGTTCTTCCAGTGGGTACTTTTTTCAGTCACATGCTACCCTACAGCGCCGTGGAGGCTTCTGGTTCCATTGGTAATGAGTTCCAAGTTCCAACACACATCAAGTGGAAGACTGAAATCTACTACACATCCTTCTGTGTTTCCAGATACTTGCTGGTTCAACGTGTCCCCTGTCAAAGTCCACATTGTTCCTCGGTTCAAAATGTTAGCAATCTACGAAGTCTTCTCCCTTAGCTGGACAATCTCTCCCCACATAGTGACGACGATATCTGCCGGAAAGATTGGCTGCAAGACTATATGCCGCACCTACGACATGAAGTGTCTCTAGCACCTCTCATCGTTGGAGATTACAGAGGAGCTGGTAGGGAGGTTACAGTGATCCGACCTGTGCTCTCAGCCATCCATGGCCTCCCAAATAAAATTGTTCCAGATACCTACCATGTCCACTAATACATTCATGCTTTCATCGCCGGTGTGTTCTAGAATCTATGCAGAATGTGAGAAAGCACGAGATTAGGCAAGAGCAGATTGTTTTTAAGGCTGAGAAGTGAGAACAGAGCTTCTGTTAGACATCGTCTTCCATCTCGGGCCTTCAAATTTATATTGCGTACCTTCTTGACTCCTATGCTTCTATTTATTTATATTTTTTTCAAACACCGAGACAGTATCAAATTAAAACATTCTGGACGAGATGTGTCATTACACTGACAAAAGGACCACACAATAATTCATCGAACTTATGGAGTCATTCAAGAGACAAAACAGAGCAAAGGACCATATACCTGTGGTAGGATTTTAATTTCACATGCACTTAAAATTCTTGTCCTTACAGACGATAAAGTGTGAAGCATAAAAGGAACTGGTATTTTAATCACTTAAATTTCATTTGTCATTATAGATTACCATATAATGATTAGTTATTATTTAGGTAAACTAATGTTGAAAACATGAAAGTAATGTGTTCTTTTTCAGACATTCGATACTCGTGTACACATGTATTAAAGAAATCTCACTTTTCCTTTTCTTTTTTTATGGCATGTGCTTTGTGGCACAAAAGGCAATGTCGTACCCTATATATTAGGCTTTGCATGCTATTGAAATGTCATGCATCATGAACACCACAAGAAAACCATTTCCTGTGTAGCATTTCATCATCGACCGCCACATTTATATTTGCATCAGACACAAGACTCCACACATTCCATTGGTTGATACGAAGAAGGATGAACCTTTTTCTTACCTAGAATCTGCTTAGCATGTCCAATTCTTTCATTGGTTTGCTCTTTTTTGTGGGTGAATAATATGCACCTAAGAAGGCAATAAATGGGACGGATCCACAAATGATGAAGCAAATAAGACCATTGTAGTTGCTAATCCATTCTTCCTCATATGCACAATGACAATTTTCCAACTCACGTACAAGCCAAGTAGGCATGGTAGGAATTAGGAATAGTGTAAACCGTTTCCGCTTGTCACCATGCAACTTTGAAGGTTGATGCCTGAGACCACTGCTGCAAGATTGAACAAAATGCCATCAAGATGTAAGGTGCAGTCAGGCAAGAAGGAGGTCAAATGCCATGGCCAGTGGCACTGCTTGACTGATCGTAGGGCATTACAGATCATTGGCGTCAGCTCCTCCTATGTACTCTCGTGCCTGCTTCTCTAGAATCTCACCTCACGTTGCTAGGCAATAGTTACAACTCTCGTTTTTGCAAAATTCCACGGTTTAGAAATAAAGCTATACCAGTTAAAGGTACTTTTCAGACACGCTTTATTCACCAGAACACCATACAAATGCCAGCTTTTTGTTACCTCATTGCATTTTCACTGTATCTGCCCCGAACTTGATTGACTTCTTTTTTCTGAATAGTTCTTCCAGTGGTTACATTTTTTTTTGAAAAAGGAAATAATTCCGACCTCTGTCGCCGCACACAGCCAGTTCTTACATAATTCTCAACATAAATGCTGATTGTAAATAAATAAATGGAGAGCAGGTGCACATGAGAAGAATTATCAAAAGCATAGTCTATTATTGCTTCGCCATCCGTTTTCAGCAAAGATCTCCAAGGCAACAACCTCCAGTGCCTTGCTTGCTGAACGAACGGACTCCCTTGTCCTCACGCTGTAATAGGGACCAGAACCGTAGCCAATACGCTCCCCTGAAAATGTCCTGCATAAACGAAGTGAATCGTTTTTTCTCAAACACAAAATCATTACGTGTACACCAAATAGCCCACATAAGAGCTGCCACACCCACAAAGATTAAGTTTCTTTCTTTCTTCCCAATGACCGTTAACCAATTACCAAGCATATGTGTTATAGATCTAGGAGGGGTTAATCCAGTAGCTATTTGAACCACGCTTCAAATTGTCTTAGCATGTTGACAGGAGAAAAAGAGATGTTTAATTGTTTCAATGCAATTGCAAAAACAATTTCCTGTTCAGTTACATGCTATATATTTTCAGGTTCAGACAATGCAAGAACCCTACAGCCTCGTGGAGGCTTTTGGTTCCATTGCTAATGAGTTCCAACACAGATCCTTCTGGTACTAGCTGGTTCAACGTCCCCCGTCGAAGTCCACATTGATCCTCAGACCAAAATGTTAGCAATCTACGAAGTCTTCTCCCTTAGCTGGACAATCTCTCCCCACATAGACGATCGCTGCCAGAAAGATTGGCTGCAAGACTGTGCCACACCTACGGCATGAAGTGTATGCAGCAGGTCTCATCGTTGGAGATTACAGAGGAGCTGGTAGGGAATTTAGAGTGATGCGACCTGTGCTCTCAGCCATCCATGGCCTCCCAAAATTGCTCCAGATACCTACCATGTCCACTAGTACATTCATGCTTTCATCGCCGGTGTGTTCTAGAATCTATGCAGAATGTGAGAAAGCATGAGATTAGGCAGAGCAGATTGTTTTCAAGGCTGAGAAGTGAGAACAGAGCTTCTGTTAGACATCGTCTTCCGTCTCGGGCCTTCAAATTTATATTGCGTTCCTACTTCACTCATATGCTTCTATTTATTTATATTTTATTTCAATCACCGATACAGTATCAAATTAAAACATTCTGGATGAGATGTGTCATTACACTGATAAAAGGACCACACAATAATTCATCAAACTTATGGAGTCATTCAAGAGGCAAAACTGAGCAAAGGACCCTATACCAGTGGTAGGAGTTTAATTTCACATGCACTTAAAATTCTTTTGTCCTTACGTACGATAAATTGTGAAGCATAAAAGGAACTAGTATTTTAATCACTTAAATTTTATTTATCATTATAGATTACCATATAATGATTAGTTATTTTACTTGTTTTAGCAAATTAATATTGAAAACATGAAAAAGTGCAGGTAATGTGTTTTTTTGGAGACATTCGATACTCACTCCGTCCCAAAATAAGTGTTCGTTTAGAAATTTTCAGACATATTAGCAATCATAGAAAATAACCATGTTGCCCCTAATTACTCATGGTAGGTGTGATTGAAAATTGCGCTGTCAATAAATGCATATGCATTAGAACAAGAGAAATAGCATCAATCAAGCATTTGATTAGCTCTATGCGCTTCTCCATGCTTTTTTTCTTAGTGTTTGGGATTGATTTAGTTAGATGGTCCTTACTACAAGCTAAATGAACACTCTTTGTGGGACAAAATTTGAAGGCTAAACGAACACTTATTTTGGGACGGAGGGAATACTCGTGTACACATGTATTAAAACAAATCTCACATTTCCTTTTCATTTTTTATGGCTTGTGCTTTGTTGCACAAAAGGGAAATGTTGTGTCCTATATATTAGGTTTTGCTTGCTATTGAAATGTCAGGCATCATGAATACCACTAGAAAACCATTTCCCGTGTAGCATTTCAACCACATTTATATTTGCATCAGACACAAAACTCCACACCTTTCATTGGTTTGCTTTTTTTGTGGGTGAATAATATGCACCTAAGAGGGCAATAAATGGGCCAGATCCACAAATGATGAAGCAAATAAGACCATTATAGCCATTCTTCATCGTATGGACAGTGCCAATATTCTAACTCACATACGAGCCAAGTAGGCATGGTAGGTATTAGGAATAGTGGTAACCGTTTCCACTTGCCAACATGCAACTTTGAAGGTTGATGCCTGCGACCAATGCTGCAAGATTGAACAATAAGCCATCAAGATGTAAGGTGCAGTCAGGCAAGAAGGAGGTCAAATGCCATGGCCAGTGGCACTGCTTGACTGATCGTAGGGCATTACAGATCATTGGCGTCAGCTCCTCCTATGTACTCTCGTGCCTGCTTCTCTAGAATCTCACCTCACGTTGCTAGGCAATAGTTACAACTCTCGTTTTTGCAAAATTCCACGGTTTAAGAAATAAAGCTATATCAGTTAAAGGTACTTACTAGGTCATAACGGGGAGCTTAATTAGTTACATAACTCCTGTATCTAAACAGATTGTGGACAAGAGAGGCCATGGAAAGCACACAGCGGCTGTGGCTTCAGAGCAGGCGGCAGAGCTGAGGACGAGCTGAAGCAGAACACGGAGAAGATCCTTCCTCTGGGTACCGATGGCATCAATCGTGATTACATAATTTTGTTCTTGCATTGTACACATTTTATGGGCAGGATTCATCTCAATAGGTTCAATTCATGTTTGAATAATGTAAAAAAAATAAGATGAATGAAAGGTACAGTTACAGTGATGAAGATGTGGATGGATAGCACTTAAAGTTAGATGAAAGTACTGTGAAAAAATACATGGGGTGGACGTACGAGTACAGTGCATCTTTTAAGTAATATATGTCGGCAGGATCTTAAAAACTTTGACCAACCAACTCTACCTTCAAAATGGTACTACACATATAGTAAATTAGTAATATCCCACAAATTTAGTTTCCCAGCTGCAATTCAAATTATTTTTGGTGATCATACTATTTCGTTCATCTGAATTTTTCCTTGGCAGTGGAGCCATGTATGAAGATATATATTCATGGAGTCATAAAGAATAGTTTTGGTGAACTTGCCTGCCCGTGCACATGGTTATCTTTATCAAACTATAACTGTTTGGCCACATGGAGTCATAAAAACTAGTACTGAATTCTGAAGATGTAGGTGCGCTATTACATATTTCTTTGGAAATTTACAAAAATGGTTAAAAATATAATTTGTGTAGTGTAGGTTTAAAAAATATTCAGAAGGACTCATAGAGTCATTAAGGAGTACATAATGCATCGAGCTGCATGGAGTGATTCATGTGCAAAACTATGCAAACCATATAGTCCTACACCTGGTAGCAATTTATGTTTACCACATTAAATTCATTTGTTTCGAAATACAGTAAGTTTAAAAGCTCAAAAGAAATATGGCATAGGAACTCTAGTTTTTCTTTATCATGAATATAGATTACTCTCTAGTCGATTTGCTAACTATTGAAATATCTGGCAACGTGAACATGGAAAACCATTGCCCATCCAACATTTCAACATGTTCTACATGCATTTCCATTGTTTTGTGTAGCATGCATGAACTGTTGTTTTGGAATTGTTAGTTGTAACTTGTTGGCAGCCACATGGATCTATGCTTTTAATTTGCTGGTGGTTTTGCTATGTGACACATGTACACTGAATTTGCTAGGCTTGAATTCTGGACAGTCCATATATGATGTTTATGTTGTTTGGGCAAACATGAACATATGGACCAATGCATGCTTTGTTAAATGACTTGATGCAGTCAATATTTGTGTACTGCTCATGTTTTTGCATTTGAATTATACAAATTTCGTAACAACCATTGAAAATTTGAATTTTGTATTCAAATTCAAATAAATTGAAAATTTGATCCTTTTCAAGGGAATTAGAGCCTGCCATGTGAACAATTGTCCCTACAAACAAAATTTCTAGTGAAACTACCTTTCCATGTAGGACAGCAGTCGCGACAAAGATGTTCCATACAGATAAAATTCCTAGGGAAATATTCTTTCCCTTCCATTTCCACATTCCTGACAAATTCGTTCCTAGGATTCGTTCCCTAGAAAACTTTCGTAGGAAACATCTTTCCCTACTGCATTTCGGATGTTCCCTAGGAATCTGAACTCTAGAGAACCCGAGGAGTTCCAGTAGTGATCCTCTAAATTTTTTACAAATGCCAAAAATGCGAATGGCATTATAATACCGTAACCTGGCACACTATCGTTCCAGTTTCATTCCATTGTGGTGCATGTTTAATGCCAAGCACAATAGTTTAAGCCATATTATAAGCCTTCATATTCGAAACATCGTACCACCGTCTTAACATTGATATTAGACCATGATGCTGTAAAACGTAGAACAGGGTATTGAATGCCTTCTATAGGTTGGAGTCTCGATCCCAGTGCTGACATCATTAATTAAGCATGTGGTAGACATCAGGAACATTTTTAGGACTCTTCACTATTTGTGTTGGCAGGAAACATCTAATTAACTTTCATCCATATTGACAAGCCGGGATATGGAATTCAAGGCCATGGAAAGCACACAACATGGAGAACCAGATATCCTTTCTCTGGGAACCAATGGCGTCAATCATGTTGAACAATGAGATGAAATTTATTAGCAGTTTGAAAACTTTAGCATGTAATTGCCATTTCCAATGAAAATCGTCATCACTGAAAACAATGTTAGATGAGGATTTTTTTTTAAGTCCTATGTGGGCAGGATTTATCTCAATGTGTCCAAATGCATGTGCGAATAAAATTGAACGAGTTTTGTTAACAGAAGAAAGCCATTCAGAAATATTAGGTAAAAAAGCAATATAAATGGAAGGTTCAGTTACAGAGTGATAGCAATTGAAGTTAGATGGAGAGCAGAAACTTAATTTATAGCACTGTGGCATAATAGGTTACGTATCCATGCTCTTGCGAAGGCAATAAAATGGGTTCTACAAAAAAAGCAAATTAACAAGGCCGTCATGGTAGTTCCTGAGGCATGCTTCTTCGTATGTATGCATACTGCCAATTGTCTAACCGACATGCATACATCCTGAGTAGGCATGGTAGGCACTCAGGACAGTCTTGAACATTTCAGCCTGAAAATACTCGACTAGGAAGAGTTACCCGTGCAAACTAGAGAATGGTGAGACTAGACCTCACCCATCTTTGGAACGAGCATGAATCTGACAAGAAGTCCCAGCACCATGTTCATGGCAAGCAAGGACGCTGAGGCTGAGAGGAAATACTAGCACCTAAGGCTAACCATCTGTCAACTCCTACCATGCATGTGCAGTGCAGCTGCGATTGGTGGTGCTACTGTTGAAGCATAGTTGAATTGTTTACCTTTTCTAGTCTGTTTAAGTATTGGGTTGAATTGGTCAGTTCATACATTGCAACTCATTATGGTATCTGGGATAGTGGTCTCGTGTGTTTGAATCCTAGTAGAATCAGTTAAATAAAATAATTGCAGTTGACTTATATTTTTCATGTTTGAGCTAGCACCGCGTGGCTTCATTTTCTAAATACACATATGGATCTTGTTTATGAATAAAGGAAAAAATAGTTTGTTATTAGCATGCGCATTGTCTGAATTTTGATCAGCCACAATGCCTTTTCTCATGTTTTAGCTAAAGGTTCTCTGTCAGTGATTTAGTATGTGTAGATGAGTAAATGGACGGAGAGACAGTGCACGTACAAGCCACATGTCCGTGTTAATGTCTATATGATAAACATCGCTACGTACACTACAAGAATACAAATTACTGCTGAGAATTATCCTTTATTGGCCGAGGCATTTGCACTCATTGCTATTTTGTGGTCTGATCTTTGACAGTGATTAGCTATGATAAGATTATTTCCCAGAATTAAGGTTAAGAATACCGACGAACTATCACCGAGTACTTGTGCTTACAAACCCTCAGCCCATACTGTACTTATTAATATGGAACTACTAGAGAAACGTAAGAAAATCTGTTCTGGTGGGATCCAGCATGCATCAACAGGAGGATAGAAAACACTACAATATATTGCTTAAATCGCTAGCCCTACAATATAATGCTTAAATCGGATCTATATGTGCTGGGGCATGCCATCTATGAGGCTGGTGTTGTCTTCCCTATCTTTTAAATACTATTGGTTGGCTATACCCTATTGATTAATTTTTGGGTCTGCTATAGTGCAAAACAATAATTTATAATATAACAAGCATGACTAGAAGCAATAAAACACTAGAAGCATGAACAAAAAAAAAGATACAAAAAACTATAAATAGAGTACCTTGCATTTGCAGAAAATTAATGTGATTTTTAAGTTTACACACTTTAATTTATTTGGGAAATGTTTAAAGAAAATAAGTTTAAAAGCTCAAAAGAAATACTTTGAGAACATACTACACTTGAATTTGTTATCCATCACATACATAGCACTAGCATATGCTGTACTTTCTCTAACTTCGCTTTATCAAGAATATAGATGATCCTCTATTGAGCAGGTAAATTATATTTTAAAAAACTAAAGTGGAAGAGATGATCATTACAGAAGTTTATTTGCTTGGTATTGAAATATCAGGCAACGTCAATACCATTGGAAAACCATTGCCCATCTAACATTTCCATTGTTTTCTACTTGAATTCTCTAAATTTTTTACATGTCCCAACAATGCCATTATAATGCCCTGGTGCACTATTGTTCCGGTCAGTGGTGCATGTATATTGCCCAGCACACTGGTATGCTAGCCATCTTATAAACCTTCATGTTCCAAACATGGCACCACCGACCTAACCCTTTTATTTGACACGAGGACGATGGTATAAGCTATATCATATGCATATGCAGACCTGATATGCAGAACATATGTAACATTTTGCTAGCGCCATGTTACGCACATTGCTTATTTTTTTTCTTGATCAACAAAAGCTGTATATATGCAGATCATGGTTGCCAAACATTTTATATATTAGACTAATATGTCATAAAAGCATTGTTTTTTTAGGACAGGTTCTTGAATGCTTTATAGAAATTTTAGGTTTGGTTGTTACCAGTCCAGTCATAGTAGCTGTAACTTGAATACTCCATCATATCCTCAAAGATGGTTCAAATTGGCAGCAAAAACATCTACCTTTGGGTGTGGGAGAGAGAGATATATATATATATATATATATATATATATATATATATATATATATATATATATATATATATATATATATATATATATATATATATATACACAAGTTGGATGTGGAAGAGAGATACACTTATACAAGTTGCTCAAAGATAGTTCAAGCCTCGCCCCAACGCTGATTAGTCTGAAAGAGCATATCATTAATTAAGTATGGTAGGCAGCAGGAACAGTTTTAGGATTCTTCACTATTCGTTGGCAGCAAACATCTACCTTTGGGCACTCTGAGCTCACAAAAGCGCATCATGAGGACTTTCATCATCAGTTCTGCCATATCTGGCCTGTTCTCCACCACACTAAAGGTCTTCCTGTAATGAAAGTTCTGGCCTCTCGGGTCGCAGCTTCAGTTGGCAGAAGCAGGTGTGGCAACATGGCTTCTCCAGCAAAGCATTGTTGACCAACCTCATCGAGAAGAAATTATAGTGGAAATATATGCCATCAAAAATGAAGGACAGAGAGATGAGATTGACATGCTGAAGGGATCGTAACACCCCAAGGGGGGCTTAGGTGTCCCAAAAACTAAGGTTCCAAGCATAAAACTTATTCCAATTTCTTTCTGGATATGCACTAGGTTTTTCTATGTGTTGCTATCTCTACCGTAAGAGTTTTGCACCCTAGGTTCTAATCCTATCAACTATACAAGACAATGGAAAAGTAAATGTGGAATTTAAAAGGCGCCAAGTAAAACACAAACTATCGGCATGGTGATTTTACCTGAGTTATTTGGAAGTTGGCTAAGTACCCCATAATCCTTGTTGAAACCCTTCCTAGGAAATGTCCATTCACTAGGGCAAAGCTCGGTGGTGGGAAAGCGCTGTGATAGCCAACGGGGCTCCCCACAACACAAGTTGGGATCTTCGCTTGGCCTCTCGCCGGTGACCTCCTCCGTCTTCAGTAGGTAGAGCTTGGGCGAACCTCCAAGGGTCTCTCCCTTGCACAACCACAGGTGGCCTCTCCACAAAGCTCTGTTAGAGGGTCTCACAAGACCACAGTACCCCAGATTTACAACAATTTGTGCATGCAAGCACCAATAGAAAAGAGGTATGCAAACCTCACTAAAATCTAAACTAATAATGCTTAAAGCGAAGGGCTAAACGTCCTAACTAGTACTAATCAAAGCCTAATCCTTGTTGCTGATTGCCTAATCTTCTAGTAAGCACTTTGGTGGATAGAGCACTTGATTTGGTGAACTTTAACACCCGATAGCTTACCCAAGCTCTGACACACATCAAATGTCTGGGTGGAGGGATATATATAGCCCCCACATGAAGAACTGGTTGTTAGCTCGCCATTGGGCACTTTCTGCGCACCACCGACTATTGTGGTGATGTCATTTCTAGGCCACCGCAATAGTATGTTATTCCAGAGCCAAATCTTCAAGTTTTTTAGCACAACCGATTGTTGCGGTCCGTCAATTGTTGTTGTCCATTATTATGCTTGAAACAGAGCCGAACCTTCAACCTCCATAGCACCAGAAATTGTTGCAGTTGAAATAGAGCCGAATCTTCAACTTCTTCAGCACCACGAATTGTTGCGGTTCATTGTTACGGTCTATTGTTACGGTGCTAATAGTCTTAGTGTTTTTGCTTCATTTCTTCGCGGGTTCTTCTTTGGACTTCCCTTTACCTTTGTTTGAGGTATTTTATTACCAAAGTCCATAACTTTGCATCCATGCTACTATATCCTTGTATACTAACAAACAATGTTAGTCCGTGGTTTATATTGCCATACAATCACCAAAATAACTAATGGCCTAAGCTAGGTCCATTCTCCTCACACATACAATTTGGAAACTTTAAGTTGTAATTAGAAATCATTTATACTTATACAACATGAAAATAAAGATGTCAAAACACAATGTGGTGGTTTTCATATGTACTATGTGGACATGATTCGTCTCAATGGTTGCAGTGCAAGTTCGAAAGGTACCATTCATATCATTACATACCAAGATGAATGAACGGTCGCAATTATGACGGTAAAATCCAGTCCAGTGCTTTAATGTCACAGAAACTCATAGGCAACTAAATTTATATCAATATGACATGAAGTGGGGTACGGTACCCAAGAGGCAAAGGCAACTCTGATTATTTTCATTCTTTTATTATTTTGGGGCACGGATGATATATAAAGCTGCACCTGCGAAGCCAATAAAATGGGATCCTGAAACAAAGAATCAAACAACTAGAGCAGTTGGGACATGAAATGTGAGCAATATAAGTCCACTCTGAGATCTTTGAAAAGCAAACCTTCTAGTGACTATTGTTTGAACTTGGCCAATGAGAATGGTAGGCATTCAGGATAGACACATCTATCTCTGCTATCTATTATTCATTTCCGAACGTTTTTTCCTGCACCGTGCATTGCTTGGCAGGACAAAATGCTGCCAAGCAGGAAGGAGCATTGTGGTAGTAAGGAGGACCAGCACAGTGGCCATGGCTGGCATCTCGAAAGCATCATCACAAAGTGGGAGCACAGCTGCCCTTGTCCAAGCATCCATCAGCTCGTAGAGTGCGTCATTTTTCTGAACTTTGGAGTTGGCCTCCTTCAGCGATGATTCTGGTGCCACCACAAGGCTGAGTGTACACTACAGATCCATATCGTGAGTTCCTCAGTCCACTCTCGTGCCTTTCCCTTGCATTCTTACCTCACCAACCAACATGGTCCTTGCCTCCTAGCTTTGATGGGCAATTGTTACATGCAACTCAATTACTCAAGTCAAGTGGAATGTCGTTTTGTGTGAAATCCAATAGTTTTTAATAAAGCTAACAGTTAAAAGGTACTTGAGTAATAAGGGGCCAGGTGCTAACTTGTGGAATAGATTCAAAAGTATTTGGATAACTAATTTGCTCTTTTCTCCATTATTTCACAATTCTTGTATCTATAGTGATTATGGACATGAGAGGTGGTTGGTTGAAAACGCATGGCTGCAGGCCCGCAGCTTCAGAGCAGGCGCCAGTGTTGCAGATAACTGACCAGGACGAGCTGAAACACAACACGCAGAACAAGATCCCTCCTCCACAAACCTATGGCTTCAACCATCGACACACAATTCATGACAGAACAGGATGGACCAAACCAATGGCACTCAGATGAAATTCATCGACAGGTTTGAGCGCCCCTGACGGAAGGTGCGAACCGACGGTGGCTACTCCAACCGTAGGGAAAAAACTGTTCTGCAGTAGTGAATTGCACCTGTGAATCATCATCACAGAACAAAATGCAGATGAGAATATATATTTTTGATTTTATATGTACTACATGGACAGGATTTATCTCAATGGGTTCAATGCATTTCCCAATAATATTAAACGAGCTGAGTTTTGTTAATAGATGCATTCCATTCAGATATATTAGGTAAAAAAAAAGATGAATGAAAGGTACAGTTGAAGAAGTGATGATGATAGCATCTAGTCGATCCATAGCACTTAAAGTTAGACGCAGAACAGGAACTGAATTTATAGGACTGTGGCGGGTACCCAAGACCACCAATTAATATGATCTTATGCCAAGGCAACAAAATGGGTTCCAGAAAAAAATAAGCAAATTAGTGGGCAATTGTCTAACCCACATGCAAACTTCCCAATTAGGCACACACGGTAGACTTTCAAAGTAGTCTTGAACATTTTTGCCTGTTAATATTCAACTAGAAAGGTTTATGGCTGCAGTGACCTAAGTTGTACGGTGAGATTAGACCTCATCCATCTGGACGAGCAGTCAGCTGACAAGGAGTCATACAGCACCGTTGTCATGGCCAACAACTCAGGCCACTGTGTCTAAAAGGAAGGACAAGCACTCAAGCCCAAGCATCTGTTGGCTTGTACAATGTGCGTCGCAGCCCAAGTACTGGCGAGTGGTGTACTACTGTTGAAATATAGCAAATTGTCTATACTTTATCATCAGTTAAAGTTTTTAGATTAAATTGGTCAGTACATGCAACTCCATACATTATCAGGGCAAGATGAAATCTGAGTACAAGTGAATAAATGAATGCTATTACTCAACTTGGAATATTGATGCCTTGCATGGTGGGAAATCTCATCCATCTGGAAGGAACAATCAGATAACAAGGAATCAGCACCTTGGTCATGGCCAAAACCTCGGCCCCCATGCCCAATAGGAACAACTAGCACCTAAGTCCAAGCATTCGTCGTTTTGCACAATGTGTGCTGGCACCACGAGTTGTGGCATGTGGTGGACTACGGTTGAAGTATAAGTTAATTGCCCGTTCTTAATTTTCTGATCTGTATAAGCTTTTGGAATGTGGTCAGTGCATGAAATTCAATACGGTACTAGGGCCAGAGATTTCAAGTTCGAATCTTGATAGAAGTGACCAAATAAAATAATTGCATATAACTCCTATATATTCTCACACTAGCAGAAAAAATGACTTTAGTGTCGGTAGGGAACTGGGTTTAATCACAGTTACCCAATTTGGACTATGCATCCAGGACTAAAGGTTGCAGCATTTAGTCCTAGGTGCGCAACTGGAACTAAAAGCGATTTTTCTAAATTAAAAAAGGTGAAGGCAAGTTTTGATGGGTCAAGTAGGAGGTCATTGTGGACCATCAAACCCAATAGCAAATACTTTAGTATTGAATCGATTAAAATGTAATGGGCCTGAGACCAGTTGTAACTAGGCTCACCCAGTTGTCTCTCTGGCAGCAGGCAAGAATATGAGGGGGTGAGATCAGGTCATCTTGGATAGGAAGACAGAACCTTAAGAGGGAAATTTGGATTTTTAACACTTCAAACGTTGGGCTTCGCATAATTGCCACCGCCAACATTGACTTCGCAAAATAGCCATCTAAAACATTGACACATTGTTGCTCTTGCCATTATTTCTCTTTTACTAATTTTCTTTTTTCTTTCCCATTTTTTAGGCCTTGAAAAGTCCAAATTGACCATGAGTCCTCACTTATCTATCCAGTTGATACGTCTCTCTGTGTTTCGCTCGCAAACTCGTGTTTTGTCGCCCTCACGGCCGCCGCTGGCCACTCGCCTTTCACCCTCTAGCCACCGGGCCTGCTCCGGCTTGCTCTATGGCTGCCGCGGGGCATGCAAGACTGCAACACGACGGTGCTTAGAGAGCTGCCAGCGACGTCCTCATTTTATTTTTCATCGGCATCTGCTGTCGATCCTGATTGGGAACAGGATCATGGATTCAGCAACGTGCACGGCAAACCAGCAGCTGGCACTAGAACTTCACCATGATTTGTTTCAATTGGTGATTCCCCAATGGATGCCTCCATAACTAAGGACAGATTTAGGAGTTTAGGTGTCTGTTAATGGAAAAAGAAATAAAAAGTAGGAAAAGAGGGAAAATGGCAAGGAAAACAATGTGGCATCATTGTAGATGGCAATTTTGCGAAGTCAATGTTGATAGTGGCAATTATGTGAAACCCAATGTTTACAATGGCAAAAGTCCAAAATTCTCCCTTAGGAGGCGGCACGTGGCTTGCCGGCAGCGACGTTGGCAGCGGTAGGCAGAGTGGATCCCTGTATCTTTGATTCTGTCTAGTACTAGATCCACCAGCCTCACAGCGAATCCCATTCCATCGCCCCGGATATATTTGCGGCTCGCCTCCTGCCCCAATGCAATCACCCCCAGCATCCACTCCCGCGCGCGAGAGAGATTGATTTCCACAAGTTTTTTTCTGCCACGCGCACCAGTTCTTGGGATCTCGGAAGCTGTGCGGCGGCAGCAGTGGCGCAAGGGACCTATAGATGCAGCCGCCACGATCTACGACAAGAAAATTTTCCAGGTCTTGTCCTCCAATGGCAAAAAGGCGAGAAGTTTTGGTGGTGGCAACATGCGAATGGATCCGCAAGGTGGAGCACCATCGTATCCTCCGCCAACGATGATTCGGATCCCGTGGCAGAGCCGTTCCTCTGCAGAGACACCCCAGTTAGATCTGTAGGCCGTTACCTACTCCATCTAATCTACTGTCCCTCCGTTCTAAATTGCAGGTCATTTTGACTTTTATATATTTATAGATATTTTATTATTATGCATCTAGACACATCTAGATGCATAAGTAATATCTTTTTTTTATTGAATATGCAAGATATTTGCATATCTTTGCATTTAAAATAGAGAAAGTTTGTACAATGCTACATGTAGGATCAAGCAACCCGGCATCCCGGCGATCTACATCCTAAGTAATATCTATGAAGCTAAAAAGCTAAAACTACATGCAATTTGGAACTAAAGAAGTAGTCTAGCAAACGGTTCGTCTCTTCAATTTTTGCATCGCCATTTGGTGGTTCGCGGACTCCGGATTGCTTATCTGCATCTACATTGATTGTCAGCCAACATCCGCCATCATCATGAGCAACGGGGTTGCGCTGTCGTCTGTCATCCCGGGCGCTGATGAGGCCCGGCTCCTTCTCTCTTCTTCCTCCAGCGGCGGTGGCCTAAAGATTTGTATCTTTTTATGATTGTAATCTTGCGATTGAATGTTGAATCTAGTTTAATTTATGCTTGTAATCTCGATTGAATGTGAATGTAAGTGAAGTAGATGAGAGGTTCCATAAAGTTCTCCGGCTCCTTACACCTTCCTCTCTCTTCTCATTTTTTCCATTGTTGTTTCCCCTGTGTTCTTCCTTCTCCTTCTTTCTTTTCCGCCAAGTGAAGAACAGAAGGAAAAACACAGGAAGAAGCGGCAATGGAAAAAAAAGAGAGGAGAGAGAGGGAGGGGAAAGGAGTAGAGAACTAATTTTTTTTGCTGGAAATTGTTTGAGTACCGGCCCATACTAGGAGCCGGTATTAAAGCACCTCCTTTAGTACCCGGTGTGATACCCAGTACTAAAGGGGTACCAGAATCCTAGTACCGGGCAGGGATCCAGTACTAAAGGGGAGTTCCCGCCCAGTAGTACTAGAGGCCATTTCTTCAGTCGTGCAATAGTTTGCCGTAGATCACCATTCAACTCCTCCATCCACAGAATGTGCTATTTTATTGTGTTCTAACTTTTCGTTGTGTTCTACATGAGTCCTCTAAACTTTTAACAGGTGTGAACAATGCGAATGGCATTGTAATATCCTGGTGCACTATGCTATCACTACAATTAAGTCAATTTGTGGCAGATGTGTAATACAGCCTTTCCTGTTACAAACATTATATTGCACCACAGCGAGTTAACCTTTTACTCGCAGCCTGGAGGAAATTATATGCTATGTGATATGCATATGCAGACCCATCCCATTTGGAGCTGTGAAAATAAGCGTCCTATTCAGATACAAAGTAAACCTGATCAATCATGAATGAATGGTCCCCATGATGAATGTAAAATCTGGTCCTACGATAATACATAAAAGTTAGATGTAATAGCAAGTAAAAGGCAGCTGAATTTATAGCAATCTGCCATTGAATGGCCGGGCTACCCTAGAGGCCAAGACAACTATGTGATTTTTTTATTTTTTATTGTTTTGGGGCGGAGATCATAAGTTACACCTGCGAAGGCAATAAAATATGATCTAGAAATGAAGAAGCAAACTGCGAGAGGAGTTGGGACATGGATGTGTGAGCAATATGAGCACTCTAGATCTCTAAAAAGGAAACTACCTTCTAGTGGCTAATGCATGCTTCTTCATATGGCCAATGAGCATGGTAGGCATTCAGGATAGTCTTAACCATCTCTGCTATCTATTCTTCATGTCCAAAGTTATATGCCAGCACACAGCATTCCGTGGCAGGACGGAATCCTACCAAGCTATAACATAAATTGAGAGGGTTAGGAGGACCAACACCGTGACCGCGGTGGCATCTCAGATGGTCGTGGCCACCACGAGGAAAGACAGCTGCCCTTGTCCAAGCGTCTGGCAGCTCGTAGCACAGCTTTCGGCGGTTCTACTCATGCGTTTCCTTTGCTTCTTACCTCGTCAACCATTGGCCCTCTTGGCTCCTCGTGTTGCTGGCGAATAATTACTCGCAACTCAAGTGTATATATCATATTGTTTGTGTGAAATCTTATTGTTTAAAAATTAAAGCTACCAGTTAAAATTAATCATGGGTCAATGGGTATTCGGATAACTCATTTGTTCTGTCCCCAATGTTAGAGAGTTCTTGTACCTATGTAGATCGTGGACAAGGGTTGCCATAGAAACCACATGGCTGTGGCGTCAGAGCAGGCGGCAGAGCTCCAGATAACTGACGACAACAAGCTGAAATGCAGCATGGAGAAGAAGATCCTTCCTCGGGAACCAACGGCATGAATCATGTCGGACAATGAGATTATTTGCCAGCAGTTTTGAAAACTTTAGCATCTAATTGCAACTGGAAATCATCATCACAGAACAAAATGCAGATGAGAATATGTAATTTTTTTTTGAACGAACAGAGCACAGACTGTGCTCGTTTCTATTAACATAGGAGAATTACAAGTAAGAGGCTTCAGCGAGCCGATTACATGTTAAAAAGAGGAACAAAAAAGAAAGAATCACTATACAACACTCGTTATCTCCTCGAGGCATTTTGCCCCAGCTAAACACCATGCCATAGCCTCCTCTTTAATCTTCTGAAATAAGCAGGTAGGCGAAACTTCTTTACGCTGGAAGGTTCGTGAATTTCTTTCCTTCCAAACCTCCCATGCCACCAACAGCAGCAGCAGTGAATTTTCTTGGGGACCATTGAGTTCCACCATTCCATCGTTTTTGACATAGCCGTCCAGTTGATCGGATCAACCTGCTCAATAGCGGACCACATCGCCACTAGCTTCTTGATATGTTTCGTGAATCGGCATCCTGCTAGAAGGTGCCAGGCTGTCTCTGGCTCACGAGAATATGTAATTTTGTTTAGGAATGGATTTAGGCTACAATGGCTTACAAATTAAAGCCAGCATTTCATTAGTACCATGCATTATCTGAATTTATATCAGGCACCATGTCTTTGTTGTTTCAGTAGTGGTTCATTTTGATTGTTTCAATATGTTTTGATGATGAAACCGAAGGAGGTTCACTACCTATAAGTCATGCATGTGTTAATGTCATCTGTACAGGAATAGAAACATAATAATACTATTTTAACATTAATTATGAAGTGCTTGCGTGATTTTTTTGTGTGTTTTTTCTGACATGCTTTGTTCAGCACAAAACCATAATGTTTACCTCCTACACGTTGCAACTTTGCAACAGCTGGTTGCTTTCATCTATTTACAACTCAAATAACCTGATTTTTCAACAACAAATTAGGCATATGGCAGCTCTAAACTTGACTCATTTTTCTGAAGGGTTCCTCTGGGGGATATTTTCAGACACATGCTGTGTTCCAGTTCACTAGAAACCTACAACCCTCATGATGATGAGATGCCCATCATCATTCAAGTCTGACTCGATTCAAAATGAGCAATGGTAAGCTCCAGAACGTATCTCTAGAGTACAGAAACATACTACTAGGAATCATTCATGTTTTCTTGTACTCGTTCTGCTGACTTCTGCTCTTATTGAACATCATTACTCCCAAATGGTCAATCTGTGGCCAATGAAGCTATCTGCCACGAGAAACATGACACATATGGTTCCTAAATTTATTCCTGATGCCTACCATGACCAATAGTTCTTTCATGCATTCAGCCTTTGCGTGTTGTTGCATCCGCGCGCAGAATGTGAGAAAGGGCAAGGTGAGACAAGCGCAGATTCTTTTATGACTGAGATGTGAGAACACTACTTTTCTGTTGGTAATATAGACATCATCTTCCATCTCTGGCCTTCAAATATACATTGCATTGCTTCTTTACTCATATATATCTCTCTTTTTTCTGTTCATTCAAATATCCATTTTATGTGAAAAATGGGAAAAAACCATGACCGAATTCTGGAGAAGTGTGTATATTGCTGTACAAAATGGTTCCAAGTAATGCAGAGCAGGACACATAACACAGATGCAAGGAGTACACAGAAATGCATTGAGATGCATGGTGTCATTCGTGTGCAAAGCTGAGCAAACAATGATCGTCCCACAGCAGGTTGGACCAACCATGATTTTTGAAAAGTTTCAAGATTGCTGGAAAAGTGGTCAAATAAATTTCGAGCTAGGTGCAAAATCAAATGATGAAGAAAAAAAACGAACGTGCCAGGTTTAGGATGAGATTCAGACTTCAATAGCTTATGCAGCCATTATTTCTCTGTCAGCATGCATTGTCTGAGTCTTGATCGGTCTTTTGTTTCAGATAGTGGTTCTCCTTCTATGATTTGATATGTTTTGGCGAGTAAATGGATGGAGATTCCCTACATAGAAATGCTCTGTTTGTGTTAACATCAATAATAAATCAAGCAGTCCCTGCATCAGCAATTTGTGTACTTTTCGGACTCGTTATTCAGCATAAAACCATAATGTTTAGCCCATGCATGCAAAGAATCTGCATGGCGAAAGTGCCTTTTGCTTTCATGGTTTCACCATTTAATAACTGGTAAGGAACAAATGTTACCTACTTCTATATGGTAACCTCATACTATTTCCACTGTTTGGGCCCCGAACTTGATTGACATTGTTCCTCCGGTGGGTATTTTTTTTGGGTCACACGTTATACCATTTTCCAGTTCAGACGAATCAAGGATCCGATAGCATTGTGAAGGCTTGATCCCATCCTGTTATACTTTTTCGCGTTACTTTCTTTACTATTGTAATTGAAACCCACATCCATATGCATATATCACTGTATCCTTTTGTAAGCTCAAACGTATACAAGGACAGTACATCATAATTACACCTTCATTTTTTATATACCTTCAAACCTGTCATAAACCTAACTTGTTATTTTGCACACCAACACTCCAAGTATCAAACATCACAAACATATCCTTACATTTATATGTCCAGTCCAATCTTCTTATATATATGTCCCCCACACCCATTATGTCATATATCCCTCGCTCTTATTTTAACCTTCTTTTGGTAATGATTCATTCGTTTCGATCATGCACATACTGTGGATAAAGAAGTTCCTTGGTTACAAGAATTTTGATGTTCCTATGATGCTTTGGAATAAGTGGGATCAGGAAAATAAGCATGGCATATTGACAATATCATAGAAGCCCTTTGTCAGAAGCATGCAGCAATTTTAGGACCGGCGAATATATGATGATACATGCACCCGCGAGCTGATGATCTGCGTGAGATAAATTCAGGTGCTTGTTTTTCAACTTCGGCCATGATTTCGACTGCCAGCCTTCGCTCGTTGGCATTGCTGCTCCAATGATCCATTGGGTACCTACTTCGGATTTGGCTATTCCTTATGGTCGAAGGTGCTTGCCATCAGAACCTAGACGTGTTGTGCAACAATTCGTTTGGCACATAATAGGCCCTTAACCTATATAGGTCATTAGTAGGCCATGAACTTGTAGACGCATCTTAATGGTAAGGAGCAAGACGATATCTTTCTCTATATCCACTTCAGTCAATGCAAGATCTCGAATATCTCATTGCAGGCAGGATTATTGGATTATTGGCAATGAGCTATAATGATTTGGATGAGGTTGTTCTTGTTGAGCATTGTGAGATCCTCAAAAAGTAAAATACATCCTTTTGCCAACTTGTTCATCTGCCACTACATAAGTTAGCCCTGCCCGGTCCCCAACTTCAGTTTGCCTGCTTCCACTCCATCTCATGTATTCTTCCATGCAGTTTCTTTTCTGTCAGGTCAAGTTTGCGATATACTATACATAGCGGTTAGAATGTGGATAGTTTTTGAAGGAGTGAGAGAGATGATCTAGCCACTCTACACTTGAAACCGATGGGTCGGCGGCTTGACTCATACACACGGGGATATCCATAGTCTAGTCTATATGCATTCTGACGTCGTCGATCTCAAGTCCGCACGGCTATGCATGGTACAAGACTGAAACCAGAGTTTATTTCCTAGCAAATGCATCGCTGCACACAGTGTTTAGTTTACTTGTGAGATGCATGCATGGGAAGTCTTTCATCGATCCATTTGCCTCCTAGGGTCCTAGTACTATACACAAAAAGCGGATCGAGTGGAGTTGTAGTGATCCAAACGATTTTGTTTCCCCACGGTGATTCCTTGTCCCTGTCAGTACTATCGACAGCATGTGATCCACTAGATTGGTAAAACCATGTGAAACTCCGACTCTCCGAGTCACGGTCTACATACACTGCAGCTTGCCTTCACGTACGTCACTCGTGTTTTTTTTTTCTGAGGGGCCTTTACCTCGTGTTACTGCTTTACAACTTTAAAGGATGGAAAGTTCAGATCGGCTTCAAAAACTTTTCCAGGGACCATACAGACGAGTCTGGTTGACTTTTTTTCCCCCCTCGAAAAAAAAAAGTCATCCAGATTGCCAGAGGCTGAGTACGGCCTGGCCCATACATGCATGAGTCATGGTCATGGGGGCCCAGGGGGGAACGGACCCTAGTGGGAAGGAAGGCCTTGGTCTATGTGTCGACCTGGTGGAAAGAAGGCCTTCTTTTCAACCCGCGCTGGGTATGGCNCAAAGAGAAAACAACCATAGGTTGCGTGCCAGTTAAAAAGGCTCATGATCGACCAAGATTGTAGTGAATTATATTCATATTTATGGCTAATAAATTATTATAAAAATATATTTTGTAATTAATTTAATGATATTTATTTGATATCATAATTATTGATAGTCTTTTATCTATAGTTGGTCAAACTTACAATAAAAAACATTGTGCTAGAATTGCAATTTTTTTTGGAACAGAGCGAGTATGATGTATCCTCGGTCAGGTTGTGGCTAGTTGTATAACAGCTGGGGCCGCAAAATCAATAAATGGAATTTTGTAGTGTAGGCACTGCTGATTAACAGAAGTAGCACATAAAAAGGATCCTTAGCCTAAACATGATATCAATCTCGTAATGCGGAAGATGGTGGGTAAATCTTATACTAGCGTTAGGAGCAGCCATAGTAGTCCCCTGTGTTGATGATGCCCGAGCCGTAGAGGAAGTAGGCGTTCTTGTTGGAGTAGAGGAAGCAGTGGCGTGGCGGAGACCTTCGGGTCACCAGCGGCACTGCCCTGGACGGGGTCTCGAGCTTCTACACCCCTCCAATACCCTCAGCGATCAGACTCATGGGTGGTGGTTTTCTGAGTGTTTAACAATGACTAAAAACTGATACTAAACCTCCACCCATGACCTTAGTTATATAGGCACTGTGGGGGCAGGGCCGAGCCCTAGGTTAGGAAGGTTAGATTTGGTCCTGCTGATCACAAGCCACTAATCACGTTGATTAGTTTCCTAATCACGCTCAGGTGGTTTAAACACTTTCTTAATATTGGGTTTATTTCCTTAACAGTGAAGATCACATTCAAAAAATCCCAACATTCTCCCACTTGATCGAACTATTAATGGCTAATGTTCATATCATTCTAATGTTCACCCTCAGTATAACAGTAAATACCAGACCAATGTGTCGTCAGTAGCTTCATACACTACCAGGATCCCATTACCCACAGTCTTACTAAAACACCTCGTTAGAACGCTTATTCGTTAGTTTGGGAGTTCATAACGGCCCTAAAACCAGGACCTAAAGACTATCCACCAAAACCATATCAGTGACATGCTTCTTAAACACATTCGGTGATAAGCCTTTAGTGAGCGGATCCGCTAACATAGCATTAGTTCTTATGTGCTCAATCTTAATGGTTCGATCCTGGCATCTTTCTTTCACAACACTATACTTAAGATCGATGTGTTTGGAAGCACCACTCGATTTGTTGTTACTCGAAAAGAACACTGCTGCTTGATTATCGTAGTATAACGTTATTGGTTTCTCAATGCTGTCAATTACCTTAAGGCCTGGAATAAAATTATTAAGCCACACATCCTATCTAGTTGCTTCATAACATGCCACAAATTCAGCTTGCATCGTCGACGCTGCAACTAAACTTTGCTTAGAGCTTTTCAATGATATTGCTCCTCCAGCTAGCATGTAGATATAGCCTGATGTAGATTTCCTACTATCCACACATCCAGCGAAGTCAGCATCAGTATATCCCACAACTTCGAGATTATCTGATCTTCTATTTGTAAGCATGAAGTCTTTGGTACCTTGGCAGTAACGTAATGCCTTCTTGATACCTACCCAGTGGACCTTTCTGGGATTTTTCTGATATCTTCCAAACATTCCGGTAGCAAATGCTAAGTCTGTGTTGGGATAGTAGCCGAAGCTAATGAGCCCAAACAACGGAAGAGATTGAGTAATTGGGACAAGCAACAATATATTACTTATCAACAGTGTTCTCGGGAATCAACAACCTTTACATGTAGGAGAGGGGCCTCCTTTTATAGGGAGACCAAGGGTCTTTACATCCCCATTGTACCCTTGGAAATCAGGCATCATCCTCTAGACTATACAACATAAATAGCCCAAAGACACTTTGGTGCATTTACTCCTCCCAATGTGAATGAGTAGACTTGCAATTCCGTGTTTGACTTGGCTTGGACTTGGTCCAAGCTTGCTTCGCTTGCCAAAAGGAGCAGTGCAGTAGCTCGATTCGGCTTCCTCCGAGTCTGGACGACCCGAAGCCGTCTCTTGACGTCCAAAAGCCAACGGCTCTCCCAAGGACCTGCAATATTGAGCGAACCGAAGCTAGCCATTAACTCAATCATAGCTTTTGTCACTCAATAGTATCAATACTTCATCAGATTAGCTTCTAACATAGTTTGGACAACGTCGTTTTGGTATACTGCTAGACGTGATGACCGAAGCCGATTAGCTTTGGTTTGATTCACCTGACCGAAGCCAAATCAGGAATCTATTGGGTGATCGAAGCTGATTGGCTTCAGCTCCCTTGGTCATTGCCGCCTTTACGCATGAAAGAGAACGTAACAAGTAGAGAGCGTTTATCGGCGGGCCAAATCCCCAACAGTAGCCCCTCGAGGACGAGGCCTTTCTTCAACAGTCCGAGCTTCATGAACTTTGGATTGCTTGCCAGCCCGAGAAACGCCTCCTCCTTGTTGGAGAAAGCCCCCATATGCTTCCTAACGGTTAAATTTTGGTATCGTTTGCCGTAATTTTGCTTCGGTTTGTTTGAATTTGAAGCACTGGCTCGTTTTTTGAGATTTTCAACGGTCAGATTTTACCGCCCTATAAATAGGACCGAAGGGGGCGGTAGAATCTCGCTTGCTTCGCTTGGCGGTTTTCTTACTGAGCTTTTGTCTTGAAGCTTTCGCTTGCTTTGAAAGCTCTTGAATCTCAAGTGTTTGGTTTTTTCTTCTCGTTACGAGTAAGTTTTGCTTTTTGTACTCTACTATTTCCTTCGTTTTTTCCTTTCTGTCTTTTTGCTGTTTCGTTTACTTATTGTTTTTTGTTTGTTTTAGCGGCTCGCACGAAGCAAACCGCTCGTCTGATTGACTCCAACTCTGAAGGAGACAACTCGGACGCTTTTGATATGGATGCTGGCGAAGCTCAATCCTTTGCTCAAGAGCTTGAGGTCAACGTGGCCGTAGCTCCAGAAGCTGAAATTGCTGTGGAAGCTGATGACAGGGGCAAAGATCCCATTGAGGATGATCCCGCCGGAGGCGATGATACAGAAGATGCCGAGTCTGCGGCCGGTGATGCCCTTGAGGACATAGAAGCCGATGTTTCAGATCTTTTGGATTATCGGAAGAAGCCAAAGACCACTGTCTTTGGTAAATCCTTTGTTACCCCTGAGCTGATTCGCTTTTATGAGTCAAAAGGATACTTCCCAGCCGGTCACGGACGCGCCCCAGGCACAGAGACTACCCCGACACCTCTTGAGGACGAAGCCGTGGTTTTCAAGGAGTTCTTCTGTGCTGGGCTTCGGATGCCCGTTGATAATATAATTGCTGATATTCTTGGGAGGTTCGGATTGCAATTCCATCACCTCACCCCCAATGCTATCACTCATTTACTTCGCTTCTTTTGGGCGGTGAAAACGAATGCATCAGATGTTAACGTGGACTGCTTCGTCCGTTACTTTGAAGGGCATCGCCAGACCAAAAGTGTTAAGCTTGACGGCTTCGAATACGAGCCGGACTATGGCAGTGTTACCTTCTGCACACGATGGAGGCAGATTGATTTGCAAATGGTAGAACTTACCTTTTGCCAAAAAAACACCTGGGATAAGAATTGGAAAAGCTATTGGCTTTACGTCAAGGTGCCAGCGCTGGAGAATGTGTTAGAGGATGGAACGAAACAGAGATCATTTCCACTGCACAGCTCTATTGGTCCTTGTAACTTCGTTGCCTGCCCTTCTTTCAACAGAAAAGCGCCCGGCTTCGACCGCTGTGAGAGCGCCTTTTACAAAGCTAGCCGAGTCTCCAGCAGCCGTGACTTGGTTGAGGAAGGATTGGCCATGGGGCTCAACGTTTTGTCTGCTGATTGGAGGCCATTTCCAGTTGTTACGAAGCTGTACAGAGGAATGAACAATATTTGCTTTCCCAAATTTGGGGCGAAGAAGCCGGCCAACATGTCGGATTACTCCTACGTTCAGTCCATCGAGTTGATGGCTGAAATTATTTGTGGAAAGTATACGTCAAAGGAGCATGAAAGCTGTTTGGCTTTAGTGGATGGGGTTCGCTTAAACAGAGTGTTTGACGAAATGGGTGTCAGCTACCCTCAGCATACGGCCCCATCCAAGCCAACGAAGAAGTTCACCGCTGAGGATCATCCCAGCGTGCTGGCAGCCTCGAAGCCAACTCGTGGCCATGGGAAGAGCGGTCGTGGCGGAGGCCGTGGAAGCGGTCAGTCGGACGAGGGCGGCGACGAAGCTGGTGGCAGCAAAGCCGGAGCCCCTTCCAGCCGGGGCGGGAGCCAAAGCCGAGGATGCGCCTCCAAGGTGGTTGCCACGAAAAAGCGGATTACTACTTCTTCCTTAGAGGCTTCCAAACGTCAAAAGCTTGTAAAAGCTCTCCCCATTGCTCCGCTTTCCAGTGCTCCTCCTCGTCCCGTTGCTTCGTCTGCTGAAGTGCCAGTTACTGTTGCACCTATGCAGATTGATCCTGCAGCTTCCGCTGCAGTCGATGTACCTTCTTCTGGAAGTTTGTTTCTTGTCTATCTTGTCTTTTTGTTTTTGGCTTCGCTTTTCTTATCTATTTTTGTCTTATTACAGTTAAAGCCGTTGTTGCGCCTCCTCGTCGAGAACGCCTGCCTGGATGCATTGACAATGAGGATGAAGTGACCTTCAGTCGTCTTCTGAGGGAGGATGAGACGAAGGATTTTGCACTTGGTGAAGCTGAAGTATCGTCTGTCCCGTTCCAGCCATCGTCCTTGGACTTGTTGGCTGGTGCCGCGGCCAAGTCCCTTCAGATTTCTGAGGGGCTTACGCAGTCGGCTTCGGCTAACATTGAGGAGCTTCCGCGGACGGTTGCGGCTAACACTGAGGAGCCAATGCAGTTGGCTTCTGCTAACGTTGAAGAACCTGTGCAGACGGCTTTTGCTCTTGAGACTGGGCAGGGTTCTGGCGATTTGGTGTCTCCAGCAACTGCTTCGCCTGTTAATTTAACTCATTCAGCTGACGCCAGACTTTCTGCCCCTATTATGGGCATTGAATCGGCTTCTACGAAGCCAGCTTTTGAATGTGAAGGTACGTTTCGCTTTGTTAATCTTTATGCCCTTATTTTTTATTTTTTGATTTGTTGATTCTTTTACCTCAGGAGCAAGTTATACTGGTTATGGCCCCATCGCAGATCGCCTTCGGGAGAGTGGTTTTCGCCCTCCCAATGACATTCCTATTGTTGCTCCAAAAGGTTACATTTTTTACTATTATTTCTCACGAAGCCGATTGAGTGCTACTTCTTGTCTTAATTTTGCTTTTGCTTTTTCAGAGCTTGAGACTCGTGTGAAATCTTTGGATTTGGACACACTTTCAATCTCCAGCCTTAGTGGCAATATCCAGGTTTGTTTCTTCTCCTTCGTTTTTAAGTTTGTTGTTTAGCTTTTTTTTGTACTTATCTTTTGTTTGTTTTAGTCTATGATGTCCATGCAGGAGCTTTTCGCTCGCCTTCCACTTCGTCTCAACGATGTTGAGAACGAGCGGGCTGAACTTGATAGTTTGAGGAAAGAACGCGAAAGCTTCCTTCGGCTCAAGGAATCTTTGGAGAATGAAAAGGAGCAGTTTCGTCTTGAGCGGGAGACCACCACGTCAGAGATGGCTTCACTTAAAAGTAAAGTCTCCTCACTTGAGACTCCCCGTGAGCTCAATACTCAAACTATTGAGGGGCTTCGGAACAAGTTGGTCGAGAGTTCTACTTTGGAGCATGAAATGAAAAATCAGATAAGGACTCTCGAGGCTTCTAAGGAAAAGGCGATGTCTGAAGCGAAGAAATACAAGAGAGAGCTTCTTGTTGCTGTTGATTTGAAGATTCTCTTGTCTCCGAAGCTGATAGGCTAAGGTCTCAGATCGACAAGCTGAGAGCCGACAAGAAGGATTTGGAGACCGAGATTCTTAGCCGCAGCAGTGGCGTGTACCTAGAGTACGAGGCTGCTCTGAAGCAATATGGAGCCGAGCCGCTGCCCTTCCCTTCAGATGATTTTGACCTTGGGAAGCTGTTCGCATGGTTGGATGATGAGTTCAAGTCCCTACCGGACGTCTTGTCCAAAGTAGCTGATTATACTGCTCGAACCTGCATCACCAATGCCTTTAAAATGCTAGCAGATGAAGAGTGCTCTCACTATAAGAGCTTCTTGAGGAGGGACTTTCAATTTCCTTCGGCTTTGAACCCCGACAAGAAGGAATTTTTCAACGAAGCTGTTCTGGCGACTCGCGCCATCTTTCTTAGAAAATTCTGGTCTGCTACAGGGAGAGAGTGTGCCCGAAGCACTGCGTATGATCGCCTTGTTAAGGTTAACTTCTTTTGCCCTTTTGGTTATTTTTGCTTTCACTCAAATTCTACTTATTTTGCTTTTAGTATTGATTGTTTTGTTTTTTTTCAGTACAAAGAGGAGCTTGCCCTCGAGCAGCAGCAAAAAGCCGAAGCCGAAGCTGCAACTGTTGGCCCTTCATCATCTCATGCCGATGCTGACGAGAGACACGATGGAGAGCCGAAGGTGTAGATTTGTTGAGGCTATCACTTTGTTTAGCTTTTGATGTAAAGTAACACTAAGTGATGTAATATTTGTATATACTCAGATCCCTGGCGAGGGAGTTGTTCTTGAACTCATGCCAATCACCATGCGCGATGGCCCCTTGTGTGTGTCTGGCTTCGCATGGGAACAGTATCAACGATGTTATCCGAGTCGAAGACTTGGCGATTTTTGGGAATTTTGTCACGAGTTTTTTCGTAATTACGAATTTGATGTGTTTGACTTTTTTAACTCTTTCATCGTTCAACAGTCGCCTCGTGTCGAACTTGCTCGTGCGAGAAATGCCGAAGCTGCTCGTTTGCTTCCAGTTAAGGTCGAGCCAGAGGACTTAGATGATGATAGGGATTTTTCTTACGTGTTTAATGCTCCAAGATTTAGGAGATCTGGCCAGCAATTTGACGGCTATATTTTTGAGATGTTTTGAGCCATCTCTTTGTAAAACACTTTGTAATCCGCTTGGTCATTGTTTCGATTGGAAACACTTGAATGAATGTAAGCTCGATTTGGCTTCGTTACGAAAGAAACGCCTCCCCCCCCCCCGAAGCGAGGTTTATTCATTCAAGTGTTTTGTACTTGCATGTACCTGTCAGGGTCCCCTTGTGAGGAAAAGAGTACGGGCTTTTGGAAAAAGTAAAACGCTATTCTACTCAATGACTTCGTTTATAGAACACGAAGCCATTTTACATCTTTTTATAAATAATATTTGCGTAAGCTGTCTGTATTCCACGAATGCGGTAGCTCATTGCCTTCGTTGTCGCCTAAGCGAAATGAGCCAGGCCTGTTGCTTTTGATGACCAAAAATGGGCCTTCCCATTTCTGTTGCAGCTTTCCAGCGGGCATGCTTGGGTTTTTCCTTAGGACCCAGTCCCCTACCTTGATATCTTTCTTAACTACCTTCTTGTCTCGCCATTTTCTTGTCTCAGCTTGATACTTGGAAATATTTTTTGCTGCTTGCAGCCTGTATACCTCAATGAGATCCTTGTCAACGGCTTCGCTATCTTTGGGAGCTTCTTGTTGGGTACGAAGCCCCTTGTGCAATATTTCCTCTGGGCATACTGCTTCTTCACCATAAAGTAATTTGAATGGGGTAAATTGTGTTGCTCTTGATGTGGTGGTGTTATGAGCCCAAATCACCTTCGGCATCTCTTCTACCACTTGCCTTTTTTCTTACAATTTGCGAGGCACTTTCGAATGGCCGTAAAGATTAAGCCATTGGCTCTTTCAACTGCTCCATTTGTTTGTGGGTGATAGACCGAAGCAAATTTTGCCTTTGTTCCAATCGACATGCAATACTGCCTGAATTCATCACAGTCAAACTGCTTCCCATTGTCCACTGTTATTTCCCTTGGTACTCCAAATCGGCACACGATTTGCTGCCAGAAGAATTTGATTACAGTTTTTGCTGTGATGTTAGCCAAAGGTCTGGCTTCGATCCACTTGGTGAAATACTCAACTGCTACTATGGCGTATTTGAGATTTCCTTGAGCTGTTGGAAGTGGGCCAACTAAGTCAATGCCCCATCTTTGCAAAGGCCATGTTGGAGTTATCAGCTGTGACTGCTCCGAAGGAGATTTTCTGTTTGCTGCACACTTTTGACACTGGTCACATGTCTTGACAGTGTTTGTTGCATCGATGATAATTGTAGGCTAATAGAATCCTTGCCTCATTGCCTTCCCCACTAAAGCTCTTGGCCCAAAGTGTGCTCCGCATAAGCCACTATGTATCTCTTGAATCAGCTCTTTGCCTTCGTTGTGAGAGATGCAACGAAGCCAAGGAGCTACAACTCCTTTTTTGTAAAGGACGTCATCTATCATCTGATAGCATCTTGCCCTTTGTTGCATGGCTTTTAGATCATCGTCATCAATTGGCTCATAGTATCCCCGAAGATAAGCTATTATTGGGGATCGCCAATCCTCTGAGCTTATTGCATTGACCAGCTTCGGCAAATTATCTGAGTCCTTTATCGATGGTGTTGTTAGTGTTTGAAAGAATACATCAGGTGGAAGCTTGTCCCCCTTTGCAGCTGCCTTAGCCAGCGCATCTGCCTCTTCATTTTTTGATCTTGGGATGTACTCCACAGTGAAACCCTTGAATTTTTTCTCCATTGAGCGTACAGTGGTCAAGTATTTGATGAGTTCTGGTTGCTTCGCGATGCTTTCTTTTTCAATGTGGCCTGCTACCACCTTTGAATCTGTTTTGACAGTAAATCTCTGAGCTCCCAAATCCCTTGCTTTTCTGAGCCCCAGTAACACAGCTTCGTATTCAGCCACGTTGTTTGTGCTTCTGTCGCTGTTTTTGCAGAACTCCAGATTTGCTGCATATCTCATTTTCACACCCGAAGGCGATTGCACAACTGCCGCGATGCCAGCTCCTTTGTCGCCCCAAGCACCGTCACAATGTATCAGCCAGTTTTCTTCTCTGATAGCATTTTGTGGTGAAGGCGATGTCCACTCCACAATGAAGTCAGCTAGGACTTGAGATTTGATTGATGTTCTCCTTTCAAAGTCCACGACGTACTCTGAAAGCTCCGCGGCCCACTTGCGTATTCTGACAGAAGCTTCTTTGTTGTTCAAAAGCTCTTTTAGAGGTTGATCTGTGAGAACTTTGATGTTGTGGCCCTCAAAATAGTGCCTGAGTTTTCTGGAAGCCATTATCACTGCATAGATCATCTTTTCAATCTCTATGTAAAACAGTTTTGATGCGGCCAATGCCTCCGACACATAGTATACTGGCTGCTGAATGCTTCTTCCCTCTATCAGCTTTTCTGTGATAAGCGCTGCGCTTATTCCTGATTGTGATGCTGCGATGGTGGTGCTTTTGGGTTAGGTATTGTTAGCTTCGTGAGCTACATCAAGTATTGCCTTAGCTCATGGAACGCTTTTGATTGCCTTGGGCCCCATTGAAACTTGGCTGCATTTTTGAGTGTTGCAATGAACGGTAAGCTTCGCTCTGCTGCTTTTGCGATGAATCTGTTGAGTGCAGCAATTCTGCCCGACAGCTTCTGCACATCTCTCATACACTTTGGCTCTTCCATGTCAAGGATTGCCCTTATCTTGTCTGGATTAGCTTCTATCTCATGAGCTGATACCAGGCAACCAAGGATCTTTCCTTTTGTCACTCCGAATACACATTTTTCTGGATTCAACTTGAGACCAGCTTGTCTCATGCGGGCGAAGGCAATTGCCAGATCTGATATGTGGTCTTGCCTTTTGACACTTTTGACCAAGATATCGTCAACATATGCCAATATTGTCTTGAACAATTCATCTTTGAACACTGTGCTTGACATTCGGCAAAAAGTGGTTCCTGCATTCCGGAGCCCCTCGGGCATCCTGACGAAGCAAAAAGTGCCAACTGGTGTGATGAAGCTGGTCTTCTCCTCATCCTCTTTTTTCATCCAGATTTGATGATAGCTGGAAAAGCAATCTAAGAGGGACATCATCTCGCTTGCTGCTGCTTGGTCAACAATCTTGTCAATCCTTGGCAGTGGGAAATCATCTTTTGGGCAGGCCTTGTTGAGATCTGTGAAGTCGATGCACATTCGCCATTTGCCATTCTTCTTCTAAACTGGCACAGTGTTAGCTAGCCATGTTGGATATTTGACTTCACGTATAACATTGGCATCTAGTAGCCTTTGCACTTCAGCTTTTACAGCATCGGCTTTTGCTTCTGACATCTTTCTCAGCTTTTGCTTTTTTGGCTTCATGTCAGAACTGATTGCCAGCTTGTGCTCGATTATGCTTCTGTCAACACCTGGTAAGTCCTTGCTTGACCAAGCGAACACATCCTTGTTATTCCTCAGGAATTTAATGAGCCTATCTTCTTCGTCCGGCTCCAAGTCTGAGCCGATAATCACTTTTCTGTCAAAAACGTCGGGCTGTAACTGCACCTGCTTCGTCACTGTAGCTTCTTGCATCTTTTTGCTATCTTTCTCAGCACTTGGCTTTTCTTCTGGGTAAAATGGATCTTTTTCTTAAAGCAAATGTACATTTCGTTGACCAAGTGCTCTAGCTTTCTCAATGTTTCTGGCTTCCCTTTGGTCACCATATACAGTGATGACTCCTTTTAGAGATGGCATCTTCATGCTTAAGAATGATTGCCTTATGATGATGTCAAAGGCGTTTATAAATCCTCTTCCAAAAATGACATTGTAGTCAAAGATCATGTCTACGACATCGAAGGTGATGTACTCCGTTCTTGCATTGGATGTGTCACCGAAGGATACTTGCAATGAAATTTTTCCGAGTGTTTGGGTTCGCTTCCCCCGAAGCCGACCAATGGAGTGTCTGATGGCTCCAGGTTGTCTGGGTTGATATTGGTCATGTTTCTCAGTGTTTTTGCTAGGATGATGTCAGCAGAGCTTCCTGTGTCTACTAGCACCTTTCCGATCATCCAGCCAGCAATATTGGCTTCGATTGACATCGCATCATTGTGTGGGAAATTGTGGAGTTTGAGATCATCCTCAGTAAAGGTGATGGGCATATGAGACCATTCTGACTTTTTGTATGGACCATCAACAGAGATATTGTTGACTTGACGGAAATAGCTTTTTCTTTCCTTTTTGTTCTCAAAAGCAAGCGATGATCCTCCAGAGATGGGCATGATGTGTCCATAGCTTGGGAGTGGGCTTGGAGCTTCTTGTTGATTTGCTTTTTGTTGTGGAAGTGGTGGTGGTGGTGGTAGCTCCTCAACCTTTATGTTTTGCGAAGCCACTTGCTGGGAGGTTTGAGGGTATAGGTGAGGATATATGGCTTGTGGGTAATAATGCTGAAAGGTTTGTGGCGAAGGCAAGTATTGAGTTGCCATCGCTGTTGATGGATGTACAGTGTTTGAGTTTAGCGAGGGATATACTGGACAGTATGGTTGGATAGCTTGGGAAGGGTTTTGTGTATTTTGCTGTGAAGCCGATATTGGCTTCATTTGGGTTGCTTGAATCTTCTCTGCTCTTAACTTTTCTATTGTTTTCTTGATGTCTCAGCACTCCTCTGTGCCATTGGTGTGGTTTTTTCTGTGGTATTGGCAAAACAATTCAGGTCCCAATGGACCTCTTCCTCTCCCTCGTCCTCTGCCGGCTTTTCCGCCCCTTTGAGTGGGCTCATTTCTCTGGTTGTGGTGTTGGCTTTCTGGGTAAGGTGGTTGGGTTTCGTAGGAAGAAGGTGGGTTGTCTACCTTCATGATTGTTTGGTGGGAGTAGTTTTGGTAGTTGTGGCTGTGGTGGTGGTTTTTGGATTGTGACTCATATTGGTTTCTCATGATGGCTTCTCTAGCCAATCTCATTCGGTTGTCATTGTCAGACCGACAATACTTCTTGAACTCATCATATAGGTCTGCCAAAGTAGCTGGTGTCTCTCTTGCGATATGCTGTGCAAATAGCCCAGGGCGAAGCCCTTGTATTGCTGCGAATTTCGCTGCTTCGTCAGGGATGTGCAAATTTTGCTGCTTCGTCAGTGGTGGTTGACTTGGCTTTTTTGGGTGGCATGGTGGTTATCATGGGTTTTGTTCGTGCACAGCACAAACGGTGGGCGCCAGTTGTTGGGATAATAGCCGAAGCCAATGAGCCCAAGCAACGGAAGAGATTGAGTAACTGGGACAAGCAACAATATATTACTTATCAACAGTGTTCTCGGGAATCAACAACCTTTACATGTAGGAGAGGGGCCTCCTTTTATAGGGAGACCAAGGGTCTTTACATCCCCATTGTACCCTTGGAAATCAGGCATCATCCTCTAGACTATACAACATAAATAGCCCAAGGACACTTTGGTACATTTACTCCTCCCAATGTGAATGAGTAGACTTACAATTCCGTGTTTGACTTGGCTTGGACTTGGTCCAAGCTTGCTTCGCTTGCCAGAAGGAGCAGTGCAGTAGCTCGCTTCAGCTTCCTCCGAGTCCAGACGACCCGAAGCTGTCTCTTGACGTCCAAAAGCCAATGGCTCTCCCAAGGACCTGCAATATTGAGCGAACCGAAGCTAGCCATTAACTCAATCATAGCTTTTGGCACTCAATAGTATCAATACTTCATCAGATTAGCTTCTAACATAGTTTGGACAACGTCGTTTTGGTATACTGCTAGACGTGATGACCGAAGCTGATTAGCTTTGGTTTGATTCACCTGACCGAAGCCAAATCAGGAATCTATTGGGTGACCGAAGCTGATTGGCTTCAGCTCCCTTGGTCATTGCCGCCTTTACGCATGAAAGAGAACGTAACAAGTAGAGAGCGTTTATCGGCGGGCCAAATCCCCAACAGTCTGGACGCGTACAGACTTGTGCATACATTAAGCTTCCGACAGCTGAAGCATAAGGGATATCCTTCATTTCATCTAATTCTAATTGGTTCTTAGGACATTGGGCTTCACTAAACTTATCGCCCTTTGCTAATGGAACAGGTGTGGCCTTACTCTTATCCATGTTAAATCTCTTAAGCATTTTCTCAATGTATGCCTTCTGAGACAATCCTAGTACTCCTTTGGTCCTATCTCGATGTATCTCAATGCCCAGAACATAAGAGGCCTCAAGATCTTTCATATCAAAGTTGGACGAAAGAAAACCCTTTGTTTCATGCAACATACGCTTATCGCTGCTCGCTAATAGGATATCATCCACATAAAGCACTAGAATTATGAATTTACCACCCTTTATTTTGGTGTAGATACAGTTATCCACATCATTCTCCTTAAACCCAAATTTCTTAATTACTTGATCAAATTTGAGGTTCCATTGTCTTGACGCTTGCTTAAGTCCATAAATAGACTTCTTTAGTCTACATCCCATTTGTTCCTTGCCCTTCACAACGAAAAACCTTTCGGCTGTGCCATGAAGATGGTCTCATCGAAGTCACCATTAAGGAATGCAGTTTTAATGTCCATCTGATGCAGCTCCGAGTCATAATGGGCCACTAGCGCCATGACTATTCTAAAAGAATCTTTCTTAGACACAGGGGAGAAAGTTTCATTATAATCAACCCCTTCCTTTTGTGTAAAACCCTTGGCTACAAGCCTTGCTTTGAATCATTCGATGTTTCCTTTGGAATCACGTTTGGTCTTGTACCCATTTACAGCCTACTAGTTTGACCCCATCAAGAATATGTACTAAATCCCGTACGTCATTTGAACTCATGGACTTAAGCTCTTCTTCCATGGCCTCAACCCATTTAGCAGAGTTCTCACATGATACTGCTTCCCCGAACGAGTTAGGATCATCAGCCTTCCCAATATCGTACATGTCTTCACTTAAGTATGTCTCATAATCTGGAAAAGTTGTTGGTTTCCTAGCCCGCTGTGATCTTCTTATGTTCGCAACAGGCTGAGGCACCTCGACTGGGTTTTGTACTTCAACATTAGGCACTAGTTGCTCAGCTTGTGGTTCGCCCACAGGCTCAGGAGCTACTTCCACTGGAGGAGCAACACTAGTACTCTGAACTAGAGGCGTTATCTGAACAGAAGGTGTACTCTGAACAGAAGGCGTTATCTAAATAGAAGGTGTACTCTGAGCAGAGGGTATGAACAGCGGCACTAACTGAGGTGTTACTGTCTCCTGAATCACCGGGATGGAAGCTCAGCCCATATGTCGTCAAGATTAATTTGCCTCTTCGGAAAACTCCCACTGAATCCTGCATCCTTTAGGAGCACAGCCTGTTTGGTCTCAATGAACTTAGTGAAGCGATCAGGACAGTAGAAACGGTATCCCTTAGACTTATCGGGGTATCCAATGAAGTGACAGCTCACTGTCTTAAAATCTAATGTCTTTTGCTGTGGGTCAAATAACTTAGCTTCAGCAGGACAGCTCCACACACGTAAGTAATTAAGCATCGATTTCTTCCCAAACCATAATTCATAAGGTGTCTTTGGCACTGACTTGGTAGGGACCCGATTAAGTATATGCGTAGCTGTCTTTAACGCTTCCATCCACAGTTCCACAGGCAAGGTAGAATAACTAAGCATACTACGTACCATATCCATGAGAGTACGATTGCGATGCTCAGCCACTCCATTTTGCTGCGGTTCGCCTGGCATACTGTATTGGGCCTTTATACCATTTTCTTCAAGGTACTTAGCGAATGGTCCAGGTATCTGGCCGAATGGAGCATGTCTCCCATAATATTCACCACCTCGATCCGATCTTACTAACTTAATAGTGACATTATGCTGATTTTCCACTTCAGCCTTGAATATCTTAAATTTGTCTAATGACTCGGACCGATCGTGAATGGGATAAATATAACCATAACTGGAGAAATCATCAGTGAAAGTAATGAACGAGTCAAAACCATCAATAGACTTTATTGGGAACGGGCCACAAATATCAGTATGAATAATTTCTAATAAGCCTGAACTCTGAGTAGCTCCTTTCTTAATGGTCTTAGTGAATTTCCCCTTAATACAGTCAACACATTGTTGATCTAAGCCTGAAAGATCTAATGAATGGAGTATCTCTTCTCTTATGAGACGCTCAATTCTCCCCCTCGAAATCTGGCCTAAACGACAGTGCCACAATTTCGAAGAAGTCTCATTATCGCGCTTACGCTTATTCATCACATCACATACATTCATCGCAGAGTAATCTTTATCAAGAGAAAGCAAATAAAGGTCACCTTGCAAATGTCCAAGGCCAACATGTATATTATGAAACTTAATGTTGCACTTCGAGTTACCAAACTCACAAACATGTCCCGATTTATCTAAGCATGAAACAGAAATAAGGTTTCTCTTTAAGCTAGGAACATAAAGAACATCTTGTAAATGAAGATTGAAGCTGCTCGGCAACTCCAAGAAGAAGCTCCCAATGCCTTCAAACTTGACTTCATTGCCATCAACCACTCTTAGGTTTCGCTCCCCCTCTCTTATAGTTCGCATCAAACTAAACACCTGCAATGAATTGGAAATGTACATAGTAGCACCTGAGTCAATCCACCAAGTGTTTGGTGAAAAATTCACTAAGAATAACTCATCAATAAATGAAACATAATCAATAATTGTACCTTTGTTCTTCAGCCACTACTTAAATCCTGCACATTCCTTCATGAGGTGCTTGGGTGACTTGCAGAACCTGCACAACTTCTCATCCGAAGTCTTCTTGTGCGGCACAGCCTTGCTCTTAGGGCCCTTGAACTTCTTCTTATGCTACTTATTGCTGCCTGATTCAGCCTGATTCTTAGGAGTATTGTTGAAGCCAACACGCTCAAGGCGCTGGCTAACCACATTGACAGCATCCTTCATTCTTTCAGCCTTCTGCCTTTCTTCTTCCTCAACACAGTAACTAATGAGCTCAGCCATGCTCCAAGTCGCCTTCTGAGTGTTATAGCTTATCTTGAAGGGACTGTACTGTGAAGGTAGCGAAGTCATAATAAAAGGCACCAGAAAACCATCTGAAATGGCCATGTCCAGTGTCTTGAGCTTATTAGCCATGTCGCACATGCTCATAATGTGCTCCCTGATTCCACTTTGCCCATTATACTGTGAAGTCAGCATCTTCATGATGAGGGTGCTAGCATAGGTCTTGGAGGAACTCTTAAAATTCTCCTCAACCTTAGCATGGTAAGCCTTAGCACTTAGATCTTTATTATGATCATCCTTGTTAGGAATAGCACCACGGATGGCAACTGAGATCGTCTGCTTAATGAACATGCAAGCCATCCGGTCACATCTCTCCCACTTCTCAATTATAGAACGATCACAATTTGCATCAGCGGGCTCTGCTGGCTTGTTCTCACGTAAAGCGAGATCATACTCGCACACAGCAATGGCCACCTGCACCTGATTGTACCAATTGGGGTAGTTGGTGCCATTAAGGGGCGCAATGGAGTTCAGGTAGCTCGTCACAATAAAGATGCTCATAAAAAGTATGAAATTAATCCTACGATGGTATGATTAAAATCACACTTAAATTTCAATTTGCATCACCGATGGGGAAAACAAACGAAATTTATCATCAAAGCTCATAATTAAATAACGATGGTCAAAATAATTACAAGCATACTCTAAATACCCGATGGTTCCATTTGAATAGAGCACATCTCAATTGCATATGGTGGATAAACATAATATTCATTGAATAAGTGTAATTAAAACATAATTAAGACTTTAAATAACTCATGGAAAATAAATAAACATAATGTTGGAATTTATAAAGTGCAACAATAAATAAATAAAGCATAAATAGTAAAACATAGGCTAAAATGCGAAACTAGCCTGAAACAACATGAGGCCCATAAACCCGACGCCCAGCTCAGCAGCTAAATTGGCCCAACAATGGCCCATCAATGATCCACCCAAAACCCTAATCTGGACGCGATCTGAGCCGTCAAAACGATTCAATGGATGAGATCTGCTGATGCTTTGTATAAAAGAGATAGGGCATGTCTGAAACCTGAACTCCTTCTTTTCCCTTACCCTTTCTGGCCTCCATCCCGCAGCAGCCTGAGCCAGCGCTCGTCCCTGATGCGCCGCCGCGAGCCACCCACGGGCGCCCCTGAGGCCTGCGACGTGCGTGCCTAGGGCCGCCGCCAAACCTGTCAGGGCGCCGCGAGCTTGGGGCTAGTCCCACGTGCACCCAAGGGCACGCCTTCTCATGCACGCCAGTAGAGGCGCCGGCCTTTTTTTTATGCAAGTGCCGGTTGCGGGCACCCCGGCCAGGGGCCGTTCTAGCCGCTAGCTGCCACTACTACCACTCACGCAGCGCGCCGCTGCCCTTCATGCAGCCATCGTGGCCTTCTGATGCCGCGACATGAAGCTCGGCCGCCATGGTGCCCCGTGGGCCCTCTCGCCGGCATGCCGTGTGAACAGGTCGCGCGGCATGTCATCGAGGGGCTCCACTGGGTGTCTCATCCCGGCATGCCGACGGTCACAACATCCCAGGTAAATTCTTCACTGATGCTTAGGGTTTGGGATGGGGTTCATGAGGAATTTGGGGATTTTCTTATGCAACTGAGATTTGGCTTTCCCCTCCTTCTACATGCTTACTATGTGCGCCAATTGCATGATTGTGGAGTCTAATTGCGTGGGAACAAAATGAATAGGGGCTTAAAGTTTGGGGAAAAAGGGAACTGAAACCCTAATCATCAAATTAACCATGAAACTAACTTGATTTGCCTCGGTTAACTAAAATATTGCATAACTTAGGCATGATTGCATCTAATATTGGCACCTAAACCTTAAACAAATCAAGATCTGACACATAGCCTTACTGTAAACTAAAATTGCACATGGGAAAACTAATATGTGCACACAAATATGATTCAAACAGCAGAACAGTCTAGATATGCACGTTCATAAAGCCAATCTAATCCAATAACAGGGACCATCTTAATAGATTGATCATGTTAGGCATAAGCCTAGAGCTCTGATACCAAATGTAGGTATTGCTGATTAACAGAAGTAGCACATAAAAAGGATCTTTAGCCTAAACATGATATAAATCTCGTAACGCGGAATGGGTAAATCTTAGACCAGCGTTAGGAGTAGCCATAGTAGTCCCCTTTGTTGATGACGCCCGAGCCATAGAGGAAGTAGGCATTCTTATCGGAGTAGAGGAAGCAGTGGCGTGGCGGAGACCTTTGGGTCACCAACGGCACTGCCCTGGATGGCGTCTTGAGCTTCTACATCCCTCCAATGCCCTCAGCGATTAGATTCACGGGTGGTGGTTTTCTAAGTGTTTAACAATGACTAAAAACTGATAGTAAACCTCCACCCACGACCTTAGTTATATAGGCACTGTGGGGGCAGGGCCGAGCCCTATGTTAGGAAGGTTAGATTTGGGCCTGCTGATCACAGCCCACTAATCATGTTGATTAGTTTTCTAATCATGCTTAGATGGTTTAAACGCTTTCTTAATATTGGGTTTATTTCCATAACAGTGAAGATCACATTCAAAAAATCCCAACATGTAGCTCCTCAGCTCTCTAGCACAGCAGCAGGAACTCTGTCATGCAAAATACGTGTGCAAGTTCCATAACATGGTCCCAGTAATTCGTCTCAGAAAAAAAAAAGAAAACCATGAACTGCCTTTCTGCCTAATGCAAACCCATGAATTGCCGATCTCTCATTAGAGCTAGCTAGGTCCGCGAGGGTCCAGAAGAATGTCTCGTTTTCAGAAGTTTGTTGTGATATTAGCACACTTTAGTCACCATGGATGTTCAATGCGTGAAAAGAAAGTTTCCACACTTTAGCACACTTTGCAGTCGACTCTGAATCAAAAGAGGAATATGGTAAGAAATTGTGGTTAAACTGCAAATATTAGCCACCTCTATACTTTAAATCAAGATTATCTCATGAAGTTCAATTTCTTCTGTATTTTCTAGCTAGCAAAGAATTAGGAATGAACACACCCAAGAATTTGGAATGAGAGGCATCAAAGAAACATATTTGATTAATATGCTTACTTGATCAGTTGTAATATGTTCACTCAGTCAGGCATAAAGTAGTTTACAGGTTTACATCTATAGCCTTGTATGTGCAGAATTGTGACATTTCCGATAAAGGAACTTTTAGTGTTCGAGTACATTATCATTATTGTTTTCCCCACTTTATGGGAACATGGAAAAATTGAGGGTGAGAGTTTGTGAAATGTAGAGCAAGTTTTTGAATAGACAAAATGTTAAGAGCAATTACAGCTCAAACAGCATTTTTAAGGCCTCACCCTTCAGTTCCGAGTATCTACCAAATTAAAATCACTCTGCATTGTTGATTGTGTATACGCCTTTAAGGCCCGGCTCAAATCCTAGTGGCAAACCACCGGATCAGAGTTACCAGAAGCGTATAGCTCCTTGCCTGCTTGCCATATATTCATTTCGTGACCAAAGTATTTATAGAACGCACACTATATTTCCACATACCAGCAGCTCTCCATGAGATGAAACATCTTACTGTTTATAAGCAGAAGCCTCAGCTCTCTATATATATTTGCCATGCATGTTCCTTCGTCTACATGATCTAGCTAGTGCTCTCATTGTCCAACAACTAGCGTGGACATCAAAACTGAAAATGTTCCAAGCAATGCAACGTTAGCCAGTAGCTGAAAGCAGATATATATAGCGACGCCGAAACTGAAAAAAAGCATTTGGTGTTCATGGCTCTTCGGAACGAGCGGCATTAGCAAATAAAGATCATGGCTCTTTGCAACGAGTGGCATTAGAAAATAAATTGATCCTTGACGGAGCCATTGAGCTCATTCCTACATTATTTTAGTCTAATGGCTTGGAAAATCTTAAATATATAGAACCCCCAACGTAATCTGTAATTCTTCAGCAAGAAGACAAATCAACACAACTTATATGTCATTTTTTTTAAAAAAAGTGAAATATATGAATGGTCATTATTCTTGTTCACGTGTTTCAGGTTGGCCATCGTACAAGTATAATGGCCATTTATGCATTTTACTCTTTTAGAAACTGTCAACCTCCCACTTCCACCATCACAATTTGTCCTCTTCACCGGTGGCAGAAAAATACAATTCGCATGTCCTCATAACTTTAGAGTTTAGAGAGTTATTAGGGTTGATAGATAGGAGTATATATATATGTGTACTTGTGTGTACATGCATATCGTTTCCTGATCCAATGCCTAAAGTACGACAAGCTACTGATAAGCTAGACCTTAGTAGTATCATGGAGACCCAAAAGATGGTAATAGCGCGACATGGGAATGAGCGGTGTTGGGAAACTGTGTTCCGCGTCCTCTCCTTTACTGCTTCCATGGGCTAAGCTGTTTAGACGTACTGGCACATGGTTGGCGGCTTGGCGCCTGATGAACTAACGCACTAGGGTTGGCTCACTTCCTTCCAAAGTCCTGCAATGACGGGCATGCATAATGGCCGTGCATCTGGCGCTTACAAACGCACTGGATATGACTTGTTCGAGGTAGCCCTGTTACTGCAACAAGAAGATAGAGCAGGAACGTGCACGTGCCAAGATTAGTTCGCCATATCTTCTCTCTCTAAATTTCAGTGAACATGCAACTTGATCATCCACCCCATTAGGGGATATTATACAGTAATTTGCGAAGCCATTTTACTTGTGAGGCTAAGGAAGACGCTCACTTTCTGGCGATGTTATTTTTTTACTTCAAATGTTTACTTTGATTTTCTGGATTATTATAGTAGTATGGCTATCTTTGGTTTTACATCTCATTTACCACTGAACTTGTATGTAATGAAAATACAGCTGAGCAATATAGTTCGAGTTGGCCAAAAACTTTATATATTACTAGTAACAATTTCGTTGCTTCTGTTCGCAAATATGTGTGTGTGTGAGAGAGTAGCAATATATGTTGCTAAAGTGAGAGGCAAGTCGGACAAGCACTCTTTAGCTCAACGCATTCATCATCAAAACAAAAGTTGGCATAATATTGTCACTCGCACACGTTTTCTTTTCAACAGACGGCAAGAGATTTGCCGTATTTTTATTAGAAGAAGATAAATAAAACAAACAACAATACAAAGCGAAATTACAACCACCCTCGTCAAGGGCCACAGAGTTACCAAAAGCAAACAACACAATAGAAGGATCTCCAACAAAACCCAAACAGTGAGGTCCTATGTAGCTCATGTGCAAGCAAAGAATTTGCAATGCGAAACTGCCTTTTGCTTGCGTGGTTTCACCATTTAATAACTCGTAAGGAACAAATGTTACCTACTTCTATATGGTATCCTCACACTATTTTCACTGTTTGGACCACGAACTTGATTGACATTGTTCCTCCGGTGGGTATTTTTTCGGTCACATGTTATACATTTTCCAGTTCAGACGAATCAAGAATCCGATAGCATCTTGAAGGCTTGATCCCAATGTTAATGAGCTCCAAGTCTCCATCACACATCAAGTGGATGTTAGAAACCCTACTAGTCATCCTTTTGTGTCTACAGCTCGGCCGGTTCAAACTCTAGTGTCAACATTATTCCTCGCTCAAAAATGTTAGCAATCTATGAAGTCGTCTCCCATGACTGGAGTGTGCCAACAGAGCATGTAGTCAATCGCACAGAATGTGTCTTGTGCACTCATTCTTGCTACCTAGATTGTTTTCATGAATAAGCATATCTCGGCAGGCATTGGTTCTCTTGGACCTGCTTGGCAGCCTGCCTCGACTCAATAAGCTCACAATCGCGACCGATTGACTGATTTGCAGCGAGCAAGAGGACAACCTCTCCCTGCATGGAGATTCCGTGTCTCCCCTGCACCACCAAGTCCCAACAGAAGGGAGATTGCACTCGTCAGATCCGCCAGCCAGAGTCTCCTAAAATTGTTCCTGATACCTACCATGGCCAATATTACATTCATGATTTCATCTTTGATGTGTTGTAGCATCCATGTTGAATGTGAGAAAGCACGAGGTTAGCCAAGAGCAGATTATTTTTAAGTTTGAGAAGTGAGAACAGAGCATCTGTTAGACATCGTCTTCTATTTATTGGCCTTCAAATTTATATTGCTTTGCTTCTTCACTCACTTCTTGCTTCTTTTTTTTCAAGCACACATAAAGTGTCAGAAGATGGGAAAGGAACTACCACCGAATTATGGACGAGATGTAACGTACTATTAGCTATTAGTCTAGAAAAGGTATAAAAAAGTTCCAAGTATACTCTGTATACTGTAGCAAGTTTATGTAATGCCAGAGCGGGAGTAATTACGCTAATATAAGGACCACAAAATAATTCATCAAACTGCATGGAGTGATTCAAATGCAAAGCTGAGAAAATAAGGGCCCTACACCTGGCAGGAGATAAATTTTAGGCACTTCAAATTCATGTCTTTACGGATTAAGAAGCTTAAAAGCCACAAGTATTTTTTTTTAAGGATCATGCTTGGCATCACGTATTATCACCAGCGTATTTATGTTATAGAGCCTCTAGTTTTTCCTTTTCAGTAAAATAGATGACCTTTTAGTGAGGATTTAATTTTATTAATTTTAACAACTCAATTGGAAAACATTAAAACATGCAGGTAACTGTTCTAAAGAAATGACTAGGATTTCATCATTAACATGCTCTAGTGCTTACAGAAAAATTCCCACAAGAACACGCGGGAAGTACAACACCTAGTGTTAATTATTATGTGAACTCTGCTTTCAGTTTCAGCAAAACATTTTAGTTCCGAACAGGTTGCTCCGATTAATTTGCACATAATAAGAAGACACCAAAAATAGAAGACTTATCATACCATATAATGAGTTGCAGACTTGCAAGCAAATCGGAAATTCACTGGATTACATTAGAATATTACAACGGGACTCCTCACAACATGCTTATCAGAGACCCAATTGATGCTTCCGTCAGCATACTTAGTTCCATTGGCATCCCAATTTAATGTCACAGTAAATGTTTTCTTCTCATTTACATTGGTAAATTCAAGCTTCCTTGGTGATACTGATACTGTGACTTCCTTTGGCATATCTATGTCCACAGTGTAGGATGAATTTGCATCTCCTACATTGGTGACAGTCCTATTCACCACAAGTTGGCCATTGCTCGCTTTTAGTGTGATCGAAGGATAGTTTAGCTCAGCTTCAGCGATTTTTTGTAATTCACCACAGGCACCACTGCGATGTGTGATTGTCTCAACTTGAGAATCTGTGTAGCCAAGCCCACAGATATATGAAATGTACTGCTCCTCATCTATGTCATAGATTAGACCGGGATTGACAGCTTGAGACGGGTTAACGTGTCCTGCGCCTATACTGAAATGCCGAGCCGGATTAAGTTTCTCATCCACTATCAGCTTTTTGTTATGATCTATCACATAAGCAGTCGTCATGATCGCTGACTTGATAGCTGCAGGTGACCAATCTGGATGGGCACTCTTGATTATAGCCACAATTCCGCTAAGATGGGGTGCAGACATAGATGTTCCAGATATGGTATTAAACGCCATATTCTTTTCACTTACTGCTCCTGGTCCAACCTTGAATGGCCAAGCTACAATGACATTCACTCCTGGGCCGATTATGTCAGGCTTGAGAATACCAGGGGTTTGAGTACTTGGACCGCGAGAAGAGAAGTAAGCAACTACAGGAGCTTGTGTAGTTCCCAACGATGTGCCATTGAAGATAATTGAGGCCGTCGGTTTGTCTGATTTCTTAATATACTGTCTAATTACCATGGCATCTATGGAGTTGACATATGATGCTGGTAGGATATGTGCTGCAGAGAATGTGTTATGTCCACTCTCCTCTTTTCCAAGCACAATCATCCCAGCACCACCAGAGTCCTGAACAGCTCTTCCAAGCTTGAGTTGGGGTCGAGAACCATCAAGTTCACAAGCAACAACCTTCCCTTTAACTTCTACAGAACCGAATTCATGCACCAACGGCAAAGAATCGATGTTAGATGGTTGGTAGGCTGACTCACCAACAAATGATCGGCCATCACCAAGCCTGACAATAGCTTCCATCTTTCGGTCTATTGTGCTTGCACCAACCGTCAGGACCCAGGGTGCCTCATTTTCTACAGTGCCAGCTAATGGACCTGAATTCCCTGCAGAACAACTCATAAATATCCCTTTTCTCATGGCAGAAAATGCTCCAATGGCCATAGCATCTTCATGGAATGGACGTGATTTACCACCGAGCGATATGGACAATATGTCAACACCATCCGCAATTGCTGCATTCATTCCTGCAATTATGTCTGAGATATAGCATCCAAATTGGTTGCATACCTGATACATAGCAATGTGGGAATGTGGAGCCATGCCAGCTGCAGTACCATTTCCATTGCCAAGAACACTTGCACCTTGTACAGATCTGCCGGCAGCTGTGCTTGCTGTGTGTGTTCCATGGCCAACATTATCGTGTGGAGGATATTTGCCACCTGACAATGACCTACCGCCAATCAATTTCTTGTTGCATTTGGCTTCTCCAAAGTTGCAGGATCCACGCCATTTTGCTGGCGGTGGCTTCATTCCTTCATCATCAAACGAGGCATGTGAAATATCTATCCCTGTGTCCAATACCCCTATGATGATTCCCTCACCCATCCCTATGTCACCCCATGCTCCTCCATTGGACCGCAGTCCCAAGAATTCTGGGGTGTGGGTTGTCAAGAGTGGTAAAAGGTAATCTTCATATACCTTAAGGACGCCATCTCTCTTCGTAACATACTCTACCTCGTGTTGTGAGGTTCACAGCAAAGCCAAGAAATGCTTCTCTATAGGTGTGAATGAATGGTGTATGAGGCCTAGATGTACTCAGTAATGGTGGGAGGAATGATCTATACCAGGTCTCAAGGTTGGTGGAGTTCAGCATGTCGGTTGAAAAATTTGGCGGAGAGCGCACATGTACTATGTATGTCGATCGGCTAGATCTTGCATGACTTTCATTGGTGAAAGTTCCTATGGTACAAGCTACAAGGCATGCGAGAACAAGCAATACCAATTGTAGTCTTGGATCCATAGGTGAAAGATGGAGACTGGAGATTAGAATGGTTTGTGAAGAGTTCGCAATTGCTAAACTATTTATAGAAGATTTGAAGAAGCAATATGTGTACCAGTTATTGAATTGGATTGTTTCACTATCTTAAAGATTTTTTTTGAATATCTATATATGTAGATAGAGCTTGTTCTTTGAATATCTTCTATATAGTATTTCGTGAATATTTATTTCTAGAGATATGATGTACAAGGTTTCTTCTCTTTGGATATCATTGAAATAATTATAATTTTTATATCAGAGAAAGATACACTATGGCAGCCTTCTCCTACTGTAGAAATATATATAGATCTACAATGATCACTCAAAAGAATTATTTTCTTTTCTTATTACATTAATTTAATACAATAATTATGACTATAGGTAGTGTTTGGTTTTGAATATATTTGACATCTCTATTAGTATTTATAACTATATAGTCGTATGGGTTTTGTTCTTTCAAATGCCTTGAAAGTTGTGATAATATCAATCCACTGGGATAGTTTTTAACACTACATAACCATAAGAACTAGAGATCTTTTTTCTACAATTTTGAATCCTTGTTTAGATATTTTAAAATTTTAATTTCAATAAATTATCTTCACTAAGATAATGCAGCAACAATTTATAAATTTTTAAATATAAATCTTAACCATGTACAAATGGTGATGTCATATAGATGGTTTCTGCTCTTTTTGGATATCCTTGAAGAAATTATATTTTTTAATATTTAAGATATATACGATTGATGTTTTCTACTGCATTAGAAATAAAAATCCACAGGATTATGACTATAGGTAGAGTTTGGTTTGAGGATATTTGACATCCCTATTAGCATTTATTACTTTATATACATGTCATGCTCATTGGAATAACTTGAAGTTGTGGGAATATTTTTTACTAGTCATATTATATAATACAAAACTATATAGATCCAAGATTATTTATAACTACAAATCAACACAGGTGGAGCTATTCTTCCGTCAACTTCAAATGCTTGTTTGGATATTTCAAAAAAAATTATATTACATTGTTTATTTTTAGAAAAAAATTAATTATTATATGTAATTGTGAATGATAGGTCGTAATAATAATATAAAAATGGTTATATTGTATAGATGGTTTCTGTTCTCTAGGTACCCTTGAGTTAATTACAATATTTAATATGAGACAGAGGTACAAATAGGTATTGATCTATATCTATATGGATTATGTTTTATTAGTACATGAAGCTAATTTAATATTTATGACTGTAGGTAGAAATTAGATGAATAGATTCAACATCTCTTGTCATTATTGAGAACTGTATACACATAAGGTCTTCCTCTTCGAAATGCCTTAAAGTTGGGATATAAGTGGTGTGCATGAAGAATTTCGGTCATCAGTTCCAATTTTCGTGGCCTAAGACAGACAAAGCAAGTCCCCAAATTGGGTCATCCGACTCTGTTGTCTGCCCATCTCACACCCATTATAGGTGTTTCCACCAACTCCTTGAACAGAATCGAAATGTACACACAACATGTACTCTGCATGTAGGAAGCGACCAAGCACACTTGTCAAGCCGTGACCCGGAGGCCAGTCATGCAACTCTTAAAGTTTTCCTATCCCACAAGTCACGCCAAGAGAATAAAATCACATCTAACTCCACACATACAAACATGGCATGGCATGCACAACTATAGAGTATAGTGTAGTGGGCCGGCAAGGAAAATTGCAATACAATAAGGTTGTGTTCTAGTAAAACAATAATCATCTATGCAAGAATGTAAAATTCTTCGGCACTAGTTGCAATGCCTAATACTATTCAAAAGTCGGAATAGGTTTGAACCTAGAGCAAGGTCATTCTATTCTTCATTAGTGTCGTCATCGAGGTCGACCGAGTCATCCAATTCTTTCAAGATTCTTATTAAAGATTGTAAATAAATAACGATAATATAATGTCAAATAAACACCTCATAAAAAGAAAGAAAGGAAAATATAATATCCCATCCCAAGGAAATGAATGGACCACATAAATGGGCCACACTTTTGTCCTCACTTTGTGTAAAAGGCTTAACCCTAGGTTACAGTGCTCCCTAGACCTAGCTATTTGTGTTGGTCTTACTCATTCTTCCCTAGCAATATGGGACTAAATCCAATAGATGCTACCTGGTGGAGATGGCCATATAGCATTTCTGCCCCACGGGCCACACAAGATTCCCACTGTCATACCCGGATTTACGAATAAACCCGAATGCTACTATATGTGTACCCAGAAAGTCCAACACACACATATAGCTTTAGAATAACAGAATATCAAAGTAAAACTAGTGCTCGAATACAAAAGAATAGCATCTCAGAATTATTACAAATAAGACTCAAGTCTTTAATCAAAGTTTACGCATACGAATGAATAGACTCTCATGGCACCATTAACTCCACAAGGACACCGACTGGTTGATAGCTGCCTAGAAATCTGGAATATCTTCAGAGAACTCCACAACACCTTCAGGTTAATCTGATTACCCATCCGGGATTTTGTTGAATAATGCAAGTGTAAGTAAACCAGCTTTACTTAACAAATATAACATGAGGGATGAAGGCTTAAAAGGCTTGACATGGTTTAACTGCTGTAAGCACTTTTAATTGTTCAATTTTAGCATTAACCAAATTACTACAGTGTGATAGGTAAATCCCAGTTATAACCCAAATTAAGAGTGTAGAATAACATCATCTTATCATCATCATATCATTACCAATTTTAATTAAACATCACCTGGGTAAAAGTCACTAGTCAAAAAGGATCCAGACCACTCGTAACCGTGAGTATGGATGATATATTAGTTTTCACTCTGCAGAGGTTGTACACTTTCCCCACTGGTCGTGATTCCCGTGATGCCCGGGTGGATCAGACCCATTTCACACTTCCTTTGGTGTGTGGCTGGGTTTCACTATGAGACCTTCCAAAAGTCCCTCTAAAAAGCTAAGGGCCGCAAAGGTTTCAACATGGGCGCATGAACCCAACTCCCGGGATCAACAAAACACCCAGGGCAAACGTGAGTGGGTTGATGGCGTTCAGGGCGCAACGTGAACAAATGCCTACGGACATCAGGGCGCAACATGAGTCTGTCCCCGAGCAGATCAGGCTCATACTTAAACTGTGGTTCCCCCCTTGCGCCTTTCGGTAACACCCAACTAGTTAGAGTTGTGCATTTTACTTAGTCAAGACCAGAGCCATATAGTTCCCGTGGTTGCACTGTTCTCCCGGGTTGTCACTTTAAGATAGACCATAACAAGTGATGCCCAGAACAAAGCACATAGCATATGTTCCAGTTTAAGAGTTGTTTAGAACAAAGCACACAGCACATGTTCCATTTTATTAGGTTGCCTAGAACAAAGCACACAGCACATGTTCTAGATCGTGAATTGCCTAGAATAAAGTACACAACACATATTCTAAAACAAGGGTTGCCGAGAACAAAGCACACAGCACATGTTCCAGCTTCCTAACCATATTGCAAAAAAGCCAGTTTAATCATTCACAATTAACCATCATTAATAGGTATCAAGTATCATTGTACAGCGGTATCAAGTTTGCGTAGCCTAGCACATTATTACCCATAAATGCATAACCCGGTTGAGCAAGGAAATAAGTTTCAAGAATACTAAGGATAACCTTAAACAATTCAACTCATGCATGAATGTAAATGGATTTTAATTGTGTATAGGCATCAAGGAAATCTTGTGTTATACTTGCCTTCCTCTTGGTTTTGCAGCTGCTGCTCTTGCTCTTCAAAGTATTGCTCGAAGGATGTCTCAAATGGCTCAGGGTCTAGACTCGATCAACAATCACCAACACACAATCCAGACAAGCCAGTACATGCATATCAAGTGAACTTAATTAGAACAGTACACCAAACAATTCAAACAGTGGCTAAAAAGCTAATAAAACTATTCTACACTTTACTACGAACACATGAGCGCAAGAATCACTGAAATCGGAGTTAAAACGCATATTCTAGGGCTAAAAAATGTCTAGGGACTTGCTGGCAAAGAAACTAAACTTTCAGGGGCTTAACTGTGAGAAACCAGGGACCTAAATGTAATTATGTATAAAAAATAGAAGGTCTAACATGTAAAAACTACAACCTAGGATGGCGGGTTCAAATATTTAAAAGCTCAGGGTCCAAATCGCAAGAAAAAGGACTTAAACCTAATTACTTTTGAACCAGGGTGGACTGCGGGTTGATTTCCTAAAAACAGAGGGGCCTAAGTGCAAAAGGAGCGCTGCGTGGCTGGCTTGGCTTGCGTGGCGCTTACGTGGCACCGACGTGGCACCCACGTGTCAGCCACGTGGCGCTGACAGGGACGTGGACTCGGTCCATGGGTCCACAGTGGATCGGTTATGGGGCAAAGGGGTATGGGCAGATCTGGGCCGTCCAGATTAGATCGGGTGGCTGAGATCAAAGCGGATGGCGGCGAGTTTGACCGGCGGCGAGCTGGGACGGTGGCGAGCGGCGGTGGACGGCGGCGAGGGCGGTTTAGGGGCTAGGGACCTCGGTTTGGCACGTGGTTTGGACCGGGAGAAAGAGGAGCGAGCGGCAAACTTAACCAGGGGTCAAGTGGGAGGTCCGGGCGACGGAGCGGCTTGCCGGTGTTAGGAGGCGGCGGCGGCGCTCGGTCGAAGGCGGTGACGGCGTTCCGGGGCTCGGCTCCTGGGCGCGGGGGTCGACGGCGGCTGCTCCTGCGAAGACAAGGGCGAGGTCGGGGTGAGCTCGGGGGCGGAGGTTCTTACCTCGGCAATGGCAGCGGCGCTCTCGGGTGCAGGAAACGAGGGCGCAAGGGGGCCTCGGGGTAGCTTTATAGGGTAGGGGGTTGAAGGGATAAGCCCGCGGGGTCCGCGGGGCGGTTGCGCAGCGGCGGCGGCCGGCCGGACTCCGGACCGAGTCCGAGTCGGAGGGGACGGATTCGACAGGTGGGGCCCACCTGTCGGCATCTTGGTGGAGGCGCACCAGCGCCTAGGGCGCCTTCGGTACGGGGAAGCGGAATGGGAGCGGGGCGCGGGCGGCTGGGCCAGCTGGGCCGGACGGGCCGAGCGGGTTGCGAGTAGGGGGAGAAGTAGAGGGAGGTTAAGCAGGCTGGGCTAAAGAGTCCAAGGGACAAAAACAGACCAGACCAAGAGTTGAGGGGCTAGAATCGGACTTAAAGCGAGAAAACAATGAGCATGTCCAGGACTGTAATTCCTGTGAGGAGCATACAAGTTGGCCACATACGCCTAATCCAAAAGCTTTTTATGGAGCCTCCAATTTGTCAACATCTTATACAAGCATATTCACCAGATGTTTTTATTTGGGGTAAATATTCATCAGATGTATGTTCTGGTCGTTGTTTGCATTCAGTTGTTTCAGTATGCATCCTATATTTTCCTCCACGTTCGGCACCTCCAGTGCTTACATCTTGATCTAGGTCAGGCCTTCTGCATGCCTCTGCACTGTTGTTGACTTCATCTGTGGCGAGAGCCCGGAGGTGGTTGGTCTTGTAGCCGACGAGCATGATTCTGATGTTGGAGTTGGCATGGTGGTGGGCTTGCACACATCATAAACAAGGATTAAGGGCTCCAAGGCTCAGATCTGCGCCTTTATGACGTTCATGCCCTCAACCTGTACTGTAAATTCAACAGGACATCGATGGGAGTTTGCATGACTAGAGTAATCATTAACAACTTCAGGAACACCGTCCGGAATGCTAGTTGCATCATTTCTTGGTTAACTGAGAATCTTCCTGTGACAATACTGTTATGGAGTTTTGACAATGAGTAGTTTTTAACAGCACTCCCATTTTCGTAGTTGGGCTAGGGAGGGCTAAGGAATTAATCATCTTTTTTGACCAGTAACAATCCCAGCGAGGTGGTCTGGAAAGTCATCGGGCATATTCCAGTCAATGAGCGCGGCATGCTCGGTGAGAGGCGCGTCGGACATGTACATCATGGTGAATGCTATTTGTTTTTCGAGTATTCCTCCCTCTCTCTCTCTCTCTCACACACACACACACACACACACACACGATTTCTCCACTATGTAATCCAAGGCCGGATCACCTTTTCTTCACACCTGGCGAGATTAGAGCTCGGAGATGGAGAGTTCTGGTTTCAGGTTGGGATTTGGCTTGGTGCTTCTTTCCATGGCCAAGCGGTATGGTGCCGTAGGCACGGTAGGGTCTCCCTAGATCACTATACATGGACATATATTAGTAGAGTAGAATACGTACATTAGTATGGAAAAAATAATTTAATGGAAAAGAATTCATAAAACATAAAAGGAACCTTTAGTCCCGACTGCAGTGTGACACCCCTTTTGTCTAACTTGCTCCATCCGGGAATAGAGGCCAGGACCTTTAGTCCTTAATTAGTATAACCTGGACTAAAGAGATTTCTCATCTGGGGCTATTTAAGTTAAGGGTTGTGCAGTTCCGATACATATGCACAATGCACTGGCCCGTGCTTTCACATGCTGTTGCCAAAGGAAAAGCCTGCTTCTATGAGCATTCTTGACACTGCAGATGTCCGTGACCTTTGTCAAGATGATGATCAGTGAGCTTTGAATCCTATATAGAATAAATGGTTGCACCTTTGTCCTGAAATTGGTGCTGAAATTTGGCTGGCATTATGTATCAGATGTCACATAGAACTGCACTGGAAACAAGGGGGAGTATCAACATGTTTTCATTGCAGAAACAAGATCGATCTCATCGAGTCGTCCAGCAGGCTGACTGAAAGCGTGGATTAGTTGCAAGCAGACACGCAATAGCAACATCGACGCTCACCATCTCTTCTCGGCAACAATGGCGTGCTCCGGACATGGCGGCCCATTACTTCTCACCGTCTCCTCACCAAGTCCCATTGTTCGTCCTGCCACCCGCACGTTCTTATAGACTTCACGTCAACCCATGATGAAATTGCCTAAAAAACCCCCAAGATGAAATGCGCGTGGTGGACATGTACATAGACCTAGTTCCAAAAAATGGTTAAGGGAGTTCTTCAATTTAATTTCACACTGTGCATGCTGTACCGATTCATTCAGTCAAGCGTTAACTGAAGACGATCGAGCATGTCTTCAAGGGTATGCTCTGATGCGGGGCACTCGATCACACATTTGGTTCGGCAGCAGCTGATAATGATGTCCGTGTGCTCAAGAAGCAGACCAGAGAAGATGGTGCCGGTGCTACCTTGTCCCTTTCTTCTGCAAAAGTGCTGGATGGTCTTGTTAGTTCTCACTAGCAAGAGAACATGGTCATTGGCAGCACTGAGAGTGAAGTTGGTAGCAGAAACCGAACAGGTGGACCTTTGAACTGAGAGGTTCTTTGTGCCACATTTGTGCAGCTTTGATTCATGACACATCCCAGCCCTATGAAGAGAATAGTCTGCGAGATATATGCACCTTATCTCTCTTGGTTTCTGTGTCTCTCTCACTTCCATGGTTTTACAAAGTTACTTTTAATTTACCACCACATCTCTGAAAGTTGATCCTCCTTCCGCAATGGTAGTCCATTTATAATGTGACATTTTATTTACCACAGCATGGTCCATGATTTTTCTTGTCATTGTTCTTTATAAGTACTATCTCCGTTGTTAAATATGCATGATGCCATTAACTGTTTACATAACATCTGGTAATGGCGCATGGATGATGTGCCCACTATAAGATATATACTCGGTTATGTCTCCTACACCAGAGAGTATAAGATGCACTCATGCTAAGTCAGGACGCCTGCACACAGAAGTTAAAGGGAGAAGCGCCATAACCTCAGCACTGATGGTACCAAAACATTTGAAACTCATCTAACCAATGATACCCAAGCACAAGGAACGAATTCTTCTATCTGTACAAGTACATGATAGAGTGCTCTTGAGCATAATTCCCTAGAACTAATTAAAGTGGAACTAAAGAGAAGTACACGGTATTTGTGAAATAAACGGCCTTTAAATGGTTTTTTTTGCGGGAAGCCTTTAAATGGGTTGAACTTCTGATTAAACTGATACAGGCAGCTATTGTGTTTGAACAGGGTAAATGGCTTGAGAATACAACTTGCACATGCGAAAGTAATGTTATCAACTTTATCTGAAGATATACATTACAAATGAAGCAGGGAGACATGCTATACTAATTAAATCTGTAGATCCATTTCTACCGCTGTGATGTGAATGAAATATTGTAATAACTACACTACTCAGTAATTCAATTTTCTGAGTCACATTATGTGGAATCGGCCCATCCCTATTTAATGGACTTCCATTGTGAAAGGAACTTCAACTTTTTGAGCTATGGTATAAATATGACAGTCACATACTAATTTGTGGACCGAAGACAGGGACAGAAAGGGGAGAGAGAGAGAGAGAGAGAGAGAGTTGGTGCACAGGGTAGAACATTATGTTGGAGAAAGCTCTATGACAAAAGATACTCTACACCATCCACACCATTTGTGATAATTTTAGACGATGGAAAGTTAGTTGTCTGGGGAGATAAGCCACGGATCATAAGAGGCTATTACCCTTGAACAAAGACAAATTACTATATTGTTCCTATACACCTTGGAAGAATTTTTTGTTGATCCCATCTGCAGCATTAATTTAACGGTTCCTTTGTTGTATCTTGTATCGGCGCGTATTATTACCATACTTATCGGACGAACCTGTTTACGCATGGCTGCGATATCATTATTACTCTCTTGTTATGCACCTGCTTGGTACTTTACACTCCCAGTTCCAACTTCCAACAATCCTCTTCAATTTCTCAATGTGGATGCCGGAGGGATGAAATCTATCATATTTTGTTCCTATATTATTCCACCCAAAAGTTCCTCAAAAACATATTCCAACCAAAAAAGTAGACAATCAACCATTCCTTGCAAGGTATGCTCCGATATGCAGGGCCCTCGAACTTGCAATCAGAATCGCTGCAGCTCGAAATACAGTCTGTGTGCTCGAGTAGCTGCTGCTTGCTGGTCTTTCCAGCTTGCAAGCCTTTCATGGTTAGAGGCACATTGTCATTGGTATATCGAATGGCAATGTTGCTATCTAGCGGAAGCCTAACAGCTGGACCTTTGAGCTGAGAAGCTATGCATTTGACGTCTGTGTGGCTTCCATTCTCGGCACCTCATAACTTCTTGAGCTGGCAATAATAATAGAGCCTCGTGAGCGGGCAATCATCGGTCGCGCAAGTTGTCAGCAGCGGTCAGGCAGAACGATTCCTCATGCCTCCTATTTCTATGCTACGAACAGAGAGGAAGAAAGCTTCTGCTGAAATTGTTTGTTGTTCCTGCACTTCATGTACGTAGCCGACTCGCACCTCTTTGTCTGTTCTTGACGCTCTCTTGAACTTCACCTTTCCCTTTTATAGCTAACCTTGCCAATTAGACAAACACATAAATAGCTCCATATATCAATCGACCAAGTGGAAAGGCCTGCTATTATACGGCGGTAGAGAGTAAAAAAAATGGGACAACTAAAAGAAACTTTATGACCATATAGCAAACATGCTGGTTTACACAGCTGGAATAATCGCAGGTCATTTCACAGCGCATTATTATATCTTACATGCTGGTCTATGTCTGGGTGATTAAACTGTATGCAAAGTCGTACGGAGATTCGGACCCAGCAGTTTGCATAAAACTAAACTGTTTGTAAGTTCCACAAAGGGTTTGGACCTTTATTTCCACTACAAAGGGTGATTAAACTGTATGCAAAATTGTATGGAACGGTTTGTAGTTATGCTATGAATCAGGGATTTAGAAACTGATTCCACAAATGTGTCTGACTCCCTCCGACCCTCTCTATAATTAAAATTAGAGATTCCATCGAAAATTACAATTTCCAAGAGAGGTGATCTCTGTCGGCCAGGATTCATCCCATAGCATACTATTTGTCCATAGCCATAGGAGAAAATTCTTCTTATCATTCTAAAACACATGGTCAACTTGGACTTCTAGCTAGTTCGGTTCGGAATTAGCCGATAGCCCTACACCAAAATAGTGATATCACTTCATATGTCACTCAAATGAGGTGTTCTTGGATGCGTTGCAAACCTAACGATGAAAGCTTCCTCTTGGTTTTGGTTCTAGCCCTAGAAGCCACATGGAATGTATTGCAGAATTAAGGTGTTGCGTCCCCGGTTTGGGTCGTCTTGCGTTTTTGTATCAGGTTGGGCTTATGCCCATGTTGTTGATGCCATAATCTGGTCACCCCCAACCCAAGCTCGTCTCTTTTGACATATATTTAGTAAGCTCTTTCATATTTTGGGTTTTTCTTATATCTATTTTTCCATCAAAAAACAAACTTTTTACAGTATAACTGTGGCGACAAGTCTTTCAAGACCCCTACTCTTGTTCGAATTGTAAAGGTCTCGCTTGCTGTTTTTGGCGAGGTCAATCGAGCTGTTTTTGGTTGACTACCAATAGAGCACAAGTGTAGCCATAAAGGTTCGAATCATGTCTGATTCGAGGCACATGTCGTTAAAGTCAAGTCTCCACCGATCGAATTCATTTCTGGAGGATTGGGCGGTGCCTCAATCACATATCGCTGGAGAGTGTATCACGCTGCTGTCACCAGCGTCGGGCCTTTGCAAACCATGTGATTTTTCTGTGGACTGGTGAATAATGTTGTGTACTAGATATATGTGAAGAATTCGATCAAGCAATATTTATTTTAAATAAAAATGCATATATATTCTCAACTTGCAATTTTGCTAATCAGTAGGTGGAATTACTGTGATGTAAAATAAGGGGTCCATATGAGCGAAATTTTTGTAAAAACGGATTGTCTGAGCAGCCGAGCAGGTGGTACGTTTGATGCCAAGTTTCAAGCAGCTGGAGTTGTTGTTTTGTCAATTACAAATTCATTATGTTTGCTGTAGTTTAACTGTACTTTGTCATGTTCACAGAAGCAAAATGTTTATTAAAAGTGGCAACTGATAATATTTGCTACAATTACTTTTGGAGATGTTCACAATTATGCATAGTGGTCATATACATGTTCACAAGCATGTCGTGTTGGGTTTACTGAACTATGTTAGGTTTTGAGATGTTTACAAGCATGTAAATGTTTCACAGATATATACGCACTGAAATCTGGGCCCTGCTGCATTTATAATGGTCGTCCATATATACGCGCCTCCACTTTTTTCAGCAGAGCACAGGCTTGTGTTAGGAACTTCACATTTGCGTCATTTTTTAGATAATGGAAAATTTCCGGCCTCTACGTTGTAACGTACACAGCCTTCAATTATTACATCACTTCAGCTTCATTGCTGGATTTAAAGGAGAACCAAAAAGCAAACTTAAGGCCTGACAAAGTCTATTATTATGCTTCCATCCATAACTCGCAAACAAATCTAAGGCTACCACCTCAAGAGAAGTGCTCGCCTTCATGAATAGCTCCTTTGTCTTCTCCTCATGCTGCAAGAGTGACCAAAATCGTAGCCAGTAGGTTCCCCTGAAAATAGCCTGCATAAAGGACGAGTGTTTAACGTCATCAAAAATAATATCATTTCGACAACGCCATATTGCCCAACATAGAGCCGATGCCCCTGTTAGAATAGTAATGGTCTCTTGATCATCAAAATTTTGAAGCCAATTCCCTAGCATATGGGTTACTGATCTAGGTGGGGTTAAACCAGTAGCAACTTGGACAGTCCTCCAGATTACCTTAGCATGTTGGCAATCAAAAAATAAGTGTTTAATTGTTTCATTACAATTACAGTAGCTACACTTTTGGCTGCCCTTCCAATTTTTCCTCGACAGATTATCCTTGGTTAGAATGACCCCTTTTTGTAGGTACCAAAGGAAAATCTTAATTTCTAGTGGAATTTTAAGTTTCCAAATCAGTTTATGATGGAAGGGAAAATTGCGGTTTATTAGGTGGAGATACATAGAGCGGACTGAAAATTGTCTGCTCTTGGTTAAGTACCATCCAAAAGTATCCCTTCCTTGAGTCAAATTGAAGTTGGAGACCTGTGCTACAAGTATTAACCATTCATTTAATTTCTCTCCCACCAACGTTCTTCTAAAGGAAATGTTCAACGGTGTTGAACTCATAACATTTGCCACCGTGGCATGCGGATGGTGACAAATGTTGTATATGTTGGGGTAGAGGTCTTTAAATGGCCGGTTTGATGCCCATGTATCCTCCCAAAATCTCGCTTGTGTTCCATCCTTTATCTGGAAGGAACCATTAGCTAGGACCTCATCTTTAATTTTCATAAGCCCTCGCCAGAAATGGGAATCACCTTGTTTGGACTCAACTTGTGTTAGAGATTTGGAGCTTAGGTATTTATTCCTAATCAGTATTTGCCATGTCCCTTCGCCATCAAGCAAATTAATTATCCATTTTCTTAACAAGGCTTTATTCTGGAGATGGAGGTCTATAATGCCTAGACTTCCTTGACCCTTAGGACGACAAATAATGTCCCATTTCGCTAGTCGGTATTCTTTTTATCTTTGCCACCTTGCCAAAAAAATCTCGATCGATATTGATCAAGTTTCTTCAATACCTCCTTTGGTATCTCAAAAAAGGACATCATAAATATGGGTAAACTGCTAAGCACCGAGTTTATGAGAGTTAATCTACCCCCATATGACAAGTGTTTAGCCTTCCAACAAGAGAGTTTCTTTTCAAAACGCTCTTCGATCTTTCTCCAATCAATATTTAGGAGTTTTCTATGATGCATTGGGATTCCTAAATATCTGAATGGATATTCCCCTGTGTTGCAACCAAAGAGCTCGATATATTCATCCTTGAACTCTTTCGCTTTACCATAGCAAAAGATTTCGCTCTTGTGGAAGTTTATTTTGAGACCTGATAATTGCTCAAAAACAGTCAGTAATAATTTCATGTTTCTTGCTTGGTCCAAATCATGAACCATGAAAATGATGGTGTCATCTGCATATTGCAGTATGGACAGTCCATCCTCTACTAGATGAGGGATGACGCCTCTTATCTAGCCATCATCCTTTGCCCTCTTAATTAAAATGGCAAGCATATCAGCGATGATGTTAAATAAGATTGGTGACATTGGATCACCTTGGCGCAGACCTTTTTTTGTTTGGAAGTAGTGACCAACATCGTCATTGACTTTGATCCCAACGCTACCCCCAGAAACAAAACTTTCGATCCATCTGCACCACTTTGGTGAGAAACCTTTCATTCTTAAAGTTTGTTGAAGAAAGGACCACTTAACTTTATCATAAGCCTTTTCAAAATCTATTTTGAAAACGACCCCGTCAAGTTTTCTTGTGTGTAGTTCATGTATGGTCTCGTGTAGAATGACCACACCTTCCATGATATTCCTGCCTGGCATGAAGGCAGATTGACATGGATTGACCACCTTCTGTGCTACTCTACTTAATCTATTCGTGCCAGCCTTAGTGAAAATTTTAAAGCTGACATTGAGTAGACATATTGGTCTATACTGTTGAATTTGCTTTGCACCGTTGATCTTTGGGAGCAAGGTAATTACTCCGAAGTTGAGACTGTATAGAGGCAGGCATTCCTCTTGGAAATCTTTAATAAGTGCCATAAGATCTCCCTTTATTATCTCCCAGAAAACTTGATAGAATTCTGCAGGGAAACCATCTGGCCCAGGAGCTTTGTTGTGTTCCATCTGAAACACCGCCTGCTTTACCTCTTCTTCAGTAAAAGGAGAAATGAGCATATTATTCTCCTCCTCACTAACTTGTGGAATGTCTTCCATCCGACTCTCCACAAGGGAGATATTATTTTCCTCTGGTTGTCCGAAGAGGTTTTTGTAATAGTTTGTGATGTAGTTTTTCAATTCTGTGTCGCCTACAATCACACCTTCTTCTTGTTCTAATCTAAAGATGTGTTGTTTGCGATGTTTGCCATTAGCAACCAAATGGAAAAAGTTTGTATTATTGTCTCCCTGCAAGAGGGTTTTGACCTTAGCCCTCTCATACCATTTTATCTCTTCCTCTCTTAATAGGAGAACCAGCCTTTCTTTTAGATAATGTTTCATGTGAATCTCATTATCCAAAAGGCAGTTGCTTTCAGCCTTTTTATCCAAGGCATCCAACAAAGAGATAATTTGTTGCTTTTCTTTTTTGTATGTGCCAGCTGTATGTTTGGCCCAACCCCTAAGATACTGCCTCAGGTGTCTGATCTTGTTTTGCCACCTTTCCAATGCCGTATTGCCGCTGGTTTCCGATTGCCATAAGTTGGCAACCATATTGCAAAAACCATCTCGGATCAGCCATCCCCTCTCAAATTTGAAGGTTGGTTGTTTGTTATTATGTGTAGAAGAGCCAGTATTTAGGATGACAGGTGTGTGGTCAGAGATGTTTCGATCTCTTGCCTCGACTATTGCTAATGGAAATTTATCTTCCCATTCGGTGCTCACAAGCACTCGATCTAATTTCTCATACGTGGGATCATCTCCCAGGCCAGCCCACATATATAGACGGCTAGACATATTTATCTCCATTAGGTCAAAAGCTTGAATGACCGCGTTAAACAAATTCGGCCATTTGGTATCGAAGATTCCTTTGCTTTTCTCATGAGGGTATCTCATTATGTTAAAATCACCACCAATGATATAAGGAAGTGACTCTCGTGAACATATGTGAGCCAACTCAGTTAGGAAAGCTTCCTTATTTTGTTGTTGAGCTGGTCCATAAACGGTGTATAGGTTAAATTTGAAGTCATCTGATTTATTCCGAAGTAGAAACTTCACATAGAAGTCACCTTCATCAATGGCTCCAATATCCAAAACACTCAAGTCAACTCCGAGTAAAATGCCTCCTGAGCGACCATGTGGAGCCATGCTATGCCAAATAAAATCTCGGCCTCCACAAAGGTTTTTAAGGGTCGTGTCTGCGAAGTCATCTCAACCCGTTTCAGAGAGCGCAATAAAATTTATTTTCTCCTCTCTAACCAACTCCGCCAAATATCTATGCTTAGCCAAGTCTGCAAGACCTCTGCTATTCCAGAATACTCCTTTCATTGGAGATGAATCTTTGACGGGGTTTTTTGTTTTCTAGGAGGTTTGCCGTTTTTAATTTTTTTGGCAGAGTTGGACTTTTTCTTCCTTGGAACAGCACTAAGATCACTTAATATGTGGTCATAGCCATGTTCATGCGAATCCTCATTTATATCTCTGCCAACATGGCTGAGGATGGCATCAAGTCTCTCCTCCTCCTCCTCATCACTATAATCTGTGATGACTTTGGAGTTTTTTTGCTTTATAATTGTTTTTGTTCTCTAGTTTCTTCTTAGCTGTTACAATTAGTCTATCAACTTCTATATTTTTGATAGATAAGGTGGAAGATCTAGCTAAGTCATCATTTGTACCCAACGAAACACCTATGTTGCGCATATTATCAGAAATGCGAGAAACTGAAAAAGATTGGAATGACGAATTACCTGATGATTCCAGATTTCGTATAGCCGCCCTCCGTTCTGTCTTCTTCATCGTATGTTCATCGCTCCTTGCCGTGGACCGAAGGCTTCGTCGTATAGTCCCAGGTGCCACTGCATCTTTAGACGGTTTGGAGACCTTCACCTTCATTTTCCCCACTCCTGGCTGCCTGGGCACCACCCTGTTTTTAATGTCCAGGGGTGCAGACATAGTGCCCAACCTTTTATCACTTGTAGCATCTTCGCATACACTGATCACCGGCACCGTAACAGTCATATCCCTACCGGCTAGCGCACCTGCAGCAACATCACCGCCCAGCAGAACCCCCACACTGTCATCTGGCTGCGCACTGTCTGCCTGTGTGCTAGCGACTGCCGGCGAGACCGCAATACCATCTGTCATCCGCTCCAAAATTCCTTCATCATTAGTCGCCAACTCTCCTGCACAGTCCAGGACGCAAGATTTGCCTGCCACTGCAGTAATTGCCGGGGCATCATCATCTCCACCAAATGACATGCCTATTGTAATGCTCGCCACATCCATGGTCTGGCAGCCACATAGCACGGCCGGATTATGTTCCACCGGCACAGCCACTGAGTCGACCCCTGCCTGTGTTTCTGCATCAGTAGAAGTCATCATACTCGCGGCAACCACCGCCTGCATATCCGCAACACCGCCCGTCGGCACAACATCTGTTGCCTGTGGAATAGCATCATCTGCTTGAACTACAGTGTCACTACTTGTCTCAACAGAGTAGTCTTGTACAAGACCATACACAGCATGCATTGTGTTGGTCTTCTATCCATGATTCTTGTCATTTGAAGGGCTGTGCTGCTCTTTAGTTTCCTGCTTCTCTCCCTTATTTCCATCATTGTTTATATCATGCATTTCTTGATCTTCCTGTTGTGCTGCATCATCATCAAGCAGATCGTCATCATCTAGATCATCGTGTTCAGAGTCTTTAATAATTTCCTCCGGCTTAAAGTAGATCGGATACATGTAGCTTCCATCATGTTTGTTGATCACAATATCTGCGTCGTCCGGAATATTATCCGCATCTAGGACAGCAACCAACAACCTTACCACTCCGGTGTTCCTTAAGTGGTTCATGTCCACTTTGAGTGTGGCACCCAAGATGGAGCCGATAGCCCATAGGGGAAATAACCGACTTGTAAACCCTAGGCCGTCGGCCTATATAAGGCGGCCTAGGTCGACCCCTTTAGGTCATTGAATCCTTTTCGCCATCTACGCCACCCATCCGTTGTAACCAAGAGCTCGCCGTCGTTCCCCGGGACCACGCCGAGCAAATCAATACAAGACCCCCGAGCACAGGACGTAGGGTATTATACCTCCGGGTAGCCCGAACCTGTATAATCCCTGTGTCCCTGTGTTACCTCGAGCTCCCTAGTCTCGCGATTGCCCTTTGCCTACAAATCAACCATCTGGGTACCCCCGGGTGGACTGCCGGACATTAGATCCGACAGTTGGCGCGCCAGGTAGGGGTAATCGTGAGGCATTACAGCTAGCTCGATGGCAGATCGTCGCTCCGTCATCTTCCCCGACTCCATCAAGGACTGCGCTATGCATCTTGAGGGTATCAGCTTCTTTGCTGAAATCCACTCCGCCACCACCACCGCCTCCGACTCCACCACGACGCCCGACGCTTCCGCGCCGACCAGCTCCGCGCTGACCTCGTCGCCGACTTCCTCGTCAGTCATCGCCCCGCTCCAACAGCGGCTCGATGCAATCTCCATCAGCGACCAGGTTCCGGGCCTGAGCACTCGCCGGAGACTTCCGCCCCCGACTGAGCTCCTCGCCGGGTTGAATCGTGTCCAAGACACCCTTGCCGAGTGCATCACCATGTCGGAGGAGGCCCTGCGCCGACCCCGCAAAGCGCTCCCGCTAGGGCTCCGCAACGCCTCATCAACCTACTCGGCTCGGCTCCGAGAAGATATGTCTCAGATCCAATCTGAGATGCCACCCCAGCCCACCCAGTCTCCGGACTGCGGCGAGTTCCAGGTCGCCACAAGCGTGCTCTTGCCGAACCCGGCCGACTCGAGCAATGACTCCAGCTACACCACGCCCCCAGGGCGTGAAGTCTTCGTCTCTGAGGATTCAGTTACTCAGGATGGAGATACAGATCTGGCCAGGGATCGCAAACGGGAGCGAAACGCTGCTCGAGCCCGCCGCCGTGTCGAAGAAGCAGCCCTGCCCCCGGCAGCGGCCGAAGACCCCGCAGCTGCCGCAGCTGCCGGAGTGGTCCCCCCGGGGGCCCCAGCAAGACAGCCTCCTCCTCCTCCTCGGGGTCCTTGTGGTGTCCGACCCCAGAACCTCGATGGAGCCTTTGCCAGGGTGCCATTCCGCACGCCCCAGGCTAACGTCGCTGCCGCTTTCGCCGAGCTGGGACACATGCCCGACACCCCTGAGGTGCAACGGGCCCGAGCTCAATTGGAAGCAGCCCAGGAGCAGATCGAGCGATCGTATCGTGCCAGATCCCGATCTGGGCGATCAAACTCGACCCGCTCTTCAAGCCACCGCTCTGCCCATAGCAGATCGGATCGGGGTCATCCTCACCAGAGGAATCCCCCGCTACCCGTCGTGGAGGAAGAGGTGGCCCAGAACCACCATGAAGACGAAGAAGATGAGCGGCGTAACCCGCGCAATGCGGATCATCGCCGTGAACGCCACCAGGAGCGGCGCGACAGGCGCCAACGACATCCACCACCTGAGGATCTCCGTGATCGCATCAGGGAGTACGCCCGGGACCTCCGTGCCGACCTCGATGCCCGGCACCAAGAGCGTGACGCCGCCGAGCTCGAGCGCCGCGAACGGTACGACCGGGAGTACGGCCGACCCGACCGCCAGCCGGTGGGAGAGGCTGGTGACGCTGGAGCAGAAGACGACGAGCGCCGCGTTGTTCATGAGCTCATGGAGCGCGAGCAGTACGACGCACGGTACGGCCCCCCACGGGACGACCGCCGCCAGTGGCGCGACGATGTTCGGCCCCGAGCCGACCCAGTTCAACCTCCCCGCCGCGACCACCGCAACGAGGAGATCTACGATGGTTTCGCCGCCTTCACCGCCCGACTCCGCGCCATCCGTTGGCCCGAGTCCTTCAAGCCAGCCCTCGTGGAGAAGTTTGACGGTCGCTCCGACCCCAAGCTCTGGCTCAAGACGTACCACACAGCAGTCAAGGCTGCCCACGGCTCCAACGACCAAGCCGCCGCCTACTTCCCTGTGATGTTAGGCAAGGAAGCACTCCTGTGGCTTGAGGGCGTCCCCCGGGACACCATCGATGGTTGGGCAGACCTTTGCCATGCCTTCACCAAGAACTACCAGGCAAGCTACACCCGGCCAGGGACCAGATTCGATCTGGATAATGTCAAGCAGAAGAAGGGTGAAAGTCTCCGAGACTACACCGACCGGTTTTTTGATAACCGGAACAAGATCGCCGATGTCCAGGATCGGGATGTCATCGACGCTTTCCGGCGCGGCCTTATCGACACCCAGCTGTTCCGTACGCTCTTCAAAACCAACCTTGTCACGGTCTCCGACCTGATGGAGGTGGTCAACTTGGAGGTTCGGGCAGATCAGGCTGAACAGGCCCAATTCAAGAACAAACAGAAGCGCCCGGAGGAAGACGACCGGGTTGACAACTCGAAGCGCCATGAGCCATCACGTGGGCGCAAGGGAGGCCCTGAGCCCCTCGTAGCCCTAGCAGAAGCAGAAGGCTGGCCAGAACCCAGGTTCCTGCCCGAGGAGTTTTACGACACACTGAACGATCAGTGCCCTTTCCACAAGGACGCGAAGCACAATCTCCGTGATTGTCACGCGTTGCTCAAAGAACTCGTGCCCTGCCGCCGACCAAGAAGCAGCGCTACAACAACAACGGCGGACGCTACAACAACTACCGTCGTGACGGCTACAACGGCGACCGGCGGGATGACTACCGCCGCAGAGAAGACCGCGACCGCCGTGACGACTATCGCCGTGGCGAGCGCGACCGCGATGCTCCGGCTCGCCAGGATGATCAACGTCGTCATGACGACGAACGCCGACCACCACCACCGCCGGAGGCGCCCAGGCGCGACGCCAACGGCGACTTCCAGCGTGCTGACCGCCATCATTGGGGGGCCCGGCGCCTTCCCAGATCGGCGCAAGGATAAACTCCACAAGCGCGAAGTGAAGATGGTCTCCACCAAGCCGGTGGAATACCTCCAGTGGTCGGAGATGCCTATTGCCTTCAGCCGCGCCGACCACTGGGTCCACCTCCCCGAGCCTAGGGTCCTACCCACTCGTCGTGGACCGGGTCCTCCTCTCCAAGGTCCTGATCGATGGCGGGAGCGCCCTCAACATTATCTTCACAAGCACCCTCAACAGCATGGGGTTCGACTACAGCAAGCTCCTGAGCGCCGAAGATCCGTTTTTTGGCATTGTGCCAGGAAAAGCTTCCTACCCGATAGGAAGAGTCGCCTTACCAGTCACGTTCGGCACGGCTGACAACTACCGCACGGAGTTCCTGTACTTCGAGGTAGCCGACTTCAAGAGCTCCTACCACGCCATCTTCGGCAGGCCCATGCTGGCCCGATTCATGGCGATTCCGAACCACACTTACCTGGTTCTGAAGATGCCAGCGCCCAATGGCGTCCTCTCCATCCGTGGAGATATCAAGACCTCGTTCGAGTGCGACGGCGAGGCCATCAAGATAGCCGAGCTGTCCCATCAACTCGGCAACGCCACTCTGTTGGCGGAAGAAGCCCCCAAGGCGGCAACCGGTGAGCCTGTCCTCCCGGAGCAGAAGCAGCAGCCCACGGCGCTGGCACCTGCAGACGCCCCCAAAGCTATAAGCTTGGGACTCGACGACCCCTCCAAGACGGCCCTCATAGGGCCAGGGCTCACCACCAAATAGGAAGACGCGCTCACCTCCTTCCTCCGGGACAACTGGGACATCTTCGCATGGAAGCCATCAGACATGCCGGGTGTTCCGAGGGAGAAGGCTGAGCACTCCTTGGACTTGAGCAAGACTGCGAAGCCTGCCAAATAGAAGCTGCGCCGATTCGCCGAAGATCGCAAGGAGGCCACTAGGGTAGAACAGAATAAGCTCCTAGTTGTCGGTTTCATTAGAGAATGCAAACACCCTGAGTGGCTTGCAAATCCTGTACTTGTAAAGAAGCAATCCGGTGAATGGAGAATGTGCATTGATTACACGGATCTCAACCGCTACTGCCCTAAGGACCCCTTCCCTCTTCCGCGAATTGACCAAGTCGTCGACTCTACGTCCGGCTGCGTACTCCTCTGTTTTCTTGACTGCTACTCGGGTTATCACCAGATAGCCTTGAAGACATCCGACCAAGACAAGACAGCGTTCATCACCCCGCACGGCATCTATTGTTACAAGACGATGACGTTCGGGTTGAAGAACGCCGGCGCCACGTACCAGAAGGCCCCCCCCCCCCCCCCCGCCCCCCCCCCCCCCCCCCCCCCCCCCCCCCCCCCCCCCCCCCCCCCCCCCCCCCCCCCCCC
>CM014272.1:14544418-14558035 GCA_004135705.1 Alloteropsis semialata
CACCATTCAACCCAATACCTACTCGGCCTGCTGCACCTCAGCCATTCGTGACTTTACCTAATTCGGCTAGTCATGGTCGAGTTAACAATGAAGTTGCGAATTCCAACTCGTAAATTCCAAATTATGGATATTTTGTACCCCCATCAACGAGAAATTTATTTTCACAAGGCTTAGTACCTTACGATATTTTCGGGAGGTTCGACCAACAATGGCAGGGACAAGCGCCGGCCAATCTGATTGGCCAGCAACAACCGGTCAGACCGGTCCAGGGGAATCAGACTCGGGGAATTTGTTTCCTGCACCCATTCAGAGTGTTCAATAGCCAAATTCACAAAATAATTGTTAGAGTATTTGGATCAGATGTTTTCTAAGTACAAACTTGATTTGGCTTCAGCTCTTAAGGAGAATTTGGGAGTAGATGTCAGGGATAAGGCTAGGTTATACCTAAAGCTTTATGTTCCTAGATTTGATTAGGTTCCTTTCCCCACTGGTTTTAACCTTCCTGATTTTGTCAAGTTTAATGCGGAGGATAATAAAAAGCAGTTTTGAACATATAAGTCAATACATGGCACAACTAGGCGATTCTAGCTATAGTGAGGCTTTGAAAGTGCGTTTGTTTTCTCTGTCTCTAACTGGTACTGCTTTCTCATGGTTTGCATCATTGCCTGCTAATTCTATTACTTCATGGGAACAGTTAGAGCAAAAATTTCATGATCATTTCTTTTCAGGCAACAATGAGCTTAAACTATCACATCTTACATCAATTAGGCAATCACGTGATGGAACTGTTAATGATTATATTAAACGCTTCCGTGATACTAAAAACTGTTGGTTTGGTGTTAACATTGCCGAAAAGGACCTTGCTGATTTGGCTTTGAATGGTTTACGATCTCACATTAAGGAAAAATTAGAGAGTTTTGAATTCTTTATTGTAAACCAAGTGCATGAAAGAGCTTTGGTTGTTGAAAGCCTAAGCTAAGATACAAAAGAAAGCCATAGAACTCATCGGGCAAATGTGCATAATCTTGAATGTGAATCTAGCAGCTCCGATGATGTGTCTCATGATGTGTTGGCTGCTGAATTTGTATGGCCAGCATCTAATAAAGCCTTTACTTGCACGTCTCTTAAGCTGACTCATAAAAATCGACAAGAAGAGATGAAGTTTACTTTTGATATTTCCAAGTGTGATAAACTTTTTGATGAATTGCATAGGAATGGATGTATCAAATGTTCTTTTAGTATTCCGTCATCTGAGGAGTTAAAGCGGTGTGCTTATTGCGAGTATCATAATTCTTTTTCTCATGCGACTAACGATTGCAATTTCTTTCGTCGACAGATTCAATTGGCCATGAATTAAGGACGATTGAGTTTAAATGAGACGCAAGTTGATAAGCTCCTATTTTCAGTTAACAACATGGTGGTAAATACCATGAATCTCCAGAATGCGAAGATGTTGGTTTGGCCAGACAATGCCGATATAGCAGGAGGCAAGAATGTTGTGGTTGGAGAACCAAGGAGGATGACGGAACATGACAAAGTGCTTGGGAGAGAGGTGGTGCTTAAACAGGCTCCTGATGGAAGAAGAGTTTGACAATTATGGTGAAGACTTCTGAAATTGGTGGACAATCTAGCTCTCAAGCGCGGGATCAAAGGCCGGTTGTTCCTACTGCCCAGGACAAACCGATCAGACCGGTTATCCTGACCGGTCTACCCCAGAGACCGGTCTGGACGTTTGTGCCCAAACGTCCCGAGGTTAGCACTTGGAAAACTAATAAAGACAAGGATCATGGGAGTGCTTTTAGGCCAAAAGCAATCTTTGATCAGGTCATGGCTAAGCATACACAAAACATGGCTGTTCAACAAGATCAGCCGCTAAAAACAAGAGATCAAGGTCGCCGCCAAGGGATTCTGTTGTGATGGGGGCACCAAAGGGACAGTGGGGTCAGGGCCCAAGCTCATTCAATGGTGCTAGTCCTTCTAAGCTATGGAGGGCGTTTCAAGCTTCCTCTCCACAACCTATTTGGAGAGATGGTATAATGTGGGTGCCTTACTGTCCTGCACCAAATCAACCATGGCCTGATGCTGCTGTACATGCTAGAATAACTGCACCACAGTCTAGGCCTACAAATTTTTAACAAAAATCGGTGGTTATGCTTCAGCAGCACAAACCAGTTAAACCGGTTACTCAAACTGGTCAAACAGGTTTCTAGCGCACGCCGGGCAAGGAGCCAGTTAGGCAAGAATATCGTCCCGTTCAGAAGGAGTAAGAGTCTGCACCTGTTGTTCAAATTGGCTCTATGGCAGTTAATCCATCAATGGCCATGGACCCAATGTTATTGGCACCTTGGCCATGAAAAATATGCCGCCAATTGAGGATACGCATATGAGGTGGTGTCCTTCTAGTTTTTGTCATTCTCAAAAGAGGAGATTGCAGCGGTTGCGTACTTAGAAACAAAGAGAGCAAGAATTGACGAAGAAGAGGGAGGAGTGGTTCAATGAGGTTAAGCCGATGATTCCACCATCTGATCAAGGTTCCAATGATGGCTCTGGTGTCCAAGATGGTTAGGCTAAAGAACCGAAAAAGGTTGAGCTGATTACATCGGACTCGGCTGAACTGGCCGAGACCGGTCAGTCCGGTATCCTAGACCGGTCAGACTGGTTTATCCCTATTCCAGGTCTGGCAATTGGAACCGGTCAGACCGGTGCAGAGGAACCGATTAAACTGGTTTCTCCTGAAGACTCGGTGGCTGATGCGTTTTCTTCTTCGGCCAAAGTCTTGATTCCGCCCACTGCTGTTTTAGATGTTCAGATGGGTAATGATGAGGATGCTGTTGATTTTGAGCCTTCACCCTGCAGAGAGGACATGGAAATCAATGTTATCTATATGAACGCCGACTATTGCTTTGTCGAAGATGATGAGAGGGTGGCTCAAGTTGATTTTGCTCCCATGAATGCTGTATTTCAGAGGCCCTTAGAATCGGACAACCACCTGAAAGCTCTTTATGTGAAGGGCCACATTAAAGGGAGGCCGATTTCTAGGATGCTCGTTGATGGTGGTGCTATTGTAAATTTAATGCCATATTCCTTGTACAAGAAATTGGGAAGTTTGGACAGCGAGCTTATTAAGACTAGCATGACGATCCACGGTGTTGGAGGAGGAGAATCGATGAGCACCAAGGGAGTTGCATCATTGGAGCTCACTGTTGGGAGCAAGACATTGGCGACTGCTTTCTTTGTCACAGAAGTGCAAGGTAACTTTAGCGTGATCTTGGGGCGCGATTGGATTCATGCAAATCAATGTGTACCTTCTACCCTAGACCAATGCTTAATTTAGTAGGTTGGTGACGAAGTTGAGGTGGTTCATGCGGATTCTTCGGTATGTGTTCCTATGGCCGATGCATCCATATTGGGGACTCATGATAATGTCAAATGCTTGATAGGAATTGATATTTTAGACTTTTAGTTCCTTGCTTGTACTAAGGATGACTTTGTGTCCGCTGCTTTAAGGCTGGTTCGAAAATTGGTTGACTCAGACAATGAAGAGTAGATGGATGCAAGTTAAAAGTGGTTGAAGGAAAGAGTGGAGCATTATCGGTCATACAAGAACGATGCGTGTGAAGCCATTAATGATTTTGAAGAAGTAGAAAAGCTAGGACATGGATTTATGTCGGCTGATCCTTTAGAAAATATAGGCATAGGTGATGGATCTATACCAAGGCCGACTTTTGTAAATCAAAATTTGAAAGCCGATTATAAAGCTGAATTAATCGAGTTGTTGAAAGAATATTCTGATTGCTTTGCTTAGGAGTATCATGAGATGCCTGGTTTATGCCGCGAGTTAGTTGAACATCCGCTGCCAATCAAACCAGATTTTAGGCCATATGAACAAGGCAATAGATGATTTAATCTTTTGTTTTATGATCGAATAAAAGAAGAGGTTAATCGTTTGCATGAAGCTAAGTTTATTCAGCCCTGTCGCTATGTTGAATGGATATCTAATATTGTATCTATTGAGAAGAAAGGTACTAATAAAATTAGAGTTTGCATTGATTTTAGAGATATTAATAGAGCAACTCCCAAAGATGAATATTCTATGCCTATAGCCGATATGCTTATTAATGATGTTTCTGAACAAAAGGTTATTAGCTTTCTTGATGGCAATACGGGATATAATCAAATCTTTATGACTGAGGAGGATGTATACAAAATGGCCTTTAAGTGGGTGGTGATGAATTTTGGTTTGAAGAATGCCGGCGCAACTTATCAAAGAGCGATGAATTTAATTTTCCATGACTTGCTTGGTGTTATCCTAGAAGTCTACATTGATGATATCATTGCTAAATCTGCCGGATTAAATTCTCACTTGGCTGATATGCGTCTTGCTTTTGAAAGAATGCGTCGGTATTGCGTCGATATGGTTTGAAGATGAACCCATTGAAATGTGCTTTTGGTGTATCGTCTGGAAAATTTTTAGGCTTCGTGGTTCATGAAAGAGGCATAGAGATAGATCCTAAGAAAATAGATGTTATCAAAAGGCTTGAGGCGCCTACATGCAAGCATGATTTGCAGAAATTCTTGGGCAAAGTTAATTACTTGAGGCGGTTTATTTCTAACTTGTCCAGGAAAGCTAGTGCTTTTACTCCTATACTTCGGCAGAAAAATGAAGCCGATTTCACTTGGGGGGCAAAGCATCAAGAGGCCTTTGAAGAAATCAAGAGATACTTGTCTTCGCCGCCTGTGTTTAAGGCGCCTAAGAATGGGGTGTGTTGACGGTCCTTATAACAAAAAATACCGACCGTCAATAGGCTCAGAAAACCAATAAAGATAAAGAATAACTTAAACATTAGTATTCAAATAGGATTATACGTGCATATCTAGAATATATTCGAGTACAGGGACTACGGTGCAAAAGATGGATGAATTTGAGCTTACGCCCGGGCTTTACCTTTTTGTACCCTTCAAACCCTAGCTTTTCCAAACCCCTACTTGTTATTCTTTCTGCGTCTCCGCGACATTTGAAGGCATCCTAGGTGGCCTGCAGACCCTACGGCACCCCTACGTGCATTCACCATAACGAATCTTTCCAGGTGGCGTTCTTAGGGCTCGCTCCCGATTTCCCTGGGAAAACCGGTCTGACCGGTGTCCAGGACCGGTCTGCGTAGGGAAGCCGTGAGGAGTTCGTGCTACGTGCTGTGTGATCTAGCGCTCTCATGATTTTGCTAAATTCTGTGTCGATAGAGAGAAAAAAGATGAACACCTGAGAGAAAGTGGGACAGAAGAAGTGTGGCCAGAGTTTGTTTTGGGCCCACGCAAAGAAACGACACGTGGCCAGAGTTTCTACGCGCGGTGTCTATGTGATATGGCAGCTATAGACAGTGGTAGATGGTTTCTGGTTCGAAACGAGATGAATAAGGACCCGTTGGAAAGGGGACGACAACGTCGTCGATTTGGTTCTGGTTCTAGCTCCAGAAGCCTCGTGGATCATGCTGTGTGACCACGAAAAGGTGCTGCGCCACCTATTTTGGGCCAACTTGGCCTTGTATCGAGTCGGGCCTTCAGCCCATGTTGTGGGCGCCCCCTTTGGCCGCCCCCAACCCTAGTTCACTCCATAAACTCAGCAGCCGCTGCCGGTTTAGACTCGGGTTTTGCTTAGATTATTCTGTCAAGAACAGTTTCGTCGTTCGTCGGTTTGTAAAACCCCAACTCGTGTGCTTAATCATTCATCTGCAGTTTGTCACTTCATATTTGAGCTACGTCTTTTGAGTTCTTGCTTGTGTTTCTTCATTTCGCAGGCAGGGATTAGCCTTCGTGGCGAGGTCAACCGGGTTGTGACACGGTTGATAACCAGAGGAATCGTGGTGCTAAGATTGCAGGAGTTCGGGTCTTTGAGATCTGAAGCCGGATCGGTGCGTCACCTCCGCCCAAAACGAGTTATCCTTCACCTGACGGAAGATCGGGCACCCACGTCCCCATCAAGTGGTAATCAGAGACTCAGGTATTACCATCAGGCTTACCCTAGTTTGTCTTTTTCGCCTTCATCCCATTGTCCACAAAAAGCCTACAAAAAAATCCGTTGTCCTAGTACCCTCTGTTTAGCCTTGCAATTTCGTTTCAGATTCGCTTTGTTGAGTTTGTGTCCATGGTCGAGTCTTGTTGCTAGTTTAGGTCGTGTTCGTCATTGTAGTTCAACCCGCCCTTTGCTGTGTGTTTGTTTCCGCTGCTATCCCATCCACCTTTACCCAAACAACAAGTCGATCCACCCCATTACTCGACTTGCCCGCACTAGCCGCCTTGTGTGAACTCTCGCCACGCAAACCCTAGATAGGTTGCAAGCCGCTTTGATCGCCTTTTGCATCGCATACCTAATCCTTGTTTCATCTGGCGAATACCTATTGCTTGCTACACATACCAGGGAGGATTTACCCTTGGTTTTGGCTGCTGAGAAGCTTTGCTCAGCCGTGATCGGATAGGGAAGCTTTGCCCTAGCCGCTGTTGTTCTATCTGCCGAGTTGTGCCTCTCCGAAAACACAACTTGAGGCACCTTCAGGTAAAATGGGCATAACTTTTCGCTCGGTGCTCCGTTTTGGCTCATTTTTTTACAGCAGTTTGGCAACGATTGATCACAAGCTGATCAGTGAGAAGAAGTTGTGTAAATGTCTTGAACGCAATAAAATAGGTATGGGAGGTAACAAACATCGAGACCATCAAGGTAATGATGATCCTTATGCTAAAGTTAAGTTTACCATACCATCTTTTCATGGGAGATATGATGCAGAACAATATTTAGATTGGGAGATGACAGCAGACCAAAAATTTGCTTCCCACCTCATTCCTGAACGCCATAAGGTTAGACAAGCCACTAGTAAATTTAAAGATTTCGCTATAATCTGGGGGCAAGAGTGTGCTACTTTAAACATACAACCTGATACTTGGGATGGGCTTAAAATTGCAATGCGCTACATCTTATAAGCGTGACTTACGTAAGAAATTACAACATTTAGACCAGGGTGATATGTCTGTTCAAGAGTATTATGCAGAACTTCAAAAGGGCATGATTCGTTGTGGGGTAGTTGAGGATCTTGAGGATAAAGTTTGTCGTTTTTATGGTGGTTTGAGACGTGAAATTCAGGATATTGTTGACTATAAAGATTTTACTACCACCAACTAGTTGTTCCAGCTTGCTATACTTGCAGAAAAAGAATTGCAGGGTCGACGCATGAGTGCATCCACGCCCAAGACTTTCATGCCACCAGCCGCTAGATCGCCGGCTGCCTCTCCTTCTGCGCCACCAGCTACGGCGTTTTCTTCTGCGGTAAGCAACGTGTCTAATGTGTAGTCCCAGCAGAATAAGACCCAGCCTACTTTCGCCAAGAGCTCTTCGAGTAAATCTGCACACATCGTGTGCCACCGCTGCAAGGGCATGGGCCATGTCATGAAGGACTGTCCAAGTACTTGTGCTTTCATCGCTTCACCGGACGGAGATGGATATGTAAGTGCTAGTGATGTTGAAGATGATGTGGTTTTTGCTGCTAACATTGCTGCAAGTTCGGAGGAGAACACAATAACTCTGAAGATGCTTCCGCGGGTTTTCCTAGCCTTCTTGTGCAGTGTGTGCTCTCCGCACAGGAGGAACATGAGGACGACACGAAGGCCCAGCGCAAAAACTTGTTCCACATGTTTCTCGTCGTCCAAGAGCGACGTGTTCTCACTATTATTAACACTGGAAGCTGCAATAACTTGGTGAGTTTGGATTTGGTCAGCAAGCTTGTTTAACCACTCGACCACTATGTTTTCTGTACCACATTGAATGGTTTAATAATAGTGGTAAGGCCAAGGTAACTCACTCCGCACGCATACACTTTTCAGTTGGCTCTTATCATGATTATGCTGATTTTGACTTTGTACCTATGCAAGCATGTTCGCTTTTATTAGGACGTCCATGGGAATATGATAAGGATGCTGCACACCATGGTACAACTAATACATATACTTTCATGCATAAGGATAAGATCATTACCTTGCTTCCTTTATCGCCTGCTGCAATTAGGAAACAATTTAATGACCTTGCTAAAAATGATAAGAATGCACCTAGTAACAATGAATCTTCTGATGCTAACCATGAAGGAATTAAGTTAAAGGGAGGTGTTTTTCTTGCTACTTCATCTGTTCAAGCTGAACTTTGTGATAATCATGATGCACCTTGCTATACTATGCTTTGTCGAGATCTGTCTTTCTCCAATGCATCTATGTGTCGTATTTTGCATCCTGCGGTCACTAACCTTTTGCAGGAGATTGATGATGGGATGGAGTCGAGGACGACTCAGATTCAAGAAGGGGAGGATGATGAGGACATCACCATGCTGGACACGCACGCGCCATGGCCTTCCCCACGTTGGACTTCGTCCCCGACTCAGCTGCCACGTCCGTCTCGGATTCAGCCTACACCCCGCACGGTTTTGACGATATCTCCATCATACGACGTCAAAACGAGGCGTATAAGGACACGTTGGAAAGGGGACGACGACCCCCGTCAATTTGATTCTGGTCCTAGCTTCAGAAGCCTCGTGGATCATGCTGTGTGACCATGAAAATGTGGCTGCCCACCTATTTTGGGCCAACTTGGCCTTGTATCGAGTCGGGCCTTCAGCCCATGTTGTGGGCGCCCCCTTTGGCCGCCCCCAACCCTAGTTCACCCCATAAACTCAGCAGCCGCCACCGGTTTAGACTCGGGTTTTGCTTAGATTATTCTGTCAAGAACAGTTTCGCCGTTCGTCGGTTTGTAAAACCCCAACTCGTGTGCTTAATCATTCATCTGCAGTTTGTCACTTCATATTTGAGCTGCGTCTTTTGAGTTCTTGCTTGTGTTCTTTGTTTCGCAGGCAGGGATTAGCCTTCGTGGTGAGGTCAACCGAGTCGTGACACGGTTGATAACCAGAGGAATCATGGTGCTAAGATTGCAGGAGTTCGGGTCTTTGAGATCTGAAGCCGGATCGGTGCGTCACCTCCGCCCAAAACGAGTTATCCTTCACCTGACGGAAGATCGGGCACCCACGTCCCCATCATAGGTGGCCTGCAGACCCTAGGGCACCCCTATGTGCGTTCACCATAACGGATCTTTCCGGGTGGCGTTCTTAGGGCTCGCTCCCGATTTCCCTGGGAAAACTGGTCTGACCGGTGTCCAGGACCGGTCTGCGCAGGGAAGCCACGAGGAGTTCGTGCTACGTGCTGCACGATCTAGCGCTCTCGTGTGTTGGCTAAATTCGGCGTCGACAGAGACAAAAAAGATGAACACCTGAGAGAAAGTGGGACAGAAGAAGTGTGGCCAGAGTTTGTTTGTGGCCCACGCAAAGAAACGACATGTGGCCAGAGTTTCTACGCGCGGTGTCTAGGTGATTTGGCAGCTATAGACACTGGTAGATGGTTTCTGGTTGGGACTGGCCTTACGGCAATATGGTACATTGGTAGTAGCTAGACCTGTGCATGTCAGTGCTTTTTTTTCATTTCTTATAATCTTATTATTAAGTGGATAGGTTGAAAATCTAGCTAATTTTTCATCTTATAATTATTAGGTTCACCTACCAATATACTAGCAAATATTTTCATCTTAATGCGTGACATGACCATGTGGGGGCCGGGTGCTGCAAAAAAGTTTGTCAGAAATATGTGGACACGGTGGCTTTATTTAATATCTGAAATAAAAGAATGGGAGGCGTAAGTTCAGATGCCCTTATTTGATTCAGAAACTTGGCTAAAAAAAGGCTTCTTAGAAATGGTTGCGCTGCTGAAGTTCAAGAAATGGAACGGTGTGTTTTTTCACGAAGCACGTCATCAAAAGCAACTGGACCCATGATACTTTCCTTTCTGATCGTATTGAAATGTGAGGCATGAGGAATCATAAATACCCCAGGATAGTGATTCCAACTTTTAGTTAAGCCCAATTCACAATGAAAGACATGAAGAAAACTCTCTGAATGATTTGGAAAGTGTAGGAGTGATTTGATTATTTACATTGCCTCCTAATAAGTGCAGGATGTATCCATGAGTCATTAGTTGTAATATGCCCCTACAATTTTTTGTCGTTGCCAAATAGATGGAAAGGTCTCGCTGAGCCAAATCAGGTTGCTGATGATTGTATGCTTGATCAGACATATATGCAAGTATTATTAGTTTCACAAAATTTTACATGATACATATCAGGACCGCAAATTTGGTTCATATCTTTTAAGTACGATGATGTACTCACAAATCTGTGTAGATCCACCTCGTGGAATTAAGATTATCACTAGAAGCTATAAACTTTGAGGTGTTTTATGGTGGTGGAAAAGATACCAGGAGGTAACACGGCATAGCTATCAACCACTTGCTGTTGACTTGTTTCTTTGCCCGTGATTTTTGGTTCAACCTTCTTAGAAGAATCAGACTGCAGAACTTTACCCCGCAACCAAATGAGTTTCCTTTTGATGATTGATGGGAAAGAGTTTCAGAGAAAGGGTGGTTGATTCCATCACGAAGGGCTCAGCAGCTCCCTCATTATCTTGGGAGCCTTGAGTCTGTGGAATCACTATAATATGAGCGAAACGTTTCCTATGACCATGGTTGTCTTATGGACAGTTACAATTAAGTATACTTTAATGAACCCCTAATGTTGCATATGACCACTATTACTTCCAAAATTTGTCAATTTACCACTGCGAAGCACCAATTGCCCATCAACTAACAAGCACCAGACATCTAATTAATTTGTTTCCTACTTTAACAAAAATGGGAAATTGCACATACTGCGATGAGTATTGCTTGTAGCCTCACATGCCCAGTTTGCTATTTGCTAGGATCATGAAACAAGGGAGCTATAAAACAAATGAGCTATAAAGGTAGCTTAGTAGGACTCATTAAAAAGACTGAGTCAATTTGAGCCAAGCCAATGTGTAAGGTACCATTTATTTATCATCCTGATGGTTGCGATGCATATATATTTGGTCACCATCAAGACCTTGCTAAAACTTCTTCCTTGTTTTCTTCAGCTGGGAACAACCATAAGAGCGCAAGACCAACAGAAATAATTGATGTGAAGAGGAGAGAAATAACTTCTTGGAGGTGTGGAGAATGGAAGGCATTAGGAAGTAGGATATATAGCACTGATTGTGACATCAACGCTTTTTTCCTTCAATCTACATGCTTGGTCCATGGAATGTGGTAGCCGGTAGGTTATACACATGAGCAATCGTCCCCATTTCCATCACGGTATTGGACCATGGAAGGTGGCATTGATCAAGCACAAACTCGACCACTTGCCAACACTCAGGACCATTTCCTACTCCATCCATGCATATGGACCATTTTTTATTTGAATTTTGTCACCGATCATCCCGCTGAAGTGCTGGTTCTTTGGAATGTGTTTGCAGGGAATGTTCTATGTCAACCAAAAACATAAATAGGAGATCCTCTTGAAAAACAAATTAATGTGTTAGGTAAATGTATTTCCTTAGGGAGAGTGCATTGGTACGCGGAAGCAATTTCATAAGTCTTCTCATGCAATTGTACGTAGAATTTTTGATGATGTGGATGAGAGGGAGGGTGCGAGAAAAAAAGATGTGGTTGTTTGGCACAGCAATTATCTCATCCGCTAAAATTCAAGAGCTATACGGGTTCTTGTTGATTTGCAACTCATAATCTTTCTTTGTTCCACTCTTAATCAAGGGATTGCGCTATCTTGGGACAGGCTGCTACGTTTGATGCTGATTTGATAAATTACCTCACAGAAACTAGACTGCCATCTATTGCTTTACATTAGAATCGGTCCTGTTAGCCGGTATTATTTCCTTTCATGCAAAGATTAGTTTTGTGGTGCACTTTCACCTCAAGTAGAACAGAACAGCCGTCCAGTCTCTCAGAGATCATAATAGGGATAGAATTTGTGTGTGTGAATTCATGAGGGTGAGTGTGCGTGCATGAGTGAGCTTGAACTATTGTTTTGGAAAAATAAAACTTTGGTGCCCTTTGATGTAGAGGTCGAGCAGCTTTTCTCTGACCACAACTCACTACGGGAAACCCGGCATTTGCCGAGTGCCTGAAGCTTCGCCGAGTGCGAAATTTTGGGCACTCGGCAAAAATGGGATATGCCGGGTGTAGGAAATAACACACTCGGCGAAAAATGGACACTCGGCAAACGCACTCTTTGCCGAGTGTGGACCCGGGAACACACGGCAAAGACGTCTTTGCCGAGTGCCCGACAGCAGGCACTCGGCAAAGCGCAACCTGGCCCCACCTGCCAGGCCGCCTCCGTCCCGCGGTCCGCCCGGCCGTTGCGGGCGGCTAACGGTCCCCTTGTTTGCCGAGTGCCAGCCCTTGGGCACTCGGCAAACACCGATCCGGGCCCACTTGTCAGACCGCCGCCGTCACGCTGCCTGGACGGCGGCTAACGGTCGGAAGTTTGCCGAGTGCCCTACGGCTAGCACTCGGCAAAGAGAGCGTTTGCCGAGTGTATTGTGTGGCACTCGGCAAACCCTGGATCCATATTTCATGTAAATACTACCAAACCTTTTTTGTTGATTCAAGTATGATACAGTGTACTCTATGTTGCAATTTAGGATTTTTTTGGCTCAGTTACTATATTCAATGATTTTATTTCATTAAATTGAATTATTTGTTTAATTGAAAATTTGAACTACAGGTGTTTGAAATCTTGGAACAGAGTGATTGAAAAAAATGATATTCATGTTACTAACTCCTTATTTAGACAATATCAATGAGAAATAAGTCATTTGGCAAATGATATTTGCGAAACACGACGATGTACGTGTGGTAGGATTGTTTTTTAATTATAAAAAATTCTAATGAACTCCGAAAATCCTGAGATTTGTCGAGAGCTCATGATATCTTATGTGGAGGCTGTGGTAAAAAATATAGAAGCTTCTGCAAAAGTTTTCACATACGATGCTTGGAACCGGAACATCTCCGAAGAAGTTTCGTTGAGTTCTAATAGATCGTTCATGATTTGGACACAGAGTGACATGACAATTCGAGTTTCACTTCCAAACTTTTTGTAATGGCAATATACTACCTAAAATGTATCGTGTCAAGTTTTGGTAAATTTTCGGATCCATTTCAGATTTTATAATTTTTTTATTACGTATATTGAAACTAAAATGATATACATGGATTTTGTTGAATAATGACATAAAATAATGGTTCTTTTGTTCTACAATGATGAGATATGCATTATACAGTGGAGTTGACATGTTTTTTTAAATATTCGTTGCAGTAAAAATCGAAATTTCCTATATTTTCAAATTTTGAAGGCCTGTTTGCCGAGTGCCCGCGGAGCAGCACTCGGCAAAGAGCCTATTTGCCGAGTGTCTGCAAGCTGGCACTCGGCAAAGGCCCAGGGCCCACCAGGCAAGCTCACACGCAACATGTTTTAAAAAATTTAAAAAAATCTTTGCCGAGTGCCTGGATCTGACACTCGGCAAATAGGGGCTTTGCCGAGTGCCAGATCGCGGGCACTCGGCAAAACGGGGCTTTGCCGAGTGCCAGATCTCGGGCACTCGGCAAAGCGGGGAAACCGTTACTTACCGACTCTTCCACCCTCAGTCAACCAGCCCGCGCCGCAGACCAAAC
>CM014272.1:14559619-14577695 GCA_004135705.1 Alloteropsis semialata
CATGGAGAAGATTTGATGAGATTCATAGTCAGAAAGCTCTGGAGGCTCGCAATGTACGTATTGCCCTGGCAACTGATGGGTTCAATCCGTATGGGATGTCTGCTGCCGCATACACTTGTTGGCCCATGTTTGTTATCCCTCTCAATCTCCCCCCCGGCGTCCTCTTTCAACGACAAAACATTTTCTTGTCGTTATCATTCCTGGATACCCGGGGAAAAAAATGGGTGTGTACATGGAGCCTCTGGTTGATGAATTGGAACATGCTTGGAAGGAAGGTGTTTTGACATACGACCGAGCTACGAAGAGAAACTTCACAATGCATGTTTGGTACATGTACTCCCTGCATGATGCGCCGGCGTATGGGTTATTCTGCGGACACTGTGTTCATGGAAAATTCCCATGCCCGGTATGCAAGGCAATGTTGAGGTTCATTTGGTTGATGAAGGGTGGCAAATATTCTTCTTTCGACAAACATCGTCAATTTCTCCCTCTTGATCATCCATTCAGACGAGACACGAAGAATTTTACGAAGGGTGTCGTTGTTGAAGACCCTCCACCACATCTGATGACAGGTCTCGAGATTCGTACTGAGTTAGAAGCTCTGAAGCTCAACAAAAAGAAGGATGCTTTTGCGGGATATGGTGAGGTACATGCCTGGACTCATATTTCGCCATTGTGGAGGCTCCCCTATATGCAGGACATTCTTCTACCGCATAACATTGATATGATGCACATGGAAAAGAATCTTGGCGAGGCTCTTTTTGGTACTGTCATGGACCATGCTGACAAGACAAAGGACAATGTGAAGGCTAGAGTGGATCAAAGCCTGTTATGCGATAGACCGAAGATGAACATACCGCCTCCCACAGACGGCGGACGGTGGAAGAAGCCTAGGGCAGATTACGTCCTGAAGAGGGATCAAAGGAGGGAAGTTCTCAAATGGTTCCAAACGTTAAAGTTCCCTGATGGGTATGCAGCGAATCTGAGGAGGGGGTGAACTTAGCTACTTTGCGAATCAACGGGCTCAAGAGCCATGACTACCACATATGGCTTGAGCGGTTCCTTCCGGTGATGATTCGCGGGTATGTACCTGATCATATCTGGCTAGTGCTGGCAGAGTTGAGCAATTTCTTCCGCGTCCTTTGTGCTAAGGAGATATCTCCTACCGTGATGGAAGATATGGAAAGGCTGGCCCCGGTGTTGCTCTGTAAGTTGGAGAAGATCTTTCCACCCGGCTTCTTCAATCCGATGGAGCATATGATTTTGCACCTCCCGTATGAGGCAAGAATGGGGGGGCCTGTGCAGAACCGTTGGTGCTATCCAGTTGAAAGATGTCAAAAGGTTCTTCGAACGAAATGTAAAAATAAATGCAAGATTGAAGCGTCCATTGCAGAGGCATACATTCTGGAGGAGGTCTCAAACTTCACTTCAAAATACTATGCTGACAATCTTTCTAACGTGCACAATCCACCAACTCGTTACAATTCTGGTGAAGTTGACACGACCCTCAGCATATTTCGAGGGCAACTCGGAAGTGCAAGTGAAGGCACACCCAAGACCTTGAAATACGAAGAGTGGCGCACAATCATGCTATATGTGTTGACCAACCTCTCCGAAGTCGAGCCGTACATCCCGTAAGTTCTCAACAAACTTATTCCATTACTGACCCATATTCTTCATCCAACCATCATTTTTCTCGGTGGTACAGGGAATTTGTTGAACAATCCTGGCGTCAATCGAGGCAACCTAGACCGGACGAAGTAGATACCCTTCTTAGAGAGGCCAATTTTATTTCTTGGTTCAAACGGAAGGTTCATTCTAATTTCCCTCCTATTAGTTTCACATTATAACTTGGTCGTCCAATAACATAACGGACAATCATGCTCGAACTTGCAGGCCCAAACCGATGCATCTATGAGTGCCGAGTTGAGACAAGTTGCCGATGGTTGTGCCTATAGGGTCAAGTCCTTTGGCTGTTATGATGTGAATGGTTATCGTTTTCGCACAAAGAGCCATGAGCAAAAGATGCCCAATCGAAGGACCACAAATACCGGAGTTTGTACGCCAAGCCTTGATGGGGTTGAGTATTATGGAATAATTGAAGAAATATACGAACTCAATTTTGGTGGATGCAAACCTCTTCATCCTGTCATATTCAAATGCCATTGGTTTGATCCCTCAGCTGTGAGACGGACCCTAACGTTGGGCTAGTTGAAATTCAACCATCATCCGTCTATGCCGGAGAAGATGTATATATTGTGGCTCAACAGGCCACACAGGTTTATTACCTCTCGTATCCGTGCACAACCGACAAGCGTCTTCAGGGTTGGGATGTTGTGTACAAGGTATCACCACACGGAAAACTACCAGTCCCAAACAATGACGATTACAACTTCGATCCAAACACGTATGCCGGAGAGTTCTTCCAAGAAGATGGGCTAGAAGGGAGTTTTGTGATAGACTTAACCGAAGTGGACGAAATGGAAGTAGAGCAAATGAATGAACAAGTGGACGATGGAGATGTGGTTCTTAACTTGAAGGACGTGCAGTTACTTGAAAACATGCTTTTAGGCGTTGGGAGTGATGATGAGATGGAAGAACCTGAGGAGCACGGGCATGAGGATCTCGAAATGCGTGATAGTGATGATGAGAACCAAGAAGAAAATCTCGATCACGATGATTATTTCTAATACATGTATGATCCTAGCTTTTTTTTATTTGTAATACCATGCATGTTAATTACTTTATATATTTTGCTCAGTTTGCTTCTATTTCTCATTATATTTTGCATATCTTTCTAATTATGTTTATTTTGCCTTTTTCAATGCAGATGGTGGGCGGAGTTAGGAACGTGAAGTCCCTTTACCGGAGGGGGTCACGTGAGGAGGAGGCACCTTCAGGGTCTGGGAGCGGTGGAGCCAGGGGGCGAGGGAAGGGTGGACGCAGGGGTCGACGGAAGGGCACGGTACCGACCCCTGTACCTTCGTCCTCGTCTTCGTCTGAGGAGGAGGTTCCTCCCGCGGTGGTGGAGGGCGAGGTGGAGTCGTCGGAGGAGGAGGGGGGATGCGGGGGAGGGGTCCGGGGAGGGTTCCGCTTCTAACGCCCGATTATGGGCGCGCGGTCCATCCCAACTCCCGAGGCGGCCGATACCCCCAGCACACCGTCCGATGATCCGACCTAGCGGTGCAAGGTAATAAACTTTATATGTTATCATTCTATTTTTATTTAATATGTTGAATATCACTATAGAAACTAACAATCTATCTTGATCACTTTGCAGGGGTTGGGAAGTGGTAGAGCGGGGTGCTTCTCACAGCCGGAAGGTCAACGGCATCCTGGGTCTTCTGTGCAGGGCAAACTTCCCTGGCATAGTTACGCACCAAGGAGTCCAGGAGCCGGCGGAGTCGTTCGCCCACTACTACGACGCCACGGACGACCAAGAGGACCGGGAGGGCAGGAGCTTCCCCAACAAGGCCCAGCGGGTGCTTGCCGAGCTGTGGGTAAGTGTTTCCCGCAATACATATTTCAACACATATATATATATATATATATGCATGCTTTCTACATTTGTCACCACTATATCGCATATATATGTAGGATTTTTACAGATGCGCCCCGGGCCACGAGGTGGAGGCGGGTGAGCAGGCAAAGAGGGCGGCTCACAAACTGGTCAAGGACATGTACTACGAGGCGCGGATCCAGGCCGTCATTGACTACTGGAAGGACAAGGCACAAAGTACTCCAAAGAGCGAGCCAGAACCATTTACCTGACCCACGATCAATACATCTCGGTAAATATAAAACTTTAATTACGATTCCTTATATGATTAAGCACGTATAATCTAATCTTCTTCTACATCATCCTGTGTAGGTGATTCCCTGGTGGTGTGCCTCGCATCCCCAGGCTTGGGAGAAGTGGGTGGCCTACTGGTGCTCCCCTGAGTGGATGGAGACACACCTGGCTGCCCAGGAGCGCCGTTTGCAGATGCCAGGTCCAGCACACCACCAGGGCAGCCTTACCCTCCCCGAGTACAAACAAAGATGGGTATGACATCTCATTTTATAATTGAAACGCTCAATTCTGCAATATTTGTAATCATATTTTTTTTGTGTTTTGTAGTCGGCGGCACATGGAGGCGAGGAGCTGACTGACTTCCAGGCTATTGCCGTGTCCCACATGGGCAGGGCCACGTCCGAAGTCCGCTACAACCCCGAAGCCGGGCCGGAGGCGTACAGCAATCCCATGGTCCACGCCCGCCTCACCGCCTACTCGGATATGGGAAGGCAAAAGCATGGGCCTGAGTGGGATCCGGCCGCCGCGCCGCTTGATGGAGAAGTCATCATGAGGATGGCAGGAGGCAAGAGGCATGGGAGGTACGCCGTCGGCGACAACACGATCGACACGGCCAGTACCTCCACTCTCTCCCAGATCCGAGCCGGTAGCGCTAACCCCGACATACGCCAGCCGCAGACCGCTAGCCACTTCAACATGCAACTAATCCAGGTTATTTCTGCTTTATTACACTTTAGTTCATTTTTCCTTACCGTTGAATTCTAACGCTTTGATGGAATATTGCAGGCCCAGCTAGAGGAGGAGAGGAGGAGAACCACCATGCTGGAGGCCCGGCTGGATGAAGAGTGGCAGTGGCGGGAGGAAGAGCGAAGGCGGCGGGACGAGGAGCAAAGGCAGCGGGACGAGGCCGAGCGGCTCCGCATGCAGCAGATGAACGAGTGGTACAACTGGTTCAACGGCATGGCAAGGGACATGGGCCGATCTCCGCCTCCGCCTCCGATGACTTTCGCCCCGCCAGTGATGCCACCTCCGACATATTCTCCTGTGAGTCACCGCTGAAACTTTATAATTTCATTTCGATCAATGACAATCTTAGAAAACTTAGATTCACAACCGTAGCTTAGAAAACTTAGCTCTACTTTGTTTCTGTCCTAAAACTTGTGCAGAACTTTGCTGGATCGGCGGCGGCGTCGAACGAGGCTCCTGCGGCGGAAGAAGACATGCCGACACGCCTCAGCCGCAGTCTGTTCGGCCCACCGCCTGGGCCTACTCGGTGATGCTTTGTGCTTATGAACTTTGTGATTATGAACTTAGTGTGTTTGTGAACGAATAAACTTTACTGTGCTTGTTAGTTGTGAACTTATGGATACGATACTATTTGTGGATGAGATACTTTTGCTATGGTTATTGTGGATTTATGGTTGTGGATTTTATCTATATCAACTGCCTGTAATATGTATATATATCTATATGAACTGCCTGTGATGTATTTTCAGTGGGGGCACGTTATACCTGAGCAAACAAATGAAACAGGGGCAGTTTGGCACCTTTGCCGAGTGTACACTCGGCAAAGAGGGCCTTTGCCGAGTGTTTTTGACCATACACTCGGCAAAGGTGCTATTTCTGTTACATTATGGTCACCCTTTGCCGAGTGCCGAGCCTTTGCCGAGTGTTTTATTTCGGGCACTCGGCAAAGGTGAACCATAATGCGACCTTATGGTCAAGCTTTGCCGAGTGTGTTACCCGGGACACTCGGCAAAGGTTGGAGCTTTGCCGAGTGCCACGTGGCAACACTCGGCAAAGCCTGGCTCTTTGCCGAGTGTTGCCAGGTGGCACTCGGCGAAGGCCCGCCGTCAGCCGTCCGCCGCCGTCGCCGCCACGTCGGCGTGACGTCAGCAAACGATGGCGCGCCGTCCGCCGGGCCGTTATGTGCTTTTTTTGCCGAGTGTGGGCCCAGGCACTCGGCGAAGCCTTTGCCGAGTGCCCGAAATAATACACTCGGCAAAGAGCCCCTTTGCCGACCCGAGCGGTGCCGAGTGCTCTTTGCCGAGTGTAACACTCGGCAAAGGCTTCGCCGAGTGTATTTGGCCCTTTGCCGAGTGTTTCAGACACTCGGCAAATCTGAGGTTTCTCGTAGTGACTTTAGAATGTCTTCTCTTTGTAAAAAGTCTCTCGGGAGTCATGGCGAGTCCTGCTTTTATACTGGTGGAGCAACTAGGCTATAAATTTGCAGTTCAGTCCGAGATGGCATTCTGAGATCAATAGTTCAAAACAGAAACAACCATAAATTCGATTGACCATATAGATTGGTGGGAGTGAATTCTTCCTTTGTGAAATAGAAATGCGAGGTGTCAGGATAGAAAGCAAAGCATGCTTTTCTCCAAGCTGGCAGTGGAGCATGGCCGACAGCGGGCAAGGATCACTGCAACTCCACTCCATTCCAGACATGAGTGTGAATCCAACACCTGATCGATTTTAACCCTGGTAGCGCCGGCACTGCAAAGTGAGAGGATCAGCGAATAGTGGTTGTTCCCAAAGGAAGATGAGCAAATACCATGTGGATCGCAAAGCCGAGCAGCCGGGAATGGGACAGAGGCTTTCTAACGGGATCAATTGTCCGGATAGATGTAAATATAAAGATTCAGAGATATTAATATAAATAGACTGCATTCTCTGTTCAATCACAAGTGATGGTACATGGTGTAGTGGTAAGGTGAGCAACGTGTGAAGATAGTCCCATTCAAATATAATTGTTTTTGATATCATTTGATTTTTTTTTGCTATTTTAATGTATTTTTTAAATTATCTTCACCTTGGTTCGTAATATAAACCGCTGGTGATGCTGGGGGCAACACCATCGATTTTAAAACCGGCGGTGAAGCCCATGGTCTTCACAAGCGCTTTTCAGCAGCACTTCTAAAACCGCTGGTGAAGTTCTCTTACGAACAACTGGTGATGCCTTTTCTGCTGTAGTGCAAACAACTGTCCCTCGATCATGCAGAACTATGGGCAGAGGGAGGCTCCGCATTCTGATTGTGTTGTTTTTTCCGCACTGTCGAGATATTTAATGACACATTAAAGAATTGGAAAAAGACGCATATACCCCATATTTATTATTAGATGAGGAGTTGTTGTCTTGCTGTTTTAGTGGTTGCGGGTAAAAAGTCTCTGACCAGCCAAACTATTTATCAATTCTGAGGAGAATTAAATGAAGAATTATCCAATTGTACCTAAATTGCTTATATTTGATGAGAAATTCTGAATTATTTGGTGCTCGGACATACTCGTCCCACACCACAGCATAGATACACGAACAGACGTGTGTGCTTGCAATCAGATGAAATATAAAAGAGCTTGTCCAAATGAAGTCTGAGATTCGGCCACACTGGATTATTTATTGAAATGGCAAAAACTGAACGTACGTAATATTGCACTCGGCAAACAACTAAACACGCAAAGTTGGGTTTTCCCATTTGTCGATATAATACTACAGTTACAATATGACATATACTCCAGTTAAAGTACTACCGGAAATCCCATCTTTGCCGAGTGCAATTTTTCGGGCACTCGGCAAAGATTTCTTTGCTAAGTGCATTTCGAAAAATGCTCAGAAAAAAAATAGTCGACAAAGATGGGCCTTTGCCGAGTGTAAAAAAAACACTCGGCAGGGACCCTCTTTGCCGAGTGTATTTGTTTGAAACTCGGCAAAAATGGGATTCCAATCATATTTTAAAGTAATAAATCAATTCAAATTAAAAAGTTTTGAACTACAAAGTTGTATAACTTCTCAAGATGTACAACTTTTATTTTGGTCATTTCTTTATTCGATAAATTCATATGAATGTTGTTCACAAAATCTATATCTCTCGTGAAACTAGAAGATACATCTATAAGGTTTGTGAAGAATGTTACTCTCACTACATCGAATGAACAAATGATATATATGAAAGTTGTAGATCTTCAGAAGTTATACAATATTGTAGTTGAACTATTTTTAATTTGAATTTGTTTTCATAAGGAAAAGTATGTTTGTAGTTCTTAAAATTTGAAATTTGAGTTTTTTCAACCGATCAAGGATGAAGAAACAGTCAAAATAAGAGTTGTAGATCATAATAAGTTATGAAACATTATAGTTGACAATTTTTTCATTTGAAATCATCTTGTCAACGATACCTAAGGTTGAATGTTCTCAAATTTGAAATTCAAATTTTGTAAGCGACCTCGGATGGAGAAACTACCAATATGACACATGTAGATTTTAAAAAGTTATGAAAGTTTTTAGTTGACAACTTTTAATTTGAAATCGTTTAGGGGCTGAAACAAGCAATTTACACTCGGTTTAATATAATATAGTAGGAATCAGAACAACATCTAGTCACATGTGAGAGTGTGGTGCAGTGGTAGAGGAGGTCACGCGCGAGAGAGAGGTCGCGGGTTCGAATCCCGCTGACCGCGTAGCGCCCGAATTTTCTGCGACTTGCATACATAATGAACTTGGTTGAATTGAGGCTATACGAGCCAATGTGTGTGGGACCATTGTACATCAATTGATGAGTGCCACACATGTATATATTTAACGCCGTCGAAACTGTTTTACTTCTCCGTCATCCTTTTCATGCGAGTTTAGCAGCACTGAGTGCCACACATGTATATATTCTGGGAGGTGTTGCAGCGAAGGAAAACTAAGAACAGAAAAACAAATCCTTTTCTTTACAAGGATGGATGACATTAGGAAGGAGGGCAGCACTGGTGCTCGTTCTTCATTATTCAAGAACTGAGAGGATGCAGCAGCACAGTACCGTGCATCGCAACTACCACGCTGGAATTCGTGGCGATAGACATGACCATTCGGCCAACTCAATAGGTCATGTTCATTTTCTACTTCATGCGCGTTCAAGGAGCTGCCCTTCAGTGACGTATCTCGTCGTGAATGGCCCGCATCTCGTATCATTCCCTTCATGACATGTTTGGTGGTGTGATTTTTCAGTGAATTATAGATAAGGAAGTTTTACATAAATTTTTTTTTCGTGTGTTTCTGCTGAATGGAAGAGCTACCTTATTATGGATCTCCATTTCACTTTGAAGAGATATGCAAACAAAAAAGGAACGACCAGTTTTAGCAGTGTCAAATAAGGAATTATCTCAATTCTTTATTGAAGACACCGCTACTACAGAATTGAATTTTCAAGGCACCATTTGCACAGCTGATTTTCAAAAAGTGGCACCGATACATTTTGACAAGTAGCTCGTAAGTAGACCAGCTCTTAAAATTTTCACAGCCGGTTTGGGGTTAGACCCAGATGTGAAAATCAACTCCATTTTAGCAGCGGTTGGAGCCACGAACTGACACAGCCGGTTCTAAGCTACAAAACACATAGATTTTTTATTTTTATTTTATTTTATTTTATGATATTCTTCTTGAACAAGGAGCACATAAGGGACAACCAAAAAAATCAGCCGAATCAGATCTAAGATGTGGTCTTTAGAAAAATCATGAAGATTCAAAAGTTTAATATTAACGAAGTGCAACACCCACTAGTTTGCAATCCCTAAAATGTTATTTTTGTTCGTATTACATGAACATTTCTTTTACATGTCTTATAATGCATATAATTTCCCATGAGTGAGTTTCAGATTTTTTTAAATGATTTGCTATTTTCAAACAATTAAATGAATTTCTAGATTCTTATTCTCAGTAATTCTAATTCAAATTACATGTCACTCAAATAGTTGTTAACAAATACTAGAAATATAGTATCTATGGACATATGACATAGGTTAAATCATGTCCTTAAAATATATGAAAAATTAACATGTTCTCTATGCACAATTTATACTTTAATTTACACATATAATTGTAATAATAATAATGATATTTAAAATTAGTCCAAAAATCCTGAAAATTGTATAACCTTTTAATAAAAAGTTTAATGCATCTCAAAAGAAATAGGCTATATTGTTCACAAACAGATACATCTCTCACTCTTTCATACATCTAAAGGAAAACTTTGAAGTTTCTAAACCCTAAAACATTATTTTTGATTGTATTGCATGGAAATATTTTTACCTGCTTTATACTACACACAAGTTGCCATGGAGGATCTTAGATTTTTTGAAATGATTTTCTATTTTTTATGATTAAATAAATTTTCAGCACTTATAAATCAACTTTTCGTATGCCTAGCCTTTGTTTTTCTTTTTCTTTTTTGATATTTTCCAAGAACCAAGAGCATGTAATGAACAACCACAAAAATTTGCAACCAAAGCAGATCTAATGTGTGGCCTTTACAAATTGATAAAGATTCGGAAATGTTAATATAAAAGGATTGCATCCCTTAGTTAGTGGGATGGTGCAGCGGTATGGGAAGGTATGTGGGAAACAAGGGGTCACAGGTTTGCAAAAAAAAATTAGTGTTGCAAGAGATGATGACCGGTTCATGGGGGCACCTATGCGGGTAAAAAAATTTGTGCCCATCTGATATTTTCATTCGATTTTTTCATCTCAGATTTCGAAATTATTTTCAAGCAAGTCACCAAAACCAGCTGTGGAAACCCTTGGAAGATCCGATTCTTAACATGAACCACTGTAAAAATCATTTCACAGCCGAAAATCCGATTTTCACTACCACCATGTCAAAACCGGCTGTGGAAACCCGTGGAACCGGCTATGACGCGCTCTTTGCTATTGTCCACTCATCCTGCCATGTTAAATTTTGTAAACCCTTGCATGCAAAATATGCTGACCACCGTAAAACACCTCAAAATCAAATGGCATCGGTTTATAGGTGACCATTGCATGGTGATAAAGACATACGTGATACATTAATCAAAGTATTATTTTGCACTCGTTCCAACGGTGTCAGTAAAACCTATTAGTTAACTACACTAGTAAGTATTACCAGCTAGATATCCTGTGGGCTGCGAGCTTTGAAATATAACATTTCTGCTTGCTTCATGAAATAAAAGCAGAAATTTTGTGTTATTTTAATTTTGGATCAGTGAGACGAGCATTCAAGATTTTTCCTTTTTTGTTTGTGCTTAAGGGAAGAACTAGATAATTATGGACGTGCCCAGCAACACATGTCACAGAACAAATTCGACTTTGCTGCTTGGTTGCCGTTTTTTTCGTCTATCTATATTCTTTTACTGCTTTGGCTACTGCATGTCTGTAAACTCCTAAACCTAGATACCATTGTAATTTCATTGCTGTGAAGTAATGAAATCAGGGCATGCATCTATAATAGGAAAAATTGCATTTGTTTGAGAGGCAGTTTGTATTGGTATATATTGTTGTGAATAGGTGTCTCTTCATAGAGACACCTCCTCAAGATGATCTCATCCAACCAATCAAGGCATACACTAGATAGTTGTAGACACATCCATGGGGTATGTCCCTTGGTGAATAGACACATTGGAAAGACACCCATTCAGAAGGGGCACCTCCTGAATGGATAGACACCTTTCCAACGTGTCCCCTCAACATGTATATATATGTAATTGAACACTTGAATCAATACAACCATCCATTCAACTCTTGTCATTTGTCTCTCACTGTCTCTTGAGTACATTTACATTCAACACGTTATCAGCACGCTCTACACTGAGCGTTGTAGAGAGAAGGAGAAGAAAACTTGCCTCATCTGTTGCAAACACTTTGCCTCTCTCCACTGAGCATTGTAGAGAGTAAGACATGGCGTCCAAATGATGATGCTCGTATAAGGAGAAGGACGGAGGCTCTATGGCCTCCATGAATGGAAGACGATTGACGTCGATGATGTATTGACTAGCACGCACGGCAATGTTCGTGTTCTTCCACTTCACCGTGTCTCCGACTGCTGGTGGTGCATCCATCAGAAGGAGACATTAGCATCAACAGATAAGTAACGGAATCAGATTTTCAACTAGAAAAACGATTATTACTTTTCAATTGACTGGTCATGGATGGGCATGCGATGGGGGTGATCGACCCTCTGGCCAATCGGCGGAGGGAGCTACTCGACAGGTTCGCGCATGTTCAGCAGAACGAGCGCGCGGTGAGCTATGTCGAGTTCACCAGCACGCACAGCCCCACCAAGAAGTGGTAGTTTCAGTTCAGCGTAAGTACCTATACTGTTCCTTACACATTTTTCCTTTAATTAATTGCAACGGCTAACTGGTTATGTCACTTATTGCAGGCCGACTACATGGGGGATGACGCTGACACCTACACCGTCGAGCTTCACTTGGAGGCGTACTGCCCTTGGCTCTTTGGGTGGGTGATGTTCTACAGCTCGCAGGGGGACTCTTGTCCCAAGGTCCTCATTCTGTACGCGACAGCCATCGCGACGTTCCCCATTGAGAAGATGCCCCAGATCAGCTGGGGCTCAGCAGTGTTGGCCGCTATGTACAGGGGCCTCTGCATGGGCATGCAGAAGGTTAGGAAGGGAGAGCCCATCTTCGTCGGCTGTCCCTTACTTCTGCAGCATTGGTCGTACGAGCGGTTCCCAGTCGGCAGGCCAGTGATGAGCCCCGAGCCGTACGGCTGGAACGCTGGAGGCACGGACCCATGCGACTTCCCCACGATGGGGTCATTGTGGTGCTTCTAGAAGGTATGTGATCAAACATTTCTTATTCTAACATCCTTTTCACTACTACAGCAAGAGCATCACAGGCGGTTCGGTTGCCCACATCACAGCCGGTTTTCAAAAGTGGCGCTGATTAAGTGGCGCTGATAATCCCTTTTTCATAGCCGATTTTCGCCGCCAACCGGCTGTGAAAATGCTGTTTTCACAGCCGGTTTGACTCCTGAACCGGCTGTGAAAATGCTTTTTACAGCTGGGTTGAACCGGCTGTGATAATATTATTGAGATTAAAAAAATAAAAGAGCACTATTTTCACAGAACAGTAATATATAAATATCGCATCACCACAATACATATCACCAAATCAGGACCAATTCTGTTCCTAGTTTACACGTTACAGCCCCATATTTGTGGGCCAAGCCCATTTGTACAATGCACAAAATTAATGTCACAAATTACACAAGTTACAATGCTGCTGCAGAAAGACACAGAAGAGCTAATTCAGATAGGATTGAGCTTAATCTAGTATGATATTAAAATCAGCCATGTAAGAAACAAAGCAAGCAATGGTTGCTTTTCTATTCAAAGGAAGAGACACTAAATGTACTTGATGATCTCCTTGTTGCTCCTAAGCAGCTTAATTGTGTGAGCTGATGGCGGCCGGCCAGTTAGTCGAGTTGAAACTGTTGAAAGCTTGCACCGAACTAAATGCTTGCAGTATAGCAGAGCCTAAGGATCAGAGACAAGAGTCAGTTTTGAAAGGTCCATGCAAAGTATTATTTGCTAAGCAGCTAGACACGACAACTTTTGACAATGCTAATTATCATTGTTGCACATATGAACTAAGAAAAGAATAAGTGATGAACAAAGTAATAAGCGGCAAGACATCTCCTAAATACTCACTAGTGCAGAAGACAGATCCTAAACACTCACTCTGAGAGACTTGAAAATAGAAAGATACGCCAAGGTGATTAAACAAATGAGTTGCAACCAGAGAAGTCATAGTTTTTGTCTTCAGTAATGAAACTGAAACCTTCAAGGAGCAATCAAAAGGTGGCCCAAGCTAAGAAACTAATGTGTTTGATGAACTGAAGATAGCAGAGCATAACAGATGAGTATGCATGTGAAAGTCGGCTAGGTTCAAATCACGTAGACTGGATCCAAAAAATTCCAACAGCATACAAACTAGCATCTTAGTAAGTGTGCTTTGCTCACCTCCCCAACGAATAATAATAGGAGTCGTTATAACCCTTGGTCTGTAGTCAAATATCCTATCTTCCTCGATGGCATCCCTGAAGCAAAATGTAGTAAACCCAGCTAGTTGCACAAACCCAGCTTACAAAAGAAGAATGAATTGTATCAATGCTAGGCAAACAATAACCTTGTAATTTCTTTCCCAGGTTCATTTTAGGTAACCTATGGTTACCATTTTCACCATATTTCATTTTGAACATATTATTTTAAATAGAGAAACTTATATAGAATTAAAGTATTTTCGATGATGAATCTAGTAACATCAACCATATGCTGTCAATCTACATCACTTTTCATATATAGATGAGTCAAGCTAAAAAGGTTTGACTGACTAAAATCTGAAATCAACCTACGTTTGGAATAGAAGGGAGTAGACTAACAACTAAACACTACTTATTGTGTTCTGAAACAATAAGTAAATTTCTTGGTTGAATAAACTACAAAAACATTGAACAGCAAGAGAAAAAACTGCAGGTGCAGATTACTAGAATTCAGATATAGTAATGTGCAGATTAATAGTTGAAGTGAGCTTGCCAGCACCACCATTGACACCAGCATTCTCTGTTCTTTTCTTTCCTTGCAAATGACAAAGAACTTAGCATTTGCATGTGAAGACAACATTGTAAGAAACAACCAAAAAATTCAACTGTAATTTATCGTAATAGGCATGTACCATTGTTTCAGAAATCAAATGTCCAAATAACAACAGTACTATTATTGAAAGTTTAACTTGTTCCTGAAGATGGGACAGCAAGTTTTAGCTTGAACTCAGAGGAATTATTGAAACAAAATACTACAAAATAATATTTTGTAACTGCTTATAGAGTAATGAAAGACAAGGTGAAAAAACTGAGTTGCTACTGTCCTTAATTTTCCATTACCAAGTAATCAAGTCGCGAACAAGCATGAGGCTTATAAAGAAAAAAAGATCACAAGCTAAGTTAACCTGCTGATTCAATTGGTTAACATGTAGGTCTGCATGCAGGTCAGGAAGGCTTGTCCCTGCACAGTAAAAGTGCAGAACCATGCCGGTGAGCTTTTTCTTGTCTCGTTCTTCGGCATTCCGTCGAGCAGACAGACAGCATGCGCCAGCGGTGCTGCCTAGTGTGCAGGATTAGAGAAGCGAAGCAACGGGGAATCCAGGAAGTACAAGCCACAAATGGGGAAACAGAGAAATACCAGCCACGCGGGGTGCTTCTTGGCTAGTTGCTAGCGAAGAACAGGATGGCGGAGGGGGCCGCGGAAGGAGCTCACCGTCCTCTGTGCGGAAGAGCTCGCCTGTGCCCCGGCCTGACCCACCTCCGATGGGCACCACGAAGCCCGGCTCTGCTCTCGTCCGAGGAGGGGAGGTGGAGGCGGAGGGGGGAGCGGGGACGGCGGCGCGGGGATGGAGGCGCGGGGCTGGCAGCACGGGCGTCGAGCGGCGGCGCGGATGTCGAGCGGAGGCGCGGGCCGGCGGCGCGGATGTCGAGCGGAGGTGCGGGGCCGGTGGCGTCGAGGTCGAGCGGAGGCGCAGGGCCGGCGGCGCGGAGGGATGCAGGCGCAAGGACGGCGGCTGGGGATGCTAGGGTTTGCGGTGAGCGCGATTTTATTCAAGGGAGGCACGATCTCAGTCGTTGGAGCGGTGATGGACGGCCAGGATTAGTTGGGCCGAGACGGGCCTTGGACTTAACGTTTTTCTTTTTTTCATTTTAATGCACCATTATGAACTAACACAAGAAAATAAATAGCTTATATATACCAATATATTTTTTATATACATTAGATTACATATAAGTTATCTTGTAGAAGCTCCAATAATTTGTGAACTCATTTACTATTTTCAATAGTTTAAATGAATTTTGGTGGGTTTATTAAAAGTAATTCCAAGTTGAACTATGTGTAGCTCCAATATGAATCAAAAAATATGTAAAAATTATATTTAAGCTACTATGTTCCATTCTAGCACATGTCCTAGAGATAGATGAAATTTCAAATGTTTGCTAGGGATAATTCAAATCTCTACTTGGAACCTTATTATAAAATAATGATAATAATACCTAAAACTTCTCCAAAAGTTGTATAAATTGGTATAGAATCATTACTCCATGAATACCAAAGATTCTTAACTCATCAAGATCTACAAAATTTATATAGGTCATTACTCCATTTGACAAAGTTTGAACAATCCAATTTTTGAATTTCAAAAAATGGTATCAAATTTCAAGTTTTTGGAACACTAAATGATGTCAAATGAAAAAGTAATGAATACCAAAGTTTCATAACTCATCAAGATCTACAAACTTTATGTAGGTCATTTTTTCATTTGACAAAGTGGTTACAACATGTGGTACAAATTAAACAAACCCCGAACATAGTTCCTAGAACTATGTTAGGGGTTTGTCAAATTTGTACCACATGTTGTAACCACTTTCTCAAATGGAAGAATAACCTATATAAAGTTTGTAGATCTTGATGAGTTATGAATCTTTGGTATTCATGACTTTTTCATTTGACATCATTTAGTGTTCCAAAAACTTGAATCTAGATACCATTTTTTGAAATTCAAAAATTGGATTGTTCAAACTTTGTCAAATGGAGTAATGACCTAAATGAAGTTTGTAGATCTTGATGAGTTATGAATCTTTGGTATTCATCATTTTTTCATTTGACTTCATTTAGTGTTCAAAAAACTTGCTTCTAGTTGTCATTTATGATATAATAATTCTAATAATATCTTAGTTTGGTCAAAAAATTCTACAATTTTACATAGCAACATATTTTGGGTCAATAATCTTGTAGTAAAAAATTGAAATTGTTTTAGTAAACTATGAATAAACTTTGTTCACAAATGGATAGATCCCTCATATAGTTTCTTACAATGTTAGTGCAACATTGAAGTTTTCATACTCTAAAACATTTTTGAACTCATATGCACCTTGAATTTGGACATAACCTTGTTTTTACCTTAACATTAAAAATGATGAAGTTACATTAGTAAGAATTCTGCAAAAAACGTTTTATTTCTATTTTGTATATGAAAGAAAAGAAGACAAGACATATAAATAAGATACACAAAATATCAATTTACTTAAAATAACATCATTTAAGAATAGAGGGTGATTTTAGAAAAATTCAGAAAAAAGAACCATCAAATTTGGATTATGTATGACGGAGAATTACCTGTTTGAAATTTTGATTCTAGATTTAAAAGAGAAAGATCAACTGTTCATATGCTTCTCGTTTGAAATCAGTCTCGCCTATTTCTCCGATAATTACAAATAACTGAAACATCCTAACAGAAATGAAGATGTGGTGTGGTGGTAAAGCTTGTCTCTCTCTTGTTGGAGGTCCTCAGTTCGAAACCTGTTTGTTGCAGTTTTTTTTTAATTACAATATTTTTTGCGCATTACTGACAGATGGGCCCACTTGACAATTGTAATTTATCAAAATAGCACATAATAATTGTAATAGTATCGAAATGAGAAGGTGGGTTCTAGAGTTGCATCAAATAACTATAAATAACAAATAAAGTCACAAACGGTAAGTTGGTCTGGTGGTGGATGTGATGCACTCTAAGGTTGATGTGCAGGGTTCGAACCCTGCCTCTACCCAAATTTTTTTCGTATTTTTTCACAGCCGGGTGGGGAAGCAAACCGGCTGTGAAAATATGGTTTCACAGCCGGTTCATGCCTTAAACCAGCTGTGAAAATCGTTGGCATTTTTACAGCCGGTTTGAGCCATCAACCGGCTGTAAAAATCATTTTCACAGCCGGTTTTAACAACTAATGAGTCCGCCAAAATAAAAACCGGCTGTAAAAATGTTTCAGCGCCGCTTTTTCAAAACCGGCTGTGAAAATAGTGACTAGAAAAATGGTTTATGTTGTAGTGTTTGTTGTTGGAACTTACTATATTATTTCTATTACTTGTGCAGCCGAGCTGGGTGGGCCAGCAGATGAGGAAGTCGTACGCAGACTTCATCGGCAAGTTCCACAGGCTCATTGATGCGGACGTGCGTTGGACCCCCCTACTCACCTGACGCGATCCACGCCTGGGCACCGCAGGGCCTGTTCTCCTTGTGCCAGTGCGACTAGGACCACTAGATGATGAAGAAGCTCGTGGTCTTTGACATCCACGACGAGGAGTACGCGGTGCAGCGGGTGATGAGACAGTTCCACCTGTACCCGGAGTCACCCCTGCCGGTCGTCCACACCGTCAACCTGATGCACCATAGGTACCTGTCTCGTTTTTCCATCCCAAAAGTTTTTTATATTTATTAACTTATGTGGTCAATCGTTGAATAGTGGACGAGGAAAGGACACACAGCTGCCACACTGTGGAAGGCTGCGGTGGCGCCCTACGTGGCCGGTTGGGCAGAGGCATTGGACGACGTCGTCGACGAGCACCGACCGCACTCCGAGGAGGCCTTCGCAGCGTACTTGCAGTGGTACTGGCCTAGGACCCGTGTTCGGGCCCTCCGCGTTCTGCC
>CM014272.1:14578695-14602550 GCA_004135705.1 Alloteropsis semialata
TCCTCCGAAGCACGCCGAGTCCTGGAGTCCGCCGACTAGCTAGGGGGTGAGGCCGGAGGATTTGAGCCTCCTGCGCCCAGTGGCCGGCGGAGCAGCGCTTTCGGCGGCGCGGCGCGTGTTGGGTGGGCCCTCCACAGGCGTGACGCACTCGCTAAGCAGCCAGGCAAGCCAGTTCGTCCTTCTGTTCCCGTTAGCATTGCGATTTGAGAGCACCAAGCCAGCATCTCTCTACCAAGGTAATTAACAAATTCTCACCGCAAATTTGCGATTACTTAGCTTCTGGAAACTAGATTGGTAGCCATGGCGTGTTTGCTCGTTGTTGCAACATGTCTTACTGCAGAATTGTTGTGTGTGTTAGTTGCATTTTTTACTTTCTGAATATAATCGGCAGCACTTGGAACCGTGATCTGTTGTAATTACTTGTGGTCATTTACAGTACAATGTAATTTCAATTTCAAATTGCAGAAGCTGACCTAAGCATTACGGTGTGAGCAAGTTATCTGAAGATTGACAGGAATTCAATTGTTAGTCTAGCTTTTTTCCATCATTTTGCGTGGACACACTTGAATTGGCCTCTTTTTTTACTGTAAAATGGCTATTAAAATGATAAATGGACACACTTGAAATTACTTGCTAATTCTTTAGCTCTTGGTAGCATTGCTTAATGCATTGTCTAACTTCGTGAATGTTCCTTCTATGCAGGAAGAGATGGACAATGAAGGGAAGAAATGATTGACCCTTTGTCCAATAAATATGGTTCACATTTTTGTCTAAATGCCTATGATGTGAACTGATTGCCTATGAACAGAATTTAGCATTTAAGATGTATACTCCTGAGTCTGTAACTTCATGTTTCTAGATTCTAATGCAAACTTATTTGATCATGTTAGCGGCTTGGATGTTTATTCTGGACAGTCTGATTGCTGTTTATTTTGAAAAAAAAGTGGCTGAATCTGTTACATGGATCTTTTATATATGTGCCAATGAATGTGCTCGGTTGTTATTATTGCGATGATCTATGGGCTGTGAAATAGGCCTGGATAAAAATGGGCTTGTATTTGTAATAAAATTTTGTTTTATCCATTTAGGCCTACTGTACAGATGGGTCGGGCCTTAGTACAAAAGAAAATTGGGCTTTAAAATCAGATTTAAAAAGGGCTTTATAATTGGGCTTAGCCCACGAATAGACCGCTCATTGATGGGTCTTCGTGGGCCATAGAATATTTTGTGACGAACCAAATTGTCACAAAGGTACTGCCATGTCAGCCCCATGTCATTGCCACATCATCCACGTACAAGGTTTTGTGACGTTTTATAGGTCTTTAATGACGAAAAACAGTCGTCATAAATAAGTGACGATAGAAGAATCGTCACAAAGTTTATGACGAAAAAATGTGTTTCGTCATTGGATATCTTTTATTACGGGGTATAGATGACGAAAGAATTTTCGTCACGCGAATGTCACAGATTATGAAATATGACGAAAAAATGGGTTTCTATGACAAAAATGAAATGTTATAAAATGTGATATTTGTTGTAGTGTTTAAACCTAAATTAAATCTAAACTAATCAAATCTTGCTAAATTTTATTACATGATGGAATTTGAGTGTTACAAGACGCCACCTTCGTCTTCGGCTTCTGGGTCTGCACGGCAGACGGCGCGGGCAACTTCGACCGCGTCCTCAAGTCGCCGACTCCGGAGCAACTCGCCGACAAGCTCGACGAGATCGCGCCCCCGGGTCCGAATACAACTCGGGCTCGGGGAACCTCGAGTTCGAACTCAACTCGGACTCAAGGAACCACTCTTCCTAGCTCGATTCCAACTCGGGCTGGGAAGATTCCGAAGCGGGCCAGGCAATCAGACCCGGCCCTGAGGGGGGGCGAGAGGGGCGGCCGCCCCGGGCCCCCGGAGCCAAGGGGCCCCACCCTGGGTATACGTACATATAGATGTAGTACTAGTACACGACTAGCTTGGCCAGTCGAGCGATCAAAACCTTGAGGCGCTGCGCATGCGTGACTCCTCGAGACTAATCCTTCTCCTCTAATTCCGTTCGCCTTCATCGCCTCGAGTCCGGAGTCATCGGCGTGATTGATGCGGCAGTAGAACTGAGAGGCTGCAGAGCCGATCGGCGGCGCGACGGCGCAACAAGATCGCGGCTACTGAGCACTGGCACTGTGCATCCGCCAATTTGTGGCTCCGCAGGAGCAGCACGGTACTCCGATCCAGTCTCGAGAGCACCAGCGCCGGCAGACATGTATGAGGCCAACAAGCAGGTATGGAGTATAGCTAGCAGGCTAGCGGGTGTGACTTCTGTCGTGAATCTCAAATGCTCAGCAGATCAAGATGAATTGATGTTTCATGAATGGCAATGACAATCAATACCACTTGTGTTCATTGCGGGTGCAGGAAATAATCGACTGATTGTTGATTAGACACTCGTGAGGAATAAACGATATTGAAGTTGGAGAGCTAGCTCTACTTGATAATCGGTATGTTAATATTTCATTTGATCCTTATAGAGTTCCACTATAGCTTTGAGTTATTAATTGTTTTAATTTTAAATTTTTTAGCATACTCATGTCGTCTAAAAAGTATGCATCCAATGCTGCCAGAAGGAAGAAGAGCATACAAGCAAATTCCAATTGACAATTTTTTTTTGACAGTTAAGAACACTCCTAAAAATCGAGCCGATCAAGTTGCACTAGTTGTTTTAGAGCAATAAACCTAATATTGATTTAGAAGCTTGAGACCTTATTAAAAAAGTTAGAATACACTTCTAAGATAATATCTAAAGAATTATACAATAATACAAATATCTTATAATGCAACGAATATTTATTGTTAATATTATTATTGGTGAAATTGGTACTAATATTACCGCTCCTACTATAGGGGCCCTAGTTTTTACTTTCGCCCCAGGCCCCAAAAATCTCAGGACACTACGTGAGAACAGCAGATACGTAATGGGCATAGATCGACATTGGTAACGGGCATAGCACCCGTTACCCTTTTTGGGTTACTAATAATCGGTTAAAGGTAACGGGCATTTGCCCGTTACCAATAACGAGTCATTGGTAACGGGCATATACTGATGCCCGTTACCAATAACCTATTATTGGTAACGGGCATCAGTCTATGCCCGTTACCAATAACATGGTCATTGGTAACGGGCATCAGTCTATGCCTGTTACCAATGTGGATTTAAAAAACAAAAAAAAAAGAAATTGCAAATAGTATTTTTCTTTATTTTACATGCACAGTATACTCAATTCAAAGGTGTCCATACACAACATAGATACACAGGCAGATTCAAGTTCACATTGAGCAATATGTCTAACTATCTAAAGCATGTAATGTCTTACTGCATCTTTACAATGGTGATTCTGATGAGATCTGCAACCATGAATGGAAAAGAGGTATTTAATCACCGAGTGTCATCAAAACTTTAGCAAAAATATTAGGTGCTTGGAAATTTGAGTGTCATTTTTTATTATAAGTAACTACATTGCAGTTATGAATGGTGCAACCATGATCTAGCTAAAATTTAATCATTGATCAGATCTGCAACCATGATCTAGCTTGTTCTTAGTGGAAACAAAACTTCAAATGATTACTCAATCTAAAAGCATATATGTATCTATGTAAAATACACATCCAAAGCTTCCAGGCCTTTCTTTGTCAAGCTATAGTTTACCATGCATAATCTAAGTCATTCCAGCAAACCAATTTAATTATACAAACAGGGAATGCTTATATGCAGTGAGAGAACTTACCAATATATTTTCCTCTGATATTGACCTAGCATACAGCCACATGACTGGACATCAGAAATAAGTTAGAAAAAAATAGCTCTGTTATTACTAAAAAAAGATTGGAATTATTGCAGCCACAGAAACCTAGTATATAGCAAAGCTGTAGCTCCATTTGTTAAAAACAACTGAAGCTTAGTATCTAGGAAAATTACAGTAGTTCTTAATAATGAACTGATCTGACAAGGGTAGAGTGGAAAGTAGAACAACATAATGTATTAATCTCTCCATGTCAAAGTTCTCCTCAGTTTGAAAGAAAAAAATGAATATAACCAATCACTCTCCTGACCTGAATGCAGTGCAGTACAGCTCCAATTTCGTGCATATTGAATACCAAATCTGATGGGGAACTTGGCTGGCACCTTAAATTTTCAGTGAGTTCAGACCAATAAAACACAAGATACACAATAGGATATCATAGAAAATTGTAGAGGTTGAAACTTGGCTGGAAACTTAAATTTTCAGTGAGTTCAGAGCAATGACTCCTAACCATGGATATCATAGAACAGATGGTATAAGAAAATTGTAGAGGTTGAAATTCAGTGTCCACAATTTAGCATCATAAATATAGAAACAGAATTCATGAGGTAGTCGTCTAGGTCTGGATACTGCAACGAAAATTTGAGTCTGCAGCAAGGCAATAGATACTTTTTTTATATTTAGAGAAACTGTGTGTTGACAGAGAGGAACAAGATTCAACATCTGAGCTGGACACACAAAAACATCATATAGTTCTTAAAATGTTCAAGGGCATATCTAGTTGAGAACATATTTGTAACGGAGAAGAGATATTCCTATTGGTACATATGAAAGCACATTCACAATACCTATTAGTTCTTAAATGCAATATATTTTATTGCTCAGAAAACACGGGCTACACATACCTACATAGAAAACCAAAAAGAAGATGTGGTATCGATCCGCCTCCATGCCACCTACATTTGCAAAATATACTGCCGATTACCACAGTGAAATGTAGTAAAATATACTGCCGATTACCACAGCTGAAATATAGTAAAATATAGCACACAGAAATGAGGTTTCATCTCCAAACTACAGAATACCCAATGCTTAGTACCAGGAAATCTATTTCCCATTCTTCAGGCTAAGATTCTAAAATGGAGGCCCATTAGTAGAGCTATCATGTTTCGTGCTCACCTCGAAGTAGTCCCGGTGGAGGCGGTCGGGGAACCAGAGCTTGCGGTGGGTGGCGATGGAGAGCAGCGCCTTAAGCCCCTTGACGGACTCCGGCAGCAGCAGCTCGGCCGAGGACCTGACGCCGATCTGCTCCAGCATGGCCTCGCTGATGGAGTCGGTCATGGCCACGACGGAGCCCGCACACGACGAGCGAGCGACACGACGACGAAGATGACAACCAATGAGAAATACAGACACAAATTATGCCTTGTGTTCCTACATGCATTTCTACAAACAATTTGTGCGTAGTAGCGAGAGCACATCAGTAGAACACCGTCCCGACCCTGTATATATCATAAAGCTAGAAGAAAAGGGATATGTGATATCAGAAGAAGAGCATACCTTCTGCGACCAAACAGGTTGCTGCATATCCGGAGGGGGATCGGACTGAAGATTGAGTGGGCGAGCTTGCCGGCAGCAGAATCACATCAATTGATTGATTAAAGTACCAACTTCAGACCGTGCGCCAGATGAATAAAATCTGAAATAAATGGAAGCACAAAACGGAATCACCATAGGACCAGGATGGATGCACCACGTGAAGGAAGCCGGCGGGATCGGCGGGGGCATCACCAGCAGACAAGAGGTGGCCGTGGAACGCCATCGCGTGCTCCGGCACGCAGCTGCCCCCGAGGATCGCTTCTCCCTACCTCTTCCTCCTCTAGAACCGCTTCAACCATGGAGGGCATCAGCGGTATGGTGACGCGTTCATCCTCGATCTCCAGGTCTTGGGGGCTGATGGTCATCAGCACAGGCAGATCGAGTCTAGTGACGGAACAAAGCACTGAATCACATCAATATCACATATCCATCTACTACTGTGCAGATCGAGTGAGTTCAGAAGGTTAGGGTTTCATATCTTCGGATCTGACGATGAGGGGAAGCAAGGATCTGCGTCGGGGATGGTGACCTTGTGCTGCGCCGGATCCGGACGAAGGAGCAGGTTTGGGGACGACCGAAGCAGCGGCCGGCCGGAGCTTCTTGTCGCGCTGCGGTGGATTCTTCAGACGGCGATGGAGGCCGACGCCGATCCACCTCCGCGCAGAGGGCGCCATGGTACCCTGGCAGCGCGGCGGACTCCCTTCACGCGCGGGCGGGTTCCTCGGCGTGCACGCGAGCGGTTGCCTGGGCGCGCCGCCGTGCCGCCCAGAGAGTCGCGAGAGAACGGGGTGAGGGGGTGAGACGGGGGCTAGAGAAGATCGCGTGACGGGGTAGCGAACTCGTGCCCACCCCGTGCCGCCGCTCCGACGGGCGGCGCTCGCCGGGCAGCTCGCACCCGGGATGCCCCGCCGTCGCCGCTCTCCACGGGATGCCCCGCCGCCGCCTCCTGTTGGACGCGAGGATGAGGAGTGGGGGAAGAAAGGGAGTGGGAGGACGCGAGGATAAGGTTCGGTTGGGCGGACGCGAGGAGCGAACAAACCAGAATGAGTTAAAAGTTCGGGTCCGGGTGCATCGACCAGTAATGGGCAAATGCTATGCCCGTTACTCAATGATACCTGTAACACGCTTTGTTGATGCCCGTTACCAATGTATGTACCAGGCTTCAGAGGCCTTATTTGTAACGGACATTAATGAAGCCCGTTACCTTAAATATTTTTGGTAACGGGCCATATATGTCCGTTACTAATGTCACGTTACCTATTTGAGGTTTTCACGTAGTGGGACCGCCCCTGCATGCAGTCCGAGTCAGTTTCTGAACCATCGGTTATGCCAAAATCCGCCAATTCAAAAATCCAGAAGAAAAAGAGTCCAGCCACTGCTAAGCATGAGGCCGACACCCCGAGCCAATATCCCTTTGGACTCGCGGGCCCACCTCCGCTTTCTAGGCGGCATCCTCAAAACAACTCCGATCTCTGGTCGAATTCGACGAACTTTCCCTGAACGGGAAACAAGTCGGACTCGTCATTACTTCAACCCCCCGAAGGACGATTTGTTCACTGGCCGGGACGCAAGCCAACGCTTGGAGCAACACCACAGGAGGACCTGGACATGTCTCGCATCATCGCGTGCATCGATCCACTCCCGTTTCAACACGGGCAACCCCTGAATTCTTCAAGCAGCCGCGGCTCAACTGTCCCAGTAACTTCAAGCACAGGAAGCTACTCACCAGGGCGTCAAGCCATGGTGATTATCGCCCAGGAACAAGAAGTCTCCAACGACGAGCCAACTATGGAGAACGAAGCTGAAGCTGATCGTAACCGACGCAGGGAGCGAAATGTCGCTCGTGCAGAACGTCGTCGCCGCCTCGGCCGTAGGCTACCTCCACAGGACCTCAACGCCAAGTTCAGGCAAGTCGCCGGCCAAGACGTCTACTCCAGCGCCGCAGCCAACATCATGGCTGTCGTCACAGAGTTGGGACAGATGCCTGAAACTCCTGAAATCCTCAGGATGAAGACAGTGCTCGAGACAGCGGCCATCCAGCATGACGCAGTCAACCCAGCGAAGACCATCACCCGAGCACCAAGCCGCCAGGCAAGCAGCTGACTTCCTGAAGTTGGAAACCGAGGCAACCAGTCCCACCACCCGAGCAGAGAACAACGCTAACGAAACGAGGAAGGCATGGTACTCGGCGGCAGAGGTTGTAACCACGGCGCCGGACCAAGCAACTGTGAAGTTCAGTAGAGCCACGTCGGCGGGCGTGACGGCCACCGGATCAGGGATGGACGCCCCGGCAACCACGACAACAACAGGGATCTGCGACAACAATTGCCACCCAGAGACACGCGCACCATCATCTCATCACGGGCACGCGATCACGAAGAACAAGAATGCCGCAGACGCCAGGAGTACAACCAAGTCTACGGGCCGTCGGGTCAGGATCACCACAACCTCCACAAGTACGAAGGGTTCCCGGTCTTCTCAGACCGCATCCGCGCTACTTCCTGGCCCAACAAGTTCAAACCAGCCATATCGACAGATATGATGGGAAACGCGACCCCGAGCAGTGGATTCGCATCTACTACTCAGCAATCAAGGCGGCGAGGGGCAACACCGACACCATGTGCACCTATCTCCCAGTAGTCCTCGACCAGGCCCCATTGACCTGGTTAGAAGGGCTCAAGCCAGGCTCCATCGACTCCTGGGATGAGCTCTGCAAGGCTTTCATCAACAACTTTCAGGGTTCATGGCAGAAGCCGGGTACTCGCTTTGACCTAGCTCAGTGCAAACAAGGCCAGAACGAGTACCTGTGCATTTACAACCGAAGATTCTGGGAGAAGCGCTCAACCTGTGCAGGCCTATCCGACCAAGATGTCATTGATTGCTTCCACGGTGGCCTTACAGACCCCGTGCTGTACCTCGATTTCAGAAGAAACAGGCCAAAGACACTAGAGCAGATGCTGGTCAGATGCTGAAGACCTGCAGCGTGAAAGATTTGACCGCAACAAGTTGGAAGGAGATCGCAACAACAACAACGACCGTAACAAGGGCAAGCAAGTTGAGAACAATAGCAAATGCGACTTCAACAACAAGAAACGCAAACCTGAAGATACGGTCAACGTTGCTGAGAAGAACTCTTCCCGCAGGAAGTTTGAAAAACTACTCGACAAGCAGTGCCCTTTCCACCCAAAGGATAAGCACTCAAGTAGGGACTGCTGGTCGCTCAAGAAAGCGTTCTCAGCGGAGGGCGCTCCCAAACCAAACAATCTTGACAATAAAGGAGACAAGGGTGACAAAGACACCGGCTACCAACAAGCCGACAAGGTTATCAACGTCATCATTGGGGGAATTACTCAGTCAGAATCAAAGCGCAAGCAAAAGCTTATCCAGTGCGAGATTGCCAACATTGAGCCTGCCATCCCCACCTTCCTGAAGTGGTCAGAAGTCCCCATCAGCTTCTCTCGCGATGATCAATGGAACAACATCAAGAACCCGGGGCGATACCCTCTAGTGCTCGACCCTGTGGTAGCTGGCGCGTGACTCACAAGGACATTGATCGACGGTGGAAGTGGACTCAACATCTTGTTTGCCAAGACCTTGAAGAAGATGGGCTTAGACATCACCAACCTGCTCAAGCCCACTGATTCACCCTTCTACGGCATCGTTCCTGGCAACGCTGCCGTGCCCCTCGGCCAGGTATCACTTCCAGTTACATTTGGCACCAAGGCCAACTACAGGACTGAGTACATTACATTCGAGGTTGCCGACTTCGAATCATCGTACCACGCGATCCTGGGAAGACCTGCTCTGGCAAAATTCATGGCGATCCCACATTACATCTACCTCGTCCTGAAGATGCCAGGCCCTAAGGGGATCTTATCCCTAAAGGGCGACCTGAAGACCTTCTACGATTGTGACACCGAGGCAGTGACGATTGCCGCAAGCATGCAGCAACCGAGCTAGGCAGCAATCGTAGCAGCTATGGCAAAACAACTCGGCGAGGCTGAGTTGGACATCCCAACGAAAAAGCTAGCCGTGTCAAACATGAAGCCCTCCCAAGAAGTTCCAATCAAGGCAATCGACCTAGGGACAGGCGACCCCTCCAAGACGGCGCTGATCGGCGCTGACCTGCCTACCAAATAGGAAAGCGCGCTCACCAGCTTCTTACGGGACAACCGTGACATCTTCGCATGGAAGCCGTCTGACATGCTGGGAGTCCCAAGGGAGTTGGCTGAGCACAAACTCAACGTCGATCCTGCTGCCAAGCCGAAGAAACAACGCCTACGACACTTTGCCCAGGACAAGAAAGAAGTCATCCGTTCGGAGCTGGCGAAACTCTTAGCAGCCGGGTTCATTAAAGAGGTGTTCCACCCTGACCAGCTCGCTAATCCTGTCCTGGTCCACAAGAAGAACAACAACGAGTGGAGGATGTGTGTCAATTACACCGACCTGAACAAGCACTGCCCAAAGGATCCCTTCGGGTTACCTCACATTGATCAAGTGGTGGATCCCACAGCTGGCTACTCTCTACTTTGTTTCCTGGATTGCTACTCGGGCTATTATCAGATAAGCCTGCATAAAGACGACCAGATCAAGACGGCATTCATCACTCCGTTCGGCGCCTACTGCTACACTACAATGTCCTTTGGACTTAAGAACGCAGGGGCAACATATCAGCGTGCAATTCAGAGTTATCTCAAGGCTCAGATTGGCCGCAATGTGGAAGCCTACGTTGATGACATCGTCGTCAAGACAAAGAACCCGGATAGTCTCATTGACGACGTGTCCGAGACCTTTGCAGTGCCCGCGGGAAAACTGCTGGGCTTCATAGTCAGCCACCGGGGAATTGAAGCTAACCCTGAGAAAGTCACCGCTATTACATCCATGGCGCCTCCAAAATCCCTCAAGGACGTTCAGAAGCTGACTGGATGCATGGCGGCCCTTAACCAATTCATTTCAAGGCTGGGTGACAGAGGATTGCCTTTCTTCAAGCTCCTCAAGAAGCAAGACAAGTTCGTATGGACTCCAGAAGCTGATGCGGCATTTGAAGACTCAAGAAATTTCTCCAGTCACCACCAGTACTAACTGCACCAGCTGATCAGAACCACTGCTCCTCTACATCGCAGCAACAACTCACATCGTGAGCACTGCTATTGTAGTCGAGCGGGAGGAACCCGGCCATGTATACAAAGTACAGCGGCTAGTTTACTTCATCAGTGAGGTACTTTCAGAATCAAAAGTGCGATACCCCCAAGTCGAGAAGCTATTATACGCTGTCTTGATCACATCTCGTAAATTGCGCCACTACTTCGACGCTCACCGGGTTGTTGTAGTCACCTCTTTTCCAATTGGTGACATCCTCCAAACCGGGACGCGACAGGGCGAATCTCCAAATGGGCGGTCGAGTTGGGCTCTCATGCCATCGACTTTGTCCCACGAGCTGCCATCAAATCTCAAGCCCTGGTGGACTTCGTTGCTGAGTGGACAGAAATACAACACGCAGTACCAGAAGAACCTCTCGAGCATTGGATCATGTACTTCGACGGATCATTGAAGCTTGAAGGGGCCGGTGCAGGAGTACTACTCATATCTCCAAAAGGCGATCAGCTCAAATATGTGCTCCAAATACTCTGGAAAGCCACCAACAATGAAGCCGAGTATGAAGCTCTACTGCACGGGCTACGCCTGGCTGCTTCCCTTGGCATCAAGCACATGGTGGTGTACGGCGACTCCTCTGTGGTGATCAATCAAGTCAATAAAGATTGGGACTGCACCAAGGAGAACATGGATGCATACTGCATGGAGGTGCGCAAACTCGAGAAGCACTTTCATGGGCTCGAATTTCATCACGTCATCAGAGACAACAACATGGCTGCTGATGCACTTTCAAAGCTGGGTTCCCACCGAGCACAAGTACCAGGCGGCGTTTTCGTCCATGAGCTGTTACAACCATCCATCAAGGAGCAGGAAGTACAGCCGACTACAACACCACCCCATCAGCAAGTCATGGTGATTACACCCGAGTGGACAAAGCCCTTCATCGAGTACATACTGCACCAGAGGGAGCCCGAAGATAAGGTGGAGGCTGAGCAAGTTATTAGGCGAAGCAAGCACTACATCGTAGTCGGCTCCACCCTCTTTCGACGCGGTGCCTCATCCGGAGTTTTGATGAAGTGTGTCACTCCAGAAGTCGGACGGGAAATCCTTGAAGAAATCCATGGTAGAATCTGTGGCAACCATGCTGCCCACTGCACGATCGTAGGCAAGGCTTTCCGGTCCGGGTACTACTGGCCATCTGCTGTGGCCGATGCAGAAGAAATCGTAAAAACTTGCCAGGGCTGCCAATTCTTCGCCCGGCAAGCTCATGTCCCCGCAACGGTCCTCAACACCATACCGCCCTCTTGGCCCTTCGCATGCTGGGGCTAGATATGGTTGGACCACTCAAGACTGCGCCAGGAGGTTTCAAGTATCTCTACGTGGCGATCGACAAGTTCACCAAGTGGATTGAAGTCAAGCCGCTGGTCAACGCTACAGCAGCAAAGGCGGCCGAGTTCATCCAAGACATTGCTCATCGTTTCGGCGTCCCGAATCGCATTATCACTGATCTCGGCTCAGAATTCACAGGGAGCGAGTTCTTTGATTTTTGCGACAATCTGGGAATTGAAGTCCGCTACACATCAGTGGCACATCCACGAACCAATGGACAAGTTGAGAGAGCTAACGGCCTCATACTTCAAGGTCTCAAGCCAAGGCTCTATGAACCACTCAAAAAGTACAGTGGCAAGTAGGTGCAAGAATTGCCAGCCGCGGTATGGGGACTCAGAACCCAGCCCAGCCACGCGACGGGCAATCACCCTTCTTTCTGGTCTACGGCTCAGAAGCAGTACTCCCGGTGGACATCGAGTACAATGCTCCAAGAATTCAAAACTACTCGGAGGAAGCAGCAGAGCAAAGTAGGGCGGAGGATGTGGACATGCTAGAAGAGGCGAGGCTAGCCACGTTGATCAGGACAACCACGTACCAGCAAGGACTCAGGAGGTATCATGACCAAAACATCCAAATGCGGTCATTTAACATTAGTGATTTGGTTCTTCAAAGAATTCAGAGTACAAAAGATCAGCACAAGCTATCCTCTCCTTGGGAAGGTCCGTTTATAGTATCAAGGGTCATCGGTCCGGGTACTTATCAGCTACAACGGGAAGACGGAACAGAGGTGCCCAATGCTTGGAACATTGAGCACTTGCGGCGTTTTTACCCTTAAAGAAGTTATTAGAGTTTTTTGAGAGTCAATAAAAGTCAGTCCTCTCTATGTACTGATATCGGCTTTATAGCCCAATAATAATATAGTGTCAATATTCCATTGTCTTCAAGCCTGGAATTCAGATACAATCTTACAAAATTGAATCATCCCGGGTTGTTTAAAAACAATCCAGAAAAGGGCTGTATTCAAACACGCCATCTACTTTCTGTTCCACACAGAAAGATCGGGCGTATTCATTTTTGACTCATCCCGGGTTGTTTAAAAACAATCCAGAAAAGACTGCAGTCAAAACAGCCATCTACTTTCTGTTTCACACAGAAGGATCGGGCGCACTTATTTTTTAATCTAGTCGGGTTGTTTAAAAACAATCCAGGAAGACTACATTCAAATGCCATCTACTCTTTGTTCCACACAGAGAGATCAGGCGCTCACAATCAGATAAACAGATACTTTTTGTTAATAAAACATTAAGTATTTACATCTAAAACCAAGTTCTTTGCAAAGGGTTTTCTTACAAAAGAGGCTCTAGAACTTAAGACGAGATACAATTTTCTCTACGGTGTCCTTCTCCTCCTCCATGTAGGTATCATACATGGCCCGGGTACAAGCCGGGTTGATTCTTCCTTCAGTAATACCTAGTGGCTGTGAAGGGAACCATGACCGGACAGCTCTGAGTACATGCTTAGTACACGAACGGGCGATCTGTTGGCAACACACCTTCACCTGCCCAGGGATTGCTCGAAGGCGATCAAGGAGAGGAGGAGCAACACTTCCTGCGGGTACTTTGGCATATACATCAACCAAAGGCAGGGCGGCTTCTTTCCAAGACTCAATTTCCATGCCACGACGATTGATTTCTACACGAAGAGCCTGGATTTCAGCCTCTTGGTTGCGGATCTTGGTCAGGTCTTCAATGAGTTGGGCATCGGCATGTTGGCGCATCTTCTGCTCTTCAGCAAGATCCGCCATACACTCCGTTTCCCACCGCTCTACCTGGATTGCGCGCTCTTGCTCCCAATAAAAGGGGTTCTTCATATCAATGAACTCGCCCTTGAGAGCTTCAATGTGCTTCTCACTCTCTGCAGACAACAAATCATATTCTATTCATTATACGATCCACGCAGATAGAGAAGATGTACTCGGTGTACACACCTGAGAGTTTTTGTTGTAAAGATTTATTCTTTTCAACGACGTCATCGCGCTGGTCTTGGTACAAGTTAATCTTCTTGTAAGCCTCATCCAGTTCTCGGCGCAATTGGGCGCGTTCTTGGTCCCAAGCTGCTTGCCCCTTGGCCAGATCGGCTGTGGCTTTTTCAGCGCGGGCGATAGACGTGCTGGCTCTCCGAAGCATCTCAGATTTCTGCTGAGATCGTACAAGTATACTCTACATCCAGAATAAAGGAGGCAGGGTTGATTAAAGTACAAAGGAGATAAGTATTTACAGTACTACGCTATTTCTACTAACCTCTATGAGCTTGGAGAGTTGTTTGTACAGCTCGGCGGCCTTCTCCAGATCTTCGTGGTCAACTTCAGAGTTGAATAAGAAGGCGTCTTCATCCTCATTTGCGTTGATGCCGGGTGTGCCAGTGAAGATCTGGAATGGCTCTGGTGAAGGCTCGCGGGGTTTCTTCTGTTCCCGGATGATTTCTTCAATGTTTGTTTCCTTCACCAGTCTTGTGGTGGCGTCCAGCTTTGCAGTCCGCAGGCTCGCCATCCGGATACTTTTTGTGGCTCTGGGCCATGATCCAGAGGCCGAAGTACCCGGAGAGGCTTGTTCTGGAACCTGGGCTGGCGGTGTGACGTTGTCGCTTGGTACTTGGGGGTGCAGCTGTGGAGATGCCTGGGGGCCTGGCCCCTCTCCTCCTCCTGTTTCCATAATTGGAGTCTTTGGTACTTCTGTTGGAGCAAGAGTAGGCGGATGGCTGCATAATAACTGAAGATTAGCAATGTTCGCATTTTCAGAATTTGGCTCCAATAAGTTGGGTGATTTACCTGGCAAATTCCATGTTGAATTCGGGCTCATCCACAACGAAGTCAAAACCGCAAGACGGGTTGTCTTGAGGTCCTTGAGGCTCTTTCGACTGGGCGGGTTCTTCTTGTTGTGGATTATGTAATCATACATTCAATTCAGAAAACAACTCGGCAAGAGGAAAGAACCAAGATTTTTTGCAAACAAGACAATTGGGGTACCCTAGGTGGAGATGCGTGCAGTGGGATTCCCACAGGAATCTCCACATTGGTTTCAGGCTCTGCTTCAAGTACCTCTGCTTCATCAATAACAGTATCTGATGGTTTCTTCAATGAAGGAGACACTTTCTTCCGCAGAGCCCGTTTCTTCTTGGGGATTGGTGGACTTGGGGCGTCTTCAGCACTAGGTCTTTTCAGACCTGATTCTCCTTGTCCAAGTATTTTCCCAGGAGGTGGTCGGGGTGCATCATCATCAGAAGAGGATCCTTCCTCCAGAATAACCTCGTCCATATCTGGTGATGCCTTTTTCTTCCCTTTCCCTGAACTTTCAGCAGTTTGCTGGGACGGGGGAGATCCAGGCAACCCGGATTGGTTCTCTGCTACTTCCGGAGGCGATGATGCAAGTCTGGTCCGCAATTCCTGGCATTGGATAACCCAGCAATTGATTAGTTGTCAAGAAGCAAGAAGGTGAATATCATAATTGGTATTCGGGTTGTTTTCGAGCTTACTAATGACGAGGGACGACTTGCCAAGTACTCGGGTACTCGGCATGGCAAATCCTGGGCGTCCATGAAAAGTGCCTGGACGCGGACGGCGACTTCATCTGACGATAAATCGCTGGTCAAGATCCTGGTTGGGTCTTCGGGGCCAGTATATTCATAGCCAGCGTGCACCCGCTTCTGGCAGGGTTGTACGCGCCGGCGTAGGAAAGAACTAGCGATCCCGATGGCAGTTAGGCCTTGATCCTTCAAAGTAGCGATCATCTTCAGAAGCCTGGCAATTCCATCAACCTTATCCCTATCAAGGGATTCATTCCATGAATCTTGCGGCTGAGGCAGATGACCGGAGTGTTTGAACAGTCTCGGGGGCTGATTCTCCACATAAAACCACTTATCATTCTAGTCTTTAATGGAATCATTCATCTTGAAGTCGAAGTATACGTTCTTCATCCCCTGATGAAGCTGAAATCCTGCAGCCCCGACTACTTTCTCTGGGGTGGATTTCACACGGAAAAGGCAGCGGAAAAGATTGAAGTGGGGATCGATCCCCAAGAAGGTTTCGCAAAGATGAATAAAGAGGGAGATTTGAAGAATGGAGTTGGGATTGAGATGAATCAGTTCTAATTTGTAGTAGGAGAGAAGCCCTCGGAGAAAATCATGAGCGGAGAGGGCGAATCCGCGTTCATAAAAAGCAACAAAAACCATGATTTTGTGGATTTCTTCAAAAGGCCAAGCCTTACCAGCATCGGTGCGCCAACAAGAGATTGATTTATCCAGAAGATAGCCTTGCTCCACAAGGTCCAGCACCATCTCGTCTGTCGCCTTGGATGGCTTCCAGGCAAGAGCCGGCGCAGGGGAGTTTTTGAACACTGGCATATCTGTGGTTGGGATCTTAGATTTCTTTTTGCTCGTGGCGGTTTTGCTCTCAGTAGGCTTGCTGGAAGCAGGTTTCCGACCCATCTTGCCAGACGAGACCCTGGATTGACTCTCGGACGGGGCTTGAGTGGATTGGAGATTGCGCGCGGAGGCGAAAAGAGTTTGAGGATTTCAGTTGTGAAAGTGACGGCGGCGGGGAGGAGAATACGAACGGTTCACCCTCTGTCTTATAAGATTGAAGTGGTAACCCTAAGCGTATTTTCTGTAAACCCGTTTTCCAAAATACACCAACACTTATGTATTCGCGGTTACAAACCAGATGCATATTTGTGCGGCCATTTCCTAACGAGCTAGGTCATTTTCCGATGAATTTTCATTCTCGGGGCTGATGCTTAATGGGATTTATTTCCACATCAAAGAATATACATATTTCAACAGAAGTCTTTAAGCTTATTGTCATCTGCTTTAAGCATGGGGGCTGGAGGGAAATAGTATATTTCTTTCGGAAAGTTTTTTCAATAAAGACCCTGGAATTGTTTTTAATCCTTAAAAACATTTCTAGGCTCGGGGGCTAGACCCATAATGGGTCCATCTTTTTTCAAAAGCTGGACACCATTATAGTAAATGGAGAAGTTTTTGCATCAATCTTGGTTCATGAACCAAGGCCCGGGGGTTGACTGCAAAAGAAGTCGGCAAAGGAGCACATCATGTTCACTTCTGAAGGTTTTCAACAAGCAAGACGACGAGGAAACAACTCGGCTGATACTGAAACTGTTGAGAAACAACCCGGCAGGCGTGAAGACATGAAGACGCTCGGGGGCTTGACGGTCCAGGATCCATGGGAGTCCTCATGGGCCACAGTCCCGTTAGAAAATTGGGCCGGCAACTCTGACTGATACAAGGAAGGAGCGTACAGCTTAAGGAAACTAGTCGGGTACTAGGAAACAACCCGGCCTACTCATGTTAGGACTCTGTGTATTGTATCCGACTAGGAGTTTGTATTTCTTGCCTTGTAGACTCTGTCTCCCGAGTATATAAGGTGAGGCAGGGACCCCTTGTAAAATATACCCATCAATACGAGAAGATCCACCATACAGGACGTAAGGTATTACGCTCTCTACTCGAGGCAGCCTGAACCTGTCTAAATCGTCTCGTGTTCACCATCGTGCTTCTGGTTCCGGCGAGGCCCTCACGAACAACTCGACTACTTAGGGATGCCCCATAGTAGGCTGGCCAGAATAAAAAACCGACAGCAGGCACCGCCCCCTGACCCACTTGCGTACTCCGCGCACCACACGACGGCCGCGCAGCAGGTGGCCAGGAGGGTCAGGCCAATGGTAGCGCCCAAGCGAGGCCGTATTTAGTTTTTTTTCTTTTTTGTACTAGATGTTCTATTATACTTTTCTTGTTCAGTTGTTTGATGTTTGTGATATTATTTTGTTCGAATAATTACCCTTCATTCGCAACCATTTAAAAAAACTCAATAACATATTACAACTTTAGAATGCAAAAATGAAAAAAAATAAAAAAAGCACATACCGCTGCTTCATTTGGCAGTAAATGAAACCGCCGTTTCATTTGGCGGTTTCATGAACCGCCAAATGTAGCCGTGGGCGGACCGGCGGTTGAGTGAACCACCGGATGGGGATTGGCGGTTCGACTTAACCGCCAAATAGATCGGCGATTTAATCTAACCGCCGGTTCATTTGGCGATTAAGTCCAACCGCCGAACCATCCAGCGGTTCATCCTCTTGCCGCCATATCATATGGCGCAGCCATATGATATGGCAGTTGGGTGACAGATTTGTAAAATCTGTCCCCTAGTCGGTTGTTTTTGAAAAATCATAAAAAAATAAAAAAATCCTCTCGCTCCCTCCCTCCCTCTCTTTCTCTCACACTACGTACCAATTTAAAGGATACAATAGCCGTTAACCCATCTTGTTGGTTTGAATATCAGAAGCAATAAAAAGGCAGGCTTGTTTAGTTCATGAATTGTAAAAATGAATGTCTTTTTCAAAGGAAAACTGATGACTTCTTATTCCATTGATGCTTTGTCTTATTTGACACCATACTCTGTCACAGTCTGTTTAGTAGAATTGAAAATTTATGATCTCGGCGCGACATTGTCTAAAAAATTTTCCTTATTCAATATGGCTAAGATAATGGCTTCTGAATGCACGTAAGGTATACTCTTGTATATATGAGATGCAGTAACAAATGATTGAATTGTTTATTGTACTGCACTAGATGTTGATAGAGGTAATGGAGTTAATTAGTACTATTGCTATTCAATGTGTTAGATATTACTAGTTATTTCGTAGACTAGTACTTGGACAATGTGTCATCTTAATTTTGTAAACGTTGGCTCTTGTTTGGCCCCTTGGCAGCTCAGGAACCAGCTCGGCTCAGATCGTGGAATAAATGAGCTAAAAAGTATGTCAACTTGACTACATAAAGAACTTAGTTGATTTGAGCTGATACGAGCCAATGTGGGTGGAACCATTGTACATCAAGTAGATGCGGGCCACACATGTATATATTTGGCGCCGTCGAAACTGTTTTACTTCCCCGTTCTTTTCATGCGAGTTTATCAGTACTGAGCACAAGAGACACTGAAGTGATATAGTTGGTGTGGAGGGGGGAGAGATTCTGAGAGGCAGGAAGGAGGGTAGCACTGGTGCTCGCTCTTCATTATTCAAGAACTGAGAGGATGCAGCAGCACAGTACCGTGCATCGCAACTGCCACGCTGGAATTCCCGGCGATAGGCATGACCATTCGGCCAACTCAATAGATCATGTTCATTTTCTACTTCCACTACTACAGAATATGTTTTTCTAGTTAGTATTTTCACAGCCGGTTTTCAAAATGTGGCACAAATACATTTTCACAGCCGGTTTTCAAAATGTGGCACAAATACATTTTCACAACCGGTTTGTGGCTTGAACCGGCTGTAAAAATCAAATCCATTTTCACAGCCGGTTCTAGCCATTTTCACAGCCGGCTCGTGGCACGAACCGCCTGTGAAAATCTATTTTCACAGTTGGTTTTAAGCTACAGTACATAAATTTTTTTTATTTTATTTTTTTGATATTTTGTTTTGGTCTAGAAGCACACAAGGAACAACAAAAAAAAATTCAAGTCAATCGGATCTAAGGTGTGGTCTCTAGAAAATCATAAAGATTCGAAGCGTTTAATATTAAAGAAGTGCAACATTGCTTAGATTGCACTCCTTAAATGTTATTTTTTCTCATATTACAAGGACACAATTTTTATATGTTATATACAACTTATATGTTGCCTGCAGCAGTTTTAGATTTTTTTGAAATGATTTGCTATTTTCTAACTATTAAATGAATTTCTAGGTACTTATTCTTAGTATTTACTCCTGCACTTGTAAAAACAATAACAATATAAAAAACTTAGTAGTGTTCATGCGCGTTCATGGAGCTGCCCTTCAGTGACGTATCTCGTCGTGAATGGCCCGCATCTCGTATCATTCTCTTCATGACATGCTCGGTGGTGTGATTTTTCAGTGAATTATAGATAAGGAAGTTTTACAAAAAATATTTTTTCGTGTGTTTCTGCTGAATGGAAGAGCTACCTTATTATGGACAAAACACGACTACTATCTCCATATCACTTTGAAGAGAAATGGAAACAAATTTGCTACTTCCCCTCGTTGATGTGCTGTGTATACGTAGTAGAAACTCAAAGCAACTAAAGAACTAATTGAATACCAACGAGTTCAAGTCGACTCCAGGGATGTTGCGTCAGCCACAACACAACAAGTTGCTGCTCCTCGGGTGAGCCAATGTCACTTGCTGCCTCCACCTCTGCCGCATGAGCTTGTTATTGAAACCGCCACTAGCGTAGAATTGATTTTTCAGGGCACCATTTTCACAGCGGTTTGACCCAAGAACTGCCTGTGAAAATTTTCATAGTCAGTTCTAAGCTATAGTGCACATAGATTTTTTTATTTTATTTTATGATATTTTTTCTTGAACAAGGAGAACATAAGGGACAAAATAAAAAGTCAGCCCAATAATACCAATTACCTCTAAAACTTGTTCTTAGCCTATCCACGTTATGAACCCTTTAGTTTCCGTTTCTGCTTTCTGCCAATTCGCAATTGTTAATTATGTCCATCCGGCGTCGACTCCACCTTACAGCGGGGAAGGTTACGTCCGTCACGGGGCTACTATTTTTGCATGGGGTATGCCAATCCAAAATGTTCATATGCAAACCAGGAAAATCCATTTAGCAATTCGTTAAAGTTTCATAAAAATTATCCAAAAATTCGGTATACAACTACTAAATGGCATAATAAGCCTCAAATTACAATCCACATATTTTAAAACAACACACTAATAGTTTAGAATATAAACGACACAAGCTGAAATACAAATAGCACTGCAACACTATTTTTCAGGCCTATTTTGAGAAGCAAGTAAACCAAATCATAAACTTTGTGGCTATTTGTTTCCACTAGCTTAACTGGGAGTCCTCAGGCAGATGGCGTCGGCACTTGCGAGTTGCGCGAGGGCCGAGCAGCTCTGGGACCGAAGGGAAAATGGATTTTTTACAGACTACATTTATGCATGTTGGGCTGGGTCTAGGGTATGCCAAACCATACCCGTGCAGCCCACTGGATCCGCCAGTGCGTCCATGTACCAGCCTCCTTCCATTCATTAGGTCATTGCTCCTCTTCTGATCATCAGGCAGTTGTGCCTTATCTAATTATAATAGTAGATTCTATTTTCCCAATTGCCTTTCGTCTGATCTCCATCACTACCAGTAGTATGTTTCTACTGTCAATTGCCTTCCTTTTGATCTACGTGTATCTTTCCATGGCAGCCGATATTGATTATCAATTACTCCCAAATTCTACTGCTTTAATTTCTGAAAGGTCATGCGTGCATATAATTACTGTTTCAAACTGCACTCATTTCTAACCACAAGTCTGTACGGGAGTTCTATAATTTCAATACTATATAAGATTTTTCTAATCTCCCTTGTATACATTATAGTATATTCTTTTTGTCAATTGCCTTTCTTCTAATCTTCGTCACAACTTTCCATGGATGCTGGCATTAGTTATCCATTGCCTTCGAATTCCAAAGCTTCAATTTCATATATTTCTCTGGTGGATGTGCATCACTCTGTTTATTTTTATTTTATCACTTTGCAGCTTCCCATCACTAACTTGGCAAGTATGTACTAACTGCATCCTCATCAAGTGATTGTCAAATTGACAAATATCCATAGCTGAATATGCTGTGTAAATTGCAGTACCAATGATGGCTTCAGCTACTGTAGGCCAGGAAAAGCTTTTGGCGCGCATCTGTCTAATGTTATGTAGGATCATTGCTACACAGATAGTAAGTACTCTTTAGTTAGTGACGACTTTTTAGCTTTCTTTTGTTTTAACACCATATCCAGGGACCAAATATAATATTATTCCAACTCTATACAATGCAATTCTCTATTATGTTGTTATTTTTTTTCTTGGTTGATTATTCTGCACAAGTACTCTATTTATTGTTTTCTCCTCTTTCTGCTTCCTTCTAACAAAACAATGCTCCACACCATAAGCTTAGTTGTAATATCACATAATGTGCCTTAGTAATACAAATTCTTCCACTACATTCACCTTAAATTATCCCAAAATGTTGTAGCAAGAGAGAACGCATCTCACTTTGCTGATAGTATGACATATAGTCACATATCTTCTGCATTTCCGCAACTGGTTTGGACTCTCTTTTTCCCCCATTTCTGCCAGGAATCAGGGATTTAGATACTGATTGCTCTACTGATTGCTCCGCTCTGTCTGACTCTATCCTCATGCCTCCCATTCCTATGCTACATATTAACAGAAAGGGAAAAAAAATTCAGCTCAAACTTTTTGTCTGCTCTTACCCATCTCTTGAACTTCACCAAATGTCCAGCTTGAGAAGAGCACACGACATGCACTTCCTAGCGAGACGCTTCACGGCTCCTCGATCAAACTGAAAGTTGTCATGAATGTGTCGTTTCTTGATGAAGGCACTCCAGTTTTTGCGAACGAGGCTGCTGAGCTTCGATGCAAGCCTATTGGTGAGTGTCTTGGTAAAGAGTTTGCTTAACTGTGTGCAAGGTTGATGGGCCGGCCTGTAGTCCCCCAGCTCTAGTGTGACCTCCTTCTTAGGCACCAGGATTAGGTAGGCGTCGTTAAGGTGGTGAAGACTGTGACCGTCCAGGCAAGAGAGCACATCAAAGGCTTTCATAATGACGCCTTTGATAATATATAAACCAAGCGGCTTGGTAAAGGCGACCTCCCATCCGGGCCAGGAGATTTGTCCACCAGAAGCTCCCGGATGATCCCCCAGATCTCCTACTCAGTAAAAGGGGAGTCTATCCCTAAAAGATCGACCTGTGCCCATAGTGGAATAAAGTTGCATTTCTTTGAGAGGTAGTCTGTATCGGTATATTTCACGATGATTTTAGTTTTCATGTGACCCCAGTTGATTTGTGTCACGTGGAAGTTTGTTTGAAAGACAAGCCTCATTGTATTACATTGGTAGGAACAAGTTAGAGGAAATCCTGAGAATTGATTTCAAATAAACATGGCATCAAAAGTTTTTTAAAAAATAGTGCATCAGAGAACCATGATGCTTAATAATTAAATAATTTTGACCATTTTACTTTGTATAAGTCAGTGAAGCGCGCATTCAATATCTGCATTTTCTATACACTATTAAATGTTCTTCAGTGAATAACATATAAATTAAACCTAACCGGCAGAAGGAGATTTGTTTTTTTGTTTTCTACGATGTAGTGATCAAAGCAATCCACTGATAGAATTATAGGAGACGGAGAGAAGATGAGAGACAAACAGAAAGTAAGTCTAGGAGATTTAAGATGGTGCTGAGGATGTTCGTATTCTTGTTGGTTTACATAGGGCTGGGATGTGTCGAGAAAGAAACCAGTGTATTGTGATGATTCAAACCCGATCAACTCTCAAGTAGATGTTCTGGCTATTGGCTATCCTCTAGATGTCTAGTCAGGCGTTGCACTATGCCCTTTGATGTTTCCACTAGTGGTTCTGATTTGCACTTGGTTTTCTTAGCTCCACATGTCATGAGTAAATGAACAGATATTTACTACTTTGAAGCATCCCTTTCTTTTTGTGTGGGAAACTGCGAATATCGATACTGTTTATGACTAAATGAACTGATCGACATTCCTGGTTCTGTATGTTCATAAGTAAACGCATTAGAGGATTAAAATAAAAATGTTTTAGCATAAACCAACAAGTTATAGCATCCAATTGGTGTACTATCCAACTTGCTTAATTTAGCACAAAACCTGCTAATGTACACAGAACCTCATAGTGTTTTCAGAAGAAGATCCGTCGTAGATCTGTTCATACATGGCATATCTTCGACCGGCGAGCGACCCGGGCATTAAATGGTGACTGCCAAGTTGGTCGAGTTCTTGTAAGCATCATTGTAACCTTCGATTGGTGTTTACGTCACTTGTGTTTGTTCTATTTGATTCAGACCATCCGACATCTGGAGAAAAGATCAAAGGTTGTGAGGAAGCTCGGTCTGCTGAGTGCGGTTCCGGTGCCCCCTTCGATCTGGGAATTTGGAGCGCAAGCTTGCT
>CM014272.1:14603550-14617509 GCA_004135705.1 Alloteropsis semialata
GCAGAGAAAGATAAGCGCATAGATGCCCTGAAGGCAGAGTTCATTGATATGAAGAACCGCTTTTATCGCCAACAGGAGCGTGCCAATCAAGCCGAACAGCAGGAGAGCGACTGCGTGGCGGAACTTGCCAAGGAGCAGAAAATGTGTGAAGATGCTGATGCGCAGCTTATTGGTATCATGACCCAAGTCTGTTCCCAGGAGGCGGAGATCCAGGCACTTCGCATGGAGGTCAACCATCGGGGCATGGAAATTGAGGCATTAAAGGAAGCTGCTCTTCTGCTGGTGGATACGTATGCAAAAGTACCCGCGGGAGTTGTCGCTCCTCCTCTTGTTGACCGTCTCTGAGCAACGCCAGGGCTGGTGAAGGAGTACTGCCAACAAATCGCCTGATCGTGTACTCGGCAAGTACTCGGGGTTGTGCGGTCATGGTTTCCATCTCAGCCCCTTAGTCTGACAGAGGGTAAGGTCAACCCGGCGTGTACCTGGGCCATGTATGACAGTTACATGGAGGAGGAGAAGGACACAGCGGAGAAAATAATTTCCCGCCTTAAGTTCTAGGATCTCTTAGCGCTGTAAGAAAACCATATTTGAACTTGTATTCAGATGTAAATACTTAATGCTTTGTTAGCAGAGTATTGTTTGATCTGAGTTGTGTGCGCCCAATCCTTTTGCTTGAAACAAAAAGTAGATGGCACTTTTTTTTAAAAAAAATTAGTCTTTCTGGATTGTTTGAAACAACCCGACTAAACTTACTATAGATGCGCCCGATCCTTCTGCTTGATACAGAAAGTAGATGGCTTTTTGAATTTAGTCTTTCTGGATTGTTTTTGAACAACCCGACTTGATTCAAATTAGGTGCCCGATCCCTCTGCTTGAAACAAAGGGTAGATGGCTTTTGAATTTAGCCTTATCTGGGTTGTTTTTAAACAACTCGGCATAATTCAAATTTGTATCACAATTCCAAGCGTCATGTCAAAGAAATAAGGACACTTTATTAAAGTTGGGCTAGAAAGCCGATATCAGTACATTGAGAGGACTGATTTTATTGACTCGTAATAAACTCTAAATAAATCTTCTAAGGGTAAAAACGTCGCAAGCATTGGGCACCTCTGTTCCATCTTCCCGCTGTAGTTGATAAGTACCCGGGCCGATCACCATAGAGACGATGAAGGGGCCTTCCCAAGGCGAAGATAGCTTGTGCTGGTCTTTTTATACTTTGGACTCTTCGGAGGACCAAGTCACCAATGTTGAATGAGCGTAACTGCACGTTTTGATCATGGTACCTCCGGAGCTCCTGCTGATATCTGCTTGTTGTTATTAACATAGCCAGTCTTGCTTCTTCTATCATGTCGATATCTTCTGCCCTACTTTGCTCTGCTGCTTCCTCCGAGTAGTTTTCGATTCTTGGAGCTTTGAACTCAATATCTACTGGGAGGACTGCTTCTGAGCCGTAGACCATGAAGAAAGGTGATTGCCCCGTCGCACGGCTGGGCTGGGTCCTGAGCCGCCAAACTTCTTGAGTGGTTCATAGAGCATTGGCTTGAGTCCTTCGAGTATAAGGCCATTAGCTCTCTCAACTTGTACATTGGTTCGTGGGTGCGCCGCCGAGGCGTAGCGGACTTCGATTCCCAAGTTCTCACAAAAATCAAAGAACTCGCTCCCAGTAAATTCTGTGCCGAGATCAGTGATGATGCGATTTGGAACACCGAAACGATGAGCAATGTCTTGGATGAACTCGGGCGCCTTTGCTGCTGTAGCATGGACGCGCGGCTTGACTTCAATCCACTTGGTAAACTTGTCGATCGCCACGTAGAAATATTTGAATCCTCCTGGCACCATTTTGAGAGGTCCGACCATATCTAGCCCCCAGCATGCAAAGGGCCAAGAGAGTGGTATGGTGTTGAGGACCGTTGCTGGTACGTGAGCTTGCCGAGCAAAAAAATGACAACCCTGACAAGTCTTCACGATTTCTTCTGCGTCGGCCACTGCTGTTGGCCAATAGTACCCAGACCGAAAGGCCTTGCCCATGATGGCTCGGTGAGCTGCGTGATTGCCACAAATCCCACCATGGATTTCTTCAAGGATCTTCCGTCTGACTTCTGGTGAAACGCACTTCATCAAGACCCCAGAAGATGCGCCGCGTTGAAAGAGAGTGGAGCCCACTACTACGTAGTGTTTGCTTCGTCTGGTGATTTACTCGGCTTCCACCTTATCTTCTGGCTCTCTTTGGTGTAAGATGTACTCGATGAAGGGCTTGGTCCACTCGGGTGTGATCACCATGACCCGCTGGTGAGGGGGTGTTGTAGTCGGCTGTACTTCCGACTCCTGAATGGATGGCTGTAACAGCTCATGGACGAAAACGCCACCCGGTACTTGCGCTCGGTGAGAACCCAGCTTCGACAGTGCATCAGCAGCCATGTTGTTGTCTCTGAGGACATGATGAAATTCGAGCCCATGAAAGTGCTTCTCGAGTTTACGCACCTCCATGCAGTATGCGTCCATGTTCTCCTTGGTGCAGTCCCAATCCTTATTGACTTGGTTGATCACCATAGAAGAATCGCCATAGACCACCATGTGTTTGGTGCCAAGAGATGCCGCCAGGCATAGCCCGTGCAGTAGAGCTTCATATTCGGCTTCATTGTTGGTGGCTTTCCAGAGGATCTGGAGCACATACTTGATTTGATCGCCTTTTGGAGATATGAACAATACTCCTGCGCCAGCCCCTTCTAGCTTCATGGATCCATCGAAGTACATGATCCAGTGCTCAACGGGCTCATTGGGCACTGCTTGTTGTATCTCTGTCCATTCAGCAACGAAATCCACCAGGGCTTGGGACTTGATGGCAGCCCTCGGGACGAAATCGATGGCATGAGAGCCCAACTCGACCGCCCATTTGGAGATCCGCCCTGTGGCGTCTCGGTTACGGAGGATATCACCGATTAGGAAAGAGGTGACAACAACAACCCGGTGGGCATCAAAGTAGTGGCACAGCTTTCGGGATGTGATCAAGACAGCATAGAGTAGCTTCTCGACCTGCGGATAGCGCACTTTTGACTCTGAAAGCACCTCGCTGATGAAGTAGACGGGCCTCTGTACTTTGTATACATGGCCGGGTTCCTTCCGCTCAACTACAATAGCAGTGCTCACGACGTGAGTTGTTGTTGCAATGTAGAGGAGCCGTGGTTCCTGATCAGCTGGTGTAGTGAGGACGGGTGGTGACTGAAGGAACTTCTTGAGGTCTTCAAATGCCGCGTCAGCTTCTGCAGTCCATACGAACTTGTCCTGCTTCTTGAGGAGCTTGAAGAAAGGTAATCCTCTGTCCTCCAGCCTTGAGATGAATCTGTTCAGGGCCGCCATGCATCCAGTGAGCTTTTGGACATCCTTGATGGATTTTGAGGGCTTCATGGATGTGATAGCGGTAATCTTCTCGGGGTTGGCTTCAATCCCTCGGTGGCTGACTATAAAGCCCAGCAGTTTGCCTACGGGCATGCCAAACACGCACTTGGTGGGGTTGAGCTTCCACTGGAATTCCCTAAGGTGTGCGAAGGTCTCGGATAGGTCATTGATTAAGCTGTCCAAGTTCTTTGTCTTCACGACGACATCATCAAGTAATGAACGCCGTCTTGATCTAGTCATCTTCATGCAGGCTAATTTGATGATAGCCTGAGTAGCAATCAAGAAAACAGAGTAGAGAGCATCCTGCTGTGGAGTCCACCACCTGATCAATGCGGGGCAGCCCGAAAGGATCCTTTGGGCAATGCTTGTTCAGATCGGTGTAGTCAACTCACATCCTCCACTCGTTGTTGTTCTTCTTGCGACCAGGACAGGATTAGCAAGCCAGTCAGGGTGAAACACCTCTTTAATGAACCCGGCTGCTAGTAATTTCGCCAGCTCCGATCGGATGGCTTCTTTCTTGTCCTGGGCGAAGCGTCGTAGACATTGCTTCTTTGGTTTGGCGGCAGGATCGACATTTAATTTGTGCTCAGCCAACTCCCTTGGGACTCCCGGCATGTCAGATGGCTTCCATGCGAAGATGTCGCGGTTGTCCCGTAAGAAGCTGGTGAGTGTGCTTTCCTATTTGATAGGCAGGTCAGCGCCGATCAACGCCGTCTTGGTGGGGTCGCTCGTCCCTAGATCGATCGTCTTGATTGGAACTTCTTGGGAGGGCTTCATGTTGGACACGGCTGGCTTTTTGGTTGGTATCTCCAACTCTGCCTCGCCAAGTTGTTTAGTCATTGCTGCTACGATTGCTCCCTGGCTTGATTGCTGCAGATTTGCGGCAATTGTCACTGCCTCGATATCGCAATCGTAGGAGGTCTTCAAGTCGCCTTTCAGAGATAGGATCCCTTTAAGTCCTGGCATCTTCAAGACAAGGTAGATGTAGTGTGGAACAGCCATGAATTTTGCCAGGGCAGGTCTTCCCAGGATCGCGTGGTATGAAGATTCGAAGTCCGCAACTTCAAAGGTGACGTACTCGGTCCTGTAATTAGCATCGATACCAAATGTAACTGGAAGTGATACTTGGCCGACGGGTATGGCGGCATCACCCGGAACAACGCCGTAGAAGGGTGAATCGGTGGGCTTGAGCAGGTTGGTGATGTCCAAGCCCATCTTCCTGAGAGTCTTGGTGAAGAGGATGTTGAGTCTGCTGCTGCCGTCGATCAATGTCCTTGTCAGTAGCGCGCCAGCTACCACCGGGTCCTGTACTAGAGGATACCGGCCCGGGTTCTTTATGTTGGTCCATTGATCTTCGCGTGAAAAACTGATTGGGACTTCTGACCACTTCAGGTAAGTGGGGATGGCTGGCTCGATACAGGCGATCTCGCGGTTGACCAGCTTCTGCTTGCGCTTAGATTCTGCTTGAGTCATGCCGCCAAAGATGATATTGACAACCTTGTTGGCTTGTTGATAGCCGGTGTCCTTGTCTCCCCCATTACCTTTGTTGTCAGGGTTGTTAGGCTTGCCGAGGCCCTCAGATTTGAAGGCTTTTTTGACGCTGTAACAATCCCTGCTCGAATGCTTGTCCTTGTGGAAAGGACATTGCTTGTCGAGTAGTTTTTCAAACTTCTTGCGGGAAGAGCTTTGCTCTGCAACGTTGACCGCTTCCTCGGGCTTGCGTTTTTATCGTTGTAGTCACGCTTGTTGCTGCTTTCAACTTGCTTGCCTTTGTTGCGATCATTGTTTATGTTGCGGTCTCCTTCCGACTTGTTTCGGTTTAACTTTTCGCGTTACAGGTCTTCCGCATCTGACAATCGGCTGAGAAGGTCGCGAAGCTGCTCCAGAGTTTTTGGCCTGTTACTCCCGAAGTCAAGATGGAGCGCGAGATCGTAGAGGCCCTTCTGGAAGCAGTTGATGATGTCTTGGTCAGATAGTCCTGCACATGTTGAGCGCTTGTCCCAAAATCTCTGGTTGTAACTGCGCAAGTACTCGTTCTGGCCTTGTTTGCATTGGGCAAGGTCAAGATGAGTACCTAGCTTTTGCCCGGAGCCATGAAAGTTGTTGATGAAAGCCTTGCAGGGTTCATCCCAGGAGTTGATGGATCCTGCTTCTATTCCTTCTAGCCAGGTGAGAGGACCCTGGTCGAGTACTAGTGGCAGATAAGTACACTTGGTGTCGGAGTTGCCCTTCGCCGCCTTGATCGCCGAGTAGTAAATGCGGAGCCACTGCTCTGGATCGCGTTTCCCGCCATATCTTTCGATATGGGCGGGTTTGAACTTCTCGGGCCAGGAGGTTGCTCGAATGCGGTCGGAGAAGACTGGGAACCCTTCATATTTGTGAAGGTTGCGATGGCCTCGCTCCGGTGCCCCATAAGCTTGGTCGTATTCCTGGCGCTGGCGTCGTTCTTCTTCTTCGCGCTCGCGGGCTCGTGCTGTGATGATAGTGCGAGCGTCCTTGCTGAGCGTCCTTGCTATGTAGGTGTTGGCGCAGGTCTCTGTCATCACCGCGGTTGCCTCGGTTGATCTCCCTGTTCCTGTTACCACCTCCGCCGCCGTTGTGACTGGCTTGAGCAACGTGGTGGCTGGGACCGGCGCTGTGGTTTCTACCTCCTGCACCGGGTACAATGCCCCCCATGTTGTCACGATCACGCCGGTCTTTGCTTGGGTGGTGGGAACGGTTGCTACGGGCTGTGGCATCGGGGCGCCGACTACTTGCTTGATGGCTGGTTGCTTTAGACCTGGTGATGGTCCTTGCAGGGTTGATTGTATCATGCTGTACAGCTGCCGTCTCAAGTAATGTCTTCATTCGCACGACCTCCGGTGTTTGAGCCATCTGGTCTAGCTCCGTGACAACAGCCATTATGTTGGCTGCGGCATTTGGATAGACTTCTTGCCCAGCGACTTGTCGAAATCTGTTTTTGAGATTTTGAGGGGGGAGGTGTTGACGGCGGCGGCGCTCTGCACGAGCATTATTGCGCTCCCGGCGCCGATCGCACGCTCCCTCTGTCTCATTCTCGACGGTTGCTTCATCTTGGGAGACGTCTTGCCCTTCATTGCGAATTATCACCATGGCTTGACGTCTCGGAGAGTAGCTTCCCGTGCTTGACGTTGCTGGAAGTGTTGAGCCGCGTCCGCTTGAAGGATCCAGGGGATGTCTGTGTTGGAACCGTAGTGGATCGAGACACGTGATAATGCGGGACTTGTCCAGGTCTTCCTGGAGTGATGCTCGAAGCATTGGCTTGCGTCCTGGCCAGTGCACGGATCGTCCTTCGGGGGTTGAAGTAATAACGAGCCCGAGTTGTTTCCCATCCAAGGGGAACTCGTCGAACTTGACCAGAGATCGGAGTTGTTTGGTGGAAACCGCCTGGAAATCAGAGGCGACGCCCGTGAGTCCAAAAGGAAATTGGCTCGGGGTTTCGGCCTTGTGCTTGGCAGTGGCTGAACTCTTCTTCTGGATTTTTGAGGTGGCGGATTTGAGCGGGACCGATGGTTCAGAAACCGACTCGGATCGCTTGTTCCGCTTTTGGTTCTTCCCAGTCCGAGTTGTAGTCGGGCTAGGATTCGGTCCTTCCCGAGTTCGAGTTGAGTTCGAACTCGAGAGTGCTCGAGCACGAGTTGGATTCGGACCCGAGTGCGCGATCTCATCGAGCTTGTCGGCGAGTTTCTCCGGGGTCGGCGACTTGAGGGTACGGTCGAAGTTGCCTGCGTCGTCCGCCGTAGGCCAAAAACAACCCACCATTTTGATAATCCACCTCATCTTATAAGCTGATTGATGTGCACCACAAACACCCTCGTGTACCTCGTCCATCATATTTTTAGATTCCGATTTACTTAAACATCGGAGCAATACACCATCAATCGTCTTATAATATAATTGATCATCAAGCAATACATATTTGACAGCCATAAATCTCAACTTCTTAGAAACTTTTTTGTGATGGATCTTTAAGATACTTTACTATTTCATACCTTCAATCTCCGATTTCTGGCTCAATCATCATGATTTCATGAAAACGCCGATAGCCAGAAGCGGCTTGTGCCAAATTATTAGCCTCTTGATTCTGAGCCTTGGGGATATGTTGAATATTGACCATCACAAATTCCTGCAACAATAATCGGCACTCTTCATAATAATGTATCAAGACATCGTCCTTACATTCATATTTGCCGATCAATTGATAAAGCACCAACTGGGAATCTCCAAAGATTTCAACAGCTTCAGCTCTGATTTCTATCAACAATTTCAATCCCTTAATTAATGCTTCATACTCAACCCGATTGTTTGTAAAGCTAGGATCCATCAGATAGCTGAATTCAAAATTTGCCCCACGAGGCAAAACAATAATGATCCCGATGCCACAACCTTGGCCACACGAAGATCCACCAAAGAATAATGTCCAAGGCATCGGCTCAACCATCTTGATTTCATCTCCGATGTGTTGTGTAACAAAATCGGCCATCATTTGTCCTTTTACTGCCTTAGCCGATTCATATTTTAAGTCAAACTCCGATAACGCTAAAATCCATTTTCCAATTCATCCTTTTAGCATCGGCATAGACAGCATATACTTAACCACATAGGTCTTGCAAACCACCGTGCACTCAGATGACGGTAAATAATGCCTTAATTTAGTACATCAAAAATATAGGCATAAACATAACTTTTCCACTTGCAAATACCTTGTTTCTGCATCAATTAGTTTCCGAATCAAATAATAAACCACTCTTTCTTTTCCCTCAAATTCTTGTATAAGGACAGACCCGATTGACAATTTATCGGTCGAAAGATATAATCGGAACGGCTTATCTCTCTGAGGCGGGATCAAAACCAGCGGTGTCATCATATAGTGTTTTATTACATCAAATGCCTTTTGTTGCTCTTCTCCCCAGACGAATTCCTCATCGGCTTTCAATTTTAGCAGTGGAGAGAAGGGACGAATCCTTCCAGATAAATTTGAAATAAATCTTCTTACAAAATTAATCTTACCGATTAACGATTGCAGACTCGTCTTACCGGTGGGTGGGTTAGCATCTTTGATTGCTTTCATACTCTTCTGTCTGACTTCAATGCCTTTTTCATGAACCATGAAACCCAAAAATTGTCCGGCTGATACCCCAAAAGCACACTTGTTAGGATTCATCTTCAAACCATGCTTTCTTGTGCACTCCAGAGTTTCCTGCAAATCAGCTAGATGCTGTTTATATCCATCGGACTTCACCACCACATCATCAATATAGATTTCAACGATCCTGCCGATTAAATTGTGAAATATATAATTCATAGCTCTCTGATATGTTGCGCCGGCATTTTTCAATCCAAAGGTCATAACAACCCACTCATATAAACCCAGAGCACCAGGACATCAGAATGCAGTTTTAGGAATATCTTCTTCTGCCATAAATATTTGATTATAACCAGCATTACCATCCATAAAACTTATTACCCTATGTCCCGAGGTGGCATCAACCAACATATCAGTAATCAGCATCGGATACCCATCCATCGGAGTTGCTTTATTAAGATTCCTGAAATCAACACAAACTCGCAACTTCCCATTACTTTTGAACACTGGCACGATATTAGAAATCCACTCTGCATATCGGCAAGGTTGAATAAACTTTGCTTCATATAATCGAGTAATTTTGGCTTTAATTACTTCATCTAACTCCGGTCTAAATCGTCTTGGTGGTTGTTTAAAAGGCCGATACCCTGGCTTGATCGGGAGCCGATGCTCAACAATGGATCGGCTTAAACCTGGCATCTCGTAGTATTCCCAAGCAAAACAATCACGATACTCTTTTAATAACTTTATTAATTCTTGCTTAAACTCAGGATCCAACTTTGCACTTACATATGTCGGCCGAGGTCTATCTCCTAAACCTATATCTATTTCCTCTAACTCATCGGCCGACATAAACCCTTGACCAAGTTTACCTTCATCTTCAACGAACTCTTCCATTAATACAAACTTTCAGAGCCGACTGCTTGGATCAGCTTTAACCCCTCATCGGACAGCTGTATGAAATTGGCTTCGCAAGCTTTGCCCGATAAGCATTCAATTCCTTCAAACTCCCAAATCGTCAAATCGGCGGTAGCTACGCTGACCGATTCGTCGGCTTGGACAGTTTCTATGTGATCCCCATGCCATTGAATCAAACATTGATGCATAGTGGATGGCACACAGCAGTTGGCATGGATCCAATCACGACCCAGGAGCAAACTGTAAGATCCCTTGCTGTCGATGACGAAGAATGTAGTAGGCAAAGTCTTGTTCCCGATCGTCAATTCAACATTTAATGCCCCCCGAGCCGGCGATGGATTCCCACCAAAGTCCTTCAGCATCATATCGGTCTTGATCAAATCATCAGGCCCTTTGCCAAGCTTCCAATATGTAGTATATGGCATCAAATTTACAGCAGCTCCCCCATCAACAAGCATCTTAGTCATCGGCTTCCCATCAACATATCCTTTGACATACAATGGCCTTAAGTGCCGATACTTCTCAACTGGCTTCACAAAAACAGCTTGTTGGGGTTGTAAGATCAATTGTGCCATGGCTTCTTCAACCTCATCGGCTTCATCATCTGTTGAATCAATATTATATTCTACAGGTAACGTAAAAACCATGTTTACCTCCGCCGATAGCCCTTCTTCATCACGCTTGGGCTTAGGTATCCAAACTTTTGAATTATCACCCTGGCACTTCTCCTTGAGCAATTCCTTGAATCGGAGGCGCTGCACCCTCCTTTTCTGCGTCTTGGTCAACCCTCCAGGACACCACTGTGGATTGACTTCTGGATCCTCCTCCGATTCCTACACTTCATCTGGTTTCTGGACTTCTTCCTTTTTCTTGTACACCAAATGATCGTAGACAGAAAGGTGATCCCCTTTATAATATTGGCGATCATTATATCGTCGGCGATCATCATCCCATCGGTCATAGCACCGATTCTCGTATTCACGCCGATCGTGATATTCACGCCTATCTTCACAGTCTTGGCAATACATCACTCCATCACGCCAATCTCGCCGTCTCCCAAAATCCAATCGGTCATGCACAGAGTAACGTTGCCTCTTTGAATAATGATAGTCCTCGTATCGATCTGAACACTCAGGACAACCGTAGACCAATGCAAGCCTTAACTTCTCATTCCAACAGAATCTGAAGAACGGACATCCCCAATGATCTTCATTTTCAAACCTCTTTGTTGGAGGGCTCCGATCTCTCTCCTGTTGGCGAAGGTATTTTTCAATTAACTGTCCCGATGTGGCCCTCGGCTTCTCCTCATATCGGCGATTCTCCCGATATCATTGATGACTCCTATCCGACACCTCATCAGCAGTCAACTGGCAATTTGGGTCAACGGCCCCAGTCTTCTTTGCTTGCTCTGATGTCAGAACCTTGGCTTTCATCTTCCTATCGGGTGCTCCGATTTCCACCATATTCTGAGGGAAAGGGTGTCCATCTAATTTCATCGGCTTTTTGTTGTTTTCAACTTTGATAATTCCTTTCTCAATAGCCGATTGAATTTCATTGCGGAAGACTTTGCAATCATTGGTGTGATGGGACATAGAGTTATGCCATTTGCAATATTTCTTCTTTTTCAACTCCTCAGCCAAAGGAATCATATGATTTGGGGAGAGCCTGATTTGTTTCTCTGCCAACAGCAAATCAAATATCTTATCGGCCTTAGAAATATCGAAACTGTATCTTTCTGGCTCGACCTTTACCCATGGACAAGCAACGGAGTTCTTGTTTCTGGTCCACTCAGCCAAATCGACCTTTGCTTCGTCTCCATCAGAGTCGTACTCAATATTGGCAATCTTCCTCTGAAACTTCTCCCTCCGATAGTCATTGCCTCGTCCTTCATTCTGAGAGAGTTTCTGAATCATGTGCCCCAGCCCATCAAAATCTTGACTTGAATGTCGATCTTTGACTTGAGGCAGCAATTCTTGGAATGCCAAATCAACCAGCTGTCCCTCTGATAAATTCAACGAATAGCATCGGCTGCGAACATCTCTGAATCCCTGCACAAATTCACTCACCGATTCCCCATTACGCTGTCGGAGACATGTCAAATCGGACAACCCGGTTTCTTGTACTCCCATAAAGAAATATGCGTGGAATTGTTTTTCCAAATCGGCCCTGTTACTAATAGAATTTGGCGGTAATGATGAGAACCATGAAAAGGACGACCCAGAAAGTGACATTGGGAATAACTTAACTTTCAACGGATAAATCGCTGCCACCTCACCACATTGGATCGTGTAACGGTTGATATGCTCGATAGTGGTGACATCTCCTTGTCCAGAAAATTTATAAAAATCTGGAATCCTGAATCGGGACGGCATGGGTAGTGTATCAAACCAGTCTGGATACGGCTTTCGATATAGATAAGACTGCCCCTTTGGCTTTAAGCCAAATTGGTTCTTCATTACGTCAGCAACCTTGTCTGTCCAATCCTCCTGAGTGTAGTTACCTTGACCAATCGGAACCCGCGATGATGTCATCATGGCTGGTGTTTCGGTGGGTCCGATTGATGGCTCCCTGACATTAGCTTTTGACGGACTTTCAATGTTGAAGAAAGAAGGATAGACCAATTTGCCATTGACTATAGGAACTTTGTTGCCAAACTGGTCGATGTGTTGAGATCCTCCATACGTGTTGTCCCCTGTTCCTTCTTCTTCTGTCTCTTCCTCTGTGCCGTCAGCCACTGCTTTATCTTTTGCTTTTCTAATCTTGGGAGTCTCATGATCTGTAGCTAGTGATGTAGACGAACTGATCTGCACAATCTTCTTCTTGAGCTCTTTAACTGCTCCAGGAGCGCCAGTATCAAAATATGTAGGTCTTTTCTGGACGTCTTTGAATACAGCTCCATCCAGCAATTGAGCGATCATCCCCACCACCGTGTTAACCAATATGCTTGATTGGTTAATTAGAGCATGACTTAGTCCAGCATCAACGTAGTCTTGGAAGAATTTTCTTTCCTCGGCCGTAATCCGATCAAATGCTTCCTGGGGAATAGGAAACTGATTTTTCTTGATCACGGCATTGCGAGTCTTGTTGAACGAGTCTAGGCACAAGTTCTTGAACTCTTCTAGTTGCGCTTCCACAAGCTTCTTCTGCTTCTCGCTGAGATCTTCCATGGTGACTGCAGGAAGCTTGCCTTTGTTTGCAGGTGCCATCGTAGAAGCTTCGTGTCCCACTGGGCGTGCCAAAATGTGTTGACGTCCAAAAAGTCAGGCGTTGACTCTCGAAAATTAACACTGTGGCCTGGAAGATTTGCTTCACTTCAGTGCAGGTCCAAATCTTGAGGTTTGGGGCGTGCCAGTCAATTTGACCTGAAATTGACAAGGTAGAGTTTAATCAGTAAATAACAAGGAACTCATCGGTCAAGGCCTCGATTCGTTCCATAAAAAATTGGATCGACATAAAGAAGTCCGATTTCACTATCATGAACCATCGGCCTTGAGTCCGAATCGTGATGATATAACATGTAAATAAAATAAAATCATCGGCTATGGGCGAACCGAATCGGAGATAAATCTAATCTAAACTTGCTCTTCGATATTCGTTTTTCTAAAGATAGCAAATAAACTAAATCTCGTGTCACTAACAATCGGATCGATTTCGAGACAGCGTCGCTAGCCGAGCACCGATTTGATTATCTACTCCGATAGATCGGTTCGTATCAAAGAACTAGCTTAAACTAGATTTATTTGTAACTTGCTAATAAGATCCAAATCAGCTATATAAACAAGATAAACAGATCTATTATGAAATTTGAATGATAAAACAGAACAGATCTAAACAGATGTAAGCCGATCAGATAAAACAGCAAGATACAGTAAATTGAGCGATCTAAACGAAGAAGGGCGATACGCCTCAATCTAAAGCCTAGAACAACTCGGTAAATTGGTGAATTAACGAAACGAGGAAGGGCGATGCGCCTCAATCCAAAGCCTAGATTAACTCGATAGGTGTCAGAACTTACAGACAAACCGGAGGTCAAGATGATGCAGCCCTGCTTGCTGAAGAACTCGACGAAAAGGGTTTGTGGCACGTTAGGCCGAAAGTTGTGTTTGATTGTATGATTGTGTGAACGTTTTTTACAATGACGCAGGGTTTATATTTATACCCTGGAAATCTAGCTAATCCTTGTCGGCTACGACAATATCTCTAATTTAATTAAAGCAATCTAATCTTAAACTACTAAAATGAGGCCTTGACGAAGCTTCCAGACGCGTCCTTGGCAGTTGTACGTGCTTCGGCCTTCTTCAACTCGTGTCCGATCGGGACTCAATCGGACCTCTCTCCGATCGGAATCGGAGTCACCCAGAATCAGACTCGGCTTTCTTTGGCTCTTCACTTCTCCACTCTAGCCGAGTCAAAATCTGGTGTCAACATTTTCGTACCTCTCAAACTCTAGCTTTTCCAAACCCTAATTGCTGTTCTTCCTTCGTCTCCGCGACGGTTGAAGGCGTCCTAGGTGGCCTGCCGACCCTAGGGCACCCCTATGC
>CM014272.1:14620574-14647022 GCA_004135705.1 Alloteropsis semialata
AGAAAACCGTTGGCCAGCTGAATAGGGAGTGGAATCGTTGGATTCTGCGGAGCAACGGTCATGGCATTATCTTCAGTCTCCTTGTCTTTCCCTGATCCTGATGCCTCTGCAGAATCTGCTATGAATACTGGGCCTTTCAAACAAATGGAATCATCCACCACCTTCTTGATGAGATTATCTAAAGAATTCGCCAAAGTGTCTGACTGGTTGATCAATGCATGATGAACAGCCTGGTGAATCATCTCTGTCATGTTGACATGGTACTCCCGAGCATCAGTTGTTTTCTTGATCAATTCTGGATCTGGGAGAGCACCTTTGAGTATAGGGCCTGAACGATTACGCCCAAATTGGCCAAGGCAGAGCTTCTCAAATGCATCAATCTGGGCCTGAACTGCATCTAATTGAGCTTTAGACAGATCGGCCTTTGTAATTGGAATGGCTGTCTCAGGCGTCTTGTTCTTGTCATTCTTGGCCTTCTCAGCAGCTTCTTTTTCAGCAGCAAGTTTTGCTGCAGTTTCTTTCTCAGCGGCAAGCTTTGCTGCGGTTTCTTTTTCAGCATCAGACGACGACATCTTGGAATTTGCTTCTCGTGTCCCACCAGGCGTGCCAAAAATGTGTTGACGTGGAGAATCGGCGGTCGTATCCTCCGTGTGCAGCACAAGAAGACCAGGGAGATCTGCTTCACTCCAGTGCCAGCCTGCACTTTGTTCAGGTTCGCGGCGTGCCAGTCAATTTGACCTGAAATTGACAAGGGGATAAAACAGTTAAATTACTCTTTGATTGTGCCGGCTCTATTCCAAACGGCATAGGCACGTTGGATTTCAGCCAAGACCCAATCAGACTTGCGTCGGCCGATACCAATCGGACCTCAAAATCGGACTTCATAGACAACCTCAATCGGACCAATATAATCGGACCTTAATCAGTCATCCAATCGGACCTCAGAATCGGACCAATCAGGATCGGACCTTGTAACAGATCAGCCTTTAAATAAAATAAAGCATAAAATATGACCGATATGTAAATAATGGATCAGCTGTGCCTTTGGACAAGATATTAAATAATCAAAGTGTAAGCCGATACATCGTCCATCTTGCCTAGTTGCCAGTTTGATTTATCTTATCGGACCATCTAACTAGCCAATCGGACCAAAACCTTTTCAGAGAAATCTAGCTCCGACGTAGGGAATCTAGATTTCTCCAGCTATGATCAGATTAGATAGCTAAACAATCAAACTCGACTCACCAACCTGTCAACTAAACAAGATGCTCGCACAAGTGTTAATCAGATTAAGCAAATAAACAGATAAAACAGTAACAGGATCGTTCTGATTCTAAAGTATGCTATCAAATAATCAAGCAAGACCTAGCTCCGACGTAGGGAATCTAAATCACACTTAACACTCGAATAACAATCAGGTATAACCAAAGCTTCCTTTGACTAATCAAGATGAATTTAGCTCCGACGTAGGGAATCTAAACCAAGCATGACAATCAAAGATCAATCTTATCATATTATGAACATCTAGCTCCGACGTAGGGAATCTAAACAGACACAATACTCAAAGAACAACCAGATTAAACCACAAAGCATGGATCGGACCTAGAACGATACTGTAAGATAAATATTGCTTAAATCGGACCAAGACCGGTGCTCAAAGCCGTTGAAGAAGTAGATTAATTCACATGGCGTAGATCTAAATCAATCTAGCAACTCCAAACAAACCGCAAAAGCTGCCTTTAAATAACCAAGATGAGTCTAGCTCCGACGTAGGGAATCTAGCCTAATCTTGATGATCTAGCTCCGACGTAGGGAATCTAGACATAAAGTGCAACCCGATAAACGATCAATTGTTGAATAATCAATAGTGATCTAGCTCCGACGTAGGGAATCTAGATCAATCTTGCTTATTCAAAGATAAATCGGTTGAACAGTATAAACGAGAAAGGGCGATGCGCCTCAATTCAAAGCCTATACTAGTTCGATAAATTGACTACCTTACTGGTAAGCCGGAGATCAGAACTGATGCAGCCCGTCCACCAATGAGCTTCGTCGGTAACTACTACTAGGGTTTTTGGCGTGAAGCCGGGTTGTATTGATTGTGAGAATAATTTTTACAATGGACGAGGGTTTATATTTATACCCTGGTCATGGAGAGTCCTGATCGGACCAGACTAACTTGCAGATAAAGTAAACTTATTCTAAGATAGAATGGGACTTTTAATACGCCTTCTGAAAAGGAAATAGTCCCCGCTCATGCCACGCTTCCTTTTTAGCCGATGTATATTTTCTCATTCATCAGATCGGACTTTCTTTATCGGACGCTTCCCCTGCATCGGTTTCCTTCTCCAGCAACATTTGTTTGACCATTCAACGGGTCCACTGCACAGTATCAGCCTTACCACGTCATCATCTTGATTATGTCAGGTGCAAAAATCCGGTGTCAACAGCATTGATTGTGGTCCCAGATTGTAGAAGCAACTAGTGATTTGCGCGCGCCAATGCGCGCGTAGAACCTTAGCGTATCTGATACGTACTGAGTAAGCCCGTATTGATTTGGGATTTGGCAAACTATGTCACGAAAATATTCTCTTTGGGACAGACAAATCTCAAGCTTCAATTCCATTAATCATACAAACCAATTATATTTTACATAGTAAGCAGTCGAAGGAACAGAATGAAGCTTACGTTACTACTTCTACTCTCCTTTGTATTCTTTTTGCTCCAGCCTCAAGGCATGTAGTCACACTGCAATACATACTCTAAGCACATTTACATTTTTTTGCCAGCATCGAATTATTTTTCTGATATAGCAGCAAACATTCCGTGGCCATCTCTTCGTGTGTAGTGATAGGAGAAATAAGAAATAGAATGCCATTTGGAACAAATGAAGGGAAACATATATAGTCAAATAACAGTAGTACTTCAAAACTACTGAAGAAAAGGATAAACCCAAGGGAAGAAATTTTGGAGCTGACTAAAGACAATCTCATAGATGACTTCTTTTTGCAGTTTATTTGTATACAGTAGATGACTTCCTCGCACTTAAGCTGCACAGGAGTCATATAGTAAAGATGTAAAAGACTATTCAGAAGCATTTTTTATGCTATGCACTAAAAGCTGAACAAGGTAAAGTAGAATAAAAACATTGGATTGCTGAACTGAATGGTGACTATGCATACAGCTATGTAAAACTGAGCATAATTGACACAACAGTGACTGGAAAGCTTAATTTGTGATATTGGGTCAAAGGCAGCGCAATAACACAATATCTCAAAGATCAAGGTGCTTGAGTAAAATATAGGCAAGAAATACAAAATATTTTTTATGTTTTAAGTATGAAGAGGGCTATATCTTTCAGTACTCCATTTGTCAATGTGATGCTAAATATGTGTGCATTACATATTTGTACTCCCTACCAAAGGAAATGGTGGATAATGAACAATACATGCATGGCAGTTCTTCGGGGAGACAGGGACAGATGTACAGAACTTCTCTGTTTTCTGTGTTAACAACTTTAATTTAGCAATTGACTGAAAGATAACAGGCTATTCTTAAAGGAGTCATGGACACAGTGAAGAGGAACTTTGTTAGCTGTAGTAAATGTATTACAATACCAAAATTTGACCTCAAGAGGTCATGAATGAAGGGTGAACTCGGTCCAAAAGGGCCTAGCAAGTTGAAATCTAAAAAAAAAAACTAACTTTGGATTGGTGCACATCAAAATTGCCCTTTCTGTTACAGTGTTCACCACACTTGTTGTAGGGGTTGGATGCATTGGCACAGCCTTGCCTTTTTCCTTGTCTGAAAATTAATAGATAAATTGCAAAGCATAATTATAGCAGGCGGAGAGATTGAGTCCACTGAGGCACTGACCCTTACTGTGTATCCCATGTGTACACTGCTTGCAGTTTTCAGGGAGACCAACAGATCACACCTGACTTGGTTGCACTTGTCTGTGCCATTTCATTCAAATGATCAAAGCAATACAGGGCATAAATATGGAATGGATTAGACGCATTAGGACACCTCATATCGACCTTCCAATTTGGAATCACAGCAACATCCTTTCCCCCTGCACTGACAACCAATGTAGTTACAGAAGTGCAAATTTAAATATAACAGAGGAAAACTGATAGGTAGCATCTTTATATTAATGCAAGCAAATACAGACATAATTTCCCTCTACAATAGAGAACCATCATAATTATCCAATAGTTAGCAGGAGGGCTAATACCAGAACACCACGCCATTGCAATGTCATGACCTAATTAGTGCATGAATTCCACATCAATAGATTAGACTCATCAGTACACAATGCTCTACCTTTCTATCCGTGACTGCATTTTGGTTCCCTTGTGCTGCTCCACCTGCTGCATCTTGGCGGCACAATGCTCAACACATTCATGGAACAAATTAGCGGCATTGGGACCCAAACTACCTTCCTACTTCCAGCCGACTTCACACTACCCTCTGATGCAACCAACAACCAAAGACTGTAATTTATTAGTGCAATTGCCACTAAGCTCCTCCTCTGGCTGGCCAAGACGTCAGCTCGTAGGAGACTCGACAAGCTAACATTAAAGGTGACTAAGCAATGACCTTTGGAGGACGATGAGGAGCTGCGGGAGTGGCGAGAGAAGAGGGATAATGGCAACTTTGCGCTCTCTGAGTCTGTACGCTAAGAAACATCTGAAGTCAGATGGAAGAAAACATTCAGAATAATAAATTGCATGTCAGAAAATTATCTGACTCTGGTTCAGACTCTCTGTGGGTTCCAGATCATGATAATGCCTGAACTTACAGCCAGTGTAGTAGGGCCAACATGAGAGGTCAAATTCTGCTTCAGGGGTCCTCCTGTCCTGAGCTCATTGCTTGGAGTGATCTACCAGAAGCCAATGGGAGGATCGAATGACATCCATCCATGGACATTGTTGTGCTGGGCCAACATGAGAGTTCAAATTCTGCTGCATGGGTCCTCCTATACTGAACTCATCACTTGGAGTGGTCTGCCAGAAGCCAATGGGAGTCGATGACATCCATCCATGGACATTGTTGTACTGACCCTCGCAAGAGTACTGGTACTTGTCATCAACCTTTGACAAACATAATAAGCAATGTTGAAATTTAGAATGCAGTCAGATATTCACCATGGACAGCCATGCAGCCAGCATATATCTTTGTTTGTCAGGCCAACTTACGTCCCCTCTGAGATCAGGATTGATTGGGTCCACAAGCAGCATAGCCTCAGGATATGCTAATGGCTGACCTCGCGGAGGCATTCGGTCATCAGGCATTGGTATATAATTCTCTGCCTGTTGTCAGCCAATGGCATGTAATGGAACCTGAAATTCCACCAAAACATAGATGGCTTCGATGGATAGCCACATTCAGTGAACAGCAAAACAGTACAGATAAGTAGGCCTACTTGCTTTTCCGAAGCTTGAAAGCCACCCTCGTCTCTCCCAAGCGAAAATCAGGCCATCCTCCCTTATGCTCATAGATTTCATTGGTATAGAATCCTAAAGAACCACGGAGAACGATGATCCTGTACAGAAATATTAGATCTGTTAACATGTTCTCTTTCGTTTTCACCTCTTATCGACGAATTAAATGACAAGAATTGCTGAACTGTTATGTCTGCATCATTCACCTCTTATCGATGTTCAAGTGAACGATCCCAATTTCTGGTGGAGACCTCAGCCTGGTTTTCATCTTGGTATATGATGTGGAACTCTGTGCCTTTGATCCTGCATGAGAATGCCCCATTTTAGGTTGTGTAGGGATTTGTTTTCTAAATCAGTAGCAAAATGCGTTCACAGGGAGGAAATAGCCAAGTCTGAATTGCGAATCAATTGAGCTCTTAGACATCAAAGATGTCAGTTTTCTGTCCTGGTGGCTTTCAAACAAGGTCCCAGTAACATGCAGCAACGTTACACTTTGTCATCTCTGTTTCAGCATCAATTTTGCATGTATAAGCAATATAAGTCTTAGTTAACTGAAGAATAAAGCGTAATTTTAATTGTGCCAAAATCCAATTAGCAGCAACCTTGAAGTAAACAAAAGATAGCAAAAGCGGAGGTAGAAAAAGAATAAAGTAATCAGAGCATACATAGAAGCAAAATAAAGTGATCAGAACGGGTACCGTACCATCTGCTGTCCTCCTTGTTAAGGATCTCCATGAGGTTTATCCACACCATTGTAGCTCACGTCGGTCACAACTCACAAACTCACAATCCCCTCCGGGTTGGACAACGTCAGCACAAAGATGCCAATCTCAACCTGCACGCCGAAATCAACAAATTCCCATCACATGGACGCCAACCCTGCAATAATAATACCGATTGGCTGAAGCGCAGGCGGTTGGGAACTCACGTATCGGTCGCTGACCTTGACGGCGAGCAAGAGAGCGGCGCACATGCGCGTGGCTTGGAGTTGGAGCGGACGTAGTGGGTGAGGCCGTTGGGGAGGCGAGGAGGGGCTCTTCCATGGCGATGCTGACCAGCTTCAGTGACCTGCGCCGCACAGCCGCCGGCCCGAGCCCCCCGCGTCGCATAGCCCCCGGCCTGAGGCCCCCGTGCCGGGGCCGCCGTCGGTCGGCGGGTCTGTCGGTGTTGGGAGCAGATCCATGGCCGCTGCCGCTGCCGACACGCTGTGAGAAAGAAGGAGGGGGCATAGTCGTGGTGGTCCGGCGGCGTGCGGGCGCGGATGGTGGTGCCCGACGGCGCCAAGGCCGCCCGAGTCCCCTAAATCCGGCGACACCATGGCGCGCGATTCGCCTGATGGCGTGGGGCCGGGCTCGTGGCCATCAGCGTGCGGAGCGGCAGGCATGCGCGCCGGCGAGCCACGCGGCTCCCAAGGCCGCGTTAGACCCGCGTCGCCCGCCCCGGCACCCTCGTGCGTCGCCCGCCGCCGTCGCTGCTTCGCCCCTGCCTCCGCCCGCCCCTTGAGCCGCCCGCCCGCCACTGGCTGCCCTTGCCCCTTGCCGCTCCCCCTGCGCCGTGCTGCCCACTCGCCGATGGGATTGCGGCGGCTGGAGCAACCGAAACGGAGGAGAGCATTGAGAAACGGGGAGCCTAGTCACACGGAAGCGAGGCCGACGCGCTTCGGGAGGCTTCCGCCCAACGAGACCCCGACGCGTGCGCTTGTGAGAAAAACGAGACGACGAGACGTGGGCAGCCGATGGATGAAGATCGGAGAGCTCGGAGATTTTTGACCAACGTGGACACGCTGTCCGGCCGAGGCGTCTGGCGGCTTTAAAGAGATCTCACTCCAATGGCGGAGCATCTTCCCAAAATGCCATTCTTTCCGAAGGCCAGCATAAAATTGACGATATGTGCGGATTGCATTGAGTGCTTAGTTGTGGAAGTGAAAATTGGTAGAGGATACAACAAGGTAATTAGAAGCATGCAGAGCTGGCGGAGCCACTGTGTGATAGTACTAGTTAGGCCATCCGCAACCCATAGTGTCCATAGACAGTGTCTATGATGCCAAATAAGCAAGACACTATGTTTAGACATCACATCCCTCAATGCATAGTTTCTTCATGTGGATCCATAATTAATACTTACTGAACTATTCTCTCTCCTCTCTACCAATCATAGTTATTGTTTAATTGTCATGAGGACACTACTCTCTTCCAATGCATAATTTAGTGGTGTCTAGTGCATTGGTTCTCGTGTTGACACTGGGTCTTGCATGAGACTCAGTTTCTTCATCTCTCCACTCTCTCTCTTATTTAATATAGTGCCATATAAGCTAAACATCCTATGTGACAGTCTAATTAATGCCATAGAAACCATAGTTGGAGGGTTGAGGATGGCCTTACACCACAGAGAGGTGGAACATGTCGTCCAATTTTTGTCATTTATTTGTTGTTTAGATAAAAAATTTTACACATCAATTAATTATTTGTTTGTTTGCTTGTTTTCGTGGAATAATGAATTACGCTGTACTATGTATATATCATTTGGAGCAGGACTTCATTTAGTACAGTCTATTATTGTGCCTCTCAGAAAAACATGATGCAATAATTTTGCGAGGCTCCGATCGATGACTGATAGCAAATTAAGCTTCGATTTTATTTGTTTGTTTATTCACTGAGAGGAGCCAATGCGAGCTTAAGTTTTATGAGTTGTAGAACTGAGCTGGTTTGAACCAGAGCTGGATGAGGAACAATAGCTGACACTGATCCTTCTAGCTGAGGTATGCCTGTATGCTGTGCACTCATCATGTGCGAGCCCAGAAGGGGTACCTACTTCCATCAACAAAAAAAGGGAAAAAAGAGTGAGTGCCTGAGCTTTGGATGTAAATAGAGCAGGACAGTACTGATCGACATATATGCGAAGCAAAATACAGTGGAAAAGGTTTGATGTCATACGAATTTAATTTTGTACAAATTACTATCAGCAATAATAGCAGGAGCCTGGCTTTGCTCTCTGCTTGTTTGTTGTGATGGCACAAAAATTACAAGGTATTAAGGATGCTTTTGCTCAGTTTGGCTGCTGTGATATTTTTAAGATCAAGCCGATGCGAGTCTGAAGAAAATTTACTGAGGGACTAGCTAAGAGTAATAGACAGTGCAAGAAGGCCACAGCTCATGGCTGCTGCCGAAAGGATCGGGGTTTTGAGGTTGGGCACTGTCGTTTCCATGCATGCAAACTTCTTGAACGTAACTTTTTCAATCAGGGTGTATCTGGCAAAACTTCAGTTCTTTAACTCTGAGTGTGTCGCTCTGTTGAACTTGCGTGGCTCGTGGGAGCCTTTGTCGACCCCAGAGTGTTGTTAGTTTATTCCAAACCAGCTTTGATTTTTTGTTACAGACATAAGGAGACTTCCATTCTCAGTCATGTGCCCTTTCATTAGAACTTTATTTTGTGGTCTTAGTTTCCCTGTTGTGCAGTTCACAGAAAGTGTCATGTAGGGTTTCCCTATGTCTCACATTCCAAAGTAGCTCATACTTTTTCATCACATGGAGTCCTAAGAGGATTTATTATCATGTCATGTCTCTAGCCACAGGTAGAAATATCCGACCGCGGCACAAATGAATTGAAGAAGCTTTGAGCAATGGCATGCATGCCTCAGCAATATATTGCAGCATGAGCCGAGCAGTGAAGACAGATTGGAAAGGCTGTGGTGCATGATAAATAGAACAGAAGTTCAGTGCTGCAGCTGCAGTACAAGGAAAAAGCTCATTCATCAACAGCACTGGCTATTTTGTTTGAGTAGGGAATGTAGGAAATGAGAGAGAAAGAGAAATTATGCACTTGGCCGTTTGTAATCTTTTTTGGAACCATTCTTTTTATTTCTTAATTAAGTAAGTTCTTTTCATGACTTGCACGCATAACAAAAAGGAAGTGCTACAAAATCTTCACTGCTATATGTTCTTAACAAACTACAATCTATACTTCTACCCATACCGTTGCAATGAGGTGCAACTTGGCGGTGACTGTTATATTGCTGGCATATCTTGGAAACCGGCCAGGACTCGAAATTCAGAAACTATAGTGTGCCCTCAAGTGGCAGTGAAGAAAATACAAGCTTATGTGGATATGATTTGGGTGCATTGTTTGAAGCCGAGTCATCAGTCATAAAGGTGTGCAATTAATTCCTAAACATGTTCAGAGGTGGGCTTCACCGTTGGTTGGCCTTGTGCGAATATGGATGCAACAATCTTTTTTATTCTTCATGAAGCTAAGTTTGGTAGTTGGTGAGAGACAGTATAGATGTTGATGGGTTGTCACCAACTTTTTTTGGGTATATATCACTATCGCTTCAGTGTGATGTTGTTTTTGTAGATGATGAAGGTTTTCAAAATGTGATTTTGCAGTCGAATTGTATGTCACTAATCCGAAAGGTGGACGCTTCTACTTGGACCACTCCTTGATTGGCCCTATAGTTGCTGATAGTCAAGTCTTTAGTGTGCAACTTTGTTTTGTTTTATTTTCTTCATGTAAATCATAGTGCTAGTGTAGTGGCTCACTTGTTGGCTAGAGTTGGCTAGAAAGAGCAAGCATGTTGCTTACACAACCTTTCGACATTGTGTTCTTGGTTACATGATTGCATCCAGGATATTGTAAACTTTGAATGTTTGATTTAATAAATGAGCTGAACTTTTCTAAAGAAAAATGTTATTATCTGCAATTTTCAACTTCTGCGATGCTGAAGGTACTATTATGACAGGGTGTAGAATCATTGAAATTGTGTACAATCGATGAATGTGTTCTAATTTTATTCTATAGTATTTGTGAAGGAGCACAAGTGATATCTCTATGTAAAAGAAGTGTACGAATCTCTGTGTACAATCAATGGATTAGTAGTATCTGTGTACAATCATTGATTATATTCTGTAGTATCTGTGAAGGTGAAGAAGTGATATCTCTGTGTAGAAGAAGTGTAGCAGTCTTTGTATACTAACTCATCAATTTTTGGATGTAGAAGGTGCGGGAGCTGAAATATGATCTTGCACTGGTGATCTCCAGGGTGACAGATATTGAAGATATGCTGATAGGCTTTGAGTCAACTGAAGACAACAACAACGAGATGCAGAAATTGATGATAAAGAAGATGAAGGAGCTGGAAGAGGAACAGAAGATCTTCAAGAAGCAGATCAAGTATCTAGCTGCAGAACAGAAGAACAGCAGACGGCTGGCAGAGAACCTGGAGAAAACGATGAGGGAGCTTGAAGAATGGCAGAACAAGCTCTACAAATGAACTCTGCAGTCTGCTATGTTCTGTTCTATAATAGTTACGTCCTTTCTTCTTTTGGTACTTTGAAGTTGTGATGGCCATATGTGGCCTAGAAAAAACTTTTGCATATGTGTGTACATATGCAATGTGTGGTATCTTTTGGTGGTCTGCAGTGAACCTTTGAATGCTACATATGACATGTACATATTTCTGGTGTCATGAAAGGATTATCATATTTCATCTTACATATTTCACAGAAATTGTATTTAAGTAGCCTGAGTCATAAAAGTGTTGCAGTAATCCTAATTGAGAAATTGAAACCAGTTTACACAAAAAAAAACATCATCGTCTTCAAGTGAATTGACGGGAGGAACGACTCCATCACCCATGTATGTGTCATCATCTTCATCGTCGTCTTCTGGTATGTATGCATAATCGGGTTCAGGCATGGGTTCAACAACCGCCATTGTACAATTTCAATGATTCTACACACACATTCCCCACCCATTGTTCCTAACAAATTCTGGCATTTAAAACCACATTTAACGCACTATAACAGTTTAGAAAAGTTTGAGGAAGATTGGTTCCAGGTTTGGGGGTGATCGATTGTAGAAGATGATCGAAGGTCGGTTAGTGAGTTAATGTATAGTATGCTGGAATTAGTAATTAGTTATGATGACGATAACAGCAGTAACCACTTAATCGAATTACTAGCATCTCTTAGCAACCACTATAGCAGCACAAAATATTCACATTTACCAGTACAAAGCATCCATCAATTAACGAATCAGTAATAACTTCAACTAGTGATTGACACGTGCCCATGCGTGCAGTGTGTCACACTTTTATTTGCGACTGTGTATGTATGTGGGTGTCACGATTTTTTTACTATATTGCACACATAGAGGCACAGAGCGGACCATGGGCGCTGGGATAGATGACTTGTCTTGCAGCGACATGTGCCCAGGTGGGGACGAGGGATGCGAAATCTGATGGATGGAAACGGCAAGCACAGAGAAGCGCGTCGTCGAGAGGAATACAATCACGTAGGTGGTGTCGCTAGTGTCACAGGAATACGGACGAGGTGGGGTCCTACATATCTAAATTGTCGTAACAAAATGCAGGACGAGATCGACCAGGTTCAGCAAACAGAATTTTGGTTGAAACATGTTCCCTGTCCTTGATGTTGTCTGTGTTGGTGCACGACGCCTTGTGTTGACGTGCGGGGTGTCTCAGTTAAGTCAAATAGAGTCTCAAAAGACATGTTACTCTAATTGGCCATATGCTCCAAGACAGAGACTGATTGGTTGAATGGGTTGAAGCCCTAAGCTATAGCACATCATTAATTTTCTCTTTAATAATCTATATTGTAATTCTTTCGCAATAACTAAATATATTCCTAGTATATTGCAGACCATGTTCGGTAATGTTGTCCAAAAAATAGTTGGTTTATGATCCATACATTCTAGATTCAGCGTCCCGATGTACTAAGGTCATGGCAGATACCAATCCATATTCCACGTACTCGTTTGTCAACTCTTTGTGACCGGTCTGCGCATGTAAAATCAGATAGCAACATAGTGTGGGGAGAGCCTGAGAGAGATGATCAGGTGAGTAGACGATGGAGAGAGCAAAGTTAAAAACAAGAATGTTCTAGTTGGTGCTGATATTTTTCTTCTAATAAATGAAGAGCTACCATGTGGTTGGGCAATAAACAAAGCTTTTAGGTGCAGGCCACTAGCAATCTTTTCACCACCACCATAAAAAATTGATCCAACCATGAATAACAAATTTGCTAACATGGATAACACGATTGGCCTTAGAGACCGCCCCGTTTCATACTTCTAATATGTGATGAGTCCTTATGGCAATGGTAGCTAGACGTGTGCATCTCAATGCTGTTTTTTTATTTCTTATAATCTTATTATTAAGTGGATAGGTTGAGAATCTAGCTAATTTTTCATCTTATAATTAGTAGGTTCGCCTAACAATATGCTAGCAAAAATTTTCATCTTAATGCGTGACATGACCATGTGGGGGCCGGGTGCTGCAAAAAAGTTTGTCAGAAATATGTGGACACGGAAGTTTTATTTAATATCTGAAATACAAGCATGGGAGGCGTAAGTTCAGGTGCCCTTATCTGATTGAGAAACTTGGCTAAAAGACGCTTCTTAGAAAGGGCAGCGCTGCTGAAGTTCAAGAAATGAAAGGGTTGTTTTTTCACCAAGCACGTCAAGAGCAACTGGACCCATAATACGTTCCTTTCTGATCATATGGAAATGTGAGGCATGAGGAATCATAAATAGCCCAGCATAAAAACTTAAGTTTTAGTTAAGCCCACTTCACAATTGGAAGACATGAAGATAACTTTTTGAACGATTTTGGAAAGTGCAGGCGTGATTGACTATCTACATTGCTTCTTAATAACCGCAGGATGTATCCAGGAGGCATTAGTCCAAATATGCCTATACCAGTAGAAGATGATCGAAGGCCGGTTTAGTCAGTTAATGTATTGTAAGCTGGAGTTACTAATTAGTTATGATGTATATACCTGTAGTAACCACTTAATCAAATTACTAGCATCTTTTAGCAACCCCTATATATACTATAGCACCACACAACATATTCACATTTACCAGTACAAAGCATCCATCAATTGACGAATCAGTAATAACTAGACGTGTGCATGTCAATGCTGTTTTTTCATTTCTTATAATATTATTATTAAGTGCATTGGTTCACCTACCAATAAACTAGCATATGTTTAACGTGTGCATGTCAATGTGTGACTTGACCATGTGGGGGTGCTCAGGTGCTGCAAATAAGTTGAAGTCAGAAATATGTGGACATTGAGGTTTTATTTAATAACTGAAAGAAAACCATTGGAGGCATAAGTTCAGATGACCTTATTTGATTGAGAAACTAGGATAAATATGGGCGTGTTAGAAATGACGGGGCTGCTCAAGTTCATGAAATGAAAGGTGTGTTTATTTCACGAAGAGCAACTGGACCTATAATGCTTTCTTTTCTGATCGAATAGAAATATGAGGCATGAGGAATCATGAATACCACAGGATAGAAACTCTAACTTTTAATTAAACCCACTTTACTGCCAGGAGTGATTGGTTATCTACATTGCCTCTTAATAAGAACAGGATGTATCCATGAGTCATTAGTCAAAATATATGCCCCTACAATTTTTTCTCATTGCCAAATAGATGGAAAGGTCTCGCTGAACCAACCAAGGTTGCTGAAGATTGTATGCTTGATCAGACATATATGTAAGTGTGGTACCAGTATTATTAATGTTGGGTTAATGCCGAAGCAGTCGAGCCCAGAGAACAGCTAAAACTGAGAGACAGGGACAAGCAATAATTTATTACTCATCAACAGTGTTCCCGGGAATCAGCCCCTTACATGTTGGTAGGAGGTCTCCTTTTATAGGGAGGCCAAGGGGCACATTTTACATTCCCCTTATACCCCCGGAAATCAGGCATCATCCTCTAGACTGTACAACTTGAATATTCCAGGGATACTATTGTGCATTTTTGAATGCGTAGACTTGTTACTCCGTGTTTGACTCAGCTTGGACTTGGTCCATCTTAGCTTCGTCGACTTGAGGGGGAGGTGCAGCCGCCTTTCCAGCTTTCTTCGAGCCAGATACGCCAGCCCTCCTCCATGACCGAAGCCATTAGTTCTAAATCCATTCAAACAATTGTGTTCGCAACGGTGAGTAAAGATGTATAAGCAGGCTCTTGTGGACCGAAGCCACTTTTTGCTGTTTGGGATGCGCGAATTTGCATAAGTAACGAATTGTGCGAGCCAAGGTTCTTTTTACACCTTAGAGCGAACGATGTGAGCGGTAGCCCCTTGCACTCCTTAGCGCAAGTATTTTTATACACGAAAATTGTGACATGAGCAGAAGCTCTTTTTACTCTTTTTGGAGTAAGCGTGTTATATGTGTTAGGAATGTTATGAGCTGAAGCCCCATTTACTCTTATTAGAGTAAGCGTTTTTGAGCCGAAGCCCCTTTTACTCTTTTTAGAGTAAGCGTTTTTGAGCTAAAGCCCCTTTTATTCTTTTAGAGTAAGCTCTTTTAGATCTGAATTGGCCTTACCCTAGGTAGGGTCGATTCAGTTCTATTTGGGTTATCGAATATTGGTGACTTGGTCGAAGCCAATCGCTTTCGATGCAGTTTTATGGAGAATACCTCGTTCATACCACTGCATAGATCATCTTCTCGATCTCTGTGTAAAATAGCTTCAATCCCGCCAATGCCTCAGAGACATAGTATACACGCTGCTGAATCCTCTTGCCTTCTATCATCTTTTCTGTGATGAGCGCTGCGCTCACGGCTGATTGTGAAGCTGCAATGTACAGTAATAGGGTTGCCTTCGGGTCAGGTAATGTCAGCTTTGTGAGTTGCATCAGGTACTGCCTAAGCTCGTGAAATGCTTTTGACTGCTCTTCTCCCCATTGCAATTTTGCTGCATTTCTAAGTGTTGCGAAAAATGGTAAGCTTCGTTCAGATGCTTTTGCAATGAATCTATTGAGTGCTGCAATTCTGCCAGACAGCTTCTGGACATCTTTCATGCATTTTGGTTCTTCGATGTTGAGGATTACATTTATCTTGTCTGGGTTGGCTTCGATCTCGTTTGCTGGCACCAGACAGCCCAGTATCTTCCCTTTGGTCACTCCAAAGACACATTTCTCCGGTTTTAACTAGAGACCAGCTTGTCTCATGCGTGCGAAGGCGACTGCTAGGTCCGATATATGGTCTTGTCTTTTGGCACTCTTGACCAAGATGTCATCGACATATGCAAGTATAGTTTTGAACAATTCATCTTTGAACACTGTGCTGGACATGCGACAGAAGGTGGTTCCCGCATTCCGAAGCCCCTCGGGCATCCTGACGAAGCAAAATGTGCCAATAGGTGTAACGAAGCTGGTCTTTTCTTCATCCTCTTTCTTCATCCAGATTTGATGGTAGCCAGAGAAGCAGTCTAGGAAGGACATCATCTCACTTGCTGCTGCCTGGTCAACAATTTTGTCGATTCTTGGGAGTGGAAAATCATCTTTTGGGCAGGCTTTGTTGAGATCGGTAAAGTCGATGCACATTCTCCATTTGCCGTTTTTCTTCTGGACTGGCACAGTGTTGGCTAGCCAGCTTGGGTATTTCACTTCGCGTATTACATTAGCATCCAGTAGCCTCTGCACTTCAGTTTTCACGGCATCAACTTTTTTCTTCGGACATCTTTCTTAGCTTCTGCTTCTTCGGCCTCATTTCGGGGCTGATTGCCAATTTGTGCTCAATTATGCTCCTGTCAACTCCTGGCAAACCTTTGCTTGACCAGGCAAATACATCTTTGTTATTTCTCAGGAACTTTATGAGTCTGTCTTCTTCGTCTCAATGATCACTTTTCTGTCAAAGACGTCAGGCTGTAGCTGCACCTGCTTTGTCCCTGTGGCTTCTTGCATCTTCTTGCTATCTTTCTCAAAGTTGGGTTTTTCTTCTGGGTAGTATGGCTCCATTTCCTCCAGCAAATGCACATTTCGTTGTCCTGGGGCTTTGGCCCTTTCAATGTTTCTGGCTTCTCTCTGGTCGCCATATACAGTGATGACTCCCTTTAGAGCTGGTATTTTCATGCACATGAATGATTGCCTTATGATTATGTCGATGGCATTGATGACTCCTCTTTCAAAAATGACATTGTAGTCAAAGACCATGTCTACAACATTGAAGGTGATGTATTCAGTTCTTGCAATGGACGTGTCGCCAAAGGATACTGGCAATGAGATCTTTCCCAGTGTTGCGGTGTGCTTCCCCCTGAAGCCGACTAATGGTGTATCTGATGGCTCTAGGTTGTCTGGGTTGATATTTGTCATGTTCCTCAATGTTTTTGCCAAGATGATGTCAGCGGAGCTTCCCGTGTCTACTAGTACTTTTCCGATCGTCCAGCCAGCAATGTTGTCTTCGATCGACATCACATCATTGTGCGAAAAATTGTGGAGCTTCAAATCATCTTCGGTGAATGTGATTGGCATGTGGGACCATTCCGACTTCTTGTAGGGACCGTCAACAGATATGTTGTTCACTTAGCGAAAGTAGCTCTTTCTTTGTTTCTTAGTCTCGAAGGCAAGTGAAGATCCTCTAGTGATGGGCAGAATGTGTCCTTAACTTGGGAGTGGCTCAGGTGCTTCTTTTGTTTGAGCTTTTGGCTGTGGTGGTCGTGGTGGTAGCTCCTCAACCTTTATGTTTTGCGAAGCTACTTGTTGGGAGGTTTGAGGGTACAGATGTGGGTATATGGTTTGTGGATAGTAATGCTGAAAGGTTTGTGGCGAAGGCGAGTATTGAGTTGCCATCACTGTTGTTGGGTGTACTATGCTTGAGTTCAACGAGGGATATACTGGGCTGTATGGTTGAATGGCTTGGGTTTGTGTTTGGGTGTTTGGTTGTGAAGCCGAGGGTGGCTTCGTTTGGGTGGTTTGGATTTTCTCTACTCTTAGCTTCTCTATGGTTTTCTTGATGTCTCGGCATTGCTCTGTGCCGTGGGTGTGGTTTTTGCCGTGATATTGGCAAAATAGCTCGGGTCCTGAAGGTGGACCCCCTTTCTCTTTTTCGACCTCTGCCGGCTCTTCCACCCCTTTGGGTGGGCTCATTTCTTTGGTTATGGTATTGGTTTTCTGGATGGATTGGTTTGTTTTTTTAGGACGGGCGGATTGTCGACGTTCATGATGGTTTGGTGGGAATAGCTTTGGTATTTGTTCTGGTTGTGGTGGTGTGTTGCTTTGTGGTTCATATTGGTTCCTCATGATGGCTTCTCATGATAGTTCCTCGTGCAAATCTGCAAGAGTGGCTGGTGTTTCTCTCGCAATATGCTGTACAAACAATCCGGGACGAAGGCCTTGTATTGCTGCGAATTTTGCTTCCTCATCAAGGATATGAGGAGCTTGAGCGCGCAGAGTCACGAATCTGCGAAAGTAATCCTCCAGGGGCTCCTTCGGCTGCTGGTGTAGTGTGAGTTCAGTGTATGAGAGTTATTGATCTCCCATGATGCTAAAGTTTTTGATGAGCTCTCTCTTCAGCTCATGCCAGCTATTAATAGATAGTCCTGGCAGCTTAGTATACCAGTTCATCGCTGTGCCATCGCAGACAATAATAAAGGATTTTGCCAAAACCACATCGTCTCCCCCTGCCGAAGCTATTGTAGCTTCGTAGCTCATGAGGAACTATTTTTGGTCAGTGAGGCCATTGTATCTTGGTAGAGAAATGGGTTTGTAGGAGGGTGGCCATCTTGCCAGTTATAGACTTTCTGAGAGTGGGCAAGTATGGTCAATGGGACGGGTATGTAGTATTTGGAAGCCAGTTTCGGATGTGGAATTGTGGTTTGGCATATTGGTGAAGGTGTTTGGCTCATTGAGCTCTGCTTGGAGCTCAGCAACTTGTTTTTTGGCTTTTTCGAGTTCTTGACGTAGCTTTGCAGCTCTGGAGCTTGTGGTGTTCAGTCTCCTTTGCTTCGGTTGTCTTAACTCTTCCAGCTGTTTCCTGACCTACAATAATTGATGTTACTGCTCTTCTTCTTCCTCTTGCATTTGCTGCTGCAACTGAAGCTGTGCAGCTTCAAGCTCTCTCTGTTGCTCCAGGCGTCGAAGACAAAGCCTATCTTCTAGCCTGCGCAGCTTTTCTTCAGTGGTAAGGGTTTCCTCATCGACCTCTTGCTCGTGAATAACAGCTTCGGTTATGGGTGGTTGAGTTGCTGGTGGGATTGGAGGTTGAGGCTCAGCTTCGTTGGTAAAAGTTGTATCCTCGGTGGTGGTTGGTGGTCTGGTTGCTATTCTTCTTGGTAGCATGGTGGTTTTCATGGGTTTTTTTCGTGCACAACACAAACGGTGGGCGCCAGTTGTTGGGTTAATGCCGAAGCAGTCGAGCCCAGACAACAGCTAAAACTGAGAGACAGGGACAAACAATAATTTATTACTCATCAACAGTGTTCCTGAGAATCAGCCCCTTACACGTTAGTAGGAGGTATCCTTTATAGGGAGGTCAAGGGGCACATTTTACAATCCCCTTATACCCCCGGAAATTAGGCATCATCCTCTAGATTATACAACTTGAATATTCCAGGGATACTATTGTACATTTACTCTTCTCAATGTGAATACGTAGACTTGTTACTCCGTGTTTGACTCGGCTTGGACTTGGTCCATCTTAGCTTCGTCGGCAAGAAGGGGAGGTGCAGCCGCCTTTCCAGCTTTCTTCGGGCCAGATACAGCAATGCCAGCTCTCCTCCATGACCGAAGCCGTTAGTTCGTCACTGAACCTGCATTAAAACCATAATCGAAGCCAACCAGAGCTTGACCCATCACATTTAGCATTCAACATTGTCTCTGTTTTATCAAAACAGCTTCTAAGTCCGTTAAACAATCGTATCTCAGCATCGCACTTGCTTTCAGAACGAAGCCACGCTTATGCAGATGACTCATCAACGAAGCCATTTATATGGCTTTGATTACGATCGAAGCCAAATGACTTCTCCAAATGATAATATGCTTAAAACGATGTTGAGAATATACTGAAGGCGTTTATCGGCGGGCCAAATCCCCAACAATTAATTTCACAAAACTTTACATGATACTTATCAGGACGGCAAAATTTGGTTCATATCTTTTAAAGTACAATGATTACCCACAAATCTATGTAGATCTACCTCGTGAAATAAGATTATCACTAGAGGCTAGAAAGTTTACCCTATTACTCCACGAATACATCTCGAAAATTGACAGCTTCATGGGATCAGCCTCCGAATCATGAGTAATTTCTCAGTGAAAATTCATGATCCCCGATATATGTCAGTTTAGAATTCAAGTTGTGTGTATTCTTTTTAATTTGGAATATGAATTTCAAAGGGATTGGAATCGTTGAATTAAATAAGTGAATGAATTCCAAGAATTCAATGTTATAAATCAGTCCTTTGGCCAAGTGTTATAGTATCAAAGTGAATCATTTACTGTCTTTGTGGAGATAAGACCCCTCCTCTCTCTCTCTCTCTGTCTCTCTCTCTCTGTCTCTGTGTGTGTCACAGTTATTGTCCCTCCGAATCTGTTCTTGACGGTTACACCGAGTTTCAATATTTTTTTTGCAAAAAAAGTAATATTATAGCGCTTATTCTTTTAAAAAATTAATATCAACCACTTGCTGTTGCCTTGTGTCTTTGCACATGATTTTTGGTTCAACCTTCTTAGAAGAATCAGACTGCAGAACCTTACCCCGCAGCCAAATGAGTTTTCTTTTGATGATTGATGGGAAAGAGTTTCAGAGAAAGGGTGGCTGATTCCATCACGAAGGGCCTCAACTCCCTTATTATCTTGGGAGTCTTGAGTCTGTGGAATCACCATAATATGAGCGAAACGTTTCCTATGATTATGGTTGTCTCATGGAAAGTTACAATTAAGTATACCTTAGTGTACCCCTAATGTTGCATATGAGCCTATTACTTCCACATTTTTTGCACAGTTACCACTACAAAGCACCAATTATTGCCCATCAATTACAATCGCCAGACATCTAATTTGTTTCCTACTTTACCAAAAATGGTAAATTGCACATACTGCGATGAGTAGTGCTTGTAGCCTCACATGCCCACTTTTCTATTTGCTAATGCAAAAAAAAAAACAAATTAAAGTGCCGCTCACGAGCCAGCTTGGCATGGATCATGAAACAAATGAGCTAAAACTGAGTCAATTTGAGCCAAGCCAATGTGTAAGGTACCATTTATTCCTCCCCGTTGTTTTCTTAATTGGGAACCGCTAAGAGCGCAGGACCAACAGTAATAATTGATGATGTGAAGAGGAGAAAGATCAGAACTTCTTGGAGGTGTGGAGAATGGAATGCATTAGGGAGGATAGCACTGATGGTGAGGTTATCGCTTTTTTGCTTCAATGTACAGGCTTGGCCCTTGGAATGTGGTAGCCGGTAGGTTAAACACCTGAGCAATCGTCCGCATTTCCATCACAGTATTGGACAGCCGGCCGTTCACCCACTGGGCTTGCTTCATCGCGCAGCAATCGTCCCTAGCAACTACCATGCAGGAATTCGTAGCGGGCCTGCCCATTTGTTAAACATAAAGGCAGCCATGGCAATCTTCTATGTGAACCAAAAAAAAAATAGGAGATCCTCTTGAAAACCAAATTAATACGTTAGGTAAATGTATTTTCTTAGTACATTAATTGATACATGGAATCGATTTTATAAGTCATCTCATGCAATGCTACGTAGAATTTTTTATGATGTGGATGAGAGGGAGGGCGTGAGAAAAATATGTGGTTGTTTAGCACAGCAATTATGTCACCAGCTAAAATTCAAGAGTATGAGAGAACTCATTCGCCATTATACGGGTTATTGTTGATTTGCAACTCATAATATTTCTTTGTTCCACTCTTAAATCAAGGGATTGTGCTATTACTACTAGATAACTGAAAGGACAACCCATTGTATAAATGTATTAGCTATATATTACGTCGTCTCCAGATTACTTGGCAATGAATAAGAGGACTGCCTGGCAACTAATACACCCACATGCTTATTTGACGGTACCAATTTCCCTGCAGGATGTTTTAAGTACTTTATATGTTTCCTACACATGATATCTGTGGGAGAGAGGGCACACTCTATTGCCAGAAAGAAAAATTTGGTGATGCTTCCCACCGACTTGTCTAGTTTCTCGGATTTTTGCATTGTTTGTCTTAGGGATGATAGGTCTCAGGAGTTCCTTAGTTACAGCGTCGATTGGTTCAAGCTTCTGGTTTGGCAGACTATGCTCGCCTCCAGAGTCCATACATCAGGAACAACCTGTTCTGGTTCTCTTGGTCTATCATCTGCCCACTTGAGGACATCGTGGATCGGCACTTCTCTCCATCTGCTTGCCTGTTGGTCTCCAAGCAGCCACGACTAGCAATCTGCTGCCACCGGAATCGCAATTGCCACCACTGTGTACTGTTCATCAGCAGTGCACTCAACACGGTGGAGTTTGTCAAATGTTGCATCTCCAGCATATGAGCATTCAATAGTCACCAGGACAGATTGATGAATAAACCATATGTGAGCATATATAAGAAACACAAATCTAGATTAAGAACAACAAGAACTTCGAGTTGCATACCAACACTGGATAACACATGATCTAAGGAGGAGACCAGGCCGGTGAACATGATAAGATGGCCTAGCCATTGGTAGGGAAGTTGTACTGATATAAATCCTATCATACTGTTTAATTAGATAATAAAAATATCCATTGTCCCGAGAATCTAAAATTTGTTGTTGACTTGTACACTACATTTCATAAATACTCACATCACCATGTATGAATGTAGGAAAGGAGTCTGTTGTTGCTGACTCCAGTGTTGGGATGCCTATTTGTAGATTTAACATTCTGCACACCCACATGTCTAATTATTGCTGAGATGCCATCGTTGTAAATATTTGACATGTAAATAGCAGAGATCCTTTATTCTGTTTTGAATCATGCATCGGCTATAAAAAGGCATGGAGTTCAGGAAGCACAGAAACAACGAAAAAGGCGCCAGAAGACATTTAACAGACTACTCCCTTTTTATTCTAGAATGGAATGGGCGGCACCAGGATGAGCTAGAGGTGTAAGAGTCGATGTCATAGGACAATCAATACATGGCTTGGATGTCCTGTGACGACACACCACTACCAGAGAACTCTCTATCCATCCTCCCTAATCGGTCACGGTTGGATTGGACCCGGTACCAATGGAAGCATTGGTACCGGGTCCAATCCCCAATAATTCTGCGCGCTCATTGGTACCGGGTGGTGGCACCACCCGGTACCTATGAGGCAACATTGGTACCGGGTGGTGTCACCACCCGGTACCAATGAGCCTCGGGGCCTTTGGTAGAGGTAGGAATTTGTCGAACGAACCACACTCCTTCGTAGACGTCAGGAGTCCATTGATGAAAAGGGGCTGGGGAAAGCTTGAACCCAAGTCCTACAGTGATGAATATAAGCGCAATTGAAATTCCTGGGGAGTTATACATTTGTGTATTGATAAGACCATTCACAATTTCTTGAAGCTCGATCTCCCCCCCAGATGAACCATATAGCCAAGAGAAACCATGAACCAGAATAGAAGAGCTTGCCCCACCCATGAGTAAATATTTCATAGTAGCCTCATTAGACCCCCAGCCCGAGCCATGGCTCATTTCTTCATCCTCTATTGAGCTCGGGTTGGGGGAGCTCATGCCCGATTTTTTCATAACTTTTGGAGATTTTGCAAACCAAGTCCGCTAGAAGGTTAGCAACTTCATCCTCTCTCTTTTTGACGTTTAGTATGGTCTATTTCATGCTCTATGTTTTGAGTAATTTGTGTTTTGTGGAATGGATTGAAATAAGAGATTTTAGATTGAATCTTCATTTTTATTATGAATTTGTAATAGAGAATCAATATATAGTTAGTTGTTGCATGTGTGGAGATGATGCACAAATTTTTAGACATTGTTTAGATTTTTGATTATTTGTAGAAACTTTAAATGATTTTCATATTTATGCTTATTATGATTTTTAGATATTAGAAATGATATTCATATTTAGGGTTATTAGGATTTTGAGAGATTATAAATGAAATTCATATTTAGGCTTATTACGAAATTTAGAATTACATCTTTTTAGAGGCTTCAAATGACGTTGATATTTAGGGTTATTGAGTTCTGTGTTGACTATATCCCCGAACTGAAACCGATTGGGCTACCTGAGTCACGCCATGAGGGGAGACTACTTGGAAAGGGCACGTTAGGAAGGAAACAAACAAGGTGTAGCGACTACGATTTATTCATGAAAGCCCATTACACTGTATTGCAGTCGTCAACCATGGTGGCTCCTTACATCGAGGAGCACAAGACTATAATATGCTACCAAAATCCAAGAAAGTCTGAGAAGTGGATTACACGCCATCACATAGAAACTTTCGCTGGTTGGTTGCGACAAAAGCTCATGGGTAACGAGACAATACATACACAGCTGGCGTATTTGGCAAGGGGACCATCATCCTCATTCTTGACGTTCCAAGGCTATGACATAAATGGGTATACATTTTACACGAGAGCCAAGACGACAAAAGCACCAACCAAAATAGTGGTGTCTGTATAGATGCCTATGACAACAAAAGGAACAGGGACTCATATTATGGCCAGGTAGAGGAGATCTGGGAACTAGATTATGGACCTTTGAAAATACCACTTTTTCGGTGCAAATGGGTGAAACTTACAAGTGGAGGTGTACTATAGACCGCTACGGCATGACAACTGTGGATCTCAACAAAATTGGGTATGTAGACGAACCATTCGTGCTCGCCAAGGATGTGCATCAAGTGTTTTATGTGAAGGACATGTCTACCAAACCCAAGACGGGGACTCTGCAAACAAACAACTCCGAACTTTATCCAAAACGGCACATAGTTCTCACGGGAAAAAGAAAAATCGTGGGTGTCGAGGACGTCACCGATGAAGATGATTATAATAGGTGTGACGAGGTGTCTCCGTTCAGTGTGGAGGATGACACAAGCATCCTGTTGGCCAATGAAGATGCTCCTTACGCTCGCAACGATCATAACGAAGGCACTCTTGTAAAGAAAACATTTATTGCTGTTCAAGCATAATGTTGTACTTATGTTGAAGCATGATCATGCTATGTAATTCTAATTATGTTGAAGTAATATGGTATGTAATGTTGGCCAAATTTGATTTTGTCTTATGCTTCTTGATAAGTATTTACTAGTTTTGTTAAATTGACTTGTAATATATTACGGTTTATTTTGGATAGTATCATGCCGAGACAGCGTCAGGCAGCTAGACGTGGTGGCTATGTTACTAATATGCCACCTACCATCCCGATTCGAGAGGCTCACGAGCCTGGATGGTCGACAACTTAACAAGTTGATCATGTCCCAATTCCCACACCTCAGCAACTTCGCTACAATATGGTAGGGTTATGATATTCCTCTGCAAGTTGCATTTGAATGTAATCACTATGTCACTGAGAATAGAAATTATTAATAATGCAGATCATTAATCCAATTACATGGCTAAAAGATGCAAACATCGGTCAATCAAGTCCTTTGGTATTAAGAGAAAATGTGACCGAAAATACTGGTAGGGTTATGATCTCTGTTAGCATTCAACAAAATGCCACCCGTGACCCAAATCCTGGTGATATGGTTATTATCCACGTTCATTCTGGCGCGTGGCAGCAAGACCATGTGGCCTCGTGTGATGCTGTGAGGCAAGCATTAGCCCAAATAGAAAGTCAAACTGGCCATGTTTTCCCGGACTACAGCTACTTCAAGTTGAAAGCTCTCGAGACGGGTGAGCCAGACGTGACACAGATGCCTAAAAGGATTAGTCCTTCATATGAATCGATTTATGTAAGTTAGTTTTATTTTTAGTTGTGTAATTATATTATGATTTATCTATCTTTATCTGTAACAATATGTTTTATTAATCTTATTGTAGGATGACTACTACTGTGGATTCATGCATGCGTGTTCTGGTCTACGTGCAGTCCTTTATCAAGTTCCTTGGAAACTTAGGGTATGCACACACGACGCCAGGGGCTTATCGAGTTAATGGTGGTTTCCAAGCTAATATAACCTTGAGTCATGCCAATGCTGCTGAGATCACAATTTATGGAGAGGTCTTGGATTCACGTTACAAGGCACAGGATAGTGCATACATATATGCACTTGATTATGTCGACAGTTCCTAGGCATCGAGATTATCGATATAAACTATCCTTTCTATCTCATGAAGAAGCATGGCGTGCAGGGACCCTGATTATTGCTGTTCAAGCATAATGTTGTACTTATGTTGAAGCATGATGATGCTATGTAATTCTAATTATGTTGAAGCGTTATGATATGTAATGTAAAGGAGTTAACATATATTACTAAATAGTAATATGAATCTAGAATAGTAAAGGAGTTAATATATATTACTAAATAGTAATATGAATCTAGAATAGTAAACGAGTTAATATATATTACTAAATAGTAATATGAATCTAGAATAGTAAAGGAGTTAATATATAATACTAAATAGTAATATGAATCTAGAATAGTAAAAGAGTTAATATATATAAGAAATTAATACTTGTTAGTTGATGTATACTCTGTTATTTCATGTAGATATGTCAAACAATACATACAAAAGATTTAAATTTGAAATATTAAGTATAAAGGAATTAATTGAAAATACTAATAATACATACTATCAAACTAAATTTCAAATACTAAATAGTATATACTAAAAAGATAAAAATGGAAGAAAGAGTATATATACTAAAAAGATAAAAACGAAGAAAGATGTGGCGGGAAGCTAAATTGGGACCCCTTTGGTACCGGGTGATAAGACCACCCGGTACCAAAGGGCTGTGAAAATGGCGCCTAAATTGGCGCCCTACCACCCTTCGGTACCGGGTGATGTCACCACCCGGTACCGAAGGCCCTTTGGTACCGGGTGGTGACATCACCCGGTACCAAAGGGTGAAAGCTTTGGTACCGGGTGATGTCACCACCCGGTAGCAAAGGGCCTTCGGTACCGGGTGGTGACATCACCCGGTACCGATGATGGAGGGCTATATATAGCGCCGCCCGCCCTTCTTCCCCACACTTAGTCGTTTCGCGAGATCGCCGCAGCCCCGGACGCCCGACGCCGCCGCCGCCCCGGACGCCCGACGCTGTCGCC
>CM014272.1:14648720-14675537 GCA_004135705.1 Alloteropsis semialata
TACCCAAAGCTGAGGGGTCATTGGGATTCCTTCGTGCAGTACAGGCGGTCGGAGTTAGGTGAAAAGAACTCGCGACAGAATAGGATCAAAAACCCAAAAAAAAAAAAAAAAAAAAAAAAAAAAAAAAAAAAAAAAAAAAAAAAAAAAAAAAAAAAAAAAAAAAAAAAAAAAAAAAAAAAAAAAAAAAAAAAAAAGAAAAAAAAAAAAAAAAAAAAAAAAAAAAAAAAAAAAAAAAAACAGAATAGGATCAATGCCGCGAAGAAAAGTACTTCCACTCTCTTGGACCAACTGGCTATAAGAAGAAAATTCCTATCTGGGACAAGATGGAAGAAGATTTGGTTGCCAGGGGAATCACGCCGGCGACAATGCATTGGCCCGAGCGATCAAGGCATTGGTACTACGCTCATGGTGGCACTCTGGATCTTTCAGATGGGTCGCTTATATACAGCGATGAGGTAAAAGAGGCGGCCGCTGCTATACTTAAGGTCATTCAAGAGACAGCCGATGGGACATTCGTTCCCGACAGAGAAAACGACGAGCTAACAAGGGCTCTGGGGAACCCCGAACATCCCGGACGAGCTAGAGGTGTCGGCGTAGTCCCGTGGAAGACTGCATTCCCTGCGGACAGTGACACATACAGGAGTCGAAGCCGCTCCAAGGCCGCACAAGAGAGAAGAGTGGAGAACTTGAAAAGAGAGCTTCGGGAGACAAAGGCCGGCATCCCAGACATGGTGTCTAGACAGCTACAGACATTGCTGAGCCAAGGGCAGACGGTGCCGGGAATAGTACATGTACCAGCTGGTGGATCAGCTGATGGTGTTAGCCCGCCCTCCCAACGTCGCAGCAGTGTTGCTTCCACAGAGCTCCCACCTGCCGAAGCCGGGGACGAGAGTGCTCGCTATCCAGTGGACGAAATCACTCTGCTCAATTGGACTCCCTTTCCGCTCCTTCTTCCAGTTCTGCTCGTGAATTGTAAATAACTTTTAAATGCTCTAACTTTTGTATTGGCCGATCTCAAATGTTTATATGTGAATATTCGAAAAAATGCAATCAAAGTCGGGTCAAAATCAATTGACAATTGCGACGACTTCAATCTTATTGCGTGAAAGATCGTGTACGACATATGACATATGACGAGCAGACACGTAGACGCGTAGATTTGTATATAACTAACCCAAATATCAAACATTTAAAAAAAATAACCAAAAGAGCCTTTGGTACCGGTTGGTGAGGCCCTCCCCCGCATGCCTACGCGGGGGGGTCCTTTGGTACCGGTTGGTGTTACCAACCGGTACCAAAGGCTCCCTTTGGTACCGGTTCTGGACCCGGTACCAAAGGCCACCCCCCTTTAGTCACGGTGTCGCGGTACCGGTTCCAGAACCGGTACCTATGAGGGTTACGAACCGTGACCGATGAGCATCTCTCCAGTAGTGCACAACACGTTTCTCATATTTGCAATGTGGTGAGTCCTATATGGTAGTTTTGTATTATTAAACTATTTGCGACAATGATTCTAGGATCCACAACAGCCTAATATCTTGACCACATCCCTGGTTCCACAGGCAGTTGATCTTTTCTGTCCTATCGTGCATAAACTTGTAATGATACCGTGATGTGCTCCTCACCGTTCATGCAAACTTGTACATCCTAGTCATAGGTCACATTGATCAAACAGTAGAAAATGTGGCATATTCAAAGTTTACATAAACCTAATTAGCACAATGCACAATCGTTCATTTACTCCTTCAATTACCTTATGCCACACTAAAATCAAAACAGTATGTACACATCCAGGTTTTGTGATGTCTGAAACCAGACTAATTGTGAGTAAATCATGCAGATTGAAGCGTTTTACAGGAGCATGTTTCTCGAGTTCAAATTTTACTCTCTTTAGTGAACTACCCAATATACTGAGTCTGGTGGCAGAGAATGGTAGGAAGGTGAACAAAGACGTAATTCATACATAGCAGAAGGTCATATTTCATCAACTTGTTGTTGTGATTGCTTTATTTTGAATTTATGTTAGATCCATTCCCATTGGGCTTTCAATGCATATTTGAAGACTAAATTGAAGGTAAAAATGTGAAAGTGCAGTAATTTAGTTTCGAATCTAAAATGTCAATCTCTATCTTTCCAATACCAATGAAGTAAGTTATAGTTTGCAATCTAAAATTTTAAGAGCTATTTTACCGTACTCCATACTACTAATGAGTGGTATATAGTATAGGAGCTCCTTTACGGTATTCCATACTACCAACGAGTGGTATATAGTATAGACCTCCGTAAGTAAGGGGTAGTTCAGTAATTTCACTTAGATGAAAATGAAATTAGAGATTGAAAATGAAAAAATATATATCAAGGATCAAAGTGATTTTTTAAAATCAATTACACTATTAAATTTTCCCCAAAATACACATATAGTTCTATACTACTCACTGTATACTACTATATTATAGTTAAAGTTTCCAGTAGTATACAATTAATCTGAACCGTACGATCTTTTTATACTAGTCCTTTTTAGATACTAGTATAGAGTAGTATGGAGTACCGTAAAAGAACTCTTGTATAGACCCCCATAAGTAAGGGGTAGTTTAGTAATTTCACTTAGATGAAATGACATTAGAGATTGAAAATGCAAAAATATATATCAAGGATCAAAGTGATTTTTTAAAATCAATTATGCTATTATTTTTTTCCCAAAATACTCGGATACTGTCGGGGTTCTTTACCGCCGGCAAATAATAAGATCGTGGAGCGCGCGTCGGGCCTCGGGTGGTAGTGCAAAAGGACACGGGGGTTTATACTGGTTCGGGCCACCCAGGGGGTGTAAGACCCTACGTCCAGTTCGTGCTGCTCGTGTTATTTGCACTGGTTTGTAGTAGGGGGTACAAAAAGGGCGAGAGAGGGACTAGCTCCCAAGTCTCTGGAGTGCGAGTCGAGCTCGGTGCGGTGACCGGCTGGAGGTAGAAGAAAATCGAGGGAGAGTACTCCTCGGGGGAGAAAAGAGGCTCCCTGCCTCCCGTAGGAGGCCCAGGAGAGAGGAGGAAAAGAGTCGATCTTGCCTCACGCAGGAGGCCTGGCCTTCCCTTTTATAGTTCAAGGGGAGCCAGTAAAGAATAAGAGAAAGAGTACAGTCAAAGGGTAAGACGGGAAAAAAGGAGGCGCGCCTGCCCATGCTGTGGGGCCCGTCGTCCTTCCGAGCGCTGTAGCCATGTCCTGCTGGTGTCAGTTGCGTCAGGGAGTGGTTGGCACAGTGTAGCAGCTTGACTCCGGGTGCTTCGGTCTTCCCGGTGGTTGCTTCGTTGCGAAGGAGCGAACCAGTCGGAGACGGAGATCTTGTCGGGCGAATCGGAGTCCTGTCGGGTGATGGAGCAGCTTGTCGGGCGAATCGGAGAGCACTCGGGCGCTGCGGAAAACCGGTCGGGCGAGCAGCTTGTCGGGCGAAGGAGCAACTCCTCGGGCGAGACGGAAACCACTCCGGCGCGGTGGGATGGAGACCAGTCGAGCGAGCGGGATAGAAACCACTCGGGCGAGACGGAAACCTGTCGGGAGTCTGCTCGGACAAGCTTGCGTCCGGGGCCAACCACTCGGGCCTTCTTGGTCTGATGTCGTAAGTCATCATGGCCTTGTTTTTTGGCCGTTTTCCTTTACAGAAATAAAGACAGAAATGCCATGCTTTGATTGGAAGTTGGCATGCACGTACAGGCATGCGCGTATGTATGCACTTCCATACAATATTCATGTGTGCACGGGAGAGGGAAAAAATGATCGTCGCTGCTGATTTGTTCCGGTGGAGGTAAATCAGAGGGAAAGGGATAGCTGCCGGGGCTTTTTTATTTTTAATCGCCGTCATTGGATACCCCCAATATTGGTATCCGACAGTAGCCCCCGAGCCTGGGAGCGAGTCGCAGACTCGGTCGCGGGCTGAATTTATCGTGACGTCGAGAAAGCGGTGGAGTTTCGGGTGGGGGCGCGCGAGCGCACCCGCCGGGTGTAGCCCCCGAGCCTGGGGGCGAGTGGTACACTTGCTCGCAGGTTTATGGCATTTGTGTAGTGATTCGTTGCAAATTATGCGACCACGCTGCTGGTCTCGGTTAGCGATTTCGACCCCGTGTGTATCCCGAGACTGGGGTCCGGACGGGGATTCGTTTCGTCTTTTTGCGTTTTTCCTTACGTCGTAACCCCTCATGCATCTCTTTTTTTCGTAAGAGGTGGAGGGGCCGGACCGAGCCGTATTTTTGCCTCGTTGGCCGAAAATGCGGTGTCCGTGTGAGCTAATAACGGGCCAGTTCGAGTGAAGCCACGGCATCCCGGTCGAGGGGTTCCGATCGGACCAGCTGGTGGCCAGCTTCAGATTCTTGGTGGCGAGATCATCTAGTTACCGAGTCCGTTCGATGGGACTTGGCGGCTCGTTGCCTTTCCGTTCGGGGGAAAAACCATGACCATTCTTGCCATCAAGACTCGAACGCAGTTCGGGATGCCCATGACGCTCGTGCGCCCGGGTACTGGCCGCTGGGACCCATCCTTCACTGCCCCTCGCTCGACAAGGTGACCGGGGGCGGCTGTCGAACCCTTCGACGGGCCAGCCTTCGAACCCCCGTTGGAATCACCTGTCAGGTCGACTGTCGGAGTCGTCCGTCCCGATGCCCAGCCCCCGAGCGCAGGGCTGCGAGGGGCCGTTAGGGCCGGCGGGAGCCGCTTAGTTTAGAGAGTTCGAAGAGCGCGTTTCGGAAATCGATCGTGTGCGTATGCTTGACCCCGTGCGCCGAGGTCGGGCGAGACAAAAGGTGTCGTTCCCTGTATGTAGGAGTTGCTGCAAGCTTACCTGAACTTGCCATGCTGAGCTGCAAAAGACAGCGTAATGCAAAAACGTTGCGTAAAGCGGGAAGTCGGGATTTACTCGTTATCAACGAAAAGTTGCGTACGCCCTGCCTTTATCAGGCTACGTATTTCCTCGGGTAGTTAGCACATCACGTTTAAGCTCCTAGTCCCACTGACCACTGCTCGCAGAGAGGACGGCTTACCGCGGACTACACTGCTCAGCGGGGAGGCTTAGGTGTAGGCGGCACGCAGGACGAGGTTTTACGGATGAGGCCTATGCTACCCGAGTACTTTAGCGACACCCAAAAGAGGCATGCGGGACTGTAAAAGGAAATGTATGGAAATACGAAGGATCGTAGTAAAACTTAGCCGTTTTAGCTTCTCGTCGTTGAAGCTGAGTCGAGCGAGCCGTCCGAGTCGGGGCAGCACACTTCACGGGCGGCGCGACCGAGTCGGTTGGAGTCGGGGCCGGGGCGCGCGCACTCCTTTGGAGCCGCGGCCAGGTCGGTCGGAGTCGAGGTCGGGGCGGCGCACTCCCCTGGAGTCGAGGTCGGGTCGGTCGGAGTCGAGGTCGGGTCGGTCGGAGTCGAGGTCGGGGCGGCGCACTCCCCTGGAGTCGAGGTCGGGTCGGTCGGAGTCGAGGTCGGGTCGGTCGGAGTCGAGGTCGGGGCGGCGCACTCCCCTGGAGTCGAGGTCGGGTCGGTCGGAGTCGAGGTCGGGTCGGTCGGAGTCGAGGTCGGGGCGGCGCACTCCCCTGGAGTCGAGGTCGGGTCGGTCGGAGTCGAGGTCGGGGCGGCGCACTCCTTTGGAGACGCGGCCGAGTCGTTCGGAGTCGAGGTTGGGCGGCGCACTCCTTTGGAGTCGAGGTCGGGTCGGTCGGTGGCGCGGGCGCTGGCCGGGGCGGAGCTGGTAGCCAACGTGATTACGTCGGTCGGCGCTGCAGCCCTCTCTGTCGTTGTGTCGTACGCTCGTTCGGGGGCGTACCTCGCCGTGGTGGCCCTGCGCGAGATCATGAAAACAAAAAGCTGGTACAGGTTAGTTGAGGTCATTTGCGGACTTTGGGCACGGTCGTCCTGCCGCGGTGTTCCTCGCGAGGGTCGCCCACTGCTGCTGCGCCGCGGGTGCGCGGCCGCGTGGTGTCGATGCTGCCGTTGGCGGGGTCGCGGTCGCTGTTGGTGATGCCGTGGCCGTCGTTGGCGGAGTTGGTTGGGGCTGCTGCAGCTCGGTCGATGCGTCTGCTCGGGACCGTCGTTGGCGGAGTGGCGGCCGCCGTTTGTGCTTCCGGAGCCATCAGCCCGTTGGGCGGAGTCGCAGCCGCCGTCGAAGTTGTCGAGCGAAGACCTTGTCGGGCGAGTCGGAAAACTTCTCGGGGGTGACTGGGTTGCTGCTGCTGCTTGCTCCGCCCCACTCCGGTTGGTCGGACATACACGCAGGCCTTCAGGATAAATGCTACTGCCTGCTCCTCTGTTGTGCTGTGCTGAATCGAGAGAGAAAACAAAGAGACACGACATATTTGGAAAAGACGTGCATGCATTGGTTAAAAAAGATATCCTTGCATGCACATGCATACGCATGCATGCATCTGCATACAGAGTAGTCCTGGGTGTGCCTGGTAGGCAGAGCCCCCGAGCCTTGTTCGGTCCATCCAGAAGGCCAGGAGCATTGTTGTCGTCCTCAGCGTTGTTGTGGTCATTGGGGTTGCCGCCGCCGTCGTCGCCGTGGTTGATGGCGCTACGGTCGTCGTCGCGGCCGCCGTCGTCGTCGCCGCGGTTGACGGCGTTGTGGTCGTCGTCGCGGCCGTCGGTGTCGCCGCCGTCGTCGTCGCCGCGGTTGACGGTGTTGTAGTCGTCGTCGCGGCCGTCGGTGCCGCCGCCGCCGCCGTCGCCGCGGTTGACGGCGTTGTAGTCATCGTCGCGGCCGTCGGCGCCGCCGCCGCCGCCGTCGTCGTCGTCGTCGTCACGGTTGGCCACCTGAGACCCGTAAGGAGAAAGACGTGACGCGCAAAGGCCCCACGGTGGGCGCCAACTGTCGGGGTTCTTTACCGCCGGCAAATAATAAGATCGTGGAGCGCGCGTCGGGCCTCGGGTGGTAGTGCAAAAGGACACGGGGGTTTATACTGGTTCGGGCCACCCAGGGGGTGTAAGACCCTACGTCCAGTTCGTGCTGCTCGTGTTATTTGCACTGGTTTGTAGTAGGGGGTACAAAAAGGGCGAGAGAGGGACTAGCTCCCAAGTCTCTGGAGTGCGAGTCGAGCTCGGTGCGGTGACCGGCTGGAGGTAGAAGAAAATCGAGGGAGAGTACTCCTCGGGGGAGAAAAGAGGCTCCCTGCCTCCCGTAGGAGGCCCAGGAGAGAGGAGGAAAAGAGTCGATCTTGCCTCACGCAGGAGGCCTGGCCTTCCCTTTTATAGTTCAAGGGGAGCCAGTAAAGAATAAGAGAAAGAGTACAGTCAAAGGGTAAGACGGGAAAAAAGGAGGCGCGCCTGCCCATGCTGTGGGGCCCGTCGTCCTTCCGAGCGCTGTAGCCATGTCCTGCTGGTGTCAGTTGCGTCAGGGAGTGGTTGGCACAGTGTAGCAGCTTGACTCCGGGTGCTTCGGTCTTCCCGGTGGTTGCTTCGTTGCAAAGGAGCGAACCAGTCGGAGACGGAGATCTTGTCGGGCGAATCGGAGTCCTGTCGGGTGATGGAGCAGCTTGTCGGGCGAATCGGAGAGCACTCGGGCGCTGCGGAAAACCGGTCGGGCGAGCAGCTTGTCGGGCGAAGGAGCAACTCCTCGGGCGAGACGGAAACCACTCCGGCGCGGTGGGATGGAGACCAGTCGAGCGAGCGGGATAGAAACCACTCGGGCGAGACGGAAACCTGTCGGGAGTCTGCTCGGACAAGCTTGCGTCCGGGGCCAACCACTCGGGCCTTCTTGGTCTGATGTCGTAAGTCATCATGGCCTTGTTTTTTGGCCGTTTTCCTTTACAGAAATAAAGACAGAAATGCCATGCTTTGATTGGAAGTTGGCATGCACGTACAGGCATGCGCGTATGTATGCACTTCCATACAATATTCATGTGTGCACGGGAGAGGGAAAAATGATCGTCGCTGCTGATTTGTTCCGGTGGAGGTAAATCAGAGGGAAAGGGATAGCTGCCGGGGCTTTTTTATTTTTAATCGCCGTCATTGGATACCCCCAATATTGGTATCCGACAGATACTACTGTATTACCCACTGTATACTACTAGTGTTGTACAGTTAATGTTTCCAGTAGTATACAATTAATCTGAACCGTGCGATCTTTTTATACTAGTCCTTCTTAGACACTAGTATAAAGTAGTATGGAGTGCCGTAAAAGAACTCTCAATTTCAATCTTTGTCTTTTCAGCACCAATCTCTATCTAAGTTTTGACACTTGATGTCCTCTACGCATATTGTACCGTTCTTTCTTCAGACCTGCCCAAAGTACGACCCATATGGTCTCTCAGATAAAACAAACATATGAAAATAATGCTACCACAATAGGGGAAAGGGTAGCAGTGCTTGACTGTATATACACATTGCTCCCATTCAGCAGAATATGTATAATGTATTCTCATCTTACTAATCGGTTATATAACTAATCATTATTACGAATCATTCTGGATTCCAAATTGGTCCCTACAATTTTCTGTTTCTCAACCGGATCAAATGGTCTTGCTGAACATTCAGGTTCCAACAGAAACAGAACCATATATATGCTTGATCAGATGTGTATGCAAATCAGGTACCATTTTTGGTTTCACCAAATTTTAAATTATGAAGAGATATTCAGAGATTTCACCAAACCTGTACATCTAACTCACGGAACTGATACAATCACTAGAAGTTGAAAACTCTTTACCCTATCGCCCACCAGTACACCTGTACATCACTGAAAATCTGATGGGTGTAATAGTTCTCACTGAATATTCTTGAGCCTCCATAAGCCACATTGGAATTCATCCCTGTGTGTATTCTTTGCAGATGCATATATAAATTTAATGGGTCTTTCATTTAAAATTATCAATTCTTCGGAAAGTTCATAGAGTACAGAACTGAATTCGTTTTAGTTATCACAGGCAAGGCCTTTTCCTTCTCACTCTGTGTGCATCCGTCACGAAAAAATTCATCTAAATGTGTTCTTGATGGTTACATTGAGTTTATTAATTATTGTGTCATGTGAACAAAAAAAGGACCCTCATAGTGCACTTGGAGTATCAGTACAGGAAGTATGATATAAGCTCCTATATCAAAGAACTCTTGGCACTCACAATTCTATTTTCCACTTAACTAACATTATTGTTTTACTTTTTGAAGAATGCGGAACAAGTTATGGTCATATAGGAACGTAAACTGAGCTACTTTTATGTTATAACTGCTTGCTACTACCATTTCAGTAAAGTGGCCGCCCAACCTATGTTTAACATCTACTTGGGAGATATAAATAATTTTTGCTCAAGTTTTATAGGCGTACAACCACTTGATCAATGTTAATTTGATGAGTTCAAGCCGTGCAGTGGTATCATGTGAAAAACACAACGTGCACCAATGCTTAGGCCTTCATGGTTGAAACAGACCAATCTCGAAGCTGCTGCTACATTTAATTAAACAAACCAGTCCAGTTTTACACCGATTTATTAATGAGAATGTTCTAAGTGGTATGAAACTCGACTAGTTATGATGATATTTGAGACTAAGAACGTGGTTTGATTCTGGTCCGATTCGTATCAGTATGAATTCGAGTGCAAAGTTGAAGCACCCCATCCGTTTGGCACGTCCGCGTTCAAGAAGGGTGTGGAAGGTGAAGGGCTCTCTATAATTCCATTCAAAAGTTGAATTGTCTCGGTGCGCATTTAAATCATTACTTGGTTTGGAATTTGGTGCACAGGCGAAGGACCATAATGCTCAATAAGTGAGAGTACCACGGTTGCATGGCTAATTCCGCCCCAACAATCGATATAAAATACATTTATTGTTTCATGTTCTTACTTTGTCCAGGGTTAGAGTCTTTGCCGGTTAGCTTGTAATTCACTACTACAGAAAACGTTTGTAAGAGCCAGGTTTTTTAGGGGAGGACCAAAAGGCGACACGCCCTACAAATGCGCGCGCTACTGTAGCTAAGGGCCGCCCCTATAGATGCATTTCTAAGGGCGGACGGGCACATTTTGTTTTTTCCTTTTGTTTTTTGTTTCAAATTGTTTCTTATTTTATTTACTAAAAAATATATTTCAATTAGTTTTTTATTTACTATATGTGATAATAATATGATTGATGTTACGATTATTATTCTCAGACAAAAATATATGTATTAGTATTTTAGCTCATTTACTAGAAAGATGTGCTAATATGAACATGTGTGTTGACAACAATTTGAATACAACTCCATCACATAAGCATAAATTAATAATATAAGAGTGCATGCTCAATGTCTTACATAATGGTTATAACAATACATTAAACATCACGATCTACAACGGCAATAGTCTTCTTTTTCACGAATGTGCCTTGCTTATGATCACTACGTGCGTAAGGAGCGTCCTCATTAGCTAATAGAATGCTTGAGTCAACATTCACGGCAAATGGAGGAATCTCGTCAAACTTATCATAATCTTCCGACATGTCTGTTTTTCCCTCGATGTCGACGATGTTTCTTTTTCCCAAAAGGACTATGTGTCGCCTGGGCTCATCATTTGACTTGTCTGTTTGCTTCTTCGATTTACTAGACATGTCCTTCACATAGAAAACCTGAGCCACATCCTTGGCTAGGATGAATGGTTCATCTCTGTAACCAAGATTATTTAGGTCCACTGTTGTTATTCCATAATTATCTTTTAAGACCCCTCCTCCACTAAGCTTCACCCATTTGCAGCGAAACAGCGGCACTTTCAATAACGGGCCATAGTCCAGTTCCCATATCTCCTCCATATAACCATAATATGTGTCCTTGTTACCATCGCTGTCTAGGGCATCTACACGGACGCCACTATTTTGGTTGGTGCTCTTTTTATCTTGAGATACCGTGTAGTATGTATTCCCATTAATCTCATATCCTTGGAATGTCAAGACTGTAAAGGAGGGACCCGTGGCCAACCATGCTATAGCTGTTCATGTATGTCCATATTGCGCATTAGATGTTTCCGCAACCAACTGGCGAAAATATCAATGTGTTTACGTGTAATCCAGGTCTCAGACTTCCCTGGGAATTCAGTGCGTAAAAGCTCCTTGTGTTCATCTATATAAGGACTAACCAAGGATGATTGTTGTAGAACAGTGTAGTGTGCTTTGTTGAAAGAATCATCATCCCAAGTAGTAAAAACCTTCTTTCCTATTGTTCCCTTTACACCGAGTCTCCCCTCATGCCGTGATTCAGGGACACCAATCGGTTTGAGATCGTCTATGAAGTCTACACAAAATTCGATGACCTCCTCTGTTTCATAGCCCTTTGATATACATCCTTCTGGTCGCGCACGGTTACGAACATATTTCTTTAGTACTCCCATTAACCTCTCAAAAGGGAACATATTGTGTAAGAAGACAAGACCCAGAATTTCAATCTTTTTGACAAGATGAACTAGTAGATGTGTCATAATGTTGAAGAACGACAGTGGAAATACCAACTCAAAGCTCACCAGGCATTGGGCCACATCAACCTACAACTTTAGTAGATTGTCCGGATCGATTACCTTCTGAGAAATTGCGTTGAGGAATGCACATAGATTTATGATAGCTAATCGTAGATTCTCTGGCAGAACTCCCCTCAATGCCACTGGAAGCAGCTGTGTCATGAGCACGTGGCAGTCGTGGGACTTCAGGTTTGTAAATTTCTTCTCTGGCATATTTACTACTCCCTTAATGTTCGAAGAGTATCCAGATGGCACCTTGATACTATTGAGGCATTCGAACATGCTTTCCTTTTCTTCTTTGCGAAGAGTGAAGCTGGCAGGACTCAAGTAATTTCGCCCATTGTCCCTCTCTTCTGGATGTAGTACATGTCGTTCTTCCATATGTTGCAGATCCTGGCGTGATTCTAGTGTACCTTTTGTCTTACCATAGATGCCTAGAAAGGCTATCAAGTTGACGCAAAGATTCTTCATCAGGTGCATGACATCAATTGCGTTGCGGACCTCCAAGACTTCCCAATATGGTAGCTCCCAAAATATACCCATCTCCTTAAACATGGGTGCCATCCGATTACTATCATTTGGAACAGCAACGCTACCTGGCCCCTTCCTAAAAACAACTTTTAGATCTTTTACCATAAAAAATACATACTTTCTATCATGATGCATAGGCTTGGAACGCCGATCTGCCTCCCCTTTGAAATGCTTGCCTTTCTTTCTTACCGGATGATTGATTGGGAGCCATCTACGATGGCCAATGTACACAACCGTGCGACAATGTTTCAAATAAATGCTTTTAGTATCATTTAAACAATTAGTGCATGCCTTATATCCCTTGTTTGTCTGTCCTGATAGGTTACTAAGAGCCGGACAGTCATTGACGGTTACAAATAGCAATGCTCGCAGGTCAAATTCCTCTTGTTTGTGCTCATCCCACATACGTACACCGTTTTTGCCCCACAATTGTAAAAGTTCCTCAACCAATGGCCTGAGATACATGTCAATGTCGTTGCCCGGTTGCTTCGGGCCTTGTATGAGAACAGGCATCATCATGAATTTCCTCTTCATGCAGAGCCATGGAGGAAGATTGTACATACACAAAGTCACGGGCCACGTGTTATGTCTACTACTCATTTCACCAAAAGGATTCATGTCGTCCGTACTTAAAGCAAACCTTATGTTTCTTGGATCTTCTGTGAATTCTTTGAATGTTCGGTCGATTTTTCTCCATTGGGACCCATCGGCAGGGTGCCTCAACTTTGAGTCTCGCTTGCGCTCTTCTTCGTGCCATCGCATCATCTGAGCATGCCCTTTGTTTCTCAATAAACGCCTCAAGTGTGGTATTATAGGGGAATACCATATGATCTGGCAGGAATTCTCTTTTTGATAGGTTCTCCTCATCACCATGGTCATCTTTTTTGATCTTGTACCGCAAGGCGCCGCAAACCAGACACGCATCCATTTTCTCGTACTCGAGACCACGATACGGGATGCAGTCATTCGGACATCCGTGTATCTTCTGCACCTCCAACCCTAGCGGGCAAATGAGCTTTTTTGCTTCGTATGTTGTCGAGGGAAATTTGTTGTCCCTATGAAGCATCTTCCTCACGATTTTTAGTAACTCACCAAAGCCCTTGCCGATACACCATTTTTGGCCTTCCATTGCAGCAAATCCAATGTGCTCCCAAGTTTTTTGAGTCCCTCTTCGCAACCCGGGTACAAAGGTTTGCGATGGTCCTCTAACATGCGCTGGAACTTCAACCTCTCCTTCTCAGTTTCGCTTGTGTCCTTTGCATTTTGCAAATCTGACCAAGATCATCTGCAGGCGCATCTTCTCCATCCACTACCTCAGCATCACCCATTGTAGTATCAGCAAAAGCAGGGTATTCAGCAAATCCGAGAATGTTGTCATCAATCTCATCTTCACCGTCTTCCATTATAACACCTCTTTCTCCGTGGCTGGTCCAACAACTGTAGCCAGACATGAAACCGTGTCTAATCAAGTGGTTGTGAATGACCTTTCTTGAACTGTACTGCTTCTGGTTCTTGCAGACCCCGCAAGGGCAACTCATGAAACCATTTTTTTTTTGTTTTGCTCTGCCACATCTAGAAAATGATGCATGCCTTGAAAGAAGTCACCTGTACGTCTGTCGGCATTATACATGCATTGCCGGTCCATCTGCAAGTTTTTTTAAATAAATGAAAATGACCATCCTAATTCACTAAAGTATAAATATATGAAATAACTAATTAACTCAAGTAAAAATATGAACTAACTAAAGTATAAATATGAATTAGGATAAATAACTATAGTATAAATATAAATTAAAAACTAAATTGTGCAAAAAAACAAAACTCCCCCATTTCTCCATTCCACTAAAACTCAAATTTCTCTATGTATAAAGTATGAAACAAGAAATACTAACCGTGAAAGATGAGAGGATGAAGATATGCTCCTTTTAGACCACTTGGAGGAGCTAAATTATCAAAATCCAAGAAAAAAATGGACATGACCTCCCCTAGCTCTGGCCGGCGCCATGAACGAGCTCTGTGTTCATGGCTCGGCCGGGCTGGGGGAGGAAGAAGATATTTGTAGGGGACTTTTTAGTCCGAGTTGGTGGCTCCGGCGAGCCCTATAGTCCCGGCTGGTGGCTCCAGCCGGGAATAAAAGGGCTCCTTTAGTCCCGGTTGGAGCCACCAACCGGGACTAAAGCCCCCCCCCCCCCCCCAAATTGGACCAGGGACTAATGCCACCTTTACTCCCGGTGCGAAATCTCACCGGGACTAAAGGGGGAGAACCGAAAGTAGTAGTGGTCAAAGAGCTTCTTTGCCGATTCTAATTTTTCAATGTCACTGTATCAGTCCATGTGTTAGCTTGTTTTAGGATGATATGCTCTTAGTAATCTCTCGCCCACTAGCCAAACAACTATCCGTTCATCATGCAAAACTATGGGCAGAGGGGAGGCTCAAAATTCTGATTGTTTTGTCTTTTCCGCACATTCCCAAAATATTTAATGACACATTAAGGAATTGGGAAAAGACGCATGTACCCAGACTCATTGTTGGGTGAGGAGTTGTTGCCTTGCTGTTTTAATGATAGTGTTGCGGACAAAAAGTCTCCGATCACCAAAACTATTTATCCATTCTGAGGAGAATTAAATGAAAAATTATCCAATTGTACATATTGCTTATATTTGATGAGAAGAAATTCTGAATTCTTTGGTACTCGGACATACACCCATCCACACCAACACACACATAATAGATGCACGAACAGACGTGTTCTTGCAATCAGTTGACATAAAAGAGCTTGTATAAATGAAGTTTGACGATATTCGGCCATACTGGATTATTTATTGAAATGGCGAAAACTGAACGTGCAATTTGTCGATGTCATACTACCGTACAATATGACATATACTCCAGTTAAAGCCAAAAAGACATACAAAATTTAGAATGGAGGCAATAGAGTATTATGCAGCTGTAATATTTGAAAATTAAGACAAAATTTCTTGATATGGTTGGGAACAGCTAAATAAAGATACCTGGGCATAAAGGGCTCCCATGGTGCACGCTACCAGCAAAATAGTGTTTGAATGGCACTATATCAGTCCATGTGCTTGTTTTAGGATCATATGTTCCTAGAAGCCGTTCATGCACTATCCAAACAACTATCCTTCCATCCTTCAGGAACAGTATCGGATAAATCTGTCCATATATCTGCAATTGATGTGTCCATCGAATGGAGCATTGTTTGGTCCAACGCGATGTTTCTATATATGTCAGCTAAAAACCATATGTCCGTTGAGCGATCCTGATGGTTCCGATGGGCCATGACTAGGCTGCCACACAACCATGATAGCACGAATCGGTAAGGATCCCAATCGTAGGAAGTAAGTTCCTGGACAGTACAAGGAGAGAGGAGGCTTGTCAGGGGTCCATGGATTGTTGTTGGCCTCCACTGGTCGGTCGCAAAATCGAATAAGGCGATGTTGTAGACCACAATCCTGGAAGGGAATTGGCTCACCAAGAAATAGGCCATCTCACCACCAGCTGCCATATGCCATGGATTTGATTATACTTCCGCTGGAGGTAGCTGTGCCGCCCTCCACCCGGGCTATTTAATCTTTTGCCATTGTTACCAATGGCAAGCATTCAAATGCTAACTTTAGAATGCATCTGTTGACAACCAAAATTGGCACGGGTCAGGACAAATCGGTGTAACCGGTTTGCTAGACCGGTCTAACCGGTCCTGGACCTAACAGTCCAAAGATGTTAGGATTGCAGCAATTGAAGAGGCATGTCATCTGTTGTGATGCTTGAAAGACTAAGAAGGTTGCAAGAATTAATGCGAGGATCAAGACAGAAGATTGGACGCAAAAGGGAAGACCCAGACCTAAACCGGTTAAACCGGTTTGGGAACCGGTTAAACCGGTTTGCCTGCTGTAATTCGACTAGGACTAGGACTCCGAGGTTGTAACGAGTTGTAACTTGGTTTCCTTGCGGGACAAGACCTACCCTCCCTATAAATATAAGGGGATTCGGCCGATTGAGAGATATGCAATCGAATCAATCAAATCTACAATTATTGCCTTTACTTTTTTCTATCTCCTAAACCCTAGCTTTTCCAACCCTACTTGCTGTTCTTCCTTCGTCTCTGTGACGTTTGAAGGCGTCCTAGGTGGCCTGCCGACCCTAGGGCACCCTTGCACACGTTCTCCCCGACAGATCCTTCCGGGAGGCGTGTTTAGGGTTCGCTCCCGAGCTCCCAGGGAAAACCGGTCAGACCGGATCCCCAAACCGGTTAAACTGGTTTGTGCAGGGAGGTCGCGAGCAGCTCGTTTGCGTGCTGCGTGAACTAGAGCTCTCGTGTGTTGGCCCCATTTTGCATCAACATACTTTTGGCGACTCCGCTGGGTATTGAAGATCTGGTTCGTGCAGCCGATCTACTCAACTCCGGCCAGATGGGTTCTAATACCGAGTTTGATCTCGAGAACATCATCGTCGTGAAGGATGATGAGTTATCTGCTGAAGATCGTCAAGGGCTCGAAGAGTACATGAAGAAGAAGGCAGAGCAAGATCGTCTCTACTACCTCTCGCACTTCAAGAAGGACCACAAGGGCGTGGTCTCTAAGTTCAAGGAGGTTGATCCAACTGCTTCAACTTCATCAGCTCTTCCGAAGGAACAATCTGAGGTAATCTCTCAAGAAGTCCTTTTTAAACTCATGGAGGATAAGATGGCTGAGAAAAACGTTAGATTGGTAAACTGGATGATGGATAAGCGGAAAGAATCGGAAGGCAAACAGCCCATGGCTGCTCAACTTGCCGCCGATCCTAGTGTTTTGATTCCAAAGATACCTATTGCACCTGAAATTAAAACACCGGTGAAACCTGTAGAGCAACCTATGTATGGCATGCCGATGGATTATTTTAAGGGGCAATCTGTTACACCATCCAACCCCATGGCTACTCAGCCCATTATGCCTCAACAATCCGTAACTTTCCCTAATTCGGTTAATTATGGCCGAACTAGTAATAAAATTACAAATTTTATCCCGCAAAATTCAAACTATGGATATTCTGTACCCCCACCTGTTAGAAATTTGTTTGCACAAGGCCCAGTACCTTACGAGCTTATCGGGAGGTTCGGCCAACAAATGCAGGGGCAATTACAAGCAAACCTGGTTGGCCTACCGAAACCGGTTACACCGGTTTTTGGAACCGGTCAAACCGGTTCTTCGGGGACAGATACGGGGAATTTATTTTCTGCTCTCATACAGAATACTCAACAGCCAAATTCACAGGATAATTCTTTAGAATATTTGGATAAAATGTTCTCTCAGTATAAACTTGATTTGGCTTCAGTTCTTAAAGAGAATTTGGGAGTAGATGTTAGGGATAAGGCTAAATTGTACCAAAAGCCTTATGTTCCTAGATTTGATTTAGTTCCTTTCCCTACTGGTTTTAGATTGCCTAATTTTGTCAAGTTTAATGCGGAAGATAATAAAAGCACTTTTGAACATATAAGTCAATACATGGCACAACTAGGTGATGCTAGTTCTGGTGAGGCTTTAAAAGTGCGCTTATTTTCTTTATCTTTAACTGGGACTGCTTTCTCATGGTTTGCATCTTTACCTGCTAATTCTATCATGTCATGGGAACAGTTAGAGCAAAGATTTCATGATCACTTCTTTTCGGGAACTAATGAGCTTAAGCTATCACATCTTGCATCGGTTAGACAATCACGGGATGAGACTATTAATGATTATATTAGGCATTTCCGTGATACTAGAAACCGTTGTTTTGGTGTTTCTATTTTCAAAAAGGATCTTGCTGATTTGGCTTTCAATGGTTTGCATTCTCACATTAAAGAAAAATTAGAGAATTCTGAATTTTATAGCGTAAACCAATTGCATCAAAGGGCTTTGGCTATTGAAGGCTGAAGTAAAGATGTAAAGGAAAGTCATAGGTCTCATCGGGCTAATGTGCATAATCTTGAATGTGATTCTAGTAGTTCTGATGATGAGTCTCATGATGTGTTGGCACTGAATTTGTATGGCCAGCATCCAATAAAGCTTTTACTTGCACATCTCTTAAGCCAACTCATAAGAATCGGCGTGAGGAGATGAAATTTACTTTTGATGTATCCAAATGTGATAAAATTTTTGATGAATTGCATAAGAATGGATATATCAAATGCTCTTTTACTATTCTGTCATCCGAGGAGTTAAAATGGCGTGCTTATTGCAAGTTTCATAACTCTTTTTCTCATGCGACTAATGATTGTAATTTCTTTCGTCGGCAGATTCAATCGGCTATAAATGAAGGACGATTGAGTTTGAATGAGATGCAAACTGACAAGAGCCCGTTTCCAGTCAACAACATGATGGTCAACACTATGGATCTGCAGAATGCCAAGATGTTGGTTCGGCCTGATAATGCCGATACAACAAGAGGCAAGAATGTTGTGGTTGGGAACCAAGGACGATGACAGAACATGACAAAATGCTTGGGAGAGAAGTGGTGCTTAAACAAACTCCTGATGGAAAGAAGACTTTGCTCATCACAGTGAAGACTTTTAGGGTTGGGGGGCAATTAAGCTCTCAAGCACGGGATCAAAAGCCGGTTGGTTCTGTTGTCCAGGAAAAACCAGTTAAACCGGTTTCCCAAACCGGTCAAACCGGTTCTCCCCAGAAACCGGTACGGACGTTTGTGCCTAAACTTCCTGAAGTGGGTACTTGGAAGACTAATCAGAGCAAAGATCAGGGAAAAGCTTTTAGGCCAAAGGCGACCTTTGATCAAGTTACGGCCAAGCATACTCAAAATATGGCCGTTCAAAAGGATCGGCCGCTAAAAAAGAGACCAAGATCGCCGCCAAGAGGTGCTATTATGATGGGCCGCCAAAACGACAGTGGGGTCAAGGTCCAAGTTCATACAATGGTGCTAGTCCATCTCAGCCATGGAGGCCGTTTGAACCTTCTTCTCTTCAACCTATTTGGAGAGATGGTGTGATGTATGTGCCTTACTGTCCTGCACCAATTCTACCACGACCTAGTGCTCCTGTGCATACCAGATTTGATACACCATAGCCTGGGCCTGCAAATTTTCAACAAAGGCCGAGAACCATGCAGCAGCAGTACAGACCGGTTAAACCGATTTATCAAACCGGTCAAACTGGTTTCCATCAACCGAAGACCGCGCAGCAGCAGCTAGAGCCGGTTAAACCAGTTCCTCAGACCGGTCAGACCGGTTTCCAGCGCCGGCCAGGGAAGGAGCCCGCTAAGCAGGAATATCGTCCTATTCAGAGGAAAGAAGAGCCTGCACCTGCTATTCAAAAGCCAATTGTGAAGTGTTGGGTTATAGCCGAAGCCAAAGGGCCTAAACAACAGCCAAGACAGAGAACAATGAGAAGCAACAGTGAATTACTTATCAACAGTGTTCTGAGGAATCAGCCCTTTACACGTTGGTGAGAGGTCCCCTTTTATAGGAAGGTCAAGAGGCACATTTTACATTAGCCTTATACCCCTGGAAATCAGGCATCATTCCCTAGACTATTCAACTTATGGTTTTCAAGGGCATAAGGGTACATTTACACGTCTCAATATGAATGCGTGGACTGGCAACTCCATCTTTGACTCGGTTTTGACTTGGTCCACGTTGCCTTCACCATGCCTCCAGTGACCTCCGTCGCCTTCACCACCCGATGTGCCTTCAATCGGGCAGCGCCTTTTCTCGCTTAGGGAGGAGAAACTGCCGCGCCATCACTCGAGCACGTCCTTATCCTATGTAATAGATGAACCAAACAAATGCAAGTGATATCCGTCAATTACCTTCGCACCTGTCTAAAACCCGACCGAGAGAGCGAAGGCAACGGTTCAGTTCATGATGCCTTCGCATCTATTCTCGTCGCCAACCAACACCGAGGGCTCCTAATCGCCCCTCAGTGCCTAGTCTCCCAGCGAAGGAGAGAGAGAGAGACCGGACTTAGGCGTGCGAAGCTCACAGACCGTCTTCGCACATGAGTACAATGGACTCCTGTCCGCCATCAGCGAAGGTGATTTCCTTTCAGGGATGAGTGGCGAAGGTAATTTACTCTCAGGGATGAGTAGCGAAGGTAATTTCCTTTCATGGATGAGTAGCGAAGGTAATTTCCTTGAACCTGAAACAAGGTAATCGGGTGAAGGCGTTTCCTAGATAGGCCAATCCCCCAACATGAAGAGTGCGATTCAAATTGGCTCTATGGCAGTAAATCCATCGATGGCCGATGGTCCTAATGTTATTGGTGATTCGGCCATGAAAATTGCAAGGACTATTCAATGCACGCAACCAAAGTGGTGTCCTCCTGGTCTATCTCATTCTCAGAAGAGGAGATTGCAGTGATTGCGTACTCAGAAGCAAAGAGAGGAAGAGTCGGCGAAAAAGAGGGAGGAGTGGTTCAATGAGGTTAAGCCGATGATTCCACAATCTGGACAGAGTTCCAAAGATGATTCTGATGCATAAGATGATCAGGCTAAAACATCTGAGAAGGATGAGCCAATCATGAAGGATTCGGCTGAGCTGGCCAAAACCGGTCAAACCAGTTTCCTTGACCGGTTAGACCGGTCTGCCCCTGTTCCAAATCTGGCAACTGGAACCAGTGAAACCGGTTTGGGACCAGTTAAACCGGTTTTGCCTGAAAATTCTGTGCTCGATGCATTTTCTTCTTCGGCCAAGGTTTCAATTCCACCCACTGTTATTTCAGATGTTCAGATGGGTGATGATGAAGAAGCTTTGATTTTGAGCCTTCACTCAGCAGGACGGACATGGACGTCAATGTTATCTATTTGAACGCCGATTATTGCTTTGTCGGAGATGATGAGAGAGTGGCTCAAGTTGATTTTGCTCCCAAGAATGCTGTATTTCAGAAGCCTTTGGAATCGGATAGTCATCTGAAAGCTCTTTATGTGAAGGGCCATATTAAAGGGAAACCGATTTCTAGGATGCTCGTTGATGGTGGTGCTATTGTGAACCTCATGCCATATTCATTGTACAAGAAATTGGGAGGTTTGGACAGTGAGCTCATCAAGACTAGCATGATGATCAGCGGCGTTGGAGGAGGAGAGCCAATGAATGCCAAGGGAGTTGCATCATTGGAGCTTACTATTGGGAGCAAGACATTGGCGGCCGCTTTCTTCGTCACAGAGGTGCAAGGTAACTTCAGCGTGATTCTGGAACGCGATTGGATTCATGCTAATCAATGTGTGCCTTCCACCTTGCATCAATGCTTAATTCAATGGGTTGGTGACGAAGTTGAGGTTGTTCATGCAGATTCTTCGGCATGTGTTGCTATGGCTGATGCATCTATATTGGGGACTCATGATAATGTCAAGTGCTTGACCGGGATTGATATTTCAGACTTTAAGTTCCTTGCTTGTACTAAGGATGGCTTTGTGTCTGCTGCTCTAAGGCCGGTTCAAAAATCGGACGATTCAGATAATGAAGAGTAGATGGATACAAGCGAGAAGTGGCTAAAAGAGAGGGTGGAGCATTATCGGTCAAATAAGAACGATGCATGTGAAGCCATTAATGATTTTGAGGAACTAGAGAAAATAGGACAAGGGTTTACATCGGCTGATCCTTTAGAAAAAATAGACATAGGTGATGGTTCTATACCAAGGCCGACTTTTGTAAACAGAAATTTGAAAGCCGATTATAAAGTTGAATTAATCGAGTTGTTGAAAGAATATCCTGATTGTTTTGCATGGGAGAATCATGAGATGCCTAGTTTAAGCCGTGAGTTAGTTGAACATTGGTTGCCAATTAAACCTGGTTTTAGGCCATATAAATAAGACAATAGATGATTTAATCCTTTGTTTTATGACCGAATAGAAGAAGAGGTTAATCGTTTGCTTGAAGCTAAGTCTATTCGACCATGTCGATATGCTGAATGGATCTCTAATATTGTGCCTGTTGAGAAGAAAGGTACTGGTAAAATTAGAGTTTGCATTGATTTTAGAGATCTTAATAGAGCAACTCCTAAAGATGAATATCCTATGCCTATAGCCGATATGCTTATTAATGATGCTTCTGGACATAAGGTTATTAGCTTTCTTGACGGCAATGCGGGATATAATCAAATCTTTATGGTCGAGGAAGACGTATTCAAAATGGCCTTTAAATGTCCTGGCTTTGTTGGCTTATTTGAATGGGTTGTGATGACTTTTGGTTTAAAGAATGCCGGCGCTACTTATCAAAGAGCAATGAATTTAATTTTTCATGACTTGCTTGGTGTTATCCTAGAAGTCTATATTGATGATATTGTTGTTAAATCGGCCGGATTAAACTCTCACTTGGCTGATTTACGTCTTCCTTTTGAAAGGATGCGTCGGTGTGGTTTAAAGATGAACCCATTGAAGTGTGCTTTTGGTGTATCGGCTCGAAAATTCTTAGGTTTCATGGTTCATGAAAGAGGCATAGAGATAGATCCTAAGAAAATAGATCTCATCAAGAAGCTTGAAGCGCCTACTTGTAAGCATGATTTGCAGAAATTCTTGGGCAAAGTTAATTACTTGAGATGGTTTATTTTTAATTTTTTCGGGAAAGTTAGTGCTTTTACTCCTATACTTCGGTTGAAGAATGAAGCCGATTTTACTTGGGGGGCAAAGCAGCAAGAGGCCTTTGAGGAAATAAAGAGATATTTGTCTTCGCCACGCGTGCTTAAAGCGCCTAAGATAATGTGATTGGTGCGGTTCTGACTCAAGAGACAGATGGCAAGGAATATATTGTTACTTATTTGAGTCGACGCCTTTTGGATGCTGAAACAAGGTATAAACCTATTGAAAAATTATGCTTGTCCTTATATTATGCTTGTACAAAGTTGAGGCATTATTTGTTATCTAGTACTTACATTGTGACATGTCAAGCCGATGTTATTAAGTATATGTTGCATAGACCAATTTTAAGAGGAAGAATCGGTAAGTGGGCGTATGCTCTTATTGAATATGATTTGGCTTGTGAACCTTTGAAAGCTATGAAAGGCCAAATTGTAGCTGATTTTATTGTTGAACATCGGATTAAAGATGAGCATAATTTGGAAATTGATTACATGACTTTTACTCCATAGAAATTACACTTTGATGGATCGGTTTGCAAGAACGAATGTGAAATTGGAATAGAAACAAGTTTCTCCTAATGGGGCTATTTTTGAAGCTCTTAGCCAATTAGAAGATGAGTGTACAAATAATCAAGCCGAATATGAAGCTTTATTATTCGGGCTAAAGATTTTGCAAGATATGGGAGTAAAGCATGTTGAAGCTTTTGGTGACTCATTATTGGTTGTGCAGCAAGTATCTAAGGTGTGTCAATGTTTAGAAGGTTCATTAAACATTTATCTTGACAAGCGCCTTGATATCATACCATATTTTGATGAGTTCACCATATATCATGTCCCAAGATGTCAAAATCCTAGAGCTAATACTTTGGTGCAACAAGCATCTGGTTATAATATTTAGAAGAAACATTTTCATAGAAAAAGGTCGATGCTTGCCGTCATTTAAGGAAAAATTCTGGCGCTCGCAGCAGGTTCAGACCAAACCGGTCAAACCGCTGCGCAGACCAGTTTAACCGGTTCAGAAACCGGTCTGACCGGTCCTGAAACCGGTAAAACCGGTTCGTCGTTTCCTGGTTCTGTTTTGGCCGATAAAAATTCTCAAAATAAAAAGGCCGAAGTGGATGATTGGAGAGTACCCATTATAAAATATTTGAAGAATCCTAGTTCTGGAACAGACAGGAAAACTCGGCGTTTGGCTTTCAAATATACTTTAATTGACGGTGACTTGCATCGTCGCACCGCCGATGATTTATTGCTTAAATGTTTGGGTGCTGATCAAGCTAGAGTGGCCATGGGTGAAGTTCATGAAGGAATTTGTGGAACGCATCAATCGGCTCCTAAGATAAAATGGTTGCTAAGAAGAGCTGCATTTTATTGGCCTACTATGATAGCCGATTGTTTTCGTTATTATAAAGGGTGTGAAGAATGTCAAAAGTTTGGTAATATTCAGATGGTACCTGCTGCATTGCTTCATCCTATTATTAAACCATAGCCTTTTCGTGGATGGGGATTAGATTTTATTGGAGAGATACATCCTTCTTCTTCAAAAGGTCATCGCTTCGTGTTGGTTGCTACAGATTACTTCACTAAGTGGACCGAAGCTGTTCCTCTCAAGAATATGACTCACAAGGAGGTAATTGAATTTATTACTGAGCATATTATTCATAGATTCGGCATTCCACAAACTTTAACTACAGATCAAGGCACATCTTTTATGTCTAAAGAAGTGCGAGTTTTTGCCGATATGTATAGAATAAAATTGCTCAATTCATCTCCATACTATGCTCAGGTCAATGGTCAGGCCAAGTCTAGTAACAAGACTTTGATAAAGTTGATCAAGAACAAGATAGAAGAAAATTCCCGAAGGTGACATGAAGTGTTGTCTGAAGCTTTATGGGCTCATCGCATATCTAGACATGGTGCTACCAAAGTTACTCCTTTTGAGCTAGTTTATGGTCAAGAGGCCGTTTTGCCCGTTGAGGTAAATCTGGACGCTTATAAACTTGCTAAGCAAAATAAGCTTTCGGTTGGTGAATATTATGATTTGATGATGGACAACATTGATGAAGTGACCGATAAGTGTTTACAAGCTCTTAAGGAAATTGAAAAGGATAAGACCACAGTTGCTAGTGCATACAACAAGAAGGTTAAAGAGAAGACTTTTCAAGTTGGTGATCTAGTATGGAAGACAATATTGCCACTGGGTGCTAAAGATAATAAGTTCGGCAAGTGGTCTCCAAGTTGGGAAAGTCCATATCGAATGTTCAAGATCAATGGTGGGAATTCTTATATGGTGGAGACGCTGCAAGGAGGACGATTACCTAAGGCACTGAATGAAAGGTACTTGAAGACGTACTATCCAAGTGTTTGGCAAGAAGCATGAGGTGGCATATGGCCGATATTTGAATATCGCCCTTAGAAAAATATAATGGCCGATGGTTTCTGTTAAAACATCGTCCTTAGATGACAATTTTGGTGCTGATATGTTTTATGGTATGCAAGCTTTACCAAAAAACAGGGGAGCATATGTTGACAACCAAAATTAGCACGGGCCAGGACAGACCGGTGTAACCGGTTTGCTAGACCGGTCTAACCGGTCCTGGACCTAACAGTCCAAAGATGTTAGGATTGCAGCAATTGAAGAGGCATGTCATCTGTTGTGATGCTTGAAAGCCTAAGAAGGTTGCAAGAATTAATGCGAGGATCAAGACAGAAGATTGGACGCAAAAGGGAAGACCCAGACCTAAACCGGTTAAACCGGTTTGGGAACCGGTTAAACCGGTTTGCCTGCTGTAATTCGACTAGGACTAGGACTCCGAGGTTGTAACGAGTTGTAACTTGGTTTCCTTGCGGGACAAGACCTACCCTCCCTATAAATATAAGGGGATTCGGCCGATTGAGAGATATCCAATCGAATCAATCAAATCAACTATTCTTGCCTTTACTTTTTTCGTATCTCCTAAACCCTAGCTTTTCCAACCCTACTTGTTGTTCTTCCTTCGTCTCCGCGACGTTTGAAGGCGTCCTAGGTGGCCTGCCGACCCTAGGGCACCCCTGCACACGTTCTCCCCAACGGATCCTTCCGAGAGGCGTGTTTAGGGTTCGCTCCCGAGCTCCCAGAGAAAACCGGTCAGACCGGATCCCCAAACCGGTTAAACCGGTTTGTGTAGGGAGGTCGCGAGCAGCTCGTTTGCGTGCTGCTCGAACTAGCGCTCTCGTGTGTTGGCCCGATTTTGCATCAACAGCGTCCTACATATTTGCCACTAGGAAGAGAATATTTCTTACACCTTTGCTAATTTTGCTTATGTGGCACGACACATAAGTGTGCCAGCGTGGATAGATCACGTGAAATGTCTTTTTTGCCCTTGTAGAAAAACCAGTGGCGTTCCTTTCTTTTCATGGCAAAGGGGTCCCACCTGTCAACCCTAACCTCACTTCCCCGTCCATTTCCTTTCGGTTGACACGCAACACTCGACCGTCTCCTCGGCTCCATGCGGTGCCTCCAGCCGCACGCGACAGAGGGCCTAGTGCCTCGCCGTTGCCGAGGACGCGCTAACAAAGAAGCAGCTAGAGTGCGTACTAGCAGGAGAAGGCGGTAAGGAAGGTGGCGGAGGTGGAGCGCGACCTGATGGAGCTGCAGCGGCTGTCCCTGAACATGGCGCGGCGGAGGCGGGTTCGCTTGGCCGGCGGCGGCGGCGCGGCCACCACCGGCCTTGCGATCAGCCTACCAACAAGAAGACGGCAGGCTGAAGGCGTTCGCTCGCGACGTCCCATGTCCTGTCGGGGATGCTAAGAAAAGAAAATTGAGATCAATAACGTAGAATTGCACAGCTGAAGAGGAATTAAAAGAACGGGGCACAATCCAATAGAAAATCAGGTCGGAACGGAGACATTTGAGCAAGCAAAAGCAGAAAAAGGGGCAGCACGCCGTCGCCGACCAAGGCGCAGGAGTGGCGTGTAGGCCGACACGAGCGGAGCTCCAGCGAGCGGGCGCAGTGCTCTGGACCGCGGCGGCGAGCGGGCGCGGAGCTCCGGGAGCACAACAGCTAGCACCCTGCGTAGAGCTCGCCCATGGCCTGTAGGCCAGCATTTTTTTTCTTTGCTTTCTCGGCGTGAGGCACCCACCACATGGCCGATCAACAAAAAAGGAAAGGGGGAGAGCGGAGGGAGGTTAGGGATGACGAGTGGGACCCATCTGTCATAGAAAAAAGGAAAGGTCACACGTTTGTCGACCAGGCGCAAAAGAGACAATTCACATGAGTTGTCCACGCTGGCGCGTTGATGTGTC
>CM014272.1:14676789-14687380 GCA_004135705.1 Alloteropsis semialata
AGGCCCCCCGCCAACGCCCACAGGCCGGGGCCGCCGCCCCCGGCCGGGCAGCCCCACTGCACTCGGACGGCCACCCCCTGACGCAGGTAATCTTCAAGGAGCTCACGTTCTGACGATGTATGGTTCTCAGTTTGTGGAGTCCATAGGACCTCGACTACCTGTAATGGAGATTAATGAAGCATCAAACATACTTGATTCATTGTTGTAGCATATAATAGAAATGGACTAGAGAACTATTTAGGGACCAAGCTGGATGAAATTTTAGAGCAAATACAATTTTACATATCTCTAGATGTTGAAGACTGCCACAAGGTTGCTGTCAGTTCACATTATGTGCATGGCCATCGTGCCGTTGTTTTGTAGCAGGTTTTGAAACTTCACCGTGCAGGGGAGGTGCTGCCAAAATCTGTATCTAACATTACTGTGTTCAGTTTTTTTGCAGGATCGGCTACTGCACCGTCGGCTACTTCACCGTCCTCGACTCGACACTTTGCAGGACAGCAAGGTGAGGCACCAAAGACCCCTCTATTTTCATATCACATTCATAGATCACATAATCTAGTTAGGCATCTCCCATTCCAAAGAGATATAAAGTTGGAAGTATGCATATCTTTGCATATGAATACTCGTACCTGTTTCAAATTTCCCACGTTTTTGGGACAGCCAGAGGATGCGTAGAGGGGTTTAGTTTCCATGGTCTACTCCAGTCCGAGATAGAATTTTGGCATCATCTCCCTGTTGTTCTCCAGATACACAATCTCCATGGTTGGACGTGTATTTGGAGAACAGCGGGGTGATGCTGCCGAAATTCTGTCTCGGATCGGAGTAGACCATGGAAACTAAACCCCTCTACGCATTCTTGGGTGGGATTAGGACCTATCTTCACCTATTAGACAGTATAAACACTCGTTAGATGCAATTGATTTTTATATTAATCGCTGGTATGTTAGAGGATGGATGACCGTCAGTGGATGTACACGGGCCGGCCAAGTCTGGGTTCGTTGACCAATGAATGGATTGAGAAGACCGAGGCTTTTTTGAATATGGCATTTGCCAGAGTTAAAGGTGCACATGACACGTGGTGTCCCTGCAGCAAGTGTAGGCACACACACCGACAATCAAAGGACACCATGGGTAAACATCTTTGCAAGAATGGATTGATACCAGACTATACCAGGTGGATCTACCATGGTGAAGGTGATCGTGTGAGAGACGAGGTCGTGAGACAATGGATCGAGAATTTTGATGCTGATGCCAGGGTAGGAGACATGTTAATTGACTATCATGAAGCATAGATGGATGAAGGCCCTAGGGAGGAGGAGCCAGAGCCAGGTGCAAAGGTCTATTACAACATGTTTGTTGCGGCACAACAACCGCTTCACGAGCATACCAATATTTCTCAATTGGATGGCATTGCGCGCCTTTGATGTTATTTTGACAGTTGTTGGCACCCTGCTTCCGGGTGGTCACATTCTGCTGAAGAGCAAGTATGAGGCTACGAATCTCCTTCGTCACTTAAGATGTCATATGAGTAGATACATGCTTGTCCAAAGGGTTGCATCTTATTTAGGAAAGAACATGCGGAAGCAAAGTACTGTGCAAAGTGTGGATCCTCTAGGTTCTTGGAGGTTGACTCTGGTGATGGTAATAAGAGGCAGCTCACAATCCCCGTGAAAATCCTAAGGTACCTTCCGTTCATACTGAGGATCCAACGTCTCTTCATGACCGAGGAATCCATAAAACAAATGACATGGCACAAATATGCTCATCGATACAATCCTGATAAGCCGGTACATCCATTGGATGGTGAGTCATGGACTCACTTTGATGCGATTCATTGTGAGAAAGCTATGGAGGCTCATAATGTACGTGTTGCGTTGGCAACAGATGGGTTCAATCCTTATGGAATGACGTGGGCCCCATACACTTGTTGGCTCGTGTTCGTTATCCCCCTCAATCTTGCCCTCGGCGTGCTCTTTCAATAACAGAACATATTCTTGCCATTGATAATTCCTGGATACCCGGGGCATAATATGAGTGTGTACATGGAGCCTCTGGTCGATGATTTGGAATGAGCTTGGGAGGAAGGGGTATTGACATACGACCACGCTACAAAGACAAACATCAAAATGCATGTTTGGTACCACTACTCCCTAGATGACATGCCGGCGTATGGGTCGTTCTGCGGGTGGTGTGTTCATGGGAAGTGGTCGTGTTCAATATGCAAGACATCTATGAAGTTCATTTGGTTGCTGAAGGGTGGCAAATATTCTTCGTTCGACAAACATCGACAGTTCCTCCCTCTTGACCATCCATTCAGACGAGACACTAAGAACTTTACGAAAGATGTCGTAGTTAAAGACCCTCCACCGCAAATGATGACAGCTGCCGAGGTTCGTGCTCTGTTAGATGCTCTCGAGGTTAATGAAAATGAAGGTGGTTTTGTGGAATATGGTGAGCAACATGGCTGGACTCATAAGTTGGGCATGTGGAGACTCCCCTATATGGATGGCCTTCTTCTTTCACATAACATTCATATGATGCACACTAAAAAGAATTGGGCCGAGGCTGGCAACCGATCTATATTTTTTCTTCCCCAGCGAAGTAGCCAAAAAGGTATGTTGACGCAAAAAAATGCCGCGCCAAATACTCACACACATGCAGAGGGGCTCCTTGCAGCACCTCTGTGCAGACCGGTCAGACCAGTGTTGCTAACCAGTTAGACCGGTTCTCGCCGGGGGGGCCGATGATGAACCAACGAATGCTCACTCGGGAGGGACCCCATCGGGGCAAGCGTTCACAGGGTTGTTCTAGGTCAGCGGGCCACCTAGAACGTCCTTAATCGCCGTAGAGATGAAGGAGGAACAACAAGTATGGAGATTGGAAAAGCTAGGGTTTGGAGAAACAAAATGTAAAGGTAAAATAAAAGATAAATGTGTTTTTGTCGATTGGATGCCCTCAATCGGCCGTAACCCTTTATATTTATAGGGAGGGAAGGTCTTGCCCCATTAGGAATCGAAGACTACATAAATCCCGTGTCAAAATACAATTCCTAACTCAGACAACACGAACAAAACCGATCAAACCGGTTTGGAAACCGGTCTGACTGGTTTCCCTGGGTGTTGTTATTTCCAAAGCCATAACTCTCTCATCCGAACTCCAAATTGGACGTTCTATATATGTGTTTCGATCGTCTCGACGAGAACTCCAATTTGCATTCAGAGTACATTGCCAAAACCGGTCCGACCGGTTTAGGCAACTGGCCGGTCCGACGAGTCTGCCCAACTGTGCCAATTTTGGGTGCGAACACTGCCGAAATCTCTGCTCTGTGACCACACCAGAAGTAGGTTCTGTTTTGTTGGTCTCCTAAGCTAGAGGAATCAGCGGTGTCTGCCATGCAGTGAAGTTGTGGAACATGACCATCACTTGAATGCTAGCTCAGCATTGGACTGGATGAAGGAAAACCACCAGTATGACATATATTCCCGAGGCCTTCCATCCCAAACACAACATAGAAAAAATCACGAGTACTACTTGCAACGTCTAGCACCACTCTGTCGCTCTATGTTGTGACGAGGGCAAAGGTGCAAGGCATACATATATACCAAGACCAACTCCAGCAAAACTGAATATGACCCCATGGCGATTTCAAATAAAGAAAATTAAATGAGCCCATGTTATGCCTATAATTGTCTGACTGGATGTAATTTTAATGCAGGTTTAGATGTTCATAAATTCCTACACTGGCACATGCAGCCTTCTGTTTGTCATTTGTATAATTCTTTTTATAATTTTCATGTTACTTTGTAAAAAAAGAATTTGAGATACACACATCCAAATCCCACTGCCTGTTCACCTCTGTCGAACTGAAATCATCAGTCTGATGGAGTCGGTCATCATCGCTAATGGTTTAATAACTGCTCGACATCTCTCATTGATTGTCATAGGTAACTATGGCCTACCCTGACTATGTTCTAAGGTACCTAGTCCCATATTGTTGGTGTCTTGCATGGCATTAACTCCATTTTCTTTTTCATTATCTTCTGTTTGTTTTTTTTCTGGTTCATGTATTTTAGTCTTCAGGTTAGTTTTTTTTTTGTCTTGTGCCCGCAGATCTTGTATCCCCCAACCTCGATGAACATCACCTATGGATGCGGCGAAGTTTGCTTGTCTGCCAAAATGCCTGGAAGGAACTGCCTGCGTCCACTACCGGAAACTCGAAGTTTGCACTAGGTACAGAGAGCCCACCAGTATGACATATATTTCCGAGGTCTTCCATCTGAAACACAACATGGAAAGAAAAAAGAGAAATAGTTGCAACATCTAGCTAGCACCACTTTATCTCGCCATTCCTCTACATTTCTTACTGGAGGGCAACGTACTCTGCCTCTGCTCTCTATGTTGTGCAAGGGCATGGGTGCAAGGCATACATGTATACCAAGAGTCCAATACCAACCACATGCAGTGAAATTGTTCAACAGAACCATATCCTTTTGAGTGCTAGTGCTCCGCTTGGCCGGCATACAGTGTATTAGGTTATCCAGATTTATCTGGTTGTAGTACTTCATCCAGGTTTAATCTGGTTCTAGTCCAGCATCGGAAACTGTTAATAAACAGTTATAGATGACCTTTACATGGTGACAAAGAGAACCACAGTCCCATGAACTGTGCTAACTGTAGACTCCGTGACCTCCATTGACAGCATGACAAACTTGGCTACTACTACGGATGGGGTCACCACGTTTGCCCATCCGTTACAATCACTCGTCTAACTCGGCAGATATCGAACGGAAGAAACCTGATACAAAGCAACATGGTAACTAGACAATCAATACATATAACAATAAGAGAGCCTCATGACCTGGTCAAGCGTCGCACGAATTGCCCCAACTGATCAGACTGGATGATTCCTCACGCTTCCCATTTATATGCTATGAACAGAAACAAAAAAAACTCTGCTCAGACTGTTTCTTGATTCTGCACGTACTTCATGTAAGCAGGAGGCACACACCTCCTTAGCTTGCCTGTTCTTATCCTTCCCATTTATTGCCAAGCGTTCCATTTAGTCAAAACCATAAATTTGTTACAATAGAGAGTGTTCAAACATTTACCCCCAAATGCATTCATGTGACCATGTCGGTCTAAATAAGCTCCTGTAGGTTATAAGAGAACATGACACATGTATTGGCCACGCCCTATAAAAGGGCTGCTTCAAAGAAGGTGGTCTGGTGAAGTTAACTAAATGAAAGGGTATGCTGCCTTCATGAAATGTAAGGCTTTCCTTCAATTCCTGATCAAGTATAATAGACATCCTACGGGGTCATGTTGGAAAAGCTGGTTGCTGCAAATCCTTGCCAGGCTGGACAAGTCTTCATGTTACTCTCCCCTTATCGATGCATTGAGTTAGGGGATACATATACGTGGAGATCATGATGCGAAGCATGTATCATTCCTTAGATCATGATGCAAAGCATGTATCATTCCTTATTCTTATATGATGTAAGAAGCAAGGAGAAGAGTTATTCCTTTTATTTTCAATACCTAGATCATTTGTGCATAGCACAAGCATATAACGTTGTAATGGGAGTAAACATACGGTACATCATGTAACGAGATTTGTCTTTGAATATACTTTGTAAACAACAATAGAAACCAGTGTCTTTTCCATTGAGATGAAGGGAGGCACCAATGCTATATTAATTGGATGTAGCATCCTCAGTGTTGTCAGTAAAATTTGGAATAACCTAAAGACAGTATTCATTATGTCCATTTACAGATGCACAGTCACATTATGAGCAATTAACCAGCCCCGCCCTATAAAATGTACTAAAGGAAGGTTCAACTTTTTTTCACATGGTTAGCAAAATGAGTCACAAGATGTGGAACACATATAGAGGAAGATAGAAAGGGATAGTGGATTTGTACATAGACCATGCGGATTTCATAGGGCTGGGATGGGAGTCGGAGGTTTCGAGACTCAAAGTAGCACAGATGTTGCAGACCAAACCTGTCTGCTCACATTTTCTATTGGCTTTTCTCCACCTAGCTCATCGACATAGCTCCCAATGGCAATGTATCGCCAGTAATGACAGCGGGCAAGGGTGGCTTGCACTGTGTAGATGATATGCTCGATTGTGATTTAGCAGAAGTGGCATTCACGACTGTGCTTGTCCATAAAATTTATTATTTTCTGTTTGTGCTGAGCAGAAGAGCTAACTAAGAAATGTTCACATACATATCAAGACCGGTCGCAAAGAGGCAAACTCGATCACTTCATTTCAACTTTACCAACAGTGGAGGAGGGCCCGGTAGGGCAAGGTATGGCAGCTGCCATACCTCAAAGTTTACAAATGCATGTTGAACAGTGACTTTAATTATTTTGCGAAGCAATGAAGCTTTTAGACACCTAATATCTTTACCTATTTCTAAAGAGAGGATTGTTTCTTCCTTTTTCTTGGTCCGTCCTGATATGTGGGTCCCATCTGGTATATCGAACTCTAATCATGGCTCCAACTCCTAATATCGGTTTCCGCATCGAGTTAGAGTTCTAACTGAGAACCTGTCAATTTTTATCTCTACCTCTATACCTATAATAATCTCTATACCTCTCTCTCAAAATAATAATAATCTCTATACCTATATTTTTGTAATAAGGTGTAGAGCATGATAGACTCACCCAGTTTGGGTATTTTCCCGACCGTATCCCGTTTTGCTGATAAAATCTGAAATCAACACAGAAAGGTATAGGTCAACAAAAAGGGAACGAAATCGGTTCATAATATTTCCCAACCTAACAGGAACGAAATCGGTTCACGATATTTCCCGACCTTATCGTCGGTACCTGTATGTAATACGGAATTTGCCGTCAAGTCTTCCCGCTTTTGGGTTAACCAGGAAATTGCTCCGAGGCATGCAAGTTCTTTTAACTTGCCGAGGTGGTATTTCAATGTATGGAACCAGCATGAAGGATGCGTCTCGGCTAGTCCCAGCGCACGCATGAAGTGGAGTTGCAAGCGACACGACCCAACATCCACAGGCTGCAGAAGGATCAGCCTAGCACACACGCCAGGTAGCAAAGTTGTTTCCCTTTCCACTTTTTTCTTCTTTAATCTGCCATCAATTTTTTAAGGACGTCAATTTATTTTTAGATAAAAAAGGAATTATAGTTTGAAAAAAAATACTGGCACAATGCTTGCATCATTATGATTTTTATGTGACATATATTCATTTGCAAGTATAAACATGTACCAAATCAAAGGCAAATATTAAAAGTCAATATTATGGCTCGGTCCACTAGTCTTCTCAATATCAATCATGCATAGTATAGCATCACACTATCAATTGTGTTGCATCAAGCATTTGAAGTGGTTATATGACTTGAATTATTGATTCCCAACAATTATCGACATGTTTCTGATCGGAATGTTTCATTTCCGACATCAAGTATATCTTGGATTTCGCTTTCCCAATCAGGCTTTTCGGACTGCTTTTATTTTGTTCGTAAATAAAAGTGAAAATGAAGAAAAATATATCAAGGGGGTTCGAACAAATGACCAACACCTTTAGTGTGTTGGTTCCCTAACTACTACCAAGCCACCACACAACACAAGCTTTGCTATACAAGCAATTTGGTCTTTCGAATTCTCGATTAGTATTTGGCCGTAGCAACGCACAGGCATTATGCTAGTATACACTAAACTGCAGCATGTTGGTTCTTCAGTCCAGCTGCGCCATACCTCGAATTTAATCTGTCTTCCGCCACTGTTTGCCAAACTATGTAGAGTTTCAATAGAGGAATAAAGCGGAGTGAAGAAGAAGAGAGCATGTCAACCGGGTTAATCAGCTGAGTTTGGGATTATTATTATATAGGCAGTTCTCAGTTTGGCGTTGTTTTCTACTCCTCCCAAATTATAATATGCTTTGTTTTTGCTAGATTTATACGATCATATCTTTTTCTATGAATGTAGACATACAATAACTCTAGGTACAGAGTAAAAACTATGTAGAAAACAATAAAATGCCTATGGTCCAAATATTGCATGAAAGGAACTTCATCTAGCGTCGATCTAAAATTGCTCAGAGTCCCCATGCATATACAACTGTCTGTTTGTTTGAACCTAACTCAGCCGGTCCAACAGAGGTTATCTAGATTTTTTTCAATACACTTCGTAATTAGTAATGTACCCAAGGTATTAAGCTACTGCAACTAAATGACTTGTCACTATAACAAAATATATGTGAAGGACCGAAACGGGCGACCAGAGGGGGGGTGAATGGGAGCCTTTAAAATTCTCGCTCTCGGAGAAACAAGGCCTATGTCCCGATTACAACCCCAAATAGACTTCTCTTCAAATCGTCAAGATGACACTAGTCAACTCGTGACAAACTCACCTTAGAAACGACTAGAGAAGCACAGAGCAATGCGGAAGCAAAAGCAAGACAACGAAAAGCTTGCACAGGAGAATTAAACTAAACTTCTAATTAAGCTCACACTAATAAAGCGCTTAATCCAACTAAGCATGCAAAGCTTAATTACTTAAGACTAAAGCTTAACTAACAAATACAACAACTAAAAAGCAATTGCCATGATTAACAATTATTACAGTGATTAATAAGATCAAGTAATAGATGCAATAATTAAAAGGAAAAGAAATCAAACCTTAGTGGCCAATTGCCGTGAGCCTTGCTTGCTCCTTGGGCCACGTGCTGACCTGCTTGCCTCACGTGGAGAACTGCAGGCCCATGTGCTTCGCCGGGCTTGAGTCGTTGCACTGCTGGGCTGCCGGCCTTCACGAGCAGGGCCTTCACGTGCATGTGCTCAAGCAACGCAGCTTCTGTGCTGGGCCAAGGACGTGCTTGTCCACCTGCCGCTCTGGTCCGCAGCTTGCTGCGCCAGGCCGCTGCGGGCAGCGCCTGCGCCTCGCCCCGCGTGAGCTCGTGAGCGGCCGCGCGTGCACCGTGCGTGCCACGCTCCCGCTGCGCGTGCCTGCTGACCGCTCGATCCGGCTGCTGCCGCTTGCCTGCCTGCCGAGCCCGAGAACCTGCGGATGAACAGAGAAGAAACGAACTCGAGCAAAAACAGGACCGACGACTTCAGCTCAAATTACTTTCTCTACACACCATGGAACGACACAATATTTGAGCCACGTAATCACAACCTCAAGGGCTAATAGATCCACCAAGAATCTCACAAAAAGCTCAAGTATTCATCACGAATTTTGGAGCCAACCGAAACCCTAAGCAAGAACTCGGTTTTGGGGAAATCTTCAAATTCAAGCCAAATCCGAGAGGGTTTTGAAGGGGAATCACATGGTAAATGCTCACAAGGATCCTAGCAACATATTCCCCCAACAAATCTCACGGGATTTGGGCTCAATCGCGAAGAACAAAAATTCCCCGAAAATACCTCCGAAAATCCGAAAAAGAAAAACGCCAGGAACAAAGGATTTGGCACAAGATTAAGAGGATGAAATCACTATGAATCACTTGGCCATATCCGGTTACAAGCCACTCACAAGTAGTGCAAAACTTGGATGGCAAAAAGCTCAAGAACAAGAGCCTCTCATCTCTTCTCTCCTCTCACCCAAAGGCACCCACAAACAAATGAGCAACCCCCACCTAGACAACCCCAAAGAGATTGCTGCCCACAATAGCCTCTCCACATATATATAGGCGCTGGCCAAATGTCCAAAACGCCCTTACAATCAGTGTACAAGCCAAATACCCCTCAGGGGTAAAACCGTCCATCTTTTCCTGCAAGCATCAGACGGACCCGGCTCCTTCACGACTTCGCTTCGCCTCGACGCAAGCTTCGCGATGGTGCCACGCGTCCTCCGACTTGTCACCCCCGGTTTTGAGGCCCAAACCGGCAAACCCGCTTGCACACCCCGCAGGCGTGACTCACCCCCAGTTTTGAGGCCAAACTGGTCAAACCCTCCTTGCACGCCGCCGCACGACGTGACTCACCGATGTCGACGCGTGTCCGGCCTCCGCCAAGCCTCCGACGCCTCCAAGTCTTTCGCTCCCGCTCCCGGGCCGCCTACTCGACTCGCCTCCGTCCCGCTTAACTCGACCGACGCCGTCTCCATCCCATCATGTACTCTTGCTCTTCCGCGCACCATGTGGACCGCCCATGACTCCGCCCGGACTCCTCGGGTCCCTCAGTCCAAGCCTACTCGTTCACCCTTCACCGTCCTCGGTCCATCGGCATGAACCTTTCGCGCTTGACCTTCACCGCATGCCGTCGACCGCCATGTCGCATCCTACACCTGCACATCACAAGCCAAGAGATACATCAAACCACACAACTGTTGTCAATCACTCATCATCCAAGGGTGACCACCATTGGTCCACAATATGAAATTTCGCTAGCTTTAGTAGAGAAAAAATAGAAAGCCCACGAAAACCATGCCTGCTAAAGACAGCCCGTAGTTTCAGTAATCACAATCATAGAACAAAAAATTAACTTTTTATTTTGATTTTACACGTAGAAACTTTTCCTCGAGTTTTGTCGCTGCTGATATTTATCTTTGGATTTTAGAAGAATGGGCGAAAGATGGTTATAGTAAAGTTCTGGTTCCACAGAAGATCA
>CM014272.1:14688380-14698545 GCA_004135705.1 Alloteropsis semialata
CAGATATCTACATCTCTTTTCTATGGTCGCTGTTGTCAGAGGCAGCGGAGAGAAAGAGGAGGAAAAACAGAAACATAGAAAAATGAATGATTAAGTCATTAACAAGTGGGACACCTATCAGATGAGATGCAAAGGCGAAAGGATATCCACTACAGCACTTCTCCCTAATATCACTAAATTGTGAAAGAGGATTCCCCTGTATGCAGAAAAAAGGGAAATTGGGTCTGTTGGAGATGCTCTTAGGGTTTTTGGCACGGACTGCCTTTCAGTGGTGGATGGACAGGAATGTGTTGGACGTGTGTGTGCCAACAAAACAGCCCATACTTTAGTTTTTGGTCCATTTAGTTTTTATTTCTAACTAATTAAGCATCCTTGTGAAGAAGCACAAAAAATAGTTGTCATATCTACCCTCATTACATTTTTACATGTAATACACAACATATAAGTTGTCATGTATGAGTTTAACAATTTTTAATGAATTCAGTATTTTCTATAATTTAAATGATTTTTTGCATGCTTATCAAAAGTAATTCCAAATAGAACTACATGTACTTCCAATAAGATTTGGAAAATTTAAATCTGAGAATCATTTTTCCATTTTATCACATGCCTCAGAGATAGATGAAAAATTCAATTGTCTCTCCTAGGGACCATTCGAGCTTCTATCTCCAAATTAACACATAATAATTATAATAGTGAATAAATTTGGTCAGATAATTGTACAAATTGACGTGGCAACAAATTCTTGTTCGATAAACTTTCCATAAAAAATAATTTGTTTATTAAGTAAGATCATACATCATTCACAAACAATTACCTCCCCCATGAATTGTTATGCAAAAACAAGTTTTTCTATTTTCTAATTACATGGACAAAACGATATAAAAAGATGCAAATACGTAGCAACTAGTATAATGAAAATCGCATTACATGAAAGATAATGAATTTAATAGATTTTAGAAAAAGAGAAAGATCAAATTTGGAGATCATATGAGGGAGAAATACTTATTATAGATATTAATTTTGGAACAAAAAGATAATAATGAATCACATGTGTGTTCTTAATCTCACTCTCCAGCTAGGAATACATACTTTATATATACTATACTTGGCCCCCAAATTTTGAAACAAGGCTGCAGCCTGGTGGTCTGTGTTGTCCATAATGGAGCACATGTGCTTTTTTCAATTTGGGTATTGCCTCTTAGCGTATTTATAGATAAAAATTAACGGCAACAATTTTCTAACCCGCTGTCAGAGAATTTTTATTTTTGCTCTTTTTCTATTTATATTTGATTTTTACTAAAAATTATACATGGGACCCACATAACCAAGTGTCAGAAGGACCCATTCTCATAGTAAATGGGCCAGCTAGTTGTAGCGACCAGACGGTTATTGCGACCAATAGTTCAACGCTATATCAAAATACATTTACTGACCGACGGTTGCTTAAGACAAGCTAAACTACCGATGGACAATTGATCAATAATTTCCTATTTATAGTGACTCACGTCTGAAGTTATTTTAGGGCTGTGGTATAGTGACTACAATAACTTCTGAGTCGACCGGCATTGCATGTTGTTTTGCTTGAGCAATTTCTGGCTCCAATAAATCCCATGGTTCAAAAATAAGCAGCGGTTCGTGCACAATCAGGCAAGGCTCCACTATGGTTCTTGAAAACTAAACATAATATATCAGTAAATTTCAAGAATAAGGATACAGACTAACTTCGCTTGTTCTAATTACAAAATTGCATCAGTAGTAGATTAATGTCTCCTACTCTAAGCATGGATGCATGCATCGAAGGTCATATTGAATGTGTGTTTATAAACAAAGTGATATATTATTAAGATTACAGAAGAACTCATGAATCCTAAATGTATTGCATTGGACATTGAACACAGAAATTTAAGTAAAAAAATTCGTATTCTTCAAGAAAAACGCATTCGTCTTCTCAATCGGGAGAAAAAAAAAGTTTGTAAGTTCGTGAATTATAATATTGGAAAGGTAATGCAATAATAATATTTTGTATTGTTTCATTGTATTTACTAATAAACGTGTAGATGATCGAGTAAATGGAGTAGGTACTAGTACTAGTGGTACCATCCATCCAGCTTTTACTTGTTTTGTACTATACTAGTACTTGGTCATTGTGCCTCCTTAATTTTATGCAGTCTTGTTTGGCTATAGTGAGCAGCTCATGAGTCAGCTTGGCCATGGATCATGAAACAAATGAGCTAAAAAGGTACCTATGCTACAAAGGACTGAGTTGAGTTGATCCGATATGATCTAATGTGCCACGCCTATATATTTGGTCACCACACTGAACACCGAATTATTAGCTCGCCCATGTTTTCTTCATCTGGACACCACTAAGCATTTCTAAGAGCACAAGAGCAACAGAAAAAGTTGTTCAGCTGTGGAGAATGGAAGGCATTAGGAAGGATGGTAGCACCGAAGGTCGCTCTTGCCTATTAATCCAATCAATAGGCTTGGTCCATGGAATGTGGTAGCTGATAGTTGATAAAGAGTAGTGGAGTGCAGAAATTTTGGCCAGTTCCATATCCGGGTTTCTGACTGGCGCCAGGCGTCCACAACACATGCTGCTTCATCGTGCAGCAGTGGTTGGAGCATCTGACAATGGTTTGTGTTAATTAGGACAATGCAATAACCTGACAGGATGCGGCATCACAATACTGTGCACCTCAACTACTGAGCAGGGATTCCTGGCTGGCCTGCCCATTCGCCCACCATAATGCATGAAACTGCAGCGGAGACATTATTGGTCAAAGTCAGAAACAAAGGTTGCGTGCAGTCGAGGCGGTGTCGATTGAGCACGAACTCGACCGCTTGCTCAACAGTCCGGACCCAGTGTTTTTATTAACAGTGCTGAAGAATAATAGAATGTTTAAGCAACTTGGTCACAGCATTTTATATACATATAGACAAATAGTCTGTTAGTTCAAAAAAGTAAAATGCACGGTACCCAGGTCTCTAAACTTGCACTACCAGAGAACCCGCCATCCGCCACCCTTCATAGGTCACGGATGGATCGGACCCGGTACCAATGCTCCAACGGTCAATAATTTTGCGCGCTCATTGGTACCGGTTGGTGGCACCAACCGGTACCAACCGGTTGGTGGCACCAACCGGTACCAATATGACCCCCTTTGGTACCGGGTGGTGCCACCAACCGGTACCAAAGGGGCTCTGCGTATAAAGATACCTTCTTCCTCCCCGAGCCCGAGCCATGGCTCATTTCTTCATTCTCCATTGAGCTCGGGTTGGGGGAGCTCATGCCCAAAATTTCCATAACTTTTGGAGATTTTGCAAACCAAGTCCGTTAGAAGGTTAGAAACTTCATCCTCTCTCTTTTGATGGTTAGTATGGTCTATTTCATGCTCTATGTTTTGAGTAATTTGTGTTTTGTGGAATGGATTGAAATAAGAGATTTTAGATTTAATCTTCATTTTTATTATGAATTTGTAATAGAGAATCACTATATAGTTAGTTGTTGCATATGTAGAGATGATGCACAAATTTTTAGACATTGTTTAGATTTTTGGATTATTTGTAGAAACTTTAAATGATTTTCATATTTATGCTTATTATGATTTTTAGATATTATAAATGATATTCATATTTAGGGTTATTAGGATTTTTAGAGATTATAAATGATATTTATATTTAGGCTTATTACGAACTTTAGAATTACATCTTTTTAGAGGCTTCAAATGACGTTGATATTTAGGGTTATTAGGATTTTTTGAGATATAAATGATATTCTTATTTAGTTAGATTATAAATTCAATTTTACTTCTCATGTTTGTCAATATCTTGAACTAAAACAATTCAACTCTAGGCATGCCTATGATGATATCAAATTTTACCTAGTTTTCTAGCTGGGTAACGTATGATGACCTTGAGCTTGAGCTTGTATTGTATAGTTATGCTTCTCATGGTTGTCATCAAACCATGAGACACATCCATGCCCAAGCAAGAGATCGGTTGTGATGATTGGGCTGGGTGTGTCTCATGGTTCCATGCCTACCATGAACTAATTTTTTACCACCTATAATGTTTCTTATGCTCCAAGTTCAAGATCAAATGAAAGACAACATATCTGAGGCAAATCACTCCTTTAATTTTTTTTTGAGATGAGAAAAACTAAGACGTTGATGATTTTGGAATGTGGTTGTCAGCCATCGTGCCCTTGGTTATTGTAGCACCATCCTGCTAGCTCTGATTGAGAGCCTGTTACGTCCATGTCCACCATTGCTACAGTGACCACTCAAATCAACTCTTCTGCACTCTCTTCCCGGCGAAGCAACCGGCTCCATCAGATACTCTCTGCCTCACCGGCCTACAAGGGCTACAAATAGCTGTCCCTGAGGGCCCTGACCTGCTCCAAGCAACAAAACCATCTTTTTAGAATTACATCTTTTTAGAGACTTCAAATGATGTTCATATTTCAAATGATATTTACATATTTTTCGTTGTATTTTGTGAATGATATTTACATACATGAAATGATATTTACATATTTGAAATGATATTTACATAGATGAATCGGCAATAGATGTACAATGCAGATAGATGCTCATCTGACTTCATTAATGGCGTTCATCAATTCCTCGACGCGGCAGAGGCTAACTCGACCTCGGGTTTTATATGCTGTCCATGCAAGGTCTATGAGAATGAGAAGGATTATCACATCTCGAAGAAGGTGGTTCACACACACTTGCTTAGGAGTGGTTTTATGCCTAACTATATCTGTTGGACCAAACACGGCGAAGCGGGGATATTCTTTGAAGAAGGTGAGGACAACATCCCGGACTTTGCACAATACGGTGCCTTTGCAGATGATACAGCAATGGGCGAGGGTGAAGCAGTTGCAGAAGATGAGGATGATGATGCCTTAGGTGGCATGATCCGTGATGAAGAGAAAGACTGCAAAAGTGCGAAAGAGTTGGAGAAAATGAAGCGTTCGTTGGAGGATCACAAAACATTGCTGTACCCAGATTGCAAAGAGGACCAAAAAAAGTTGGGTACCACACTGGAACTGTTGCAATGGAAGGCAACTAATGGCTTGTCTGACAAAGGTTTTGGAGAGATATTGAAAATGATAAAGAAGATGCTTCCAGAGGGCAACACATTGCCCGAAACAACATACGAAGCAAGAAAAATCGTTTGCCCTCTAGGACTAGAAGTACAAAAGATACATGCATGTCCCAATGATTGTATCCTTTATCGGGGCAAGGCGTACGAATCTTTGGATGCCTGTCCGATTTGCAATTGTTTGCGGTATAAAATCGGGCGAGATGACCCTGGTGATGTTGAGGGAGAGCCCCCAAGAAGAGAGTCCCTGCCAAGGTGATGTGGTATTTCCCTATCAACGTCTGAAGCGTTTGTTCAGAAACCAAGAGCATGCTAAATTGATGCAGTGGCACAAAGAGGATCGGAGGGAAGACAATATGTTGAGACACCCCGCTGATGGCTCCCAATGGAGAAAATCGACAGAGCGTTCCCAGACTTCGCAGAAGATGCAAGGAACATATGATTTGGTTTGAGTACGGATGGCATGAATCCTTTTGGTGATATGAGCAGTTGGCTCGTGACTCTTTGTATGTACAACCTTCCTCCGTGGATGTGCATGAAGCGGAAGTTCATTATGATGCCAGTGCTAATCCAAGGGCCAAAGTAGCCTGGCAACAACATTGATGTGTATCTAAGGCCACTGATTGAGGGCCTTTTGTTGTTGTGGGGCAAAGATGGTGTAAAGGCGTGGGGTGAGCACAAGCAAGAGGAATTTAACCTACGAGCACTACTGTTCATGACCATCAATGATTGGCCTGCACTTGGTAACCTGTCGGGACAGTCAAACAAGGGATACAAAGCATGCACACATTGCCTAGAACACACCGACTGCATTTACCTGAAACATTGTAGAAAGTGTGTGTATATGGGCCATCGTCGATTCCTTTCTGTGAAATATCCGCTAAGAAAGAAAGGAAAGCATTTTGAGGCGGAAAGTCGTAGCAAACCAAGGCATCGAGATGGAAAACATGTATTTGCTATGGTAAAAGATGTGAAGGTGGTCTTTGGGAAGGGACCTGGCAGCCAGCCAGCGGCAAGTGAAAAATGGAAAGGCACCCATGTGGAAGAAAAAATCAATATTCTGGTACCTACCATATTGGGAGGTCTTAGATGTCCGCCATGCAATTGATGTGATGCACCTGACCAAAAATCTTTGCGTAAACGTGCTAGGGTTCCTTGGTACTTATGGAAAGTCAAAAGATACGCTTGAAGCATGACAGGACCTGAAACGTATGAAACAACGAGATCCCCTGCATCCTGAGAAAAGAGAGAAAGGGCGATGGAACTTACGTCCTGCTAGCTACACTCTAAGCAGAGAGGAGAGGACCAGCATGTTTGATTGCTTGAACAGTATTAAGGTCCCGTTCGGCTACTCATCGAATGTAAAGAGTCTGATAAATATGAAAGAGAAGAAATTTGTACACCTCAAGTCCCATGACTGCCATGTGCTGCTCACACAATTACTTCCGGTGGCACTGAGGGGAATTCTACCCGTTAATGTTCGAACAACTATTGTGAAGCTATGCGCCTTCCTCAATGCAATCGACTAGAAGGCAATCCATCCCAGTAATCTAGCAAAGCTGCAAGATGATGTGGCCCAAAGCCTTGTCAGCCTTGAGATGATATTTTCTCCGTCTTTCTTTAATATTATGACGCATCTCCTGGTCCATGTTGTCAAAGAGATTGGTATTTTTGGTCCTGTATTCCTACACAATATGTATCCTTTTGAGAGGCTCATGGCTATTCTAAAGAAATATGTTCGTAACCGTTCTCTTCCAGAAGGATGCATCACCAAGGGATATAGAACAGAGGAGGTCATTGAGTTCTATGTTGACTACATCCCCGAACTGAAACCGATTGGGCTACCTGAATCACGCCATGAGGGGAGACTACTTGGAAAGGGCACGTTAGGAAGGAAACAAACAAGGTGTAGCGACTACGATTTATTCATGAAAGCCCATTACACTGTAATATGCTACCAAAATCCAAGAAAGTCTGACAAGTGGATTACCCGCCATCACATAGAAACTTTCGCTGGTTGGTTGCGACAAAAGCTCATGGGTAACGAGACAATACATACACAGCTAGCGTATTTGGCAAGGGGACCATCATCCTCATTCTTGACGTTCCAAGGCTATGACATAAATGGGTATACATTTTACACGAGAGCCCAAGACGACAAAAGCACCAACCAAAATAGTGGTGTCTGTACAGATGCCTATGACAACAAAGGGAACAGGGACTCATATTATGGCCAGGTAGAGGAGATCTGGGAACTAGATTATGGACCTTTGAAAATACCACTTTGTCGGTGCAAATGGGTGAAACTTACAAGTGGAGGTGTTACTATAGACCGCTACGGCATGACTACTGTGGATCTCAAAAAAATTGGGTATGTAGACGAACCATTCGTGCTCGCCAAGGATGTGCTTCAAGTGTTTTATGTGAAGGACATGTCTACTAAACCCAAAACGGGGACTCTGCAAACAAACAACTCCGAACTTTATCCAAAACGGCACATAGTTCTCATGGGGAAAAGAAAAATCGTGGGTGTCGAGGATGTCACCAATGAAGATGATTATAATAGGTGTGACGAGGTGTCTCCGTTCAATGTGGAGGTTGACACAAGCATCCTGTTGGCCAATGAAGATGCTCCTTACGCTCGCAACGATCATAACGAAGGCACTCTTGTAAAGAAAACATTTATTGCTGTTCAAGCATAATGTTGTACTTATATTGAAGCATGATGATGCTATGTAATTCTAATTATGTTGAAGCGTTATGGTGTGTAATGTAAAGGAGTTAATATATATTACTAAATAGTAATATGAATCTAGAATAGTTTCTTATGCTTCTTGATTAACCAAATTTGATTTTGTCTTATGCTTCTTGATAAGTATTTACTAGTTTTGTTAAATTGACTTGTAATATATTGCGGTTTATTTTGGTTATTTTGGTTAGTATCATGCCAAGATAGCGTCAGGTAGCTAGACGTAGTGGCTATGTTACTACTATGCCACCTACCATCCCGATTCGAGAGGCTCACGAGCCTGGATGGTCGACAACACAACAAGTTGATCATGTCCCAATTCCCACACCTCAGCAACTTCGCTACAATATGGTAATATAGATAATCCTCTGCAAGTTGCATTCGAATGTAATCACTATGTCACTGAGAATAGAAATTATTAATAATGCAGATCATTAATCCAATTACATGGCTAAAAGATGCAAACATCGGTTAATCAAGTCCTTTGGTATTAAGAGAAAATGTGACCAAAAATACTGGTAGGGTTATGATCTCTGTTAGCATTCAACAAAATGCCACCCGTGACCCAAATCCTGGTGACATGGTTATTATCTACGTTCATTCTGGTGCGTGGCAGCAAGACCATGTGGCCTCGTGTGATGCTGTGAGGCAAGCATTAGCCCAAATAGAAAGTCAAAGTGGCCACATTTTCCCTGACTACAACTACATCAAGTTGAAAGCTCTCGAGACGGGTGAGCCAGATGTGACACAGATGCCTAAAAGGATTAGTCCTTCATATGAATTGATTTATGTAAGTTAGTTTTATTTTTAGTTATATAATTATATTAAAATTTAATTATCTTTATCTGTAACAATATGTTTTATTAATCTTATTGTAGGATGACTACTACTGTTTATTCATGCATGCGTGTTCTGGTCTACGTGCAGTCCTTTATCAAGTTCTTGGAAACTTAGTGTATGCACACACGACGCTAGGGGCTTATTGAGTTAATGGTGGTTTCCAAGCTAATATAACCTTGAGTCATGCCAATGCTGCTGAGATCACAATTTATAGAGAGGTCTTGGATTCACGTTACAAGGCACAGGATAGTGCATACATATATGCACTCGATTATGTCGACAGGTTCCTAGGCATCGAGATTATCGATATAAACTATCCTTTCTATCTCATGAAGAAGCATGGCATGCACGGACCCTGATTATTGCTGTTCAAGCATAATGTAGTACTTATGTTGAAGCATGATGCTATGTAATTCAAATTATGTCGAAGAGTTATGGTATGTAATGTAAAGGAGTTAATATATATTACTAAATAGTAATATGGATCTAGAATAGTAAAAGAGTTAATATATATTACTAATACCAAATAAAATATATATAGAAATATGAATCTAGATTTACATTATTTCATATATCATTATAAGAAAAATAATACTTGTTAGTTGATGTATACTTTGTTATTTCATGTATAGGAAATTGAAAGATTATTATAAGAAATTAATACTTGTTAGTTGATGTATACTTTGTTATTTCATGTAAAGGAAATTCGTTGATTATTATAAGAAAATAATATACCAAAGATAAATAAAAAAACAATTTAGGAACAGTGAAGTTTCTAGCAAATACTAAATTTTAAAGAAGGTAATACAAAATACCAAATATTAAAGAAGTTATTAGCAAATAATAAATTTAAAATAATGTGAATAAAAACTACTAACTCATAATTGAAGAAAAAGAAGTGGGGAAATGGAAATGTACAGGAATTAATTGCAAATACTAAATGGTGAACAAGTTAAATTGCAATAAATAGTATATATGTCAAATAATAAATACTAACAAGTTAAATTGCAAATACTAAATATAAAGGAATTAATTGTGTACAAACTAAATGGTGAAATAATAAATACTAAAAAGAAAAAAGGAAGAAAGAGTATATACTAAAAAGATGGCGGGAAGGTGAATTGGGGGCCCTTTGGTACCGGGCTGCGACACCACCCGGTACCTTAGAGTTTCATTTTGGCGCCCAAAATACCCTTTGGTACCAGGTGATGTCACCACCCGGTACCAAAGGGCCTTTGGTACCGGTGGTGACATCACCCGGTACCCAAGGCTTAACCCTTCGGTACCGGGTGATGTCACCACCCGGTACCAAAGGCCCTTTGGTACCGGGTGGTGACATCACCCGGTACCGATGTGTGAGGGGGTTATATAGCGGCGCCCTTCCTTCTTCCCCGAGCCATCCTCGACGCCGCCAAGTCCCCGAGCCGCCGCCGCATCCCTGCCGCCGTCGGCCTCGTCGTC
>CM014272.1:14700508-14714203 GCA_004135705.1 Alloteropsis semialata
GGCATGGAAGAACCTGCTGCAAATGTTCACACAGAGGAGGTATACATGTATACATATTGTCAATATCAATGATATATATATGTATATGTTCAAGCATGAAATATTAATACATTTCTTTCTCGTATGTGTAGCCCTCAGGCTCACAGCCTTCTGGGTCCTCATCATCGAAGAGGACGAAACGTGGCCCGACCAAAAAGTTAGAGGGCAGACTTGTAATCACTGATGTGGCAGAAGATGGTCGGCCAGTTGCGCCAGAGAAAGCTGCTATAAAGATGGCCAATCAGTGTGGTGTTCTAGTGAGAGACCACGTGCCCATCAGCCTGCAGAGGTGGAAACCCAGCGATGATGCTTCATACGTGCCGCAATCAGAGAAAGAAATGCTATGGGCCAGTCTGAAAGAACGTTTCGCAGTGCCTCAAGGTTCAGAGGAAAGAGTCAAAAATTGGGCTCTAAGGACGATGTGTACTGCATTTCAAACATGGAAGAAGAACCTGTACAAGAAATATGGCGAGAAGAACCTGACACCCAACTTTGATGATTACCCAAAGCTGAGGGGTCATTGGGATTCGTTCGTGCAGTACAGGCGGTCGGAGTTAGGTGAAAAGAAATCACGACAGAATAGGATCAATGCCACGAAGAAACAGTACTTCCACTCTCTTGGACCAACTGGCTATAAGAAGAAAATTCCTATCTGGGACAAGATGGAAGAAGATTTGATTGCCAGGGGAATCACGCCAGCGACAATGAATTGGCCCGAGCGATCAAGGCATTGGTACTACGCTCATGGTGGCACTCTGGATCTTAATGATGGGTCGCTTATAAACAACGATGAGTTAAAAGAGGCGGCCGGTGCTATCCTTACGGCACTTAAAGAGAAGATGATGGGACATTGGTTCCCGACAGAGAAAACAACGAGCTAACAAGGGCTCTGGGGAATCCTGAACATCTTGGACGAGCTAGAGGTATCGGCGTCGTCTCGTGGAAGGTTGCATTCCCTGCGGACAGTGACACGTACAGGAGTCGAAGCCGCTCTAAGGCCGCACAGGAGAGAAGAGTGGAGAACTTGGAAAGAGAGCTTCGGGAGACAAAGGCCGGCATTGCAGATGAAGTGTCTAGACAGATACAGACATTGCTGAGCCAAGGGCAGTCGGTGCCGGGAGCAGTACTTGTACCAGCTGTTGGATCAGGTGATGGTGTTAGCCCGCCCTCCCAACGTCGCAGCAGTGTTGCTTCCACGGAGCTCCCACCTGCCGATGCCGGGGACGAGAGTGCTCGCTATCCAGTGGACGAAATCACTCTGCGTACGCCATGTGAGCTTCATATACCAAGCCGGAACTTATCCACTAAGGTGGCTTACGGTATGGCTTATCCGGTGGAGCAAGGGCAGACCATTCATGGGGCACAGATTCCAAGTGGCTACTGCAAGTGTAACGAAAATGGCCCTTGTGCCATTTATATTGTGATTTTGGTGATTAAATGACAACATAGTCTTTGGGACTAATAAATTTGTTAAGTGTCATACTTAGGAAATTACATCCCAAGAATGATTCCAAAGCTAGTAGAGTTAGTAAACGGCGTATGAAACGCCGAGGCACGGCGTACAATCAAGAAGCATACGGCGTGTGGGGGAGGATCAACCAGAGAAGGAATATTCCACACGGCGTATAATCCGGCGACGCACGGAGTACAAGTCTAAAGCACACGGCGCTCAAAGGATCGCGAAGATAGGATCGCGTACATGTTCGGAAGGTTACGGCGTGTGCAGAGAGCCGTTGGAAAAGGCATCCGACCATTGGAAAAAGCACACGGCGTATTATCCGCCGATGGGGGAATTGCACATGGCGGAACATACGGCGTTCACGGTTTTTGTGCAGATTTTGGGTAACGGCTAGTTGAGCCCCTTGGGCTATAAATACCCATCCCATTCGGCCATTTGGAGTTGCTGGAGTCCAGAGAAGTTGATCTACACCCACAAGACATCCAAGCCACCATTTGTGAGTAAGAGAGCTAGGATAGCCCTAGTGAGTGAGTTGCAAGGTGTTGTGCCTTGTGCTTTGGTTCTAGAGTGAACCAACACTTGTAATCTCGGTGTGCTGGCCCCTTGGAGTCTTGGTGACTCGCCGGCAAGTCTTCGACCCTTCGGCTTGGTGTGGAGAGGCGACGACGACTTTGTGCGGGGGAAGAGGAGACCCCTTCCTTGGTGGAGAAGCTCCGTAGTGGAGGCGGCGTCAAGATCTCCGGGAGAGTAGGTTGATGAGAGCAAGGTCTTGGTGACTTGCTCATCATCCCTCTTGGGGAGCCTTTGTGGCGAGCTCAAGGCCTTGACCGGGAAGAAGACTTGGCGACCGGGAGCATATCCTTTGTGGAGCTCCAACGTGGAGTAGGCATTAGCCGAACCACGGGATAAATCTTCATGTCAAGTTTGCATCTTTCTAACGCTCTTAAGCTTCTGCATTTCATACTTGGAACTTGTGTGCCTTTACCTTTCTAGAGTAGTATCTTGATAGGATTGGCTCTAGGTTGCAAAACTCTTTGGGTGGGTGCAAACACTAGAAGAAAACCTTAGTTGCACATCTAGATATCTTGTCTTAGTTTCATATTGTGCAATTAGAAGGCATGTGGTAGGTTAAGTTTTTAGAAAGCCTAATTCACCCCCTCCTCCTCTTAGGCTATCACGAGCATCGATTCCTTTCAGCAAGGTGGAGGTCGAGCAAATTTGTGAAGGATATGATGACTTGGAGCTCGACATCCAAGGTGGCGACGGAGAAAAGACGTTAGCGGATGCTGCCCACGGCAGTATCATTCTATGGAAGAAGCGTTACGTCAAATTTGGCAGTCAAGGGCCATCATCTACTCCACCCAGGGATCCCCCGCAGCCACCGTCACCTTCAAGAAGGGACGAGGATGATGCCGGCACACACATGTCTCCTCCTCCACCAGCACGGCATCCCCCAAAGCGCCAAGCTGCGCCCCCACGGTGGACTCGCCAGAAGCGCCAAACGGTGGAGAAAGAGCCTACCGAAGAAGAAAAGTTGGCCGCCATAAGGAAGAAGTTACCTTACGACCAAACTGACGAGGAAACTGCTTTGGTGGTCCAAGCCCAGGTCAAAGAGCATTTCAAACCAGATGAGCCAGAGAAGCCGGCCATAGATCCGACAGCGAAGACCTTTTTCAAAACAATGAGCGCGGTGAATCAGAAGAGATTCTTACCCTCTGACTACGACCGCCAGCTTGCAAAGTCTTATGATAAGCAGAAAAAAGCCAGCAGTGGATCCTTGGGGAAGAAGGCGGTGTTGACGCTAAAACGCGCCGTGCCAAACACTCACACGCGCGGAATCACAGAACGCAGACCTGGCTGCGCAGAAACCGGTTAAACCAGTTTGGGAAACCGGTGAAACCGGTTTTCTAGGGTTTCCTGCGAAGACCAAAGAACGCTCACCCGGGAGGGACCCCGTCAGGGTGTGTGCACCTTGGGTTGCCCTAAGTTCGGCAGGCCAATTAGGGCGCCCACAAATGTCGTGGAGATGAAGGAAGGACAGCAATTAGGGTTTGAAAAAGCTAGGGTTTGAGAAACAAAAAGTAAAGACAAATAAAAGATAAATTATGTTTGATCGATTGGATGATACTCAATCGGCCGCAACCCTTTTTATTTATAGGGTGGGGAGGTCTTGCCCCGCAAGGAAAGTCCAATTACAATTCGGATCTAAAAAGAGTCCAATCCTATTACAACTCAGGGAAAACCGGTTCCACCGGTCCCAAATCTGGTTCCACCAGTTTGGCTTCGTCAGACGCGTCACAGTAAATAAAACCAGATCCATCGGTCTTTAAATCCGGTTCCACCGGTTTCCCTGCAAAACCTGTTCCTTGCCAATTTTGGTCGTCAACATATGCCCCTGTTTTCTAGTAAGCTTGTGCACTAGAAAACACTTCTAAGACCAAAATTATCTTCTGGACGATGTTAAATATATGAAGCATCGGCCATGTCATGCATCCCGCCTATGTTGAAGTTGAAGCAACTTGTTTTGGTCTCCACACCATCCTTGTAGGTGCCGCTGATTTCTGCTCAACTTCTGGCTTCATTGATTGCCTGCGCATCCTTTGTAATTTTCTCTTTTGAGTGCGAGATAAGCCTGAGGGACACCACCTCGGCTGCATATATTTAGAATCTAGCTTGTTGCTATTCTCACACTGTTTGGGATCAGTACATCCATCCTTTTTAACCGGATTACCATCGTAAGCATTCGGTTGTTGTAAAACACCATAATTTGGATAAGAAATAATATATGGTGGCATGCACATACTGCCATAGTCACTAGGAGCATAATAACAAGGATATGACCAAGACAATGGCATATATGATCCACCAAAATAATATGGTGCAGCAGCACAATTACCTTGTTGTTGGTGAAATTTTTGTCTACCTTGATGTCTTGGTGGCGAATTTGCGTCTCCAGTGCTATGTGATCGACTCCTTTGCTTCTGGGCAGCTCCCTTCTTCTTATATTTTTCCAAAAGCTCTTCAAAGGTCGGCCTTGCTTTCTTATTTGAACCACCAGAGTCCCCAGGTGAAAACCGGTTACACTGGTTTGAAGAACCGGTTCCACCGGTTCTATCAGAACTAGTACTTTTGCTTTTGGCTTGCCCCCCAGTGTCGAATTCTTTTTTGCAACTTGAGGGTCCTTTTTCAGCCACACCTTATTGCTCCTTTTCTGTTCTGGTAGTTCTTCACCAATGATTACATTCTTCCCTTTTGTTGTATCGGCTTGACTCGGCCTGATCAACACTTTAGGATTCTGTATTTCAATGGTATTAACAGAGAAATTCTTAGGAAAAGGATCAGAATCAACTTTCATTTCATGCAAAGTCAAATGACCTTCATTATGGGCCGATTGAATTCGCCTACGAAATACATTACAATCATTAGTTGCATGCGAAAAAGAATTATGAAATTTACAATATGCACGTCGCTTCAACTCATCAAGTGATGGAACAGTATACGTACATCTGATGTATCCATTTTTATGCAACTCATCAAATATTCTATTACATTTGGACACATCAAAAGTAAATTTCACTTCTTCTTGCCGATTCTTGTGGATCGGCTTAAGAGAAGGGAAACTATATGATTGATATTTGCGTGGCCATGTAAATATAGCAGCACATACTTCTCCATTCTCATCGTCCAATGAATCATAGTTTAACATATGCATGTTAGGACGATCAGATTTTGGCCGAGCATCTTTACTTCGGCTTTCTTGAGCCAAAGCCTTTTATAACACTTGGTTAATGGTAAGAAATTCATAGCCTTCTAATTTATCCTTGATATGAAATTTCAAACCATTAAAAGCTAATTCAGCAAGATCTTTTTAAGAAATAATCAAACTATAATATCGGTTTTTTTGTATCTCTAAATCTTCTAATATAATCAGCAACAGATTCATCATTCTTTTGCATAATCGACGTTAAGTGAGATAGCCTCAATTCATTATTGCCACTATCGAAGTGTTCATGAAATTTATGCTCTAATTGAGACCATGTATGAATAGAACTAGGAGATAATGCCGAAAACCATGAGAAAGCAGTACCAGATAATGACAAAGCGAATAATCTAATTTTCAAATAATTAGTACTATCATGAATATCCATCTGTGCATTAAACTGGCTAATATGCTCCCATGTAGTCCTATTGTCTTCTCCAGTAAATTTGCCAAATTCTGGCACTTTAAAACCTTGAGGATAAGGCATAGTATCAAAATTTGCAGGATAAGGTTTTTGACAAGCTAAAGTTTTATCCTTAACCTCTACACCAAAAGTATCCTTAATCATGATAGCCAAATCCTTTTTATATTCTTCAAGTAAACTTTTAATATAAAGGTCATTTGACTCTTGCTGATCATTAACATTTGGCACCTGTTGTAACATTTGGTTCGGTGATGCATGTAATGGTTGTTGCAAGTAACCTGAACTTTAGGAAGACATAGGATTTGTAGTGTATGTCATTGAAGTATGTGGAGGTACATAACCAGAAACACCATTAATTCGACCAGAATTAGCCTGAACAATTGGCATACTAGTTATGAGCTCAGGTGTTGCCTGATATGCAATAATAGGAGTAGAACTAGTTGGACCGGTTCCTGCAATCGGTCGGACCGGAATTTGGCCATACTGCGTATTGGCATTAAAACCGGTAGGACCGGTTACAGAAACCGGTTTCAACGGAATTGCCAGGCCAAACTGTCCCTGAGAATTCTGTCCTGTTGAATGATTCAACGGCATCCCATATTGTGGTTCTTTGGGTGCTACTGCTGCCGATGAATTTTGAGGAACAATTGCATGCTGTGAAGTACCCACTATATCAGAATTAATAGCATTACTAATTACGGTCGAAGGTTGTTTTCCTACGGATTTATCAATCATGCCTTGAACAATCGTAAGAAGATTTTTTGACCAGAAAGTAATAAGCCATTAATTTGATCAAGGGTAACAGGCGCGGATGCAGCACTTACAGTGGGTGTTACCTCATCTTTTTCTTCTTCTCCCTCTGAAAGAACAACCACCTCCTTGTCCTTGGAGATAGCACCTTTTCGATCCTTGGAGAAGTGCGAGAGGAACCATTGCGCCTTATCTTCAAGTTTCTTCTTGGCCCGTTCCATCTCCTCCTTTTCTTGCAGCAGGAGTTGTTCGAATAGATGACGATCCTCAGCAGACAGCTCATTAGCAGTCGGCCTTTGAATATTATCAGGATCAACTTCGCCTGGCTTCGGTAGATTCGACATGGTAGTAGATCCCTTTTTCTTGTTCCCCAGCGGAGTCGCCAAAAAGTGTGTTGACGCTAAAACGCGCCGCGCCAAACACTCACACGCGCGGAATCGCAGAACGCAGACCTGGCTGTGCAGAAACCGGTAAAACCGGTTTGGAAAACCGGTGAAACCGGTTTGCTAGGGTTTCCTGCGAAGACCAACGAACGCTCACCCGGGAGGGACCCCGTCAGGGTGTGTGCACCTTGGGTTGCCCTAAGTTCGGCAGGCCAATTAGGGCGCCCACAAATGTCGTGGAGATGAAGGAAGGACAGCAATTAGGGTTTGAAAAAGCTAGGGTTTGAGAAACATAAAGTAGAGACAAAAAGTAAAGACAAATAAAAGATAAATTGTGTTTGATCGATTGGATGATACTCAATCGGCCGCAACCCTTTATATTTATAGGGTGGGGAGGTCTTGCCCCGCAAGGAAAGTCCAATTACAATTCGAATCTACAAAAAGAGTCCAAACCTATTACAACTCAGGGAAAACCGGTTCCACCGGTCCCAAATTCGGTTCCACCGGTTTGGCTTCGTCAGACGCATCATAGTAAATAAAATCAGTTCCACCGGTCTTTAAATCCGGTTCCACCGGTTTCCCTGCAAAACCTGTTCCTTGCCAATTTTGGTCGTCAACAGGCGGCCACTCCTAAGAAGAAACAAGTCGGTCAGAGCTCTGCTAGGAGGACACAAGGGCAACAGGATTTTGACGATGAAGAACTTGCGAAGTTGTGTACGCAAACGGGCCTCTCACCGACACAACTTTTAGAAGGCGAAATTCCTAAGGCAACACAAGTGAAAATTTGGGAATTTCGATATGGCGAACCAATGGTGCCCACATTTTCTGTGAAGTACTTAACCACTCAAGCGTTCCGATTTCATGAGTGGTACATGAAGGTGTCCAAAAAGGGTAGATTGATGCTCAATGTTTTGATACAAGACCGTGATTACTTCCGTGGGCATAGTCTCTTAATTTTGGATTTCAAGGATGTGTATATGTTGTACCATTAAGATGTCATAGACCTCTCATTGATGAGCTACTAGGTTGTGTAAGTTTGTTTCACTGATCTATTCTCGCAACACTTGCTTCCTCAATTATAATTTCCAACAATAACAATCTATTCTTGTCATGTAGGATGGAGATCCATACATGCCGCGAAAAATCGTATGATGATGTCGGCTTCATGGATCCATGCATGGTAAATGCCGTACTTGTAGCCAGTAAGCCACTAGACACGGTGGACAACATATACTTGTACCTGGAGAGACAAAGAAGCAAGCATTTACATTCTTTTGCCATACAATTTCAAGTGAGTACTTCTCTCTATGTATGTATAACTTTAAGACTTTGTTCTCAATACGTGTGCATGTTATATATATATATATATATATATATATACAGCTTCCACTGGATACTCCTTGTGATAATCATAAACACCGGTCAAATTTTTGTCTTGGACTCAATGCGGAAACCACGAGGGGATTACCAAGCAGTTTTAGACCTGATTGACGAAGAATGGACACGTTTCTGTGCAAATGTTCGAGGAAATTTCAAAGAAAAATTAGATGTGAAGACGGACTTTCTGGTATGTGGCTGGTATACCCGCATATCTCGTAAAATCACACTAATATATAGTTGTTACGTCTAACTTTATTCTTCTCTACTTTTAGTGTGCCAGACAGGAACAAGGGACGAATCTATGCGGATACTACGTCTGCCAGTGGATCCATAGCTTTATTTCTCCCAAAAAAGCGACTAACGAAGAACTCATGGTACGTCCAGTTGATAATGAGATTATTAGTGTATATGGAAATTAGATTATTAGTATGGAAATATTAGTGTATATGGAAATTAGATTATTAGTGTATATAAAAAATAGATTATTAGTGTATATGGAAATTAGATTATTAGTGTATATGAAAATTAGATTATTAGTGTATATTGAAATAAGATTATTAGTGTATATGGAAATTAGGTTATTAGTGTATATGGAAATTAGATTATTAGTGTATATAGAAATATAGATTATTAGTACAAAAATTAGATTATTAGTGTATATGGAAATATGATTATTAGTGTATATTTATTATGAATATATTTATTATACTTTGTTATTTCATGTATACTTTGTTATTTCATGAATATACTTTATTTAGAAATGATTATTAGTTATTGTTTAGAAATGATTATTAGTTATTGTTTAGAAATGAATGTGTTAGGAAATTTTATGATTATATGCAAAATTTATTTATTATATGAATGAATGATTATTAGTTACTTGTTTAGAAATGATTATATGCAAAATTTATTTATTATATGAATGAAGAGGATGTTTTACCATCAAGAGCTCCCAATGACACAAAAAGCAAAAGCTATTGCGGACCAACTATTTGGATTCATTATGGACCAAGTTATAAATCCACAGGGAGAGTACCACCATGACGGACGCGCTCTCGCTCAATTGGACTCCCTTTCCGCTCCTTCTTCCAGTTCTGGCAGTAAATCATAAACAACTTTTAAAAATTAATGCTCTAACTTTTGTATTGGCTGATCTCAATTGTTTATATGTGAATGTTCAAGAAAAAAATGCAATCAAAGTCGGGTCAAAATCAATTGACAATTGCGACGACTTCAATCTTATTGCGTGAAAGACATACGACATATGACGCGTAGACACGTAGACGCGTAAATGAATTGCATATAACTAACCCAAATATCAAACATTTAAAAAAAATAACCAAATCACCCTTTGTTACCGGTTGGTAACACCAACCGGTACCAAAGGCCCTCCCCCGTAGCCTATGTGGGAGGGGCCTTTGGTACCGTTTGGTGTTACCAACCGGTACCAAAGGCACCCTTTGGTACCGGTTCTGGACCCGGTACCAAAGACCGACCCCTTTAGTCTCGGTTGCACGGTATCAGTTCCAGAACCGGTACCTATGAGGGTTATGAACCGACACTGATAGCGAGTTTTTCAGTAGTGTTGTCCGGCATTTTTATCCAAGCTCCTAAACTCTCAAAACGTGTATCTATGTCTCCAAAATCCGTAAGGCATCCATTGCAGAGTATGTGCAGAGGCAATATACTCGACACGGCGCTGCCCGGCACCCAATGCGCGTGTCGGCCTTGTCGCAGCAGAGCCGTGCGGGCGCGTGGCGCTCGAGCCAGCGCTCCGTGCCCCGGTCTGCTGCCATATTGCGTCGCAGCAGCTGCATGGAGCGGTACATGTTTTAGCACGGAGGCGTTGGCAACTAGTTGAATGCCTCCCTGATCCCGGCGACAAGCTCCCGAAGGGAGCATTGTGCGTGTGGTCCCAGGCCCTACATGAGCAGCAGTAGCCGCTCGACAGTCCGACAATTGGCAGTCTATTTAATGCCCATCAAACTTTCACTTAGAATGGCGTATCGCATCTAGTGTCCCCAGGCCAGCCCTTAGATCCCTAATGCATGCAATTAGTTTGGCATGCACACGCACATGTCTAACTAGTGCTTAGATCCCCTTTTAGTAAACAATAATTTGACACATAAATAGCAGAGCTCCTTAGTTATTGAGAATATATATGCGTTGGCTATAAAAGGGCATTGAGAGAGTAGCTATGCTAGGTGAGTGATGAAGTCATAGATTAGAGGGGCTGAGGTAGAGGTCTAGCCGTGAAGGTATGCTGCTTTCAAGATGAACAGCAGAAACACAATAGACAAGGCTCTTGAAGACATTTGACAGACTAGATTTTCCTTTTTTTGATAGAATGGAAATGGAGGCATCAGGAATCATACGAACTGAACAGTTCGATACAGTGGTACGATAATGGCGCGGTCAAGCTTATCCTACATGAAGCCTCGGTGCAATAAGTTTCTCGTTCACTCGGTTCTCGCATTCGCAGTGTGGTGGGTGCTGTACACTCGGTTCACTCGGTTTTGTAATTATTTATTGTGACCATGATTCTACCACCCAGCCTTGTGGCCTGATGACGTCCTTGGCTCCGTCCGCGCATGAAGGGATCTGTTTATCGTAAGGTATTCATCACCGTTTATGTAAACATGACAACCTATTTATAGGCAAATCAATTTGCATTGCATATGCCAAGGTTACAGAAACCTAATGAGCACAACACATCACTTGTTAAATTTCTTTAACACAATATAAAATCAAAAGAAATGTGTGTGGATTCATTTTTTGAGAAGTATGATAGCCAAATTAATTGCAGGTCAACTCCTGTAGTGAACAAATGCTGCTGCTTCAATCGTTTTACATGTGCATGTTTAGGTAGTTCAGATTTGATTCCCATTATTGAACAAACCATTTCAGATGGTGAATAAATCTGATTCTCACAGTACCGGAGAAGGCGCCATCGGTACCGGGTGATAACCCCCTTCGGTATCGGCTGGAACCGGTACCGAGCAACCGAGACTAAAAAGGGGTCGGTCTTTGGTACCGGGTCCAGAACCGGTACCAAAGGGTGCCTTTGGTACCGGTTGATAACACCAACCGTACCAAAGGGCACTCCCACGTATGCTACGGGGGAGCCCCTTTGGTACCGGTTGGAGGTACCAACGGTTGTTTTGGTTATTTTTTCTAAATATTTGCTATTTGGGTTATTTATACGCAATTCGTCTACGTGTCTACATGTCATATGTCATACACGTTCTTTCACGCAATAAGATTGAAGTCGTCGCAATTGTCAATTGATTTTAACCCGACTTTGATTGCATTTTTCTCGAACATTCACATATAAACATTGAGATCAGCCAATACAAAAGTTAGGGAAATTAAAAGTTGCTTACAATTGACGATGAGAAGTACTGGAAGAAGTGGCGGAAACGCCGTGATATAGAGATAGAGCGCGTCTGTCATGGTGGTACTCTCCGTCTGGATTTATAACTTGGTCCATAATGAATCCAAATAGTTGGTCCGTAGTAGCTTTTGCTTTTTCTCTCATTGAGAGCTTTTCATGGTAAAACATCATCTGCATTAATGACAAATGACAACATTTATTTCTAAACAATGACTAATAATCATTTCTAAACAATAACTCATACACACTAGATCATACACATTATAGAACAAGTCATATATAAGTATGCATTGTTTTAATTCATACCATGAGATCTTTGTTAGTCGCTTTTTTGGGAGAAACAAAGCTTTAGATCCACTGGCAGACGTAGTATCCGCATAGATTCGTCCCTTGTTCCTGTCTGTCATACTAAAAGTGGAGAAGAATAAAGTTAAACGTAACAACTATATATTAGTGTGATTTATATGAGATATGCAGGTACACCAGCCACATACCGGAAAGTCTATCTTCACATCCAATTTTTCTTTGAAATTTCCTCGAATATTTGCACGGAAATGTGTCCATGCCATGTCAATCAGGTCTCAAACTGGTTGGTAATCCCCTTGTGGTTTCCGCATTGAGTCCAAGACAAAAATTTGACCGGTGCTTATGATTATCACAAGGAGTATCCAGTGGAAGCTGTAGACATATATACATATATAAATACATGCACAAGTATCGAGAAAATAGTCTTAAAGTTATACATACATAGAGAGAAGTACTCACTTGAAATTGTATGGCAAAAGAATATATTTCTTACTTCTTTGTCTCTCCAGGTACAAGTATATGTTGTCCACCATGTCTAGTGGCATCTTGGATACAAGTACGACATTTACCATGCATGGATCCATGAAGCCGACATCATCATACTTCTTTTCACGGCACATATGGATCTCCATCCTACATGACAAGAATAGATTATTATTGTTGCAAATTGTAATTAAGGAAGCAAGTATTGCGAGAATAGATCAGTGAAACAAACTTACACAACCCAGCAGCTCATCAATGAGAGGTCTATGGCATCTTGATGGTACAACATATGCACATCCTTCAAATCTAAAATTAAGAGACTATGCCCACGGAAGTAATCACGGTCTTGTATCAAAACATTGAGCATCAGTCTACCCTTTTTGGACACCTTCATGTACCACACATGAAATCGGAACGCTTGAGTGGTTAGTAGCTTCAAAGAAAATGGGGGCACCATCGGTTCGCCATATCAAAATTCCCAAGTTTTCACTGGTGTTGCCTTAGGAATTTAGCCCTCTAAAAGTTCTGTCGGTGAGAGGCCCGTTTGCGCGCACAGCTTCGCAAGTTCTCCGTCGTCATAATACTGTTGACCTTGTGTACTCCTAGCAGAGCTCTGACCGACTTTATTCTTTTTAGGAGTGGCCGCCTTCGTCCCGAGGATCCACTGCTGGCTTGTTTCTGCTGATAAGACTTTGCAAGCTGGCGGTCGTAGTCAGATGGTAAGAGTCTCTTCTGATTCGCTGTGCCCATTGTTCTGAAAAAGTTCTTCGATTTCGAATCTATTTTTACTGGCTTCTCTGGCTCATCTGGTTTGAAATGCTCTTTGACCTGTGCTTGGACCACCAATGCAGTTTCCTCATCAGTTTGGTCGTAAAGTAACTTCTTCCTTATGGCGGCCAACTTTTCTTCTTCGGTAGGCTCTTTCTCCACCGTTTGATGTAGCTTTTTCAGGTGAGTAGTCTGCCATGGGGGTGCAGCTTGGCGCTTTGGGGGATACCGTGCTGGTGGAAGAGAAGACAAGTGTGAGCCAGCGTCACCATCCCGACTTGGGGGTGGCAGCTCTGGGTCATCCTCGTCCCTTCTTGAAGGTGACAGTGGCTGCGGGGGATCTCTGGGTGGAGTAGATGATGGCCCTTGACTGCCAAATTTGAGGTAACGCTTCTTTCATAGAATGATACTACTGTGGGCAGCATCCGCTAACGTCCTTTCTCCGTCGCCACCTTCGATGTCGAGCTCCAAGTCATCATATCCTTCACAAATTTGCTCCACCCCCACCTTGCAGTAGCCACTTGGAATCTGTGCCCCATGAATGGTCTG
>CM014272.1:14725627-14736896 GCA_004135705.1 Alloteropsis semialata
GCCGCGCAGCCTCCAGATCCGGCCGGGGCGACGCCAGATCTGGAGGCCCAAGCCTTCGCCACCAGGAAGCCGGCGAGAGGCGCCCCGGGCGGCCGGACGGCCGTGCCCGCCCCAAGCCGCCGGAGGGAGGGGAGGAGGTGCCCGCCGCCACCTTCACCGCGGCCGCGCGGCTTGCCGGCGGACCGCTCGGGCGGCGGCGCGGCGGGAGGAAGGGGGCAGGGGGAGTGGCGGCTAGGGTTCGCGGGGGGCGCTCGGTCACCCGCGCGGGGGACGACGCGAGCGCTAGCATTCGGGCCCCTTCAAGAAGTGATTTTCACCCTCTTGACTCAGAAGTTATTGTAGTCACTATACCATAGCCCTAAAATACCATCAGACGTGGGTCGCTATAAATAGGAAATTACCGATAAAGTATCGGTTGGTAAAAATCATTAACGGACCATCCGTCGGTACTTTAGCTTACCTTGAGCGACCGTCGGTCGGTATATGTATTTAGATATAGCGTTGAACTATTAGTCGCTATAACTGGCCTGTCCCTACATCTAGCTGGCCCATTTTCTATCAGAAGGGGTCCTTCTCACACTTTGTTACGTGGGTCCTATGTATAATTTATAGTAAAAATCAAACATAAATAGAAAAGAAGAAAAAATAAAAATTTTCTGAAGGTGGTTCTGAACATTGTTGCCGTTAATTTTTATTTATAAATACACCAAGAGGTGGTGCCCAAATCGAAAAAAGCACATGTGCTCCATTAAGGACAACACAAACCACCGGGCTGCAGCCTTTTCTTAAAATTTGGGGGCCAGGTAGTATATATAAAGTACGTATTGCTAGCTGGAGTGTGAGACGAAGAACACACATGTGATTCATTTTTCTTTTTTTATCCGAAATTAACATTTATAATAGGTATTCTCCCTCATATGACCTCCATATTTGATCTTCATTTTTTATAAAATTTAATAAATTCATTACCTTTCATGTAATGCAGTTTTCTTTACATTAGTTTCTATTTATTTGGATCTTTTTCACATGGATTTTTTCCATGTAATTAGAGAATATAAAAACATGTTTTTGCATAACAATTCACAGGAGAGGTAATTGTTTGTGAATAATGTAGGTCTTACTTTATTAAAACCAGTTAATTTTTTATGGAAAGTTTATCGAACAAGAATTTGTCGCCACATCAATTTGTATAATTTTCTGACCCAATTTAGATATTTTTATAATTATTATCTGGTAATTTGGAGATAGAAGCTTGAATGGTCCCTAGGAGATAACCGGATTTTTCATTTGTCTTCGAGGCATCCCTAGGATAAAATGGAAAATGAGCCTAAAATATATTTTTTATTAAATTTTCCAAAGCCTATTGGAAGTACATGTAGTTCAATTTGAATTACTTTTGATAAGCACATAGAAATACATTTAAATGATAGAAAATACTAAATCCGGTAAAAATTCTATGGAGGGTAGATAAGACAACTATTTTTTTGTTCTTCTTCACAGGGATGCCTTAATTAGTTAGAAATACACACTAAATGGGCCAAAAACTAAAGTCTGGGTTGTTTTGTTGGTGCACATGCACGATCGATACTTTCCTATTCATCCATCGCTGAAAGGACAATTTATTTGGATGGCTTCCTCATTGTATAAGGCAGTCCACGCCAAAAACCCTAAGTGCATCTCCAACGGATCCCCATTCCCTTGTTCTGCCTATAGGCTATAGGGGAATCTTCTTTTACAATTTAGTGATATTAGGGAAAAGTGATGCAGTAGATCTCCTTTCTCTTTTCCCCTTTCCATTTCATCTGATAGGTGGGTCTCACCTATTAGGTGGGTCCCACCTATTATTGACTTCATCATTAATTTTTCTATTTTTTACATTTTTCCTCCTCTTCTCTTCACTGCCTGTGAGAACAATGACCACAGAAAAGTGATTGGTATTTTCAATCTGTTGGAGAAGCTCTAAGGTTCATCTCCCTCACCCACCACCCTTCTCTCCTCTACTCAGATCCACGACTCCCCGCCATCTACCTCACGCAGCACCACGACCTCCACCGCATCCCGCACTTGTCCATCACGACTCGGCCCCAACGCCCTCCCCTCCGCCGACTCAACTTTCTCCGCTTCAACTATAACTCTCTCCCCTTAAGCCTCGTGCTCCGCACCTTCATCGCACTCCTCAAGCTCTGCACAGTGCACGCCAACTTCACCACGGGCTGTGTCATCCACGCCCAGCTCACCGCTTGGATGCTCGCCTCCGAGTCCCTCACCGCCACCGCACTCACCAACATACGCGTGTAGGGTGTTTGACCAGCCTGCCGGGGACTGCGTCACCTGGAATGCGCTTATCGCCAGCTACGCGTGGAATGGCCTCCCCGAGGCCGCCATGGAGATAGTCGTCCGGATGCAGGAGGGAAGATGTGAAGCGGCCTGACTTCATCACACTCAAGTTTGTGCTGCTCTGCACCGTGGGACGAGCGTCGTAAGGGCCGCCATGGCCAAGACCAAGGTCGTCGACTGGGTCCTGGGCGACCACCAGATAGGTAAGTTGTCCTACCATCATCTCTCTCCACTCCTGCAAACCCCACCTCCCTCTCTTATTTTCTGGTGAGTCCATGTGAACTCCCTCTCTATTCTTTTGGTGAATGCATCTCAGGAGACTCTAGAGGATGGGCTGGCGTTCACTAGGTGCTCGACCAAATCCTCGCAAGGTCTGAACTGCCAGTGGAACAAGGATATTTCAGTCACGCACTTTAGTTTCCTCCCATAAACTTCCGTGATGTGAGTCCTAGCAACTTATGATGAATCCAGCCCCTGGCTATATATATAATGAACTGCCATTGTAAAACGGTTCAGCCTTTTGAGTTACGATAAATGTGAGTCATTTATAAAAAAATATGTCGTAGAGAGATAGAGGGACAAAAAGAGAAAGGGGAAAGAGAGTTGAGGCATAGATCACCATGTAAAATATTTGTTTTTTCCATAGGAATGGGAGGTCTCGAGAATCAAAGTATCGTGACTTTTCCACGCAATACCTACCATAGTTTAAAAATCATGTTGTGTTGAGTTGCCTCTAGCTACCGTAACGATAGAGCTGTCGATCTGTTCTGCTCCTCGTGTGCTTAGATGTGGGCTCTTCCTATATCTCGATAACCTAATTGAACGATGTAACACCCTAATTTTTCATCACCAGAAATATTAGAAACCATTGCAGAATTTTCTAGTATTTATTTAAGGCTTTAATAAATTTCTAGGAATTAATTGGAATTTATTAGGATTTTATGCAATTTAATAATTACTTATTAGTCACAATAAGTTATTGTTGCATTCATGCTGGTGCATTGATTTTTGTACTGTTTGCAAGTCAAGGAGAATTTAAATTTATTTAAATTTGAATTGATTTGCATTTGTTTTGAGTAAGTTTAGTTCAGTTTAGTTTAAGTCTTATAGTCCTCCCTGACCTTTCTGAAAGTCCGAGTTTAATCCTTGTTTTCTTCTTTAAGTCCGGTGAACCTCCTCAATCGGCCGGCCTATTTCTCTCCTCGGCGGCCCAGCTTGGCCCGTCTCTGCGCCGGTGACATCGATGGCACCTGGCCCCTTTCCGCTTTCACCATCACCCTCCTCTGTCTCGCTATCGTCCGAGGCCCGCATGTCAGCTTCCCCTACACCGAACTGGACGTGAGGCCGAGCTCAGATTCGACCAGACCCCGCGCCGAGTGCCTTGGCACGCACGCCTAGGTGCCCTGCTACAGCCTATATGTAGCGTCCTTGGACCCCGCGTGCACCTACCTAAACCCTAGCGCCGCTCATGCCCTAGCTTCCACGCTCACGCGGTCGCCTCCCACGCTCGAGGATCACTGCCGTCACTGTCCCAAGCCCCCTGCGCTGCTCCTTCAACGAGAACACCCCTAGGGCCTCTTTACGGACGTAAGTGAGCTTAAGAGCCGGTTCTTTTCCGTGTTTTTTCCCTGATCAGTGCTTAATTGCTCGTCGTGGTTCTCAGCTCTGGCCGTATCCGCCCCTCATCGCTGTTCGTCGTCTCCGTCGCCAAATCGTCGTCCAAATCACCTTGATAAGGTTCGCCGTGCTCCAATATTCCTTCTGGTGCTTAGCGCATTGAGTTTGGAGCTCCGTAGCGCATTTTCGCTCAACGCCGGCGTGTTCCGCCGCCCGGCGCCGCCGCCAGCCCCTGTTCCCGCCGCCGGCTGATGACCAGACGCACCAGAGCTGTCCATCAGGCGATCTGCAGTGGAGATGCAGGTCAACCCCAAAGGGTTACCGGTCAGCCCGGCCATTTGGATTAAGAGGCCCTCGGTTTTTCCCGAATTAACCCGCGGTCCAGCTGCAGTATAAAATAATTAGGTTTACACTACTGGAGAACCTCACATCGGTACCGGGTGAGAACCCTCATCGGTACCGGTTATAGAACCGGTACCGAGCATTCGTGACTGATGACTTTGAGTCATTGGTCACAGATCCTCACCACCTGGTACCAATGCGATTTTCATAAAATAAAAAAAATCCAGCTCCACCAAAATTTTCCCGCGCCAATTCCATTCCCCTTCTTCAATCCAAACCAATTTTCACTTGGATTCAACTTTCATTCATGAATCAACACACATTCATCTCACAAATCAATCTCTCAAATCAATACATTCACAACTCACAAATCAATCTCTCGAATCAATACACACATTCATCTCACAACTCTAGAATCATCACAACTCTGGAATCATCACACATTCATGGCATGAATCAACACATTCATAACTCACAAATTCAGGGAAAGCGCAGGAAGGGGGCAGGAGGTCACAGAAGGACGTGTGGATCTTGACGAGGCGGAACTCCTCCGGCGTGATGCCCCGCTCCCGGTCCGCCGCCGGCCCCAGGTCCACATCCTCCGGGTCCAGCAGCTGCACAGCACGGTAAACAACACCGCCCCTAATCAGCCGCCTAGCTCGCCGTGGAGCCGAATCGAGATGCGCGAACGGGGGAAGGGTCAGGGCTGGGAGGCTGGCTTACCAATGCGACGACGCCCAGAAGTTGGCCGCCATCCTGGGGGCCACGATCCCGGTGAGCCTCCTCGCCAGCCGAATCGAGGGGCCGGCGCGCGGCATCGGCCGAGGTACCACGCGGCCGGCTCCTCGCGCCCGCTCCCCACGGCGGCCAAGCCCGCTCGCCGCGCCCTGTGGAGAAGATAAGGGAGAGAGAGGAGAGGAGGGGAAGTGGAGTCTGGAGAGAAGATGAGGGAGAGAGAGGGACACCGGGCTCTTTGGTACCGGATGGTACCACGACCCGGTACCAAAGGGTGTCCTTTGGTACCAAAGGATGCAGCGCCTTTAGTACTGGGTCGTAACATCAACCGGCACCAAAGGGTGACTTTTGGTACAGGGTGATGTTACGACCCGGTACTAAAGGGTTCTCGGGGGCTACCAAGTTTAGACCCGGTACCAACGACCCTTTTGGGGTCATTGGTACCGGGTATTAAAAAACAGGTACCAAAGGGGGGTGACCGATGGAGGGTTTTCTAGTAGTGTTAGGTCCTGTTTTCTTCAGATTAGATCCTTGCATTTTCGAATATTAGTAGCCGCCGTCCTGTTTTACATTTTTACGCCTTAGACCTTAGGTTTAGATATATAAATTATGTTTATGTGCTCAGAATCTCTCTGTCTAGGCCTTAGAAGTTTAGTTCTTCGTAGATATGCCCCTGTTATCATGTTTTAGCCATATCTTTCACGTTTTAGCTCCAAATCAAGTGATTCTTTCGCTCATGTGATCCTTATGACGTGTTCAGTAGCTTTATCCTATTGTTCTGCTCTGTTATCAACGTTTGGTGTATTGTTTCTTATTTTGTTGTACTGCTTTCTTGTATGTGTTGGTGTGATGCGTTAGAAGGAGAGCCGTTCGAGGAGGAGAAGGAGCAGTACTTTGAAGACTCTGAGCAGCAGGAGCCTTTTGTTGAAGGCAAGTGTCCTTGATCAAGTTTATCCCAAGGATAATCATACTATTAATGTCACATTTACTTTTATGTCATGCATGGTTATAATATTGATGGGACCTATTTTAGGGATGTGCCTAGTTCTTGTTTACATTAATTCCTTGCATAACCTGGGTATTTAATTATTGTTGGGTAGCACTGCTTAGTTGCTCTACATTTGGGTTATGGAGAACATTAATGCTGAACTTTATGAATATGTGATATGCTCATTGGACGGTAAACAAGATCATACTTTTAATTGAACATGGAGTGACCACCCAAGAAAACAGTGCAACCACATAGCTAACGGGCTCTGGTCATGACTAATTAATTAGAAGAGTTAACTTGTAATAACCTTATCGAAAGGGCAAGAGGGGTTGCATCGATGGGGTATAGCCCGGTCCTCTTGGGAGTATGCTTTACTAAGTAACTCGGCGATTAGGGAGGGTTATGCTTTGCTATGACTTGAAACCTCAGCGGGTCATTGCATGTTAATAATTCTTTGTAAAGGTCATGTAATTTTTCTCTGGCCCCTCACCTAAGGAAGTGTTGAAGAGACTCATGACCTCAGGCTATATGAGAATACATTGTTTGTGGGGAAAGTGTACAACCTCTGCAGAGTGTAAAACTGATATATCAGCCGTGCTCACGGTTACGAGCGGCTTGGACCCTCTCATGATAATTAAACTTGAAGTTGAATTAAATCATGGTTACTTTATGAGCATTTATTTCTGTACTTTAATTGGGTTGGTATATACTTATACTTAGTTAAGCTTGCTAATTAAAGCTTGACCAATTAAAATTGCTTAATACTTATAGCCTTTTGCCATCCTTGATTAAATCCTTGCATGTCATATTTATTATTACTCCACTTTGCTGAGTACCAACCATAAGTGTACTCAAACTTGTTTATCTGCAGCTCAGAGGGTGACACTTGTGGAGACTACATCAAGGAGACTGACGAGTTCTAGGTGTACTTTCCACTAGTCGACTGCCCGTGGATGGAGTTATTCAGTTATTAGTTGAGATGTTTATTATAATTGTTAAGGATTATACTATTGGTTTGTAATAATGTTACTTAACTCTCTTTTGGTACGATATGCAATGGTTTGATACTGCTAATGATGTCATCATGTGTGTATGAACGGATCCTGGTGCACATGTGAATTACTTGGTTTTATTCATCAAAACCGGGTGTGACAAACGAGGGTCTTGCATTGAGCTTCGAGAATCTCCAGCCAGACTTGTTCAATTGTAAGGTAACAGCAGCTGGCGCCTGGCGGGTGTCCTGTAACTAATTGCTGAAACATTACAGCAGAAGCATGTTGTGAGTTTGTCATCAGTAGCAGGCGGCATCTGAATTTGAAACAAGGTTATGTGTCAGGGCGGCAGTTCGTATAGAACAGAATTCCATGACTGTATTCCCATTTGAAACTGAAAAAACAATATATAGGTAGCTTTGCTGTCTCCCGGATGGTAGGTTCTCTAGTGCTCAGATTCCTCAGTTTTGGATTTTTGACGGGGTTTTCTAGGTTTTCAAGTACTTCTCGGGCAGCCTGATACAATGGACTGTTCCTCGAGTAGGTCGTCGGGGGGCAACGGTTAGTTTAGCAACGACAGTGCTGACAACTTTAATTTCCTGCATAGTCCATTCTCAATGCAAGTTTTATGGGATTTCAATCTCACTAAATGACATTCCATGCAAACAAATTTGGTGATGTGGCATAAAGTTTATGATGAGAGAGAGGAGTTGGGTTTCATGGGAATGAAACTATGTGTACATTTACCAAGACTATAAAACTGGAATGAAACTCCACTGAGACCAATTTAATCGGTTTCATCTAAACACATTTCATAACTCCTTGGTCATATGGATGCAACATTTAAGTGATATGTTAGCATATGAAACCGTGAAGTGAAACTTTGCATTGATGGATCTTATTTCATTCATCAACTCCAATACCCTTAGATGATGTGGCACTTTTGGAAACCATATGATAAAATATTGCACTGAGAATGGTCTTAGTCCAATGACATCTATGTTAGTATTTAATTTCTCTCATGCTCCTGACCTGGTATTTGCTGAATTCCATGGGATGGTCACCGTTGAGTCTTCCTTTTGTTGTAAAATCACGTTGAGTATACAAATGAGTCTGACAGTGTGCTGTTTTCTTGTGTGTGCTCAAATACTGAACAACTTTGGATATGAGCGGGTGAAATAATCTATGATATTATATGTATATATAGCATTCATCTCGTTGCAGCTTCTTTAGTAATATTATTATTCTCACGTGGATAATTATGAGATACAGTGATTTTCTCCCGTGGATAAATTCTTTAGTCTTGAATTGCGAGACACGGTAAATTTCTCCCATGGATAATTATTTGTCGCCAAAAAACGGCTTTCTCTCTGACATAAATGTTTTCACATATGAGAAACAGTGACAGATGAGGAGTTAAGAAACCATGAGCGAGGACTGAATCCGACAGCAGATCCGTCGTGTGTTTCTTAAATGATATATTACATCCAATCAAAAATCATACAATGGCGAACGGTTTTACAGAAACACTTCAAAATATAATAAATTGTTCAAAGCAAATAAACCAGCAGGGCACATATTATTTTCTGCTGGGGATGGCCGTTATATACATGTATGCCTTGCATCCGTGCATTTGAAATAACATAGAGCAGAGGCACACATAGAGTACAGTGCCGGCATCTGAATTACCCATGCATCCAGTCAGACCAAGTGTAGAAGGAGGAGCGACATGCATTGTGGTACTAAAAGTTGCAACTAGTTCTCTTGATTTTCGTCCATGTCTGCATTATTTGGGATGTAAGTCCTCGGGAATATATGCCATAATTTTACGGCCTTTGTTGCCTCTAGTGCAAGTCAGAAGTTGCACGCAAATGGTGGTTATGGTGAAGGTTCACAACTTCCACCACTGCATAACAGACACCTCTGATCCATCAGTATACGGAGGAAGGATCAGGATAAGCACGGATCACGTCTAGAAGTTGCTGCATGAAATTCGAGTGTGCCGCATCACTGGAGGCTACGGTTTGCCTCATGCGTAAGCTTTGGTGTGTTGTAATTCTTCGCATTTGGTTTCCCCACAACTCGAAACGAGTGTTGCCGATCAACTATCCATTGTATTTGTAGCAATTTGGAAATCTTTTTTGTGGCTGACTAAAATCGCGTTGAGATATACAGATAATCTGTCGGTCTCTGCACAAGTACTAAACAAGTTTGGCTATGAGCCGGTAGCAGTGTTCTTTCTTAAAAGCGTTCCATGTAGCGTCGTTAAGTAATAATATAATACATAGGATCAATCTCGTTGCAGATTTTTTGAATAAAACTGTTCCTCGTATAGTTCTAGCTTGTCTTGAATTGTGAGACACGTACTTCTCCATGATATAAATTGTTTCACATAATGAGAAACTGTTTTAGCTAGATGACCAACTCCAACTGCATGACGAGTTCAATTGGATAACGAACAAGCACTTTTGTTTGTTTGCTTCATAATTGTTATATTACATCTAGGAAAAATTATACAATGCCGAACAGTTTTTACAAAACACATGAAAATTATAATAAATTTGTGGAAGCTTACAATAATGTAGGAATTTGGGGTTATGTAGGAGTTATGAACACCTAAACTTGCATTAATTTTAGCTATTGGGCGGACACTTATTGATAGGGCACATACTGGGGTTGGCATCATGTATGCCTTGCACCCTTAGCCTTTGAGACATGCATTGTGGAGCTAGAAGTTGCAACTAGCTAGCTAGTTCTCGTGAATTAATCCCATGTCTGAATTTTTCCCACTGCCCCACATATTAGACAAATCTTATTGGTGTGGCGATGCTCGTTGTTTCCACCTACAGTGAAATACTGTACTGAGTAATTGGTGAACGTGTGGGAGGGAGTGAGGGAGGACAAACATGGGTTTAGATGTTGCGGGTTGAATGCTACAGAGCAACTTCTCCGCGACCACAACAAGCGTCCCCAAAGTTGCCACCATGCCGTTGAGGCAGAGCACGTAGTCATTCACGGTTTCGCTGTTCTTGAAAGTCGCCAAGTCGAATTGGCGATGCAGCTGCTGCGCTGTTGACTTCTTCACCTTGTCATCGCTAACGTGAATGGTGGCGATGGCATCCCACGCTTCCTTTGCCGTTGGCTTGTTGGTGATTGTTGACACCATCTCCAATGGCATGGCGCTGCACAACGACCCATCGAACGCCATAATGTCCTCCTGGTGGTGACGGCCATCCAGAGCACCTGCGCCTTCAGGTTCACTTTCATGAGAAGAGCCCAATCGAAATAGTTGTTCTTGGTGAGGACGAGGAACCTAGTCCCGCCGCTGACCTCACGGACCACCTGGTGGATCATCACGATGCTATCGCCGGAGCCACTTGACCCGTTGACCTTGCCGCCGCCCGCCATTAGCGGTCACGATTCCAACGGTGGTATGTACCTCGCTGTGATTGATTCCCAGCTCACAACCGGCTCTGATGCCACTTGTAAGACATCGCCGGAGAATCGTTGCTGTCCAGAACGCTGGCGAGCTCAAGAACATGCGCACATAGGAAGAAAAAAAAAAAACTCATGTGAAACTCTAAGGAACACATGAACACGATCTTAAAGACCCGGCCTCGACCAACTCGAGATGCGCGACACTTCCCCTTGATGAAGCCTGTCATCCCAAACTTCAGAGCCGTGGCGCGAGTGACGCACTCCCATGTGAACGTGCACACCTCAGGGTTCCACATGTGCAAAGCTAACTATCTCGGCCATGCAAGCTAACAGACTCTGAACTAAACGAGTAGTAATACATGCACAAGAATTATTGAACATCCCTATATTACACCAGCAGAAGCGGTCCACCGATCATTCCTATATTACACCACAAAAAGGTATGTGACTAGATGCAGGGCGCTCAATCTGGCAATCAATCCAGCAGCAGCTAGGAATGCAGTATGTGTGCCCAAGAAGCAGGACAGAGGTGAACGTGCTGGTGCCACGTGCATCGCCCTGTTGATCTGCACAGCTGATGGCCGATCTTTCCAGCTTTCATGATTAGATGCACACAAAGTAATTCGCAGCTTCAACAGTGAGGTTGCGAGTGGAAACCCAACAGCCAGACCTTGAAGCTATAAACTTATGCATTTTATGTCAGTGTGGTTTTGATCCTCGACACCTCCTAGCCCTATGAAGCAACAATATTCTGCGAGATCTGTGCACCAATTCGCTCTGAGTTTCTCTTTCTCTTCCTCTCTCAGTTACATATTTT
>CM014272.1:14748277-14787119 GCA_004135705.1 Alloteropsis semialata
GGGAATAGGAAACTGATTTTTCTTGATCACAGTATTGCGAGTCTTGCTGAATGAGTCCAGGCATAGATTCTTGAATTCTTCAAGGTGTGCTTCCACGAGCTTCTTCTGTTCATCGCTGAGATCTTCCATGGGGACCGCAGGGATCTCTCCTCCAGGTGCCATCGTAGAAGCTTCTTGGTCCCACCGGGCGTGCCAAAATGTGTTGACGTCCAAAAAGTCAGGCGTTGACTCTTGGAAATTAACACTGTGGCCTGGAAGATTTGCACTTCAGTGCATGTATAAAATATTGAGGTTCGGGGCATGCCAGTCAATTTGACCGGAAATTGACAAGGTAAAGTTTTATCAGTAAACAACAAGGAACTCATCGGCCAAAGCCCCGATTCATTCCGACAAAATCGGATCAGCGTAAAGAAGTCCGATTTTACTAGCATGAACCATCGGCCTTGAGTCCGAATCGTGATGATATAGCATGTAAACGAGATTGAACCATCGGCTATGGGTGAACCGAATCGGAGATAAACCTAGTTTAAACTTGCCTTTTAATATTCATCTTTCCAAAGACAGCAAACAAACTGAATCTAGTGTCACTAACGATCGGATCGATTTCGAGACAGCGTCGCTAGCAGGGCACTGATTAGTTCACTTGCTCCGATAGATTGTTTTATATCAAAGGACTCATTTAAACCGGATTTATTTGTAACTTGGTAATTAGATCTAAATCAGCTTTATAAACAAGATAAACAGATCTATTGTGAAATTTGAATAGCAATAAAATGAAATAGATCTCTCTGAATAGATGTAAGCCGATAAGGTGAAATAGCAAGATACGGTAAAAGATGAGCGATCTAAACGAAGAAGGGCAATATGCCTCAATCTAAAGCCTAGAACAACTCGATAAATTGGTGAATTAACTAAACGAGGAAGGGCGATATGCCTCAATCCAAAGCCTTGACTAATTCGATAGGTGTCGCACTTACAGACAAACTGAAGGTCAAGATGATGCAGCCCTGCTTGCTGAAGAACTCGACGAAAAGGGATTGGTTGGCACGTTAGGCCGAAAGTTGTGTTTGATTGTATGGTTGTGTGAACATTTTTTACAATGGCGCAGGGTTTATATTTATACCCTGGAAATCTAACTAATCCTTGTCGGCTACGACAATATCTCTAATTTATTTATAGCAAACTAATTTTAATCTACCAAAACTATTACAAACTTGTCGTACAATCCAAGCCTTAGAGAAGCTTCCAGACGCATATCTTCAGAAGTCGTACTTGCTCTGGCCTCCTCAGTCACGTGTCCGATCAGGACTCCATCGGATGCCTCCGATGGGAATCGGAGTCAGAACCAGAATCGGACTCGGTCTCAGCCTCTAGCTCTGTCGTGTACAATCTCAGCCGAGTCAAAATCTAGTGTCAACACATGCCCCCCAATTTTAGGATAAAATATCATTTTGTTCCAAAATTCTTCAAGCAATGATGACCCTAACAGCAAAACAGTATATGGAAACCCGTGTCCTCCACTGTTGCAACCTTCGATACTCGTGCGGATTCGGTGCCTCGGTCCTCGGGCGGCTCCTTTCCCTGTAAGCCCTATAAATAGGAGACCGAACCGTCCTCTCCTTCCTCCACCTCAACGCATCCGCCACTGCCCGAGCTCTCCGCCATTGCCAACACCTCGAGCTTGCATCTGGCAAACCAGGACTTCCATCCTCCATTCTGCTCCGGCAAATCTGGTAAGGGGTTCCTCCGCATATGGTTCATGCTATAGATCTGCGTATTACTGCACTCCCCGCAACAATCTTCAAGCTTTTTCATCCGCACCATTGTTTATCGTAGATCTATTTTTCCCTTCAATGGCGGCTCCTCTAGACAAGGCTGACCACACTCAAATCCCTGAGGTAAAAATTCGCCCAAAAGTTTTTAAATTTTTACTCCTTTATCTCAAACTGCCTGTGAGTCTTGATCCTACATTCATTATTTTATTTCTTCCCAAATGTAGCATTTAAAGAACAATATAGTCATCCCCGTCTCGCATGTCGATTTCGGATACTATCTTGGTCCGATGGGTGACCCCGATCCGACAGACCTTATCAATTTTTTAGAATCGGAAAGACTCCCCTTCAAAGGATCGGACCTTCAGCTGGATGACTGGTCAAACTCCTTCCGATCATGGCCCAGCATGGTCCCAGGGTGGAGAAACTGGTTCCTCAGAATGCATGCCTCCAAGTCATCCTTTTGGGATGAATATTTTATAAACCAATGTCTCACTCTGTCCTTGGCCAATATGCCCAAAGAAGAAAACCTACTGGCTGCCAGTTCCTTCTTCTGGTCCGATGCGTTGAACGCCTATTTATTCGGCCATGGACCGATGACTTCAACATTGATAGATGTACACATGCTCACTGGTCTTAATACAACAGATAACAGCAACCCAAGGAAACTCCTCTGCGGCCTAGAACACAAATTGGTCAGCCCAGGCTCCAAGGGATGAAAGAAATATATCTCCGATCATCATAAGACCGGCACAATCGGAGATAGAGAACATGCCGCATTCCTCAATATGTGGCTAGAGAGATTTGTCTTCTGCGGATCAACTTTAGGCGCAATCAGCAATATGCAACCGATCGCAGAGGCGCTATCTCGAGGAAACTCGGTCCCCCTGGGCCGCCCTCTTCTCGGACAGTCCATCATCTGCTTCATCATGTGTCAACCAAGCTCTTATCCGGCCAAGCCGTCGGTCACATCAGAGGCCCTTGGTGGTTTATTCAGCTCTGGCTCAACAACCAGCTCCGATTGGCCCTTAATTACAAATTTAAAGAACATCAATTCCCTGCATTGCACTCCAAGAAGACGATGTATCGATGCGCCGATGCATGTCATTTGGGGAAGCAGCATCGGCCTGCACTGGATCCAGACTCAACACCAAAGACCTGGCGAACTTCTCTGAGAGTTTCTATATTGGCATCGCATCGGATCATATCCTATTCTTTGCATATGCCGATCCCGATCGGGACTACGAGCTGCCTCTATTCAATATTTAGAACGATCTTCAAGCAATTATGCCAACTCTCAAGTCCTTTATTACTCCAGCCATCCTAGGTAGCAATATCGTTCACGGCAAGAAGACCAGCTCTTATGAGTTTTACAATCCATCGGCAGCAGCTCGCCAGCTCGGATTTGGCCAACTTCTGATTGGTTTGTATTTCTCGGACAAGATCAAATACAGAGAATCGGTCTCTACTGACTTGGAGATGGACAGGATTCTTGCATTAGCCCCCAATGCCGATTTTGAAATTCCTGAATGGCTATGCACAAGGTTCCAGTCCAAACCCTTCAAGCTCTGGTGGTGGGAACTATCAACTCATCTCTTCAGGCTTTCCGTCATCACATATTGTAGCTTGATAGACTCCGATTACAAGGTGCTATAAAACCCAGTAAGTCCCTTCTAACTCAAACTTTGCCTTTTTTTTAAAGTCATTTTTAGAGACTCACCCATTATTTTGAAAACTTAGCAGCCAGCTGAAGATGACGTGCCCGATGTGAGTCGAAGCGGCAAGCCGATTCGCTATGCAAAAGCAACCCCAACTCCAAGAATCGGCTCTTCGGCACCATCCCTCGCCGACATCATGGACGGGAAGTTCAAGGGAAAAGCCACTTTCTCCAAAGCAGGCTTACCAAAGAAATCGAAGAAAGATCAAATTATGGTACGATTGTCCACACCTCCGATTCTCCTTTTCGATTCAAAATTTAGACCTAACCTTTCTTTGTATAGTCCATCGGGAAAATCCTCGGTCAATCAACCTCCAGGGCTGCTGAGGAAACTGCAAAGAAGGCTGTTGATTGCGCTCAGATGCTTCTTGACGCAGTATCGGTAACAATCCGATTCCGTATTGTCTTGTATTTTTTCTTTTCAAATGAATCGGTATTAACTGCGTCCTCTTTTCTAGCAAACAAATATTATATTGCCTAACCCCCAGCCAGCTCCAACCCAAGAGACCCAAACTGAATCGGCTCAACAGGTAATCGTCCCCCGATTTATATCCTTTTCTCAAACACATACGCCCAAACTAACCAATTCAATCCTAGATCCCTGCCACTCTGCAACCTGCCACCGAGAACCAAAGCGCCCAACCGGAGATGATTCCTGAGCAGCAAACCATAGATCCAGCTGCAAATGTCCAATCAGAGGCCACTCCTGAACTGACAACGACGGCATTACCATCCCCTCCGATTGAATCAGCTTAGACTCTGCAAATAGGAACATCTGGCGCAAGCACCTCTATGCATCAAGTAATCTCTGATTACGTCCGATTCGTTCTTATGTTGATACTTATTATCTTAATAACTCTAGTTTATTGACACTCCTTTTCAGGCACAAGATTCCCCATCAATGAGCTTAGCCTCATTCGATCTGGACGCAGCCATCGGAGATGAAGAAATAAGCTCCGCACAATCATCTGTTGCCATCTCCGATGAAGTTAAGACAAAGCTCCAAGAAATGCTGACTCACTTAAACAAAAGCATTGCCATCTTAGTGGAAGACACGGAGCCGATTTGCCAACTTTTCAAAGGCTTAAAAGGTCAACTCCCATCGGATCTTGAGAGTGCAATCATTCCTACTGCTTTCATTGAAGGCCACCAGCCTCAAGTTCTTGCGGCCTGCCAAAGAATATCAGAGCGATTGGCCCAGCAAGACTTGACCAAGAAACGGGATGACGGCAAGGAAGAATTGAAGATCATGCAAAATCAAATCAAGACCTTGGAAGCCAAACCGCAACAACTGGAGGATCAGATCAAGCATCTTCAAGGGATTGAAGCTGAACTGCTCAAAAGACTTGAGGAGGTTCGCAAAGATATATCAGAAGCTCAAGAAGAACTCAACCAAATTCCAGCGTCCATCACATCGGCACGGGACAACCTGAAAGCGCGTCTGGACGAGGTCTGACAGATTCATAAAAACATCAAAGTTATCCCTGGCTCCGATGTTGAAGACTTGGAAGAAATCCAGAAGGTTGACAACATTCGGCTGCATGCGATTGAACTAATCCGCAAGTACTTGTAATATTTGAACTCTTGCTATTCTAGTCCGATGACATCGATCATCGGTAAACACGTTGGTCCGACGATGTAGGTCGTCGATGAACATTCATCTTGTAAATATTTTTGCTCCTAAGGCGATACATGTCATATCGGCTATCTTTAGACGACATTGCTCAAAATATCGGCTTTACGAATCAACCCAAATACTCGAATAATATTTCTTTAAATACTTTCCATTGAGCGCTTTTGAAAATTCCTCCCCTTCCAATGTTTCCAAAATGTACGCATTTCCTAGAACACACCAATTTACACGATAGAGACCTTCCCAATTAGGCGGCCATTTTTCAAACTTAGAACTTTTAGTCCCTATCGGCAAAATCAATTTCCAAACCAATTCACCTTCAATGAACGCTTTTGGCTTGACCTTCTTGTCATAATACCTCGCAACTCGTGCCTTATTATTCTCAATATTTTCCAAAGCCCTCAAACCAGTCTCAGCCAAATCGTCTAACTCAAAATTCATCAAACTTTTGTACTCACCGGCAGTCAAGTTTCCTTGTTTCCGATATTCTTCTAGATCCGATTTTGATCTCCCAAGGCAAAATGGCCTCATGCCCATAAACCAAATGATATGGGGACAATTTAGTAGAACCATGACACGCCATCCGATACGCCCATAACGACTCAGTCAACGTTAGATGCCATTGCCTCGGTTGCTCATCAATCTTTCGCTTGATGATTTTGATAATACTTTTATTTGAAGCTTCTGCCTGACCATTGGCTTGCGCATAATAAGGAGAAGAATTCAATAATTTAATAACCATATTGGCAGCAAAATCCTGAAATTTGTTAGACATAAACATAGTCCTCTAATCGGTCGTAATAGTTTGAGGAATACCAAACCGATAGATAATGTGCTCCTTAACGAATTCCACCATATTCTTAGAATCGGCAATCTTCAAAGGAATCGCCTCAACCCATTTAGTGAAATAATCTGTAGCCACCAATATGAATTTATGACCCTTACTTGATGATGGATAAATCTGTCCGATCAAATCAATTCCCCATCCTCGAAATGGCCATGTTTTAATGATCGGATTCATGGCTGATACAGGCGCCTTTGGGACATTCCCAAATTTCTGGCATTCTTGGCAACCTTTATAATATTCGAAACAATCCTCTAAAATTGTTGGCCAAAAACAACCCATCTTCCTGATAATCCACTTCATCTTATAAGCCGATTGATGTGCTCCACAAACACCTTCATGCACTTAATTCATCATATCTTTGGATTCCGATTTACTCAAACATCGGAGCAACACACCATCAATCGTCTTATAATATAATTGATCATCAAGTAATACATATTTAACAGCCATGAATCTTAACTTTATAGAAACCTTTTGTGATGGATCCTTAAGATATTTCATTATTTCATACCTCCAATCTCTGATTTCCGGCTCTATCGTCATAATCTCATGAAAACGCCGATAGCCGGAAGCAGCCTGTGCCAAATTGTTAGCTTCCTGATTCTGAGCTTTGGGGATATGTTGAATATTAACCATCACAAATTCCTGTAATAATAATCGACATTCTTCAAAATAACGAATTAAAACATCATCCTTGCATTCATATTTACCGATCAATTGATAAATCACCAACTGGGAGTCTCCAAAGATTTCAGTAGCTTCAGCTCCGATTTCCAGCAATAATCTTAGCCCTTTGAGTAACGCCTCATACTCAACTCGATTGTTTGTAAAACTAGGATCCATCGGATACTGAACTCAAAATTTGCCCCTCGAGGCGAAACAACAACAACTCCGATGCCACAACCTTGACCACACAAAGATCCATCAAAGAATAATGTCCAAGGCATCGGCTCAACCATCTTGACTTCATCTCCGATATGCTGTGTTACGAAATCGGCCATCACTTGTCCTTTTACAGCTTTAGCCGATTCATACTTCAAGACAAATTCTAATAATGCTAGAATCCACTTCCCGATTCTTCCCTTCAGCATCGGCATGGACAACATATATTTGACCACATCAGTCTTGCAAACGACCGTGCACTCGGAGGATAATAAATAATGCCTTAATTTAGTGCATGAAAAGTATAGGCACAGACACAACGCTTCTACCGGTAAATATCTTGTCTCTGCATCAATTAATTTTTGACTCAAATAATAAACCACCTTTTCTTTTCCTCCAAACTCTTGTATGAGAACGGACCCGATTGACAATTCATCGGTCGAGAGATATAATCGGAATGGCTTATCTCTTTGAGGCGGGATTAAAACGGGCGGTGTCATCATATAATGCTTTATTTCTTCAAATGCCTTTTGCTGCTCTTCCCCCATACGAATTCCTCATCGGCTTTTAATTTCAGCAGCGGGGAGAAAGGACAAATTCTTCCAGACAAATTTGAAATAAACTTTCTCACAAAATTAATCTTACCGATTAACGATTGAAGACTTGTCTTATCGGTGGGTGGCTTAGCATCTCTGATAGCTTTCATACTCTTTTGTCCAACTTCAATGCCTTTTTCATGAACCATGAAACCCAAGAATTGACCTGCCGATACTCCAAATGCACATTTGTTAGGATTCATCTTCAACCCGTGTTTCCTTGTACACTCCAAAGTTTCCCGTAAATCGGCCAAGTGCTGCTTGTACCCATCGGACTTTACCACCACGTCATCAATGTAAATTTCAACGATCCTGCCGATCAATTTATGAAATATTTAATTCATAGCTCTCTGATATGTGGCCCCAGCATTTTTCAAACCAAAGGTCATCACAACCCATTCATATAATCCCAAAGCACCAGGACATCGGAACGCTGTTTTAGGAATGTCTTCTTCTGCCATAAAAATTTGATTATATCCAGCATTACCATCCATAAAACTTATCACCTTGTGTCCTGAAGCAGCATCAACCAACATATCAGCAATCGGCATCGGATACCCATCCATTGGAGTTGCTTTATTAAGATTCCTGAAATCCACACAAACTCGCAACTTCCCACTACTTTTAAAAACAGGCACGATATTAGATATCCATTCAGCATATCGGCAAGGTTGAATAAACTTAGCTTCATATAACTGAGTTATTTCAGCTTTTATTACTTCATCCAACTCAGGTTTGAATCGTCTCGGCGCTTGTTTAAAAGGCCAATACCCTGGTTTGATCGGGAGCCGATGTTCAACAATAGATCGGCTTAAACATGGCATTTCATAATATTCCCAAGCAAAACAATCGTGATACTCTTTTAATAATTTTATTAACTCTTGTTTAAACTCAGGATCCAGCTTTGCACTTACATATGTCGGCCGAGGTCTATCTCCTAAACCTATATCAATCTCCTCTAACTCATCGGCCGACATAAACCCTTGGCCAAGTTTACCCTCGTCTTCAATGAATTCTTCCATTAATATAAGCTCTCAGAGTCGACTGCTTGGATCGGCTTTAACCCTTCATCGGACAATTGTATAAAATTGCCTTCCCATGCTTTGCCCGAAAAGCATTCAATTTCTTCAAACTCCCAAATCGTCAAATCGGCAGTAGCGACGCTGACCGATTCATCGGCTTGGATAGTCTCAACGTGATCCCCATGCCATTGAATAAGACATTGATGCATGGTTGATAGCACACAGCAGTTAGCATGAATCCAATCACGACCCAAGAGCAAACTGTAAGATCCCTTACTGTCGATGACGAAAAATATAGTAGGCAAAGTCTTGTTTCCGATCGTCAATTCAACGTTCAATGCCCCCCGAGCCGGCGATGGATTCCCGCCAAAGTCCTTATGCATCATATCGGTCTTGATCAAATCATCAGGCCCTTTGCCAAGCTTCTGATATGTAGTGTACGGCATTAAATTCACAGTAGCTCCCCCATCAACAAGCATCTTAGTCATCGGCTTGCCATCAACATACCCTTTAACATATAATGGCCTCAAGTGCCGATACTTCTCATCCACTGGCTTATCAAATACAGCTTGCTGAGGTTGCAAAACCAACTGTGCCATAGCTTCCTCAATTTCATCAGCTTCATCATCAGTCGAGTTAATATTGTATTCTGCAGGCAACATAAAAACCATATTTACCTCTGCCGATGGTCCTTCCTCATCACGTTTGGGCTTAAGTCTCCAAACTCTTGAGTTATCACCCTGACACCTTTCCCTGAGTAATTCCTTGAATCGGAGGCGCTGTACTCTCCTTTTCTGTGTCTTGGTCAACCCCCCAGGACACCACTGCGGATTCACTTCGGGGTCTTCCTCCGATTCCCGCACATCATCTCGTCCTTGGATCTCTTCTTCTTGTAAACCAAACGATCGTATACAGAAAGACAATCCCCTTTATATTTTTGGCGATCATTATATCGTCGGTGGTCATCATCCCATCAGTCATAGCACCGATTTTCATACTCACGCCGATTATGACATTCATGCCAATCTTCACGTTACCGTTGATAAGTCACCTCATCACGCCAGTCGCATCGTCTCCCAAAATCCAATCAATCATTCCCAAAATATCGTTGCCTTTTTGAATAGCTGTAATCCTCATATCGATCACTACATTTTGGACAATCATAGACCGATGGAAGCCTTAGCTTTTCATTCCAGCAAAACCTGAAGAACGGACATCCCCAATGGTCTTCATTTTCAAACCTCTTTATCGGAGGGCTCTGATCCCTCTCTTGCTGGCGAATATACTTCTCAATAAGTTGCTCTGACGTAACCCTTGGCTTCTCTCCGCGCTGGCGATCTTCCCGATAATTGTGATGATTCCGATTCTGTATTTCATCGGCCATCAACTGGCAATCTGGATCGACAGTTCCTGACTTCTTTGCCTGCTCCAAAGTTAGCACCTTAGCCTTCATCTTTCTATCGGGTACTCCGATTTCCACCATAATTTGCGGGAAAGGGTGCCCATCAAGCTTCATCGGCTTCTTGTTGGTCTCAACTTTAATAATCCCCTTTTCAATAGCCGATTGAATCTCATTGCGGAAGACTTTGCAATCATTAGTATGATGAGACACTGAATTATGCCACTTTCAATACTTCTTTTTCTTCAACTCCTCAGCAGATGGAATCGTATGATTTGGAGAAAGCCTGATCTGTTTTTCTGCCAACAATAAATCAAATATTCTATCGGCTTTTGTGATATCGAAACTGTACCTTTCTGGCTCGACCTTCACCCATGGACAAGCAACAGAGCTCTTGTTCTTGGTCCATTCAGCCAAATCGACCTCAGCTTCATCACCATCGGAGTCATATTCAATATTAGCGATTGTCCTCTAAAACTTCTCCCTCCAATAGTCATTTCTTCGTCCTTCATGCTGAGAGAGCTTTTGTATCATATGCCCCAATCCTTTAAAGTCTTGACCTTGAATATCGATCCTTGACTTGAGGCAATAATCCTTGGAACGCTAAATCCACCAGCTGCCCCTCTGACAAGTTCAATGAATAGCATCGGCTGCGAACATCTCTGAATCTTTGAACAAATTCACTAACCGATTCCCCATTGCGCCATCGGAGATCAGTCAAATCGGACAGCCTGTTCTCTTGTACTCCCATAAAGAAATAAGCATGAAACTGCTTTTCCAAATCGGCCCAATTGCTGATAGAATTTGGTGGCAATGAAGAGAACCACAAAAAGGCCGATCCAGAAAGCGACATGGGGAATAGCTTAACCTTCAATGGATCAATCAATGCCACTTCACCACATTGGATTGTATAGCGACTGATATGCTCAATGGTGGTGACATCTCCCTGTCCAGAGAACTTGTAAAAATCCGGAATCCTGAATCGGGCTGGCATAGGCAATGTGTCAAACCAGTCCGAATACGGCTTCCGATACAGATAAGATTGTCCCTTAGGTTTCAAACCAAACTGATTCTTCATGACATCAGCAATCTTGTCTGTCCAATCCTCCTGAGTATAGTTACCCTGACCAATCGGAGCCCGTGATGACGTCATAATGACCGGTGTTTCAGTAGGTCCGATTGATGGCTCCCGATTGTTGGTCTTTGGCGGGTTCTCAGTGTTGAAGAAAGCAGGATAAACCAATCTACCATCAACTACAGGGACTCGACTGCCAAATTGATCAATATGTTGAGTTCCACCATAGCTATTATCCCCTGTTTCTTCTTCATCTCCTCCTTCTTCAGCACCGTCAGCCACTGCTTTATCTTTTACCTTTCTGATCTTGGGAGTTTCATAGGCCTCAGGATTCGTGTCTCGTGATGTGGATGAACTGATATGCACGATTTTCTTCTTCAGATCTTTAATTGCCGAAGAAGCATTGGTATCAAAATAAGCAGGTCCCTTCTGGACATCCTTCAACACAGCTCCATCCAGCAATTTAGCTATCAATCCCACCACCGTGTTAACCAATATTCCAGATTGGTTAATCAGAGCATGACTCACTCTAGCATCTATGTAATCTTGAAAGAATTTTCTCTCCTAAGCTGTAATCCAATCAAATGCTTCCTGGGGAATAGGAAACTGATTTTTCTTGATCACAATATTGCGAGTCTTGCTGAATGAGTCCAGTCACAGATTCTTGAATTCTTCAAGGTGTGCTTCCACGAGCTTCTTCTGTTCATCGCTGAGATCTTCCATGGTGACCGCAGGGATCTCTCCTCCATGTGCCATCGTAGAAGCTTCTTGGTCCCACCGGGCGTGCCAAAATGTGTTGACGTCCAAAAAGTCAGGCGTTGACTCTTGGAAATTAACACTGTGGCCTGGAAGATTTGCTTGACTTCAGTGCAGGTCCAAAATCTTGAGGTTCGGGACGTGCCAGTCAATTTGACCTGAAATTGACAAGGTAAAGTTTTATCAGTAAAACAACAAGAAACTCATCGGCTAAAGCCCCGATTCGTTCCGACAAAATCGGATCAGCGTAAAGAAGTCCGATTTTACTAGCATGAACCATCGGCCTTGAGTCTGAATAGTGATGATATAGCATGTAAACGAGATTGAACCATCGGCTATGGGTGAACCGAATCGGAGATAAACCTAGCTTAAACTTGCCTTTTAATATTCATCTTTCCAAAGACAGCAAACAAACTGAATCTAGTGTCACTAACGATCGAATCGATTTCGAGACAGCGTCGCTAGCAGGGCACCGATTAGTTCACTTGCTCTGATAGATCGATTTATATCAAAGGACTCGTTTAAACCGGATTTATTTGTAACTTGCTAATTAGATCTAAATCAGCTTTATAAACAAGATAAACAGATCTATTGTGAAATTTGAATAGCAATAAAACAAAATAGATCTCTCTGAACAGATGTAAGCCGATAAGGTGAAATAGCAAGATACGGTAAAAGATGAGCGATCTAAACTAAGAAGGGCGATACGCCTCAATCTAAAGCCTAGAACAACTCGATAAATTGGTGAATTAACTAAACGAGGAAGGGCGATACGCCTCAATCCAAAGCCTAGACTAATTTGATAGGTGTCGCACTTACAGACAAACTGGAGGTCAAGATGATGCAGCCCTGCTTGCTGAAGAACTCGACGAAAAGGGTTTGGTTGGCACGTTAGGCCGAAAGTTGTGTTTGATTGTATGGTTGTGTGAACATTTTTTACAATGGCGCAGGGTTTATATTTATACCCTGGAAATCTAACTAATCCTTGTCGGCTACGACAATATCTCTAATTTATTTATAGCAAACTAATTTTAATCTACCAAAACTATTACAAACTTGTCGTACAATCCAGGCCTTAGAGAAGCTTCCAGACGCATATCTTTAGAAGTCGTACTTGCTCTATCGTGTACAATCTCAGCCGAGCCAAAATCTGGTGTCAACAGATACAGCCTTTTGTGGTTATATTCAACAGAATGTCGGCGCTATTTAGATTTTATAACAAAAAACTATGTGGTCGGGAGGAATTGAACCACTGACCTGGCTCTTGAAAAGAGTGGTTCTACCACAGCACTACTTGCCTGTTTGTGGAGATTGTGGGAACTTTTATTTTCTATTGTTCTATTCATCAATTTTATCATCACATACCAAGGTTTCCTTTCCTGTACCCGACCCAGACCGCATCGGCGCCGCTGCCCACCACGGCTTCTCGCCCCGCCTCCACTGCACACCACCGCATCTGCCCCCGCCGCCGCCGTCGCTGCCCAGCAGGCTGCCACCACCACCGCATCTCGCCCGCGCCCGCGCCCCCGCTGCCAACCAGGCCGCCATTGCAGGTCGCCCCCACTGTTGCAGCACCTGGAGACGGATTTGAGGATTGAGCATGTCGTCGTCGGCGTAGCTGGCCAGGAAGATGTAGAACGACGACGACTTTACCACGGTGAGGAGCATGTTTCTCTGTGTGGTGTTGTCCCGCTAAACGCCTCTCACCTGGCTCATCCCAGCAGGGGCGATTCTTGCAGAAGCATGCGCTGACCACCGTCCTCGCCATACCATGGTGAGGAGCATGTTTCTCTGTGTGGTGTTGTCCCGCTGAACGCCTCTCACCTGGCTCGTCCCCAGCAAGGGCGATTCCTGCAGAAGCGTGCGCTGACCAGCGTCCTCGCCACCGGTGGCGGCGCCTCGGCCGCTGCCACTGTTAGTGTCGGCGTGTCCATCTTCACGGCTGTAACTTCCCCCACCAAAGGCACACATTCTGCATCACCTCAACATTGACCGGTAGCCACGGTACATAACACTATAAATATTTTGTTCATTGCATATCCATTTTGTTTACCTGGACATGCTGTTCACTCATGTTTTAGCAAATGATATTTCTAGTTTCATAAATGCTAAGATCAGTTTGTTTAGATTATTTTTTTTTGACTGAACACCGTGGGGCAAAGCCCCCCGGCTACTTAAATATATTGGGAGATTAAAAGGTTACAAGAAAACTTACAGGAGAGAACAGCCTATACAGAGTGAGAAGAGGGGAGAGCAAACCACAGCCTATACAGAGTGTGAGAAAAGAGCAGGGGAGAAAGGCTATATAAACAACTAAACAATTACAGCAAGTCGAGCCAAAGTTTAATCGATTGATGCAAACTCTGTTTGATTCTGAAGAGATGGCTGGTAACTTCTGCCTTGAATGCCGCCTTCCATCTAGCCACACTAGGAGCCTTGTTATTGAAGATATAATCATTTCTCTCTTTCCATATGCACCAAGCACCAATCAGAAAGATCTCCATGAAGAAAGGCAGAGGAAAACCTTGCCTAGCAATGAGAATTTTTTGATGCATGCTAGCATTGTCATCCCAAACAATTCCAATCATGAACCATCTGCAGACAGCTGAGGGGCAGGTAAAAAACAGGTGTTCAGCAGTTTCTTCTACCCCTTCCTGGCAAATGACACAGTTATATCCTTCTTCCAGGAATTTCTTTCGCCTTCTCAAGATATTCCTTGTGTTGAGTCTATCATTTAGCAGTAACCATGCAAAGAACTTTATTTTTGGTATACATTTGGTTTTCCATATCCATACTACCACTCTACTGGGTTGTATATGCTGAAAATGGTGCTGATAATACCTGCTTGAGGAATATCTGTGATGTCCCCATATGAAATTCCAAGTATCTTTCACATTTTCATCAAGGGGGGCCAAATCTGCCAAGTCAGTTTGAAGTAACAGAAACTCATTGTAAGCCAATCTAGTCATGGGAATTCTAAAGCAATCAATCTGATTCTGGTAGTTCCTGAACTTGTAGAGGGAGATTTTTGAGTCTAGGGCGTATTCATACAGGTTGGGATACCGTTCTGAGAGAATCTGCCCATGAATCAGGTCATGCCAACAACTAACTGTGTCCCCTTTACCCGGGTTGCTGATGGCAACACCCCTAAAATGGACATTAAGCCGTAAGATGTCTTTCCACCAGAAAGACCCTTTTTCTTTTGCCAGATGTGGGACTGAGTCTGAGTAATATTTGTTCCAGATGAGACTGACCCACTGAATATCATCTTTCCTGTAGAATTTCTCCAAATGCTTTAGGAGGATTGTTTAGATTATTGTCTTGACCATCAGTTCTTGGTGCACCAATTAGTTGCTACGTTGTTGTTTTCAGGGAGATGAGTACAAGGATAAAGAACCTGACCCCTTAGATTTGTTCAAGATGTGCCATTACAGCAAGAAAAAGAAAGGATACACGCCTACTGTACAGTTGGCAATTGTAAGACATCTTTCTAATGTTGCTCTTGACATATAATTATTTGAAACTATCTTATGATCATAGTTAGTTTTCTAATGTTCACTACTTCCTTGCTAGAATGAAATGGAAAACCAGCTCACCAACAGAAGGTGGACAACCCAAGTCTGCAACCCAAGTCGTAGCTGATGTGCTTGACAAGAACACAAAAAACAGTCGGTTCCTGCAGAATGTGGGCGTCCAGATTGGGAAACGTAGGTCTAGTCTATAGAATGTTCAAGCTCAATTGGAAGCGAAGGAGAGGAGAAATGCTGAGCTTCAATCGATTGTCAACAACTAGCATGAAGTAATGAATGATTTGTCCAAGCAAATGCAGGAAACAGAACAAGCAAGGGTCAAAGATCAAGAGGAGAATCGGAAGAAGCAAGCTGAGCTGGAGGCGAAACTAGAGCTTTTGCTAGGACAAAATCGACAAAGCTAAGCAACATGGGTGGTATGTTGGCTTTTGTTGCAACTTGAACTTCTGCAGGAACCAAATTTTGCTGCTGCAGCTTGATGTTCCTGTTTAAACCTTAGTTTTGATGATTCTGTTGAGACCAGATGTTTGATGATTCTGGTCCTTTTTGTTGTTACTGTTCCTGGAATGTCGAGCTGCTACTGATGTTGGATGGAAAGTGTATCTTATTCTATATTTTGATGTCATGTTGGATTGAATCATTTGTTCATGTGGTCATGTGGTTTATGGGCTGATTGCTGATGCTTATGGGTCATAACTGTTGTTATGAGTGGGCTGGAATCCTATGTATTGTTGAATTTGGTAAATTGTGGGCTGAGAAATGTTTGAGCCATTTTATTGGCCCACTTTGAACTGGGTCCATACACAAATGGGCTATGGTGATGATGTCATCAGACACGTCATCATTGCTTGCCACATCATTGGACTGGAACTGTAAACAAAGATAACAGCAGTTTCGTCATGAAATTGGTGCAGGAATTTGTTGGCTTTAACTTCTTAATCAGTGGATGGTATGTAACACTAATTATGAAACTGGGTGAAACTTTTGAGGTTTTCTTTGCCGACGAACTGACGAGCTAGCTCCTTGACACGCACATTTAGAAGGGGGAAAATATTCACCTGTCTCCATAGTACGAGTTCTTATATTGCATGTATCTCTGCTTAAACAGTCCAACAACAAGCATGCGGAACCAAAGCAATAACCACCGGTTGATCTACTTCTCCGTGTGTTGTGGCTTCAGTGATCATACAGAATGGCAACCACACAACACTCCACTCCCGATCGCTAAAAACTGCGTCTTGTCCACGGATATGCCATCAGACAATGGATATGAAAAAAGCGTATGCCATCTATCGAAAAAATATACTGCTAAATATGAAAAGAATGTTGTCGAGGGGCAGCACCACATTGTTTTCAAATCCTCCAACCGTGATGACTTTTTGTCCTGTCCTGTGAAATTAGAGTGATAAATGCCAGTTCCAACAGATATAAAATTAATTCTTTATCTTCTTATATTTGAATGAGTTATAAGCATGATTAAAACAGTACTAGAGTCTAGTAATGTAATTCTGTTCAAGTGTTATTTGCCCAGTTGTATCCAGTGTACATGCATGGCGCCAATGGTGCAGAGGAAAATCATGTTGAGTATCATGGACGTATATATTATACGGATTTTTTATTATTTTATTTTTCCGAATAAATATCCTTCACTCTGTTGAAAGTGGGTTGGCAGTTTACTCTTCTAGTGTCTTTGCAATCCTGTAAAAACAAAAGTAGGCTGTTTTAAAATTGAGGCACTTATTTGCCATTGTTTCAATATCTCAACAAATTTGAGTTTTGTAAAAACTAACTGTAGCTAAGAGGCTTTCGCTGTCTCTCTATGTGCATGATTACTTAGGTGCCCATAACACAGCATGGTGTCATTCGATGCATGCACATTGATATCGCTGTTGTGCATTGACGATGAAAACAAAGACACATGGTCTCTTTGCTTTGACGATTGAACATTCATTGGTCATTATGTAATCCATGATTGTTACCTGATGGAATAACACGACCATATATTTGCAGCTCAGGCTGAGCTACTGAATCACGAGAGTTTATATATTATATACATGAACAGCTGGAGAGTATGATGTGGTCCACACGCTAACAATTTTGTGGATGTGTATTCTGTTACTGCAAAACCAAAATGAGAGGCGTGAGGAATGAAAGCGAACAATCTGTTCCTTCTGTTCTAGTTACCCAAGAACCAAGCATGCTACGTACTGGATCTCCTAGCTCCCCAAATGCCCATCTCGACCCCAAAACATTTGTCAGTGAAAAAAAAGGAAGATCGGTGGCCGCTCCCAAAGGAAGAATGGATAGAGAGACTTTTCTAGGCAATCAATTAGCTGGATAAATGTGCCTACTAGCAACACTGGTTAAACAAGTTTGAAGAATTGGAGGTACAATATCGGTTACAGCATTGGCCTTTTGGGTGTAATTCACTGCACAAGATGTAGACCAGATTACTGAATTATTGGATTGTTATTGACTGAGTTACCAAATAATTTTCTATGACAACAATAATAAACTCTGAGTCTAAATGTTTCCTATGGTCTGGGCGGTCTTATGGGCAATTACTGGGATACTTTAGTGAACCCAAAATTTTTCATATGAACCATCCTTCCAAATTTTGAAAATTTACCAATTGCCCATTAATTAGCAACCAACCAGTCATCTTAATTCTCTTCATCACTGTGTTAAGTAGTGCTTGTAGCATCACGGATCCTTTTAAATTTTGCTAATGTAAAAAAAAAACAAATTGAGGTAGTCACCATTGACGAATATGCAATTGTCCAATCTTTTTTCTCACAGAAACAATCTGTTTAGTTTTCAAGAAGATAGCAAACATTTTCTTATTTATGTTTTCTTCTGCTATTGAGAGGGTTGACATTACAAGAAGAGGTAGCAAACATTTTCCTATTTATGTTTTCATGTGGGTCATCTGGGTGCTGTAAAAAACATGCATGGTAAATACGTGGAAAGAGAAGTTAGCTGTACCCTTTAATAAATTAAAAGATGGACAAGTAAAATTCAGACCCACTTCTTTGATTGAGAAACTTGGGTATAAAAGGGCCCTATAGAGAGAACAGAGAACAGTTGCAGTAAATTCAAGAGAAGTCAATCACTACGACAGAAACTCACATTGGTGGGAGGACGTTAGTGCCGGTCCTCCTGGAACCGGCACTAACATGTTCGGAAGCAACATTTAGTGCCGGCTGGGAAGGAACGTGCCTGCGGAGACACGTTAGTGCCGGTCGGAGGCTGCAGCCGGCACTAAACGACGTCATTTAGTGCCGGCTGGTGTTATTAGCCGGCACCAAAGTGGCGCGCCCATTTAGTGCCGGCTGGTGTTATTAGCCGGCACTAAATGACGTCGTTTAGTGCCGGCTGCAGCCCCCGACCGGCACTAACGTGTCTCCCGCGGGTTACTTCAAAAGGAAAATATCTTCCACCTCTATCACATCTGATGCATAGGTGGGATGGTAAAGGAAGCGACGCGCGAGGCTGGAGGTCGTGGGTTCGAATCCTCGCGGCCGCGTACGCGCGTTTACGCGCGAAAAATTTGCCTGCCTCGTGACTGGCTCGTGTGCGGGCCTCCGGGTGCGCGCGATTTTTTTTTTTTGGTGATGTGCGCACGTTAGTGCCGGTCACCCGTGACCGGCACTAACGTGTGGCACGTTAGTGCCGGACAATCAGTGCCGGCTGTGCTGACCGGCACTAACGTGCCACACAGCCGGCACTGATCAGAGATTCTGTCGTAGTGAATTGAAACCGGACAACTAACTAGAAAATATATCAGCAACAAATTATTTTCCTATAAGAATGGAAGGCATGAGGAAGGAGGTTAGCACTCTGAGACAGCCTGATCGCTATTGTTCCATCTACATTTTTTTTCTTTGAAATGGAGTAGCGGGTTGTTCATATATATCTGTTCGCTATTGTTACAGTGGCATCATGCTGTAGAATTGTTGTAACTTTTCAAACTCTGGGGGCATGAGCATTTCCAGGACTGTAATTCCTATGAGCAGCATACAAGTTGGCCACATACGCCTAATCCAACGGCTTTTTATATGGAGCCTCCAATTTGTCAACATTTTATACATGCATATTCACCAGATGTAAAATAGTTGGGGTATATATTGGAACCTCAGTATGCTCTGGTCGTTGCACTACCGGAATCCCTTCCTTTGCCGTGTGCCAGGGGCACACGGCAAAGGCTGTTTCACCCACGGCAAAGGCTTTGCCGTGGGCCGCCCACACCAAAGGACACACAGCAAAGCTCGGCCGGCAAAGAGGCCTTTGATAATAGAGAGCCCTTATAGAGAGCCCTTAGCGACCCATTGCGGCTGCCCTGAATGGAGCATTAAACTCTACTTTGATAATTTATTAAACCAGTTTTGACTGGAGCACAAATCTACACTATTGTGGGAGGTTGAACGCAGCCGCAGCCCTTATCCCCTTCCTCTACGAGACTACAACTACTGGTTTGCCATGGATGGTTGACTCTGCTTTACCAATAGATAAGGACATCCTGCGACATATTATGGTCATTAATAGTATATCTATTTTTCGAGACCATAGTTGATAGATAGAGTACTAGACAGGTTAGTCCACTATGCACGTCTATACAAAAGATCTTAACACAGCAAGTAAGAATGGAAAGGCCATTGAAGCCATCCATGCGTACACCACACACACAAGGGTATACATGGCGCCCAAGTCGTGGAAGGTGCTTGCCATGCTGGCAGCGCTGATCGGCAGCAGCCTCCTCGCCCTGCCCCTGCAAACCCAAGCCCAACTAGACCAAAAGACTGTAGAAGAATTCCTTCCCCTGGTCGACAATCACTACCGGAATCCTCTCTGTTTCACCCACGGCAAAGGCTTTGCCGTGGGCCGCTCACGGCAAAGGACACACGGCAAAGCTCGGCCGGCAAAGAGGCCTTTGCCGTGGGTCAGGCGTCGGGCACTCGGCAAAGGGCACAAAGCCTTTGCCGAGTGCCAAAAAAACACTCGGCAAAGACCGGATGAATCTGAGCACAAAAAAATCAAAAATAAATAGCAAAAAAATTTATTCAAATGTGGGAAGGCACCAGCCACCCAAGCCGCAAGTCGCGGTATTTTTCGCGGAAAATTCGCGCGCTACGCGGTCAGCGGGATTCGAACCCACGACCTCTCCCTCGCGCGTGACCTTCTCTACCACTGCACTACACTGTCTCTAGTGACTAGATGCTGTTCTGATTCCTACCATATTATACTAAATCGAGTGTAAACTACTTGTTTGAGGCCCTAAACGATTTCAAATTAAAAAGTTGTCAACTACAAAGTTTCATAACTTTTTGAAACCTACAAGTTTTATTTTGGTAGTTTCTCCATCCGAGGTCGTTTATGAAATTTGAATTTCAAATTTGAGAACATTCAAACTTACTTTTCGTTGACAAGATCACTTCAAATAAAAAAATTGTCAACTACAAAGTTTCATAACTTATTGTGCTCTACAACTTTTATTTTGACTGTTTCTTCATCCGAGGTCATTTAAAAAAACTCAAATTTCAAATTTTGAGAACTACAAACATAGTTTTTCTTATGAAAACAAATTCAAATTAAAAATAGTTCAACTACAATATTGTATAACTTCTGAAGATCTACAACTTTCATATATGTCATTTGTTCATCCGACGTAGTGAGAGTAATATTGTTCACAAATCTTATAAATGTCTCTTCTAGTTTCAGGAAACTCTACGAGAGATATAGATTTTGTAAACAACATTCATATGAATTTGTCGAATGAAGAAATGACCAAACTAAAAGTTTTACATCTCGAGAAGTTATACAACTTTGTAGTTCAAAGCTTTTCAATTTGAATTGATTTACTAGTGCAAAATGTGATTTGTATCTCATCTTTGCCGAGTGTCAAACAAATACACTCGGCAAAGGACCTCTTTGCCGAGTGTCTTTTTTTGACACTCGGCAAAGGACTTCTTTGCCGAGTGTCTTTTTTTGACACTCGGCAAAGGGCCTCTTTGCCGAGTGTTTTTTCTTTGCCNCACATACGCCTAATCCAACGGCTTTTTATATGGAGCCTCCAATTTGTCAACATTTTATACATGCATATTCACCAGATGTAAAATAGTTGGGGTATATATTGGAACCTCAGTATGCTCTGGTCGTTGTTTGCATTCAGTTATTTCAGTATACATCCTATATTTTCCTCCATGTTCGTCGCCTCCAGTGCACTATATATGGACGTATATGAGTAGACTAGAATACGTACATTAGTATGGAAAAATAAATGAAATAAAAAATAATTTAATGGAAAAGAATTCGGGAGAACAAAAAAAAGGAATCTTTAGTCCCGACTACAGTGTGACACCCCTTTTGTCCTACTCGCTCGATCCGGGAATAGAGGCCAGGACCTTTAGTCCTTAATTAGTAAAACCTGGACTAAAGAGATTTCTCGTCTGGGACTTAGGGCTGGGAAGGCAAGATCCCGGGCCCTGTGCCAAACATTAACAAGGGCCCTAGCAACCTTGAAAATAAAGCAATAATAGTGTATGCTAATATGTACTATATCTTTCACAATAAATTAGAGCTAAATGCAAGCTAACTTGCTGTGTGAAACGTCATATAAATATGACCGGAGAGTATACGAAGAGTACTTGTACCTATTCAGCTTGAAGTTGCATGGTTATTTGAAAAATTTTAATCTTTAAGTGTTCTCTAAAATAAAATCAGTAATAACGTTCTCATAATCCCAAATTATATTTCCTAGAAGATATGTTTTAATCATGAAGCACCAAACACTAGACGTCTGTCTCCATGCCATATGTATACATAAACAGAAGATGAAAAAACTTAAAGGGACAGGACAATTCAGTTTATAATACGAAGGATTAAAAATTGTAGAATTAATCAATTCAAGTCGAAGAGAGATTAAGTAAATATACATAAATTCTATGGTATCTTGACACGTACTAGACTTTGTGTTTCCCCGACTGCCGTGTGCCATCCTGCTGCATGCTTTGTGCCTCCTGCAGAATCATTGCGCAGATGGGCAAGACCAGCGTCCGGCAGCGGAGAGTGCGGCTCGCTTGCTCTACAGAAATTGGTCGCCTCGCCTCTCGACTAGGTCCGGGCGTCCAGCACCGCGGCCGGCACTAGCGTCGTCCTGTGATGTTCCGCAGTGCCGGGAACCCAAATCGACTGGAGGAAGCCGAGGCCGAAGCGTTCGATGCCCACTCAATAAAAAGGAAGCCCGGGGCTTCGGCCTTTGGACTATCTGGGCCTCAACCTAGTGGGCCCAAGTGCTAAGAACTGGGGCCTCTGCAAATCGGGGGCCCTATTCCGTCGCACGGGCCGCACGGGTACGGGCCTGCTGGAGCTATTTAAGCTAATGGTTCTGTAGCAAATTAGCAATGCTGGAGAGCTCTGAGCACTGTTGTGCAGCAGAGTTCACTAAAAGCATAGTTGTGCAGTTCCGATACATATGGACAATGCATAGTTGTGCAGTTCTATATGTACATCCGTGGCCGTTGTCAAGATGATGATCAGTGAGCTTTGAATCCTATATAGAATAAATGGTTGCACTTTTGTCCTGAAATTGGTGCAGAAATTTTTCTGGCATTATGTATCAGATGTCACATAGAACTGCACTGGAAACAAGGGGGAATATCAACATGTTTCCATTGTAGAAACAAGATCTATCTCATCGAGTCCGGCAGGCTGACTGAAAGCATGGATTAGTTGCAAGCAAACATCCAATAGCAACCTCGACGCTCACCGTCTCTTCAGTTCTTAGACTTCACCTCAACCCGTGATGGAATTGATGCCTAAAAAACCCCCCACATGATGAAATGCGCGTGGTGGACATGTACATAGACCCAGTTCCAAAAATGGTCAAGGAACTTCTTCAATTTAATTTCACACTGTGCGTGCGATACCGATTCATTCAGACAAGCGTTAACTGAAGACGATCGAGCATGTCTTCAAGGGTATGCTCTGATGCGGGGCACTTGATCACACATTTGGTTCAGCAGCAGCTGATAATGATGTCCGTGTGCTCAAGAAGCAGACCAGAGAAGATGGTGCCGGTGCTACCTTGTCCCTTTCTTCTGCAAAAGTGCTGGATGGTCTTGTTAGTTCTCACTAGCAAGAGAACATGGTCATTGGCAGCACTGAGAGTGAAGTTGGTAGCAGAAACCGAACAGGTGGACCTTTGAACTGAGAAGTTCTTCGAGCCACATTAGTGCAGCTTTGATTCATGACACATCCCAGCCCTATGGAAGATAATATTATGCGAGATATATGTATCTCTCTTGCTTTCTGTATCTCTCTCTCACTTCCATAAAATTTTATAAAGTGACTTTAAACTTTTGCCACCACATCGCTAAAAGTTGATCCTCCTTCTGCAATGGTAGTCCATTTATAACGTGACATTTTATTTACCACAGCATGGTTCATGATTTTTCTTGTCGTTGTTCTTTATAAACTGAGTAGATGTGTACGTCCGGCAGTCCTGCTAAGTCAGGATGCGTGCACACAGAAGGTGGAGGTGGCTGCGCCATAACCTCAGCATTGATGATACCAAATTAAAACATTTGAAACTCATTTAACCAATCATGCCCAGCACCAGTAACGAATTCTTCTATTTGTACATGTACACGATAATTCCCTAGAACTAATTAAAGTGGAACTAAAGAGAAGTACACGGTAGTTTTTTAATAAACGGCCTTTAAATGGTGAAACTGCTGATTAAACTGATACAGGCAGCTATTGTACGTGCTTGAACAGGGTAAATGGCTTGAGAATACAACTTGCACATGTTAAAGTAATGCAATCAACGTTATCTTGGTATATACATTACAAATAGAAGTCATTCATCAAAGACTGTAAATGTTCAGAAATGATTTTTATATGGTGATGAAGGGAGACGTGCTATACGAATTAAATTTATGTGTGGGTAGATAGGCCACGGATCATAAGAGGCTATTAATTGAACAATGACAAATTACTTTAATTTATTGTTCATATGCACCTTGGAAGAATTTTGTTGATCCCATTTGCAGCATTAATTCAATGGTGCCTTAGTTGTATCTTGTATCAGCGTGTTATTAGACCATACTTATCAGATGAACCTGTTTATGAACGGCTGTGATATCATTATTACTTTCTTGTTATGCACCTGTTTGGTACACTACACTCCCAATTGCAACTTCCAACAATCCTCTTCAATTTCACAGTGTGCATGTAGGAGGGATGAAATCTATCATATTTTGTTCCTATATTCCACCCAAAAGTTCCTCAAAAACATATTCCACCCAAAAAAGCAGACAATTGATCATGCATTGCAAGGTATGGTCCGATATGCAGGGCCCTTCGAACTTGCAATCAGAATTGCTGCAGCTAGAAATACAGTCTTTGTGCTCTAGTAGCTGCTGCTTGCTGGTCTTTCCAGCTTGCAAGCCTTTCATGGTTAGAGGCACATTGTCATTAGTATATCGAATGGCGATGTTCCTAGCGGAAGCCTAAGAGCTGGACCTTTGAACTGAGAAGCTACGCATTTGACGTCAGTGTGGCTTCCATTCTCGACACCTCATAACTTCTTGAGCTGGCAATAATAACAGAGCCTCGTGAGCTGGCAATCATCGGTCTCGCAAGTTGTCATCACCAGTCAGGGAAAACGATTCCTCATGCCTCCTATTTCTATGCTACGAAAAGAGAGGAAGAAAACTTCTGCTGAAATTGTTTGTTGTTTCAGCATTTCCTGTACGTAGCAGACTCGCACCTCTTCGTCTGTTCTTGACGCTCTCTTGAACTTCACCTTTCCCCTTTATAGCCAACATTGCCAATTAGACAAAGACATAAATACCTCCATAAATCAATCGCCAAGCAGAAAGGCCTGCTATTATGGCAGTAGAGAGTAAAAAAAAACAATGGGCCAACTGAAAGATACCACTGTGACCATATAGCAAACATGCTGGTTTACACAGCTGGAATAATCGCAAGTCATTTCACAGCGCATTATTATATATTTATATCTTACATGCTGGTTTATGTCTGGGTGATTAAACTCTATGCAAAGTCATATGGAGATTCGGACTCAGCAGTTAGCATAAAACTAAACCGTTTGTGAGGAGCACACCCTGTCTTCCTGCCACAAAGGGTTTGTTTATGTATATTACTGGTTTCTTTCTTTCTGTTATTGTTTCGTAAAGTGGACACAATGGTTGTGAGGAGCGCACCCTGTCTTCCTGCCATGATCGACTCCAGGAACTCCATGGATTCACATACAAAATGTGATGGCTGATTTATTGCTTCCCATTGAGGTTTCAAGAAACAACGATTATCATACAAGTTAGTGTGATGTGGAACAAAGATTATCATACAAGAAACAACGATAATAAGGAAACAGCATGGGAAGGAAATTATATATAAAAAGAAGATTATTCTCGGTTGCAAACATAACTCAGAACGAATCTCTTTGGTATCTTATTTAAAACCGTGCAAGGTCAAGCCTAGTCATCAAAACATTCATGGGATTTTATAGTCTAAGTTGCAATATCACCTAGCCTTCAACATTACTTGACTATTTATGTTCGATATTGCTAAGTATATGCCAATATAACCTAGCCTTCAATCTTCTGCAATTCAATTTTTGACAGTCAAAATTATAACAAGCGATGTTGCCTTTTGCACAAAAAAATAAATGCCCATCTTGTCCTTGAACGAGTCTTGCTTCCATTATTTTAATTACCATAAACCTTTCCTCTGGTGCAAATGTTGCACTTTTTTACATTCGCATTTAGTTTCCCCATATTTTTAATTGTCTTAAGTATGCTAATATAGAACTTTGCAGGGTTCTCTAATCTGTCCTGTCCTTATCAATGCATTCTAGTTGTACAAGCTCCAATAACTACATTTGCCATACTGTCAAATTTTGTTCAATTGAAAGCACTGTAAAGAGTAAAATACACGGCCGGTCCTCAAACTTGTCAGGGTGTGTCATGCCGGTCCCTAAACTTATAAAACCAGGTATCCGGGTCCTTAAACTTGTTCGGTGTGTCATTCCGGTCCCTAAACTTATAAAACCACAATTCCGGGTCCTCCAACTTGCTAGAGTGTGTCATCCTAATCCATACAACAATTAAAATTGGTTTCAAGGTGGATTTAAACCATGTTTTTAGTTCAAAAAAATCTAAAAAACATTAGATATACTTTTAAATGATATAAATATCTCCAAGACTCCAAAAATTCCATAAAAGAGATACTAGAGATAAATCGGAGCAAGGGGAGCCTAAATAAAAAATTGGAGCTCATGAGAATATCTCGTGAAAATATATTTTTCCATTCTTCTAGATTTAAATCTAATTTTTAGAAGCTTCCAAAAGTACTTTCGTGAGCTCCAATTATTTTGTTTAGGCTTCTCGTGCTATAATGTATCTCTACTATCTTTTATGAAATTTTTGGAGGCTTATAGATATTTTTATGGTTTAAAAACCATATATAGCGTTTGTTGGATTTTTTAAACTAAAAGAAATATAACATGGCTCAAAACCACCCTCAAAACCACTTTTAGTTGTTGCATGGACCGGAATGACACACTCTGACAAGTTCAAGGACCCAGATTCCTGGTTTATAAGTTTAGGGACCGGGATGACACACTCTAACAAGTTTGAGGACCGGCCGTGTATTTTACTCCACTGTAAATAACAACTCTCTAATAGTACACTTTTGATGAGGTGACGAGGTCGACGAACCAATGATATAATTGGAGACAAGAGAGGCGGCCATGATGGGGGAGAGAGGGAGAGGGAGAGAGAGAGAGACCAGGAGGTGTACAATGGTTGCTTCATTGGGCTGGGAGATTTCAAGAATGAAAGCAGCACCGATATCTAAACAAAACCACTCATAGAGTTTGTATGGACATCTAAGCTCTCTCTGGTATTGTAACATTCCAAGGACGGCCACAACCTATGTTGTTGAACAAGACGATGCATCACCAGGATAGATGATGTTGCAGCAGGGATAGAATGTGTGGAGGTGGATGGGATTGGTACCATGGAGCGTGAGCTGGATTGGCGGTGATGGCTATAGCAACTTTGTGTTAGCAAATCAGATGGGTAAATTAATCTCTAGCACGAGTTCCTTTTCATGACAGTTGTGTTTTCTGTTGGTCGATTTTGTTGTTTGGATCTTTACTTGGTTTTACTAGTAATGCTATTAAAACCCAGTGGCAACCCAAATTCAAAGATTAATAAGACTAAATTAAAATCATGACAGATGGCGTGGAAGCCATGCTGAACAATAAATAATCAATTTTGGTATGATCACTATGGGAAACAGGTGCTTTGCCGAGTGCCTGGGGCACTCCGCAAAGCCCCAAAAACACTCAGCAAAGCCTTTGCCGAGGACCGCCCTCGGCGAACACACTCAGCATTGATTTACTCGGCAAACAGCCAGTTTCCGGTAGTGGATGATTGATAGAAGTGTGAGATGGCAGTAAATCTGTTCTCTTATGAGCCATTATTCGAGGTGTATTTATATGCAAGTTTTCAGCAGCTTCTTTGCTAGCTTATATATAAATATAAAAGGTTTGATCAAGGATAGTTATTTTGGCAAGTACAACTCACTATCTCTGCAGCTATTGAGACTAACACAGCCAGTCAGCCATATGCATATCGACGCACATCATCAGCAAGGTGTGAATTGTCCAGGATTTTAGAAACAGTGATGACGATACTACAAACATATTATACTACAGTGATGATACTCCTGATAACGCTTATATATATATATCAAATACAGGCAAGTAAACATATATTGCCACTACAAATAGTCCATGCATATAAATAACATGTTGATATAGAATAGTTGTACATTGTACACAAGGTGCTGAAATTGAGCTTGTTTTTCACCATTGTTCACTCAATATGATTTTGAGCATGGAAGGCACCCGGAATAGCTCAAGTTTTGCCACTGTACTGTAATCTGTGAGTCCCAGACCTTTGGACAGTGCACATATGGTTCACATTGTATGTCCTCTGTGCCCTAGTATACTACCCATCCATCACCATACTAAGCTCCAACCCTGATCACATAGTCTGAAGGAAATGATTGAAACGCACCTTTGCCATGCGCGGCCCTCATGTTAATATATTGTGAATGGAAGAGCCCCATTTGTGGCCAGACAAATCAGTTCTGATCTTTCCTTGATAGCCAAGATTATCAACTAACTAACAGCTAAACACAAGATGAGATACAATAAACTACAACATCCGGCAACCAAGGATAATCTCCTGAACTGTTACAAGATATTCTTGACATGGAACATTCTAGACTATTCTAACAATGACCACCATGTCCTTTATCTAAGTCTTGATCACTCACTGTGGAAACGACCACCATTTTCTTAGTTTCCATTGTTCCATATATATTCATGAGGAAATGAACATAGGTTTACTTCTTAGAAGCAGTCCATGCTATTTCTGTGAAACTGTGAATGACAGTAGTATTTTAGCATGACTAAACGAGCAGATATTTGTACAACAATTTTCTCAAAGCATTTCTCATTGCAAGAGGGTGAGCAAGATTCATCAATTAAATCAATGCAAGAAGTAGAGGTATCAACCTTGGAGATAGGAATATTACAAGGATTAGATTGCTCTAAGTTTAACAAAGAGTCCTTAGATTGATTGCTAAAGCTCTCAACTTTGAGTTCTTCATGCTCCTTGCTAAGCAATTGGTATTTACTTAATAAATTATTAAAATTTGAAACAAGGAGTGCATTAAGATCATTGATAGCCTTATTATCTTTGGTTAATTTCTTAAGGCCTTTTTGTTGTTCATGAATCAAAGTGAGAAACTTAGCGGGGGATTCATCATCATCGGAATCGGAATCGGAGTCATCACTTACATCGCTTTCCATACCTTTGGCCATGAGGCATAAGTGTGATGAGGGAGAGGAGCTCTTGTCATTGAGTGTATCATCAATTACCCATTCTCCGAATGTGGTGAAGGCTTTATGCTTAGGCTCCTTCTCCTTCTTCTCCTTCCTCTTCTTCTCAAACTTGACCTTCTTAATCATCATGTGTTGATGATGCTTCCCATCCTTGATGTAGACCATGTACCCTATCGAGTTGATCTTCTCCAGGCTCTTGACCAACTTCTTGACTTATCTTTGAAGCTCGGGGGACATCTCTTCATCATCACTATCACTTGAGGAGGCTTCTTCTTCCTCTTCACTTGAGCTCTCCTCCTTCTTGCTCTTCTTCTTCTCTTGGTTTCTCGCAAGAACAATGCTTGGTGTAGGTGAAGAAGATCTTGGCTTTGGCTTGATCCCCATGTGAAGCTCATATGACATCACCTTGTTGAGGACTTGATTTGGTGTGCTCTCGGAGAGATCTTTCTCGTAGAGGATGGCTACCATCAAATCATAGTCTGGCTTGCGAAGACTATGGAGGATCAACCGAATGATGCCCATGTCGTCAATGTTGTTGTCACCTAAAGAGTTTATCTCATTCACAAGCATGGTTAGGCATGAATACATTGTTTGTACATCCTCATGCTCAAGTTGCTTAAAGTTGTTGAGCTTATCCTTGAGAATATGATATTTTTCATTTGCCACATCCTTTGTGCCTTCATGATTCTCAAGGATAGTCTTCCACAACTCATTGGCATTTTTGCATGCGAATACACAATTGAAAATATCATCACTAAGAGAAGACAAAAGAATACTCCTAGCAGTAGAATCATGTTGCATTTCACCTTTAGAGTCACTCTTCCTACCTTCACTAGTCACACGCCAAACATCAAGCCACTTTACTTGAAGGAAAGCTTCCATGAGTACTTTCCGTCTTTAAAACCCCGTGCCGTCAAAATGTGGAGGCATTCCTAACATATCCAACCACTCCCCAACGAGCTAACTCACTAGGCGTTGAAGCCTAACCGATTTAAATGAGCCGGTTTCACAAATTGCCAATTGAATGGGCGTTTCTTGTGAAAGATGTGAGTCCCGGCTCTGATACTACTTGAAAGGAATCGATGCTCGTGATAGCCTAAGAGGGGGAGGGGGTGAATTAGGCTTTCTAAAAACTTATCCTACACGGCTCTGATACCACTTGAAAGGAAATGATGCATGTCACTCTTGCGAAGCTTGAAGATGGAGAGAGGAATACCCAGGTATTTGCATGGGAAAGGTTCCAGTCCCCTAGGGAAGAAACGAAGCAGACACGCCGTATCCTCCAAATCGCACTGAATCGATGAAATCTGGCATTTGATGGGATTGATCCGCAGGCCAGATGCCGCCCCAAAAATATCCAGCACCAGCTTGATTATCACCAAATCCTGCTCAACTGCTGACGTAAACAAGACCACATCGTCAGCATATAGGAATGCCCTATCCTTGATCTGATCAGTACCAAAAACCCCAATGAGTCCAAGAGATTCTGCCTTCCGTAGAACAGCATTCAGAGCCTCCATCACAATCACAAACAACATTGGTGACAACGGCTCTCCTTGTCGCAAACCTCTTGCATGGCAAATACATGATCTAGGGGCACCATTCACTAGTACTTTTGTGCTGGTGGACGTCAGCAGCATCGAAATCTAGTTTGTCCACCATCTAGGGAAACCCACATGTGATAAGATCACCAAGAGGAAGGACCAGTCAACAGTATCAAAGGCCTTAGCAATATCTACTTTGATTAGAGAAGAAGGGTGCTTGATACGATGCAACAACCGCACAGTTAGTTGGACAGAATGAAAATTGTCATGTAACAACCTTCCCTTGATGAAAGCACTTTGATTCAAATGGACCAGTCCATTCAGATGTGGCGCAAGGCATGTGGACAGCACCTTGGTGAAAAGCTTGGAGAAACTGTGGATCAAGCTGATGGGTCTAAAGTCATTGATCTTGGTCGCCTCTGGATTTTTTTGCAACAAAATCATATAGGCCTGATTGAGCAAGTGTAGACTCCGACCATCCAGGGACCAGAGGGAGTATATGGCTGCCATGATCTCATTCTTGATGATCGTCCATGCAGTTTTGTAGAACAAGCCGGTAAAGCCGTCCGACCCTGGGGCCTTATCTGCCGGAAGGCTTGTGACCACTGCCTTGATTTCTTCCTCAGAGAAACAGTAACCCAGAGCTGCAAGATCCATTATTGGCAAACCCAAAGCATCGAGGTCCATGGCGACGTTCGGTTGAGTACGCGAACCCATCAGTGACTCAAAGTGAGCAGTAATGGCCTCCACCTTTTCAGACTCATGGACATAAACCACGTCATTCAGTTCAATACTTGTGATCGCACTTTTGCGTTTTTGATGACAAGCCTGTAGATGAAAGAACCTTGTGTTTGCATCTCCATCTGCCAGGTAAGTGAGCCATGATCTTTGCCTGATAATGGTACGCAATAGGGATGCCAAGCCTAGGCATTTTAGCTTCATGGGTTTGCGGAGTTGCTGCTCCTGCGGGGAGAGAACGCGGAGTTCCATTGCCTGATCAAAACGATAGACTAGCTCTCTCGCAATGGCAAGTTGAAGTCTCACCCCTCCCACATGAGTCATGCTCCAACTCTGAAGCGCTTTCGCTGTGTTCCTCAATTTCTGATCAAGGGCGTGAAGCGGGTCGCTCGGCATCCGCACAAGAATGGACCAGCCCCTCTCCACCTCCTCAAGGTAGCCGTTGAAGCGTGGCCAGATGGTCTCAAAATGGAAATGTTTGAAGAGGGTGAGCGGCGCAGATGTGCGCAGTAACAAGGGCGCATGGTCGGAGTAGTCCGAGGATAATGCATGGAGAGTATGGTCAAGGAAGTCGGAAAGCCAATCCTCGGACACAAAGATCTTGTCAAGGCGTTCAACCGTTGGCGAGCCTCGCTCGTTGCTCCATGTAAAGCGACAACCAAGCAAGAACAACTCCTGTAGCTCCAAGTCATCCAGGAAGTGACGAAAACGACCCATTGTGCGACAGTCCAACCGATCGTTGCTCTTGTCCGTGGCTTGGATCATGTTGAAGTTGCCACACATCATCCACGGCCCCGGACAAGAAGCTCGAATACCTCGTAATTCATTGAGGAAGGCAACCCTGGCATCATCCTCATGTGGGCCGTAGATGGCAGTCATCCACCAGGAAACATCTCCATCCTGCCGAAGAACGAGCTTGATTGTCAACGACCGTTCGAACAGTAGCCGGGATGACACTATCCAGGTGTCAGATCGCCAAGCAAGAAGAATTCCTCCCACAGTGTGAACAGCAGGAAGGTGCACATACTCATAACCCAAGCCTAGCATTTCCATTACTAAAGCATTATTACAAACATCTAACTTAGTCTCTTGCAAGGAAATTAAAGAGGCCTGCTCCTGAGCAACAAAGGAGCGTACAGCGCTGCGACGGGCGTGACCGTTAAGGCCTCGCACATTCCAGATCAAGATGTTTTAAGGATCCATCCAACACATTTGGCGACCTAACAACAGAAGGAGAACGAAGGGGGGGGGTCAACACACCAGCCCCTGTTCCACGACGGAGAACTCAGGCTCGTCCATCGGCACCAACTCGTCCAGAGCGTCGCACTGGTCGTCTGTAAGCCGATTCTGAAATAACATCGTGAACTTCGTGAAAGCAGCGGTATCCAGCGGGGAGTCGTTGGTCTCGGTGCTACCTATGAGCTTCAGCTTCCTCATCATCACGTTAAGCCTGGACCACGGCCTTGGAGGCCTGAAACCTTGACTTGCGCACCAAGCGCTCACTCCAACATAGCGGCGTGGCAGAGCGAGATGCACATACCCTTGGCCGGCACAGGTTCGGTGATCTCCCCGTAACCGAAGAAGGACGGTCCTTGGTCACTGTTCGTGCAAGCTTACCCACGGCCTCGCGCACTCACGAGCTGTCTCCAACCGACAGGAACGGCAATGCATCGACCATCCCACGAGAGAGATTGACATGCCGATCAGTGTTGTCCTCTTGGGGGGCCTCCCACACAGAATGATCAATCACCGGTGGTGGGGTTTCATCGAAATGAATAGATTCAAAGTCACAAAATAAGGTGGCATGGAAGCCCGGCCCGTTGGTCGACAGCAGCGCTGGTCCGGCTGGCCCACTAGTCGCCTCAAGCCACATGGGGTCAAAGCGCCCCCTGGCTCGGACCGACCCCGACCCACAAACGGGATCAAGGTCCTGAGGCAGGTCACAAGTTCCCTGCCTGTGTGCCACCCGTTGTGTGGCCATTCTTGATTCTTGCACCATGGGGTAGAAAAAGTCCACCGAAGCAGGTTCAGGAATCCTGCCGGTGGAAAGGTGATAGGCCGCAGCGTCATCCACAATGGCACGACGTGGTGGCAGGTCACACCGCCCCCCATGACGGTCCTCCACCAATGGGCGCACGACAGCGTCCTGTTCCTGCAGGGCATCCGGGCCCGCCCTCGGGAGGCCATGCACACGTCTCCCGAAGCGTAGCTTCGTTGGGAGCGACCAGCCGAACTCCGCCGGAGAAGCCCGGCGACTCCTTTAGGCCCCGGCCTCCCAAGGAGGGATGGTGGTGCAGGCGGGGCGGATAATCTGGCACCACCCTAATCTCGCCCATGACCGGCGAGCAAGGTACGCCACGGCCAAGGCTTGCTTCGGCAGTTCTACCGGAACCTTGGGTAGTCCCCCTCCGAGTCAGTATCCGAACGATCCGACGGCCGGAAGAAAGGGTCGGGATGACGCGTCTCGTCAACATGAACACAGACGATTCATATATGGTTTCCATCTAGCCCATCGACACAGACACAGCTGACATGCAACATGAGCGGTGCATCAAAAAAAGAGATTTGAACAGTTGTGTTTTTACGACAAAAAAATTGATATAATTAATTCATATTCGACTCACTGTCCTGGCAAGCAGATACCTGATTGCACACCTGTATAAATACTGAGCATTACATTAATTTAGTAGAGCTGTGAAGATTACTAGCTTTCACCCATGGGAACTCCATACACAAACAGAGGGTTTGCTGAGTGCCTCGGCAAAGGGCATTTTTAGTGCATGACACTACTGGAAAACTCGCTATCAGTACCGGGTCATAACCCTCATAGAACCGGTACCGCGACACCGTGACTAAAGGGGTCGGCCTTTGGTACCGGGTCCAGAACCGGTACCAAAGGGGAACATTGGTACCGGTTGGTAACACCAACCGGTACCAAAGGCCCCTCCCGCGTAGGCTACGGGGGGACGGCCTTTGGTACCGGTTGGTGTTACCAACCGGTACCAAAGGCTGTTTTGGTTATTTTTTTTAAATGTTTGATATTTGGGTTAGTTATATACAATTCTACGCGTCTATGTGTCTACGCGTCATATGTCGTATGTCGTACACGATCTTTCACGCAATAAGATTGAAGTCGTCGCAATTGTCAATTGATTTTGACCCGACTTTGATTGCATTTTTCTCGAACATTCACATATAAACATTTGAGATCAGCCAATACAAAAGTTAGAGCATTTAAAAGTTATTTACAATTAACGAGCAGAACTGGAAGAAGGAGCAGAAAGGGAGTCCAATTGAGCGATAGCGCGTCCGTCATGGTGGTACTCTCCCAGTGGATTTATAACTTCGTCCATAATGAATCCAAAAAGTTGGTCCACAATAGCTTTTGCTTTTTGTGACATTGGGAGCTCTTCATGGTAAAACATCCTCTGCATTAATCACAAATGACAACATTCATTCATATAATAAATAAATTTTGCATGTAATCATTTCTAAACAAGTAACTAATAATCATTCATTCATATAATAAATAAATTTTGCATATAATTATAAAATTTTCTAACACATTCATTTCTAAACAATAACTAATAATTATTTCTAAACAATAACTAATAATCATTTCTAAACAATAATCAATAACTAATAATCATTTCTAAACAAGTAACAAAGTTTACATGAAATAACAAAGTTTACATGAATTAACAAAGTATACATGAAATAACAAAGTATAATAAATATATTCATAATAAATATACACTAATAATCATATTTCCATATACACTAATAATCTTATTTTCATATACACTAATAATCTAATTTCCATATACATTAATAATCTAATTTCCATATACACTAATAATCTAATTTCCATATACACTAATAATCTTATTTCCATATACACTAATAATCTAATTTCCATATACACTAATAATCTAATTTCCATATACACTAATATTTTCATACTAATAATCTAATTTCCATATACACTAATAATCTAATTTCTATATACACTAATAATCTCATTATCCATTGGATAACACTAGATCATACACATTACAGAACAAGTCATATGCAAGTATGAATTGTTTTAATTCATACCATGAGTTCTTCGTGAGTCGCTTTTTTGGGAGAAATAAAGGTATGGATCCATTAGCAGACGTAGTATCCGCATAGATTCGTCCCTGCTTCCTGTCTGGCACACTGATAGTGGAGAAGAATAAAGTTAGACGTAACAACTATATATTAGTGTGATTTTACGAGATATGCGGGTACACCAGCCACGTACCTGAAAGTCCGTCCTCACATCCAGTTTTTGTTTGAAATTTCCTTTTTGTTTCGCACGGAAACGTGTCCATGCCATGTCAATCAAGTCTAAAACTGCTTGGTAATCCTCTTGTGGTTTCCGCAGTGAGTCCATGACAACAATTTGACCGGTGTTTATGATTATCACAAGCAGTATCCAGTGGAAGCTGTATATATATATATATAAATACATGCACAAGTATTGAGAACAAAGTCTTAAAGTTATACATACATAGAGAGAAGTACTCACTTGAAATTGTATGGCAAAAGAATGTAAGTCTTGCTTCTTTGTCTCTCCAGGTACAAGTATATGTTGTCCACCGTCTCTAGTGGCTTACTGGCTACAACTACGGCATTTACCATCAATGGATCCATGAAGCCGACATCATGATACGATTTTTGGCGGCAGGTATGGATCTCCATCCTACATGGCAAGAATAGATTATTGTTATTGTTGCAAATTCTAATTAAGGAAGCAAGTATTGCGAGAATAGATCAGTGAAACAAACTTACACAACCCAGCAGCTCATGATCGAGAGGTCTATGGCATCTTGATGGTACAACATATACACATCCTTGAAATCCAAAATTAAGAGACTATGCCCATGGAAGTAATCACAGTCTTGTATCAAAACATTGAGCATCAGTCTACCCTTTTTGGACACCTTCATATACCACTCATGAAATCGGAATGCTTGAGTGGTTAGGTACTTCACAGACATTGGGGGCACCATTTCTTCGCCATATCGAAATTCCCAAATTTTCACTGGTTTTTTCTTAGGAATTTCCCCCTCTAAAAGTTGTTTTGGTGAGAGGCCCATTTGCGCGCACAACTTCGCAAGTTCTTCGTCGTCATATTCCTGTTGCCCTTGTGTCCTCCTAGCAGAGCTCTGACCGAGTTGTTTCTTCTTAGGAGTAGTCGCCTTCTTCCCCGATGATCCACTGCTGGCTTGTTTCTGCTTCTCATAAGACTTCTCTGGCGCTCATTGTTTTGAAAAAGGTCTTCTGATTCGCCGCGCTCATTGTTTTGAAAAAGGTCTTCGCTGTCGGATCTATGGGTACCGGCTTCTCTGGCTCTTTGGGTTTGAAATGCTCTTTGACTTGGGCTGCGACCACCAAAGCGGTTTCCTCGTCAGTTTGGTCATAAGGTAACTTCTTCCTTATGGTGGCCAACTTTTCTTCTTCGGTCGTAGGCTCTTTCTCCACTGTTTGGCGCTTCTGGCGAGTAGTCCGCCGTGGGGGCGGAGCTTGGCGCTTTGGGGAATGCCGTGCTGGTGGAGAAGGAGACCTGTGTGAGCCGGCATCATCCTGACCTGGAGGTGGCAGCTCTGGGTCATCCTGGTCCCTTCTTGAAGGTGACGGTGGCTGCGGGGGATCCCTGGGTGGAGTAGATGACGGCCCTTGACTGCCAAATTTGACGTAACGCTTCTTCCATAGAATGATACTGCCGTGGGCAGCATCCGCTAACGTCTTTTCTCCGTTGCCACCTGGGATGTCGAGCTCCAAGTCATCATATCCTTCACAAATTTGCTCGACCCCCACCTTGCAGTAGCCACTTGGAATCTGTGCCCCATGAATGGTCTGCCCTTGCTCCATCGGATAAGCCATACCGTAAGTCACCTTAGTGGATAAGTTCCGGCTTGGTATATGAAGCTCACATGGTGTACGCAGAGTGATCTCGTCCACTGGATAGCGAGCACTCTCGTCCCCGGCATCAGCTGTTGGCAGCTCCGTGGAAGCAACACTGCTGCGACGTTGGGAGGGCGGGCTAACACCATCACCTGATCCAACAGCTGGTACAAGTACTGCTCCTGGCACCGACTGCCCTTGGCTCAGCAATGTCTGTATCTGTCTAGACACTTCACCTGCGAAGCCGGCCCTTGTCTCCCAAAGCTCTCTTTCCAAGTTCTCTACTCTTTTCTCTTGTGCGGCCTTAGAGCGGCTTCGACTCCTGTATGTGTCACTGTCCGCAGGGAAAGCAACCTTCCACAGGACGACGCCGACACCTCTAGCTCGTCCGGGATGTTCGGGGTTCCCCAGAGCCCTTGTTAGCTCGTCGTTTTCTCTATCGGGAACGAAGGTCCCATCAGCTTTCTCTTTAAGCACCTTAAGGATAGCAGCGGCCGCCTCTTGTAACTCATCGTTGTATATAAGCGACCCATCAGTAAGATCCAGAGTGCCACCATGAGCGTAGTACCAATGCCTTGATCGCTCGGGCCAATTCATTGTCGCTGGCGTGATTCCCCTGGCAATCAAATCTTCTTCCATCTTGTCCCAGATAGGAATTTTCTTCTTTGGTCCAAGAGAGTGGAAGTACCGTTTCTTCGCGGCATTGATCCTATTTTGTCGCGAGTTCTTTTCACCTAACTCTGACCGCCTGTACTGCACGAAGGAATCCCAATGACCCCTCAGCTTTGGGTAATCATCAAAGTTGGGTGTCAGGTTCTTCTCGGCATATTTCTTGTACATGTGTTTTCTTCCATGTTTGAAATGCAGTACACATCGTCTTTAGAGCCCAATTTTTGACTCTTGCCTCTGAACCTTGAGGCATATTCAGCTATTGGCTGCCATCGTCACCACCTGCCTCCTCGTCGACGTCGAGAATGTTTGTGGCACGTGCACTGCCTTTTGCGATTTCTTCCATCATAATCATGTTCATTTCGTCTTCTGTCATGTCCATTTCGTCTTCCGTCTATCAAGTATACATGAAATAACAATTATATCAAATTCGATCAAATTCGATCAAATTCTACCAAATTCGATCAAATTCTATCAAATTCGATCAAATTCTATCAAAATCTATCAATTTCTATCAAATTCTATCAAATTCGATCAAATTCTATCAAATTCTATCAAATTCGATCAAGTTCAAATTGCTTAGAGCATCTCAAAAAGGATAAAAAGTATTTGAATTTTGAATTGGAATTAGAATGAGAGTCAAAGGAGTTCAAATTTGAATTTATGACTAATACGTAATTTCATTTCTAATATAGTATGATTCATCACCACAATCATTTCTAAACATTTCGATGAATTTGTACGAATTTTCTATAACAAATACATAATTAATTAAAAAAAGGTCATACT
>CM014272.1:14788119-14806301 GCA_004135705.1 Alloteropsis semialata
CAAACCCTAGCTTCTCCAAACCCTAATTACTGTTCTTCCTTCGTCTCCACGGCGATTGAGGGCGTTCTAGGTGGCCTGACCGATCCTAGAACAACCCAAGGTGCGCACACCCTGACGGGGTCCCTCCCGGGCGTGCGTTCGTTGGTCTTCGCAGGAAACCCTAGCAAACCGGTTTCACCGGTTTCTGCGCAGTCAGATCTGCATCTTGCGATTCCGCGCGTGTGAGTGTTTGGCGCGGCGCATTTTAGCGTCAACACACTTTTTGGCGACTCCGCTGGGGAACAAGAAAAAAGGATCTACTACCATGTCGAATTTACCGAAGCCGGGGGAAGTTGATCCTGACAATATTCAAAGGCCGACTGCTAATGAGCTATCGGCTGAGGATCGTCATCTATTCGAGCAACTCCTGCTGCAAGAAAAGGAGGAGATGGAACGGGCCAAGAAAAAACTTGAAGATAAGGCGCAATGGTTCCTCTCGCACTTCTCCAAGGATCGAAAAGGTGCTATCTCCAAGGACAAGGAGGTGGTTGTTCTTTCAGAGGGAGAAGAAGAAAAAGATGAGGTAACACCCACTGTAAGTGCTGCATCCGCGCCTGTTACCCTTGATCAAATTAATGGCTTATTACTTTCTGGTCAAGAAAGTCTTCTTACGGTAATTCAAGGCATGATTGATAAATCCATAGAAAAACAACCTTCGACCATAATTAGTAATGCTATTAATTCCGATGTAGTGGGTACTTCACAGCATGCAATTGTACCTCAAAATTCATCGGTAGCAGTACCACCCAAAAATCCACAATATGGGATGCCGTTGAATCATTTAACAGGACAGAATTCTCAGAGACAATTTGGCCAGGCAATTCCGGTAAAACCGGTTTCTGTAACCGGTCCTACCGGTTTTAATGCTAACACACAGTACGGCCAAAATCCGGTTCAACCGGTTGTAGGAACCGGTTCTACCCCTGTCATGGCATATCAGACAACACCTGAGCTTATAACTAGTATGCCAATTGCTCAGGCTAATTCTGGCCGAGTTAATGGTGTTTCTGGTCATGTACCTACATGTACTCCAATGACATATACTACAAATCCTATGTCTTCCCAAAGTTCGGGTTATTTGCAACAACCATTACATGCATCACCGAACCAAATGTCACAACATATGCCAAATGTCAATGATCAGCAAAGCTCAAATGATCTTTATATTCAGAGTCTGATGGAAGAATATAAAAGAGATTTGGCTATTTTAATTAAGGATACTTTTGGCGTAGAGGTTAAGAATAAAACTTTAGTATATCAGAAACCTTATCCTCTAGTTTTTGATACTATGCCTTATCCTCAAGGTTTTAAAGTGCCAGAATTTATCAAATTTACTGGGGAAGACAATAGGACTACATGGGAGCATATTAGCCAGTTTAATGCACAAATGGGTATTCATGGTAGCATTGATCATTTGAAAGTTAGATTATTTCCTTTGTCATTATCTGGTGTTGCTTTCTCATGGTTTTCGGCATTATCTCCTAATTCTATTTACACATGGTCTCAATTAGAACATAAATTCCATGAACACTTTTATAGTGGTGATAATGAATTGAGGCTATCTCATTTAACATCGGTTGTGCAAAAGAATGATGAATCTGTTGCTGATTATATTAGAAGATTTAGAGATACAAAAAACCGATGTTATAGTTTGATTATTTTTGAAAAAGATCTTGCCGAATTAGCTTTTAAAGGTTTGAAATCTCATATCAAAGATAAATTAGAAGGCTATGAGTTTCTTACCATTAATCAAGTATTACAAAAGGCTTTGGTTCAAGAAAGCCGAAGTAAAGATGCTAGGTCAAAATCTGATCGTCCTAACATGCATATGTTAAACAATGATTTATTGGACGATGAGAATGGAGAAGTATGCGCTGCTGAATTTACATGGCCAAGCAAATCTCAATCATATAGTTGCCCTTCACTTAAGCCGATCCACAAAAATCGGCAAGAAGAAGTGAAATTTACTTTTGATGTGTCCAAATGTGATAGGATATTTGATGAGTTGCATAAAAACGGATACATCAGATGTGCATATACTTTACCACCACTTGATGAGTTGAAGCGACGTGCATATTGTAAATTTCATAATTCTTTCTCACATGCAACTAATGATTGTAATGTATTTCGTAGGCGAATTCAATCGGCCCTTAATGAAGGCCATTTGACTTTGCATGAAATGAAAGTTGATTCTGATCCTTTTCCTAAGAATTTCTCTGTTAATACCATTGAATTACAGAATCCTAAAGTATTGATCCGGCCAAATCAAGCCGATACAACAAAAGAAAAAAAATGTAATCATTGGTGAAGCACGACCAGAACAAAAAAGGAGCAAGAAGGTATGGCAGAAAAAAGACCCTCAAGTTACAAAAAAGAATTTGACACTCGGGGGGCAAACTAAGAGCAAATGTGCTGGTTCTGATAGAACCGGTGGAACCGGTTCCTCAAACCGGTATAACCGGTTTACTCCTGGAGACTCTAATGGTTCAAAAAAGAAAACAGGGCCGACCTTTGAAGAACTTTTGGAAAAGTATAAGAAGAAGGGAGCTGCCCAGAAACAAAGGAGTCAATCACATAGCACTGGAGATGCAAATTCGCCACCAAGGCATCAAGGTATTCAAAAATCTCACCAATACCAAGGTAATTGTGCTGCTGTGCCATATTATTTTGGTGGATCTTATATGCCGTTGTCTTGGCCATATCCTTGTTATTATGCTCCTAGTGACTATGGTAGTATGTACATGCCGCCGCATATTATTTCTTATCCAAATTATGGTGCCTTACAACAACCGTTTGCTTACAATGGTAATCCGGTTAGAAAGGATGCATGTACTGATCCTAAGCAGTGTGAGAAAAGTAGCAAATCAGATTCTAAGTATATGCAGCCGAGGTGGTGTCCCTCAGGCTTAACTCGCACTCAAAAGAGAAAATTACAAAGAATGCGCAGGCAATCAATGGAGCCAGAAGTTGAACAAAGATCAGCGGCATCTACGAGGATGGTGTGGAGACCGAAACAAGTTGCTCCAACTTCAACATAGGCGAGACGCATGACATGGCCGATGCTTTGTACGTTTAACATCGTCCAGAGAACAATTTTGATCTTAGAAGTGTTTTCTAATGCACAAGTTTACTAGAAAACAGGGGGGCATATGTTAGCGATCAAAATTGGCAAGAAATAGTTTCTGCAGGAAAACCGGTGGAACCGGATTTGCTAACCGGTGGAACCGGTTTGATACACTGTGATGCGTCTGACAACGCAAACCGGTGGAACCGGATCTGGAAACCGGTGGAACCGGTTTTCCCCGAGTTGTAATAGATTTGGACTCTTTTTGTAGATCCGAATTGTATTTGGACTTTTCTTGCGGGGCAAGACCTCCCCACCCTATAAATATAAAGGGTTGCGGCCGATTGAGGATCATCCAATCGATCAAACACAATTTATCTTTTATTTGTCCTTACTTTTTGCCTTTACTTTATGTTTCTCAAACCCTAGCTTTTCCAAACTCTAATTGCTGTTCTTCCTTCGTCTCCACGGCGATTGAGGGCGTTCTAGGTGGCCTGACCGATCCTAGAACAACCCAAGGTGCGCATACCCTGACGGGGTCCCTCCCGGGCGTGCGTTCGTTGGTCTTCGCAGGAAACCCTAGCAAACCGGTTTCACCGGTTTCTGCGCAGTCAGATCTGCATCTTGCGATTCCGCGCGTGTGAGTGTTTGGCGCGGCGCATTTTAGCGTCAACAGACATACGAGGCAAGGTTTGGATTAAGATTTATTTTTCATTTTGCGAGCAGGTTTGGATTAAGATTACCAAGCATAGCTTTGATAATCTTAACCCAACCATTTGCATACAAATAGTCCTAGACACGACATGGGGTCATACTCAAATATGTGCATTTTGATCGTTAATCGTGATGCGGATCACAATTATAGTTGCTATCAACTGGAGGTCAGTCGTCCAGAAGCACATAAATGGTCCGAATGATTCTTGTGGCTAAAAATGACCGAGAGAAATGGCATATATATATTCGCCACTGAAACAAGATTTATTATACCTTCTGAACTGGTACTACGTGAGCTTCTTGGGGGCTAAAAACGCCGGAGAAATGATGGCGGAGAGAGTGAGAGATAAGGGTGCTTTTCTTTGGAAACATTCCAGGCTAATTTGATTTGAAGGCTTGTGTTTACCTGGTTGAGCTTGTTAATGGCAGGACCTCTAGCAGATTTAGGAAGGCAGGTGCCGGACCTGAAGTGAATGGTTTTTGTTTGTTGTTCTTCCCGGACAACAGTCCACAAGATTTTGTGGTGACAGCAGTGATCAACTTTGGGTTGGGGTAGTGTGTGAACTATTTGTTCTCTGTGTGAACTCTGAACCAGAAACTTTCAATCATAATGCACCTATGATTTATTGCAGTTTGGTGACCAAGACCTGTTTGGAATTTCATACTTGCTACAATACTTTAGGGGGTTTAATCAAGGGTGTTTCCTGCTTATATGGAGGCCGCATTTGGTGATCAACCGAGAGTTGTAACAATCCTCTGCTTGCATGCATAGCGTTGACTTAGGACAGGACTACATACTACAAGTAGCAGCATTATTTAGTTTTTACAGTCACACGACTGCAAGTCTGAATAGGCTATTTTGACCCCATATTGATGCTTTTTTTTTATAAATGATGATTTCCCATCCATTGGATTTGGTGGCAGCACCATCAACATTTTTGCTAACCTTAGTGACTGTGGCTTGGATCCACTTCTGCAGTACCTGCAAAGATGTTAGACCACCTTGATTATTTGTAAATTGTGGATTATCAAGATGCAGGAGAAACCATAAGACTAGGATATGCTTCCTTTTCATGAACTAGTGAAAACCAGGCAAATCCAATGCATTGATAATTAACCTACCTTACAGCTTCTCTACCATTAATCTGTAGATCATGCATTAGAATCTAAAGCATTGACCTAGATGGTAGCAATGCTGCAACATAATCCAAGGCATTTTTTTCCTGAAAGGTTTGAACTTTGAACAACTTCATTGGATATTTGGATGTAACATTTGAGGTTGAAATTCAGTAAACTAGGATCCTGATTGAAAGAATGAGCAGTCCTCTACAGAGTTAATTTACAAAATCCCAGCTAGAATTATTATGTCCACTCAAATCACCCCATTTTCTACTTTCGACCATCCAGAGATAGAGTTCCTTTGCCACAGCATGTCACCCAGTCTGATAGCACCATTCTTAACTCGATTTGCTCAAAGTTTCTGTCAATACAGCTAATGAATTATCTATACTACCATCTTTACAGTAGCCACAAGTCAAGGCGTAACAGGTAGCAGCATTGGGTTTCAAGCCAATCGAGACCATATCATCAAGAAGTTTCGTTGCTTCATCCATTTTACCAGCTAAGCAATAAGTATGTATCATTGCAGCAAACGGGCCAATACCAACCTCTACACCTGCTTGTACCATTTCATTAAATAGTACCTCAGCCTCCTTCCATCTGCCGCAGGTAGAAAAAACACAAATTAAGAGGTAAATATTTGATTTCCAGGCTGTAATCCTTCTTCAACCATCTGATTGAATTGGGACATAGCATCATCCACTCTGCCTACCCTGCAAAGTTCATCTATTACCGCCCCATAGTTGACTACATCGGGGTCCAATCCATGCAACCTCATTTCCTTAAATATAAGCATTGTGTTGACGTCTTTTATGGTCAACACACTGAGTTACGCTAGCCTCATTTCCTTAAATATAAGCATTGTGTTGACGTCTTTTACGGTCAACACACTGAGTTACGCTAGCTCGCGCGGATCCGCAACGGATCGATCAACTGCAGCAGGCCGAACAAAACCGGTGGAACCGGTTTTGGGATTCCGGTGGTACCGGTTTCCTAGGGCTTGCAGCGTGAGCCTAAGATCGCCGGCCCGGGAGGGACCCGTCAAGACAGGCGCGCCTAGGGTTGCTCTGAGGTTGGCAGGCCACTCAGAACGCCGTCAACGCCGTAGAGACGAAGCACGAACAGAAAATTAGGGTTGGAAAAGCTAGGGTTTGGAGATGACAAAAAGTAAAGGTATTTTGTATTTGATCGATTGGATTAACCCTCAATCGGTCGTGGCCCTTTATATTTATAGGGTAGGGAGGTCTTGCCCCGCTAGGAAAGTCCTAAAACAACTCGGATCTACAAAAAGAGTTCAATTCTACTAGGACTCGGGGAAAACCGGTGCCACCGGTTTCTAAATCCGGTGTCACCGGATTTGGTTGCCAGACAGGCAACAACGACCGAATCCGGTGCCACTGGTTCTAGAATCCGGTCCCACCGGTTTTGCTGACAGAACTGTCCTGTGCCATTTTTGATCGCCAACATATACTCCCCTATTTTTTGGTAAAGCTTGCGTACCAGAAAATATTTTAGGACAAGAAAATATTCCTGAGGCCGATGTTTAACAAAATCCATCGGCCTTTTTATTCTAAGGGCGGTATTAATGCTATCGGCCATTCAAATCAAGCTTCCTGCCAAACACTGGGATAATATTTTTTCAAGTATCTTCCATTGAGAGCTCTTGGCAGCCGCTGACCTTGCAAAGTCTCCACCATATAAGAATTGCCGAAAATCACCTTGATTCTCTTATATGGACCTTCCTAACTTGGAGACCATTTACCAAACTTGTTGCTCTTCGATCCTATAGGTGGAATTATCTTCCAAACTAGATCATCAACCCGAAAAGATTTTTGTTTTACCTTCTTGTTGTAAGCCTTAGCAGCTCGTATCTTGTCTTTCTCAATTTCCCTCAAGGCCTTTAATCGCTTGTCGATCACCTCATCAATATTGTCCATCATCAAGTCATGATAATCAACAGCATCAAGATCATTTTGTCTAGCCAACTGATAAGCATTTAAATTCACTTCAACAGGTAAAACAGTTTCCTGGCCATACACAAGCTCAAAAGGAGTAACCTTAGTAGCACCATGTCTAGATATGCGATGAGCCCACAAAGCCTCAGATAAAACCTCATGCCACCTCTTAGGATTCTCTTCTATTTTCTTTTTAATGAGCTTAATCAAAATTTTATTACTAGACTCCACCTGACCATTAGCCTGAGCATAGTATGGAGATAAATTGAGCAATTTAATACCATACATTCCAACAAACTCACAAACTTCCTTTGATATAAATGAAGTACCTTGATCAATAGTAAAAGTTTGTGGAATGCCGAGTCTATGTGTAACATCCCAAATTCCAAAATTCCAAAATCCCTAATCCAATTGCTATTCAAAGTTCTATTCAAAATTCCAAACCAAATTCCAATTAAATTCCAAATCAAATTCCCCAAATCAAACTCCAAATTCAAAGTTCCTGTCCAAAATCCTATTCAAATTCCTACTCAAATTCCTCAAATAAAATCCAAATCTCTTTAACCTTTTCTCTCTCTCTCTTCTGGCCCACTTGTCGGCACTCTCTTCTACCTCCTGCCGCCATATCTCTCTGATCCCAAATCGAAGTCCATATCGAAATTCTCGGCGCCCAAATCAATTCGGAGTTCCAGAAGACCCTATCTGAATTATGACGCTATTTTCCAATTGATTGGATTAATTATTTATTTAATTAATCTAGTTCAGAAAATAGTCTAATTAATTCATCCAAAATATCTATTGAATTTGTTTTGAATTATGACGATGTTATCCGAATTTTGAATTGATTATTACTTAATTAATTCGTTCTGGATAATTAGTCTAATTCATTTGTACCGCAGTTTACGAAATAAATTGTTATCGATTTATCTCAGTTTACGAAATAAATTGTTATCGATTTATCTCGTGGGCTGATAATAATCTGGCCCAAAACCTAGGCCCATCTAAAAGCTCACTTATCCCTAACCATAGCTACTCTCTGTAGATTCCCCACCCTTTCCCCTGGTCGAGAAACCGTTCCCCTTCCTTCAACCAACGAGTAATGGCGAGTTATTGCCATTACGGTGATAATAATGCTGTGAATGCCGCTGCCGTTTCCTGGCCTCCCTCTGCCCTTCCGTCCCACAAAACTCCTTGGCCGAAGCCCCTCCATTCCCTTCGCCTCTGCACACCTCCTCCCAAGCGCCAAGAGAACCTGTGGCCGCCGGATTTCATCGACGGAGCTCGGACCTCTGGAAGGGAACGTCGACGCCCTGCAGTCAAGGACCGAGGCCGCAGCCCTCTCCCACGCGTGTCCCCGTGATCGGTCCGCCTTCTTCCCAAGCTCGTCGTCCCTGCTGCCTATCTGCCAGGTAAGAACCGCAGCCGCCTCTTTTTGTTTTCACGCCATGGATGCCCCTCGCCCCCTGACCTCCCTCTCAGGCACACAGACCCACCAGGAACCAGAACCGGCATCCAGACGTGCAAAATCAAGGCCCAGAATACCTTCCCCACACGCACCAGTGTTCTGCTCCGCCCATCTTCGTGGCGCGCTACCACCACTGCCTCCCCGCCCGAATCAAGTGCACAGTAAGAATCCTCGTTCTCTCCTCTTTCCGTTTTGCTATTTATCATCGAATTCCAAGCATCGTAGCTCGTTCTTGTGTTTTCCGGTGAACTTCCGGACAAGAGCAGAAGCTCGGCCATGGCACCACCGTGCCTGGCTCCTCTGTTATTTGAGCTAAGGGAAGAAGAAAAGTTGTGAGCCCTTAGATCAAATATCAATGGTCCAAAATAGATCAGCCATACCCCTTCGCGTTTTTTTTAAAGAGTCCCTGGAAAATCCACATATCAACCCGCCATCCACATCTGTCTCTTGCAAGTTTTACCAGCTAGCCCCTGCAATCTATGGTTAATCATGTATAGGTCCTCGGTTTATCGCAGGTTAGGCCTTAACCTTGTTTTAGCCGTAGATTCCGCGTTTTAGCTCCGTTTTAGGTCGTTCTTGTTTCGTTAGTCTCCGTTTAGCGTGAGTTATCGTTTAGTCTTGTTGTTTCGTCTAGTTCTGTTTTCTAAAGTTAAATAAAATATTAAATTGATTAATGAACATTCCACTAGTTTTCTAATAAAACTTGTTTAGGTTTATACCTCGGTATTTCATAATTCTTGTTAATTTGACTAATATTAAATAAATGTGTTTTCAATAATAATTTGCTTAGTTCAACACGTCACATGAAATAATTCGATAGATGCATCACATGTCTTTTATTTCAAGTTAATTGTTAAATGGCTTAATTCCTATGGAATATCTATAAATAAAATATGACTAGGTTTTACTTCGCTTTTAAATTTGAAAATAATATGAATAAGTCAACTTGGGTATTTCTTTGAAATATCCTTTTACATGTGCTTTTATTTAATTAAAATAAACCAAGCATATAGTCTGTTTTGCTCTCATAAATGCAAATGTACGATAGTTGTCTTTTCAACCGTGTGTTGTTTTTAGCGTTTCTCCGAGCCTTCGTAACCATAGCTCCGAGCTCCGTCCTTTAGTGCGTTCTTTTAAGCTTGTCTATGATTGGTGTATTGTTCTTAGTTGTACGTGTTTGCTTGCTTTGTATGTTTGTGCCCGACGATTGCTTCGAGTAGAAGGATCGTCGTTCGTTGCTTTCAAGATCAAGAATTCCAAGTGAGCAAGAGCAGCCAAGCAGTAAGAGTAACTTTATGTTGGAGAAAGGCAAGTGTCCCTAACCATCCTTCTATCTATGCTTTTAATATATCACTGTGATGATGTTAACTGGAACATGGAGAACCACCCAGGAAAACAGTACAACCACGAGTACTATATGGCTCTGGTCTTGGCTAATTAATTAGATGTATAGGTGACTAGTGGTCTTACCGTAAGGGCAAGGAGGGGGCCGGTGAAGGGGTCATAGCTCGGTCCTTTTGTAGGAGTAGTCTTTGCTAAGGTACGTCCTCTCTTGGGAGGGTTGTGGACCTCACCGCTGCCGAAACTCTAGCGGGCTGCTAGTTATCTGTGTGTCTTTGTAAAGGCCATGTAGCGTCCCTATGCAGTCACACCAAAGGTAGTGTGATGAGTGTGCCTGATCAGCACCGCGTGGTTGGGTTTACGCTTCTTGTGGGTAAAGTGTACAACCTCTGCAGAGTGTTAAAAACTGTTATAACAGCCGTGCTCACGGTTAAGAGCGGCCTGGACCCTCACATGATTAATAAACTTGAAGATGGAATTGAATCGATATTCTGGTTATTTCTTGTGGCCTTGCTGAGTACCAACCATAAGTGTACTCATCCTTGCTTACTGCTGTTCAGAAGCTGTTGTGAAGTCGTTGAAGATGGTGCTAGGCGTACGCAACCCCCAGTCGATTGCCTGTGAAGTGTTGGAGCCTTCGTTTCCAGGATCAGCTGTGACTCTGATAGTTTGTAAGTCTTTTATGTTGTTTCTCGTGATACTGCTATTGTTTTTCACTGATGAAGTCTCATATGTGTGTAAACTTGATCCTGGCGCACATATGATTATCATTCGGTTTTGTCCTTAAAACCGGGTGTGACACTATGGATAATATGTTCAGTAATAAATTCAATTACCTCCCGATGTGTCATATTCTTCAACGGTATTGCTTCGGTCCACTTTGTAAAATAATCAGTAGCCACTAACACGAAGCGATACCCCTTTGATGAAGGAGGATGAATCTGCCCAACAAAATCCAACTCCCATCATCGAAAAGGCCAAGGTTTGATAATAGAATGTAATAAAGCTGCTGGAACCATCTGAATATTCCCAAACCTTTGACACTCTTCACAACCTTTGTAGTACCGAAAACAATCAGCTATCATATTAGGCCAATAAAAACAAGCTCTTCTCAAAAGCCACTTCATCTTAGGAGCCGATTGATGTGTACCACAAATTCCTTCATAAACTTCACCCATTGCAACCTTAGCTTGATCAGAATCCAAACATTTCAATAAATCCTCAGCTGTCCGACGATACAATTCACCATCAACCAAAGTAAATTGAAATGCCCACCGTCGGACTTTTCTGTCATCTTTATGATTAGGATTCTGCAAATATTCAATAATGGGTATTCTCCAATCAGCAACTTCGTCCTTATTAATTTTGGACTGCTCATTGGCCGAAACTGCTACTGTCAACGGATAAACCGATGCCACCGTTTCAGATCCGGTTCCACCGGTTTCAGATTCCGGTGTCACCGGTTTCTCCTGGGCAGAAGACTCGGCAATACAAAGTGTCGGCTTTCTTTCATAAAAATTTCTTTTCTGAACTTCATAGCCAGACGCTTGCTGAGCCAGAGCATTCGCCCTTGGATTCTCATCTCTTGAAACATGATATATAGAAAATTCATCAAATTGAGCAATCATGTCTAAGCATTTATCAAGATATGCATTTAAAAATCCATCGAAGCATTGGTATACCTTATTAACTTGCTGTACAACCAGCAGAGAATCACCAAATGCTTCCACATGTTTTACTCCCATGTCATACAAAATTTCTAGCCCGAACAATAAAGCTTCATATTCGGCTTGATTATTAGTACAATCATTTTCTAATCGGTTAAGAGCCTCAAATTCAGCACCACTTGGTGATATAAAAACAACTCCAATGCTACAACCCCTCTTACAAACCGATCCATCAAAATGCAATTTCCATAGAGTAAAAGTAATATAACCGATATCTAAATTATTATCATTAATGCTATGCTCAACAATAAAATCAGCAACAATTTGGCCTTTCATAGATTTCAAAGGTTCACAAGCCAAATCATATTCAATGAGAGCATATGCCCATTTACCAATTCTCCCACTTAAAATTGGTCTATGCAACATATATTTAATGATATCGGTTTGACAAGCCACTATGCAAGTATTGGATAATAAATAATGCCTCATCTTGGTACAAGCATAATATAAATAAGCAAAGCTTTTCAATAAATATATACCTTGTTTCGGCATCCAATAATCGATGACTTGCATAGGTAATAATATGCTCCTTCCCTTCGGTTTCTTGAGTCAAAACAGCCCCAATTACTTGATCTTCGGCAGCCACATATAATTTAAATGGAAATCCTCTCCTAGGAGCTTTCATGACCGGCAGCGAAGACAAGTAATATTTAATTTTCTCAAAGGCTTCTTGCTGTTTTGCCCCCAAGTAAATTCGGCTTCATCTTTTAACCGAAGAATAGGAGTAAAAGCATTGACCTTCCCAGACAAGTTACAAATAAATCTTCTCAAGTAATTCACCTTGCCTAGGAATTTCTACAAATCTTTCTTGCATGTAGGAGCTTTAATCTTCTTGGGTCTTGGCGACGAAAAAAGCAGTAGCCAACGTCTTGCTCGCAGTGGTGAGCTCCATAGAAGCAACGCCCTTAGCACTCATAGGCTCGCCTCCTCCCACACCACTGATAGTCATGTTGGTCTTGATCAGCTCATCATCTAATCCACCAAGCTTCTTGAACATAGAATAGGGCATCAAATTGACAATTGCCCCGGTATCAACAAGCATCCTGGAAACTGGCTTCCCATTGATATGACCCTTCATGTACAGCGCCTTTAGATGATTTTCAGAGTCCTTTGGCCTTTTAAATATACACTACTACAGCAGGAGCATCACAGGCGGTTCGGTTGCCCACATCACAGGCGGTTTTCAAAAGTGGCGCTGATAATCGCATTTTCACAGTCGGTTTTTAACCGGCTGTGAAAACTGATTTTCACAGCCGGTTTACGTCATGAACCGGCTGTAAAAATAGTTTCACAGCCGGTTTTGGACCTTCAAAACCCGCTGCGTCAGGCGCTATCACAGCCGGTTTGAAAACCGGCTGTGAAAGTGTATTTTCACAGCCGGTTTTCTTCTAAATAAAACCGGCTATGAAAGGGCATTTTCACAGCCGGTTTTATTTAAACCAAAACCGGCTGTGATAGCGCATTTTCACAGCCGGTTTTTTGTCCAAAAAACCGGCTGTGATAGGGCATTTTCACAGCCGGTTTTTTGTCCAAAAAACCGGCTGTGATAGAGTTTTTTCACAGCCGGTTTTTGCTCAAAAAACCAGCTGTGATGCCCTTTTTCACAGCCAGTTTTTGTTATTTTCACGGCCGGTTTAAACCGGCTGTAATAACTATTTTTAGTAAAAAAAATAATAATTAGGCATAATCTGCGGCAAGCACAATATTGCAATATATCAATCCAGCAAAAACAAACAACAATACATCAACTCCCAATAATAATATTACAGTCTCACAATTTCCATACATTGAGTCCAAACATATCGAGTCCATACATATAGAGTCCTTACATAAACCATACATATATCGAAGTCCATACATGAAACCATACATATCGAAGTCCATACATCTAGTCCTAAATCACACAGAACTCACCACCTGGTGTCACAACATGGTCTAAAATAAATCCACATAGTTGTTCCTGAAGTGCCCAAATCTCACTAAGAAGCAACTCAGAAGTATGGAGACTACAATTCTGCACACAACACCATAATAGCAATGTAGTTAGTGACAAAATATCAATGAATAATAAGAATTTTGTTTCTTATACTAAATATTCTGAAATGTATGTCAACTAAAATTAATTTCTTTTTATGATGATGAGTGTGTGTATTGGCTTATTGGGAATTCCATATAACTTTATTATTAACAAAGCTGAGGGTGGTTGATCAATGGTAAATAAAACGAAGTTAAGAATTTTGAAACTAGTTTTGAAGACAAATTTAGCCATTTTTAAATACTTAAAGAGAAGTGGACATTCAAATTTTAGACATGTTGACTACAAGTTATCCAAAACAACATTCTATTAGGGTTTCGATTTTCCAGAGAGGGAGAAAGATGTTGAAATCATACTAGCTAGAGGAAATTATAAGTTGTTGTTATTTCCTTGTTAGATGCCACAATCTTTCTTTGTAGTTACAGACTTACAGTACCATTATGAAGGTTTTCAAATTTTCAAGTCTCAAAATATTCAGAGATGTACATACAAGTGGGCATTTCTAGAAATGCAAGACATAGAGGGATAGTTGATGGTAAGAATATCTATAATTGTTTGTTATCAAGAACGGGCACAAAAATAAATAGGACAATAACAATGAATATGAAAAGTAAAACAATCGTTGCGTACCTGATCTACTTGTTCTCCGAACTCATCATTAGTTGCGCATAGCATATAATGCATCACATAGAAGCCGCATAGATTGTTTCCAGCCGGCTGCCTAAGAATCCATTTCTTTTCAATGATATCAAATTTTTTTGTAAATGGCCTAAATATAATGCCCCCTTTCTTCCTGTACTTGGCAAAAGCACTGCATACATTACGAAGAATTGGTAACATTAGATGGTAGATTATCTAAAATACATATACACATTGAAAAGAAGAAAATGGTTGTCCTGACTTACGTGTTGAGGAGGTTGATGAGAGGTTGGATGTACTCAAGCTTCCTCCGTTTCGAGTCATAAACCTTAATAGTGCTCTGATCAAGGCATATGTCGATGAGAACATGGTGAAATCTGCATTTAGGATAAAACCAAATAAATCATTTCTAAAATTGACCAAAGAAAGTAGTGATTTGAAGACACTTACTTGCAATTGTATGAAAGAAGTATGCGCTTCTTGTCCTGCATCTTGAGCATAGCATGCACCAAGTAGGTTAAGCAGTGAGGCTTTTTAATCTCTTCCTCATTAATAGCTTGAGGGTCTAAGAATCCTACGTCTGTCGTGCCTTCTTTCTTCAACTTGTGTGCCACCATGCTACAAAATGAGAAACTTATTAGACAAGGTTTATTCATTCTATAAGTTGTAGGAAAAAGATAGTTTAGACACTTACAGAGAAAATAAACTCATGATTGAACAATCTAAGGCATTCTGCTGGTACAACTCATATAGCGACTCGAAATAAACCCAGAGTATTGCCTCTTTTGACTTGGACGCTGGCTTATGAAAATGTTCTTCCTTGTATCTCGCCCCAAACGCCTCACCACTCTGACCTTTGTACCATTCATGCAAATTCCGCATTCGCGTGGGTAAATGAGGTATTTGCCAGGGTTCCACAAGATCCCCGCCCGGTTGGAACGGCCATATAGGCGGCGGAGGTGTAAGCTTACCATCCTCTTCCAACTGTATAAGGTCTTCCTGTGTGAGGTTGTTTGCTTCTAAAAACTCTTCCCTTGCCTTCTTATTTTCCAGGAAGTTTTGATCGCTTAATTTTCGGTTGGATTGTTTACATATAGTGCGCCCAAAGTCTGATGGAGGCTTCCAGTTATTCCCTGTCTGTGGAACCATTGCTAATTTGTAGAAGTGAAGTACCGCCTCAATGGGTGGTGGCGCTTGTTCCTTTTCTTGCATTAGCGATGTTATACTCGCATTCACTTGCTTTTTCCTAGTGTCTTGGTTAGATTTGGTTGGCCTTTGCTCTTGCTCTTCCTCTTGCCCACATGGTGTATTAGCATACACTGGATTCTTAGAACATAACATAGCAGACTGCATGCTCTTTTCCCTTGTGCTCGGTGGCGTGCTCACCCTTGAACATCGGCCCTGAGAAACACGTTTTTTGGGCTTGGGGCTTGCTGATCGACTTTCAGATCCTTCTGGCTGTGGGAGTGCATCATTGTCAAGAACAGGTGACAATGGACGTTCATCCGACTCACAGTCTGATTCTTCAGACTCGTAGTCAAATGAGATATAGCGCTTACGCCAAGCCATGAAGCAACCAATGTTGTCCCCAATTTTCTTCTTATCATCCTGCCCGGGGATATCTAGCTCCACTCTACGGAACCTTTTCTTAACAATGGCATCAATGGTGACTTTGGCGTATCCATCCGGCAATGGACGGCAATGCAATTGAACCCCTTCGCCCGTAGGCCATGCCTGCCCAACCGCAACCTTGGTCTTCCAGAATTTGTCCTGGACATATAGCTTGCATTGTCTTGGTTCTGTGATCGCATCCACTGGGAAAGACAGGCCTGCATCTTCCGCAGGAAGCCCGACACTTCCGCAACTACTACGGTGCACGACAGGGCTAGTGTGAATATCACCGCCTTGTTCCGGAAGCGAACCTTGGTGCCGAGCCTGCTCGCTGAATTCCTTCCGAAGCTTCTGGGTTACTTGTTGAGTTACTTGTTCGGTTACTTGCTGGCGGACTTGTTCGGTCACTTGTTCGGCAACTTCCTGGCGAACGGCTTGTATCATAGAATTCCATTGGGACTCTCGTGCTGCCTTGCTCCTTTTATGGCTTCTGTATGTGCTTGCATCGTCTACGAAGGCAAGGCCCCAGGGAACAACTCCGGTGCCTCTTGTGCGTCCAGGGTGCTCTTTGTTTCCTAGAGCACGTGTAAGCACGTCATTCTCTCTATTCGGAATAAAGAGTCCGCCCTCAACTTCACTTTGGGCTTGCTTTATTTTACTAGCTATTTCCCTGGATTCTTGTGTGCGGTAACTAAGGGAGCCATCAGGGTTGTAATAAGCACCACGAGCAAGCAGGTACCTCACGGCACGCTCATCCCAACCATCTGTCTCAAGCGTTGCACCAGAGCTTGTCACCGCTTCAGCCATCTCCTCCCAGTCGTTTATTTTCCCAAGGTACCCACGAGACCCACAATGATGGTGGCAGGTATTCTTAGAGGAATTAACTGTATTTTTTGAGCAGGTCTCTTGTACCTTAGGCCTCATAGTACTTACAGAAACGTTCCCAATACTGCTCCTGGTTCGGATAGTGTTCCAGTTAGGCACCCGACCTTCCTTCCTCATCTTATTTAGTACCGTCCTAAAATTATTTGCTGACTTGCCCATCGTTTGCAGTACTCTGCGCTTTGCAAGTGCCTCTGAGTTTGGATCAGGGAAAATGAAATGTTCTTTCATCTTATTCCAACATAGTTCCTTTATCGGATTAGGAGGTTGCATTTCCGTTGCCTTTGAATTCCAGCCATGATATATGATCGGAACGTAATCCTTCACTATGCGCCCTGCGGCAGTCTTGTAAGGCCCTATAATCTTCTGTGGTGAGACTGGCTCCCCGGTGATATCTACACGGGTGATTATCATTCGGCCTGTTGGCATCTTGTTCGGGCCTCTCTTGCCTCGAACTTTCGGTTCTTCCGACATTTCTGCCTCAGTCTGAACTGGCTCCTGCCAATACTAAACACTATTAATATCCAACGATGCACCTAATAATTAGGTTACTCATGTACACAATGACATGAATTACCTCATTCTCTGATAAGCTATCATTTTGTTCAACGTCATTTTGGTCGAGGTTGAGGTACGCGGAAGGGCTCCCTTGGGCACCATCACTAGCCCCTTCGTCATTGTGCAATTCATTCTCGGCCTGTCTCGCTCGACGAGACGTGAATCGGTCGAATCGACCCATGATCTGCGTACATGAGTATGGCTATGGTACTTAGATTGGGGCGGTCTGCCACAAAGGTTGGCCGCTGACCATTACTTAACCTGTTTCAGTTACTTAATTCCAACTTAAATGTGTGATATTGCAAGAAAAATAGATTATATATCTAAGTTCAGAAGTTTTAAGTGCAAATTGGATGCTTCTATAGAAATCCTGTTTAAGTACCAAAGAAGAAAATTGTCTAGAAATTCCTACATCAATTTTATCACAGACATAAATAAAAAATAGACAAAAAAAATCTAATGAACAATTCTATTAGTCAAGGAGAGTCGTGGCCCTATTTGACGCAAGAGCTTAGTATTTTCTACGCTAAAGTATGAACTAAACATTTTGGGAAAAAGAATTAGAGTGGAATTTAAACAACATAGAAGTGAGACAAAGAAACACGCCAAAGCAACTAACAAACAAGAGAAAAAACCTACCAACTATCATAGTTGTATTGAAGAAATAATAGTTGGAGGGCACTAGGTAGTTGACATTAATTGATCATTTAGACACAATGCAAAACTTGTATTAGGAATGTGGCCTCTAACCTAATAACAGCATGACATTCAAAATCCGATTCATTAAAGAATTTTTTAACTCCAGATTTCCCCTATACAGTAGTATACACTAGACTGAATACTAGTAGCATTTAAAATTGATTAATGTGACACTTAAAGTAAAATAATAAAGGCTGCAAGTTCATCTGATATGAGAATGAGTCAAAATGCCTAACTTCATGCCATCCAAGTCGTAACAAATGCAGAGGAAGCGCGCAAGAGAACGGCTCAAACTAAACCATCCCAATCAGCCACTTGGTTAGATGACTTATTT
>CM014272.1:14807718-14842549 GCA_004135705.1 Alloteropsis semialata
GCCGGGCGGCGGCGCGCGTCGGGGAAGGAGCAGGGCGGGCGGCGCGCAGGGAGCAGGGTTTGCCGTGTCGCGGTTTGGGGAGCAGGGCGTCGGGGTTTTCTTATCCCGTTGGTTTTCACAGCCGGACATTAAAAAACCGGCTGTGAAAACCATCACAGTCGGTTTTCTACCAAGGACCGGCTGTCAAAAGACTATCACAGCCGGTTTTTAAAGAAAACCGGCTGCGAAATTTACTTTTCACAGCCGGTTTTATTATAAAACCGGCTGTGATTAACCCTTTGTATTTTCAAGTTAACAAATTAATAAAAACCTGATTTTTTTTCAAAATAACAAGATCTCTCTGCGATGGAGTCATACATTAAAATAATGGCTCATGGAAAAAATCCAACATTTTTTGGAGCAGGTTTAGGTATTTCCGTATTTTTTTATGGAAAAAATGCCCAGAAATTCATTTAAAGCACGGAAAAACATTAACGTTGTCGAAAAAAGCCGAAACTCCTCCGGGGCTCCTTGTATGCGTCCTAACACCTATGAAAAATGATAGACCTTGTATATGAGCATAGAAAGTTTTCTCGGTGTAGAAACGTGAAAGAATACGCTAAGTCCTATAGAAGTGTGTCGAGTATGTTTGAGATTGTGAACAATGTGCAGTACCGGGTTCTCAAACTGACAAGATCTCTCTGCGATGGAGTCATGCATTAAAATAATGGCACATGGAAAAAATCCAACATTTTTCGGAGCAGGTTTAGGTATTTCCGTATTTTTTATGGAAAAAATGCCCAAAAATTCATTTAAAGCACGGAAAAACATTAACATTGTCGAAAAAAGCCGAAACTCCTCCGGGGCTCCTTGTATGCGTCTTAACACCTATGAAAAATGATAGACCTTGTATATGAGCATAGAAAGTTTTCTCGGTGCAGAAACGTGAAAGAATACGCTAAGTCCTATAGAAGTGTGTCGAGTATGTTTGAGATTGTGAACAATGTGCAGTACCGGGTTCTCAAACTGACAAGATCTCTCTGCGATGGAGTCATGCATTAAAATAATGGCTCATGGAAAAAATCCAACATTTTTTGGAGCAGGTTTAGGTATTTCCGTATTTTTTTAAGGAAACAAATGCCCAAAAACTCATTTAAAGCACGAAAAAACATTAACGTTGTCGAAAAAAGCCGAAACTCCTCCGGGGCTCCTTGTATGCGTCCTAACACCTATGAAAAATGATAGACCTTGTATATGAGCATAGAAAGTTTTCTCGGCGCAGAAACGTGAAAGAATACGCTAAGTCCTATAGAAGTGTGTCGAGTATGCTTGAGATTGTGAACAATGTGCAGTACCGGGTTCTCAAACTGACAAGATCTCTCTGCGATGGAGTCATGAATTAAAATAATGGCTCATGGAAAAAATCCAACAATTTTCGGAGAAGGTTTAGCCATTTCCGTATTTTTTTCTTAAAAAAATGCCCAAAAATTCAAATAAAGCATAGAAAATCATTAACGTTGTCGAAAAAAGCCGAAACTCGTCCGGGGCAACTTATATGCGTCCTAACACCTATGGAAAATGATAGACCTTGTATATGAGCATACAAAGTTGTCTCGGCGCAGAAACGTGAAAAAATACGCTAAGTCCTATAGAAGTGTGTCGAGTAGGTTCGAGATTGTGAACAATGTGCAGTATCGGCTTCTCAAAATGGCAAGATCTCTCTGCGATGGAGTCATGCATTGAAATAATGGCTCATGAAAAAAATCCAACATTTTCCGGAGCAGGTTTAGGTATTTCCATTTTTTTTTGCAAAAAAATGCCCAGAAATTCATTTAAAGCACGGAAAATCATTAACGTTGTCGAAAAAAGCCGAAACTCCTCCGGGGCAACTTGTATGCATCGTAACACCTATGAAAAATGATAGACCTTGTATATGAGCATAGAAATTTTTCTCGGTGCAGAAACGTGAAAGAATACGCTAAGTCCTATAGAAGTGTGTCGAGTATGTTTGAGATTGTGAACAATGTGCAGTACCGGGTTCTCAAACTGACAAGATCTCTCTGCGATGGAGTCATGCATTAAAATAATGGCTCATGAAAAAATCCAACATTTTTCGGAGCAGGTTTAGGTATTTCCGTATTTTTTTATGGAAAAAAATGCCCAGAAATTCATTTAAAGCACGGAAAAACATTAACGTTGTCGAAAAAAGCCGAAACTCCTCCAGGGCTCCTTGTATGCGTCCTAACACCTATGAAAAATGATAGACCTTGTATATGAGCATAGAAAGTTTTCTCGACGTAGAAACGTGAAAGAATACGCTAAGTCCTATAGAAGTGTGTCGAGTATGTTTGAGATTGTGAACAATGTGCAGTACCGGGTTCTCAAACTGACAAGATCTCTCTGCGATGGAGTCATGCATTAAAATAATGGCTCATGAAAAAAATCCAACATTTTTCGGAGCAGGTTTAGGTATTTCCGTATTTTTTATGGAAAAAATGCCTAGAAATTCATTTAAAGCACGGAAAAACATTAACGTTGTCGAAAAAAGCCGAAACTCCTCCGGGGCTCCTTGTATGCGTCCTAACACCTATGAAAAATGATAGACCTTGTATATGAGCATAGAAAGTTTTCTCGACCAGCAGTGACAAATGATTTTGCCCAACCACACGATTTGGTCGATGTCTACCTGAACCACAAGGTAGAGACACAAGATCTTGCAAATCACAAGGAAACACAAGAACTAGTGGAAGAGAAAACTCCCAATCCTCAAGGGGGCAACTATGGCACAACCCTAAGGACAAGAGCACTTGGCTTCTCTATTTTTCTGAGTTAATTCATGGTTAGGGTTTCCACAAGCACCACAAGGGGTATTTATACTAGTAACATCCCTCCTAGTTGGGCTGGAGGCCTCCCACAAAGGCCCAACACGAAATTCTAAGGTCTGGAACAAAATACAAGTCAAACAGTTCGGACTAGTCTGAACTGCACAGCCAGACCAGTCTTTACTCAAACAACTCTACCGGCTGCTGTAGAACTCCAAATGTTGATCTGTCGGTTGCATTGGAGAATAGACTTCAATACGCTTCCAACCATGTATAGCATGCACCATGAATCCTGGCAGAATGGTACAGTTTTGCACGATAATTTGACCCTTCGTAAATCTGCGAGCAGACTTTCGACCTTCTGACCTGTCTTCATTAATCTAGTCGGACCTCCACAATAATAGTTCCAAAGAACTTGGAACTTGAGGGCATTCTAAAGTAGACTTCATAAGCTTTCTATCAAGTACTCGTGGACCTCCATAGCGCTTGGGAATCAGGAGAAAAAGAACTCCGAAGTTTGCCTCCAGGGTACTTGGACGAGAAAGAACTCTTCATAAGGAAGAGTACTTGAAAGAACTCCGACCAAGGTCCAAAGAACTCGGATGAGTTGTATCTTCATGAGTAAACCTAAGCACAAGTAATGCACCACTATTAGGTAGTAAACAATTCTTAAAAAATGCATGTTCATTATCAACAAGGAGTGAGTTCACCTCATGTTGTAGTTGTTGCATCCTTGATCGAGTCATTGGCCCTTATTGATAATGCCATCTTGTTCATCACATGGTGCTGTGGCATTGTGAGCATCATTGGGGATGTCCTCATCATCCTCCCCTTCTTCAAAAGAGTCGATCTCGACTCGGCCTGCTCATGACCATGGAATGGAGACAAATCACCAACGTTGAAGGTGTTGCTCGTTGCATATTCATCTTCTGGGAGCTCAATCTTGTAGGCATTGTCATTTATCCTTGCAAGAACCTTGAATGGTCCATCTCCTCGAGGTAGCAGTTTTGACTTTCGCTTCTCAGTGAACCTGTCTTTTCGAAGATGCACCCACACTAAGTCACCAGGCTCAAAGATCATCTTCTTGCGGTTCTTGTTTGCCTTCGCAGCATAGTACTCAGATTTCTTCTCAATCTCTTTCTTCGTCTTCAGGTGAATTTTCTTCACATATTCAGACCTCTTGTATGCCTCCATATTTGCATGCTCTTGGAGTGGTAGGGGCAGCAAATCGAGGGGTGTGATTGGTTTGAAACCATATTTTCGTATTGTTTTATGGAAAAAAATGCCCAGAAATTCATTTAAAGCACGGAAAAACATTAACGTTGTCGAAAAAAGCCGAAACTCCTCCGGGGCTCCTTGTATGCGTCCTAACACCTATGAAAAATGATAGACCTTGTATATGAGCATAGAAAGTTTTCTCGGCGCAGAAACGTGAAAGAATACGCTAAGTCCTATAGAAGTGTGTCGAGTATGTTTGAGATTGTGAACAATGTGCAGTACCGGGTTCTCAAACTGACAAGATCTCTCTGCGATGGAGTCATGCATTAAAATAATGGCTCATGAAAAAAATCCAACATTTTTCGGAGCAGGTTTAGGTATTTCCGTATTGTTTTATGGAAAAAAATGCCCAGAAATTCATTTAAAGCACGGAAAAACATTAACGTTGTCGAAAAAAGCTGAAACTCCTCCGGGGCTCCTTGTATGCGTCCTAACACCTATGAAAAATGATAGACCTTGTATATGAGCATAGAAAGTTTTCTCGGCGCTGAAACGTGAAAGAATACGCTAAGTCCTATAGAAGTGTGTCGAGTATGTTTGAGATTGTGAACAATGTGCAGTACCGGGTTCTCAAACTGACAAGATCTCTCTGCGATGGAGTCATGCATTAAAATAATGGCTCATGGAAAAAATCCAACAATTTTCGGAGAAGGTTTAGCCATTTCCGTATTTTTTTCTCAAAAAAATGCCCAGAAATTCAAATAAAGCATAGAAAATCATTAACGTTGTCGAAAAAAGCCGAAACTCGTCCGGGGCAACTTATATGCGTCCTAACACCTATGGAAAATGATAGACCTTGTATATGAGCATACAAAGTTGTCTCGGCGCAGAAATATTCATTGTNCTCAGTTTTATTGATGGATCTTTTACTTTAATTTGTTTTCAATAACATCTTATTCATGTGACGTTCTTTTGGTTTCGTCAGTGTATGAAACTTTTTAACAAAATGAAGAATAGGCTACTTTCCATCTGGCATCTGCTTATATGAGTATGAATCTCCCACAGAATTTTTGAACTATTTGTAACTGAAGCTAATTAGGAGGGCTTCATTGCAATTCTCTCTGAAGTTCTCTCGTCCGTGCACCACCTTAATTTTGTACACATTGGGTTGTTGTGTTGGCTCCTGAGCAGATCATGCCCCGGCTTATTGGCTCGGATGATTAAACAAATGAGAGCTAAAAAGGTTATGCAGCTTGATCACAAAAGAGCCGGCTTGAGTGGGGCCTATATCAACCATATATATGCTCCCCATGCACCATGGTCACCGCTTTATTTATCCTTGTTTTATTCAGTTGGTCACCACTCCGAGCTAATGCTCAGCAGAAATATCTGAAGTAGATGAGAGAGAGCTCCTTGGAGGTGGACGGAAAAGGAAGAGAAATCAAACCGTCTGCTATATAGGAATGGGAGGCATTAAGAAGGAGAACAGCACCAAATTTCTCGTAGCGACATTAATCAATCTGTAGGCTCGTTCCATGGAATGTGCTAGCGTGTAGTTCTTGCAGCAGAGTGGATCAGACCAGTTCAGTGGATCGTACCCACCAAGGCGGAATTCGTGGTCGGAGGTACACAAACCTGCCAGCAGCGTGTCACTGAGTTTGAAAGGCCTCGGAGATATGAAAATTATAACTTTATTCTTTACATCTATATACTGTGGATCAATCCTCAATTTGAATTGAACTACAATCAGAAGGAACTAATTTTCGCCATGAGTAATAAAGTTCATAGTCTATTTTGAACACTAGTAGTAATTAATCATTTTCCTATTAACAATGGAAGGCATTGTGAAGGAGGGCAAAAATGAGAATGGGAGGATGGTGGAAGGGGTGCTTAAATGAGAATGGAGATTAACCTGCCAGTTGGCAACCCCACAGGTAGGTAACAAAAGGGGGAACATTAAATGAAAGTATGAGCCCTTCTATATATGGGCCATTGCCAACAAAAAAAAAAACAATGCGAGAGGCTAGAGTGGGAGAAAACCATGCGGCCGCTAGGGAAAACACAGTGCTATTAAAAAAGCTACACGTACGTCTCCTTCTGAAGTTTACAGCAGGAGTGGAAGGCATTAGGAGTGCTGGAAATAGCCTGGTAACTCATCACCGAACAAGTCGCAAAAATAGCATGATGCATGTAGATGGTTGTTTCTCCTACCAGTTATTCATGACATCCTGCATGTTTCGTTGGTTTCAGTTGCTATGTGGAAGAACTTAACCATATGACTAACAAACTATGGAGAAAAAAATCATGTGAGGTTATCTAATGTATCCAATCACCTATCTGTACAGGGAAGTCCAATCAGTGCAGCTCGGCGTAGTCGTTCAAAAACTCAAATTGCGACAGCACATTGTTGAATATATGTGTGGCATCAAAGTCAGCGGATCCTCTGCAATCTCCACTGCACAAACAATGATTGTTTCTGATGGCAGTCACAGATGTCACACATGCGCCTAATTATCTTCCTAGTCCTACTTCTTTGATGGTAGATGAAACGCAAACCTGGTAGTTGGTGATCATCTTTTGTTCTGTATATGTGTTGCTATTTTGATATCGACCAGCAGGACTACAAGAGTTTCAGCGATATCGCAAATGATATGTACATACAATAAATTTAGAAATGCACCATATATGTTTAGATATCAGCAAATTTTAGCCTGTACTTTGGTGTTATATCTGAAAATTAGAGAAACTAGAAACAAAGTACATTATTAACAATCAACATGCACTGAATGAATTCATAGAACTTCTTCATGCCGTATATCGTGGCATCCTCCTTCAGAGAAGCAACAGGCCATGTGTTGACGCTGAGTATGGCCAACACACAAAAATTGGCGTTGAACGTGTGGATCCACAACGGACCGATCTGCTGCAGCACTCCCTGCGTGCAAAATGGTTGTACCGGTTTGGGATGTTCCACCGGTTTCCTAGGGTTTGTCACATCGACCTATGAATACCAGCCCAGGATGGACCCTGTAGGGGGCTCGGGGCTGACACACCGAGGGTTAATCGGAGATCGATATGCCACTAAGAATGTCGTCAATCGCCATGTGGACGAAGCACAAACAGAGAAGCGGGTTGCAAAAGAACTAGAGTTTGGAAATTCAAGAGGTAAATTGTATTAATGTTTGATCGATTGGATAAACCCTCAAATGGCCGTAACCCTTTACAAGTTGAAATATTCATGGATCTCTAATTCTACTAGGACTCGGTTAAAACATATCTCACTGGCTTTGCTATCCGGTTCCATTAATTAATTACTTTGCATTGCCAGGTCAGCTACAAAGCCAAATCCAGTTCCACCGCTTTAGGAAACCGGTTCCAATTGTGGCCTAAATCACCATGAAAATGGAGCAACAAAGAAGATACAGGGCCCCAACAATATGACACAGTTCAGTTCTTATCATCACTCCAGAAACTTGCAGAACGTAAACAACATCATCGAAACACCTCCTGAATTTCTAGCAGGTACGGTGAGCATCAATTCCTTACATTAGGTATGCTGTTTATATATGAGATGCTGCAATAGTTGTTTGAGATGTTTCATTGTACTGCTACCTACAAAATTAAGTGTAAAATAGTTATTGGACCTAGTACTAGTCCATGCGACGCATTTATTTCCTTCCACCGTCGGCATCATTTTACTTACCGCTCCCTTGTTTTCTTCTATCGGCTACCACTAGAGCAAAAAATAGCGGATCTAGTAGAGGAGAAAAGAACTTCTGGGAGATGTGGCAGGGATGGAACAAAGAGGAGAAAATAGCTCCCTTGTTTTCATATAAGAGTGGAAGGCATTAGGAAGCAGAGCAGCACTGGGAGTAAGTATTCTACAGATACTGATCTACATAAAGGCAAGTTCTTTGGAATGTGCTAACGCATAGTTCATGTAGCAGAGCGGACCAGACCATTCCTCAGCAGTTCCATGGCCAGCCTTTGGAGGCGCTGGGTCGCATAATTCGCTGCTGCATCAGGCAGACAAGGAAGGAGTAGCGGACGCTGGTTTGGGGCACTGTTTTATGCTAGTACAGTAACTGAAGTGCTTGCACCTCACTGAAGTGCTGCATCAGGATACTGCCGTCGGCGCCCCCTTTGATTCCATGTCGTCCATCTTAGATCCGACGGCTCAGACACATCTCGGCGTACCGGTCAACCCACTGAAGACCGGCCCGTCCCGCATATTTTGTTAAAGACCCCCCAAATTCTTGTTTAATCAACCCGCAGTCCATGGTAGTGCAAAGTATTTACATTTATGCCCTTAGTATTCATGCCTAAGCCCCTGTAGTTTCAAATAATCAAACCTGCCATCCTGTTGACCTTTTTACATGCTAGACCCTGTGTTCTTAAATGTAATTATGTTCAGGCCCTCGGTTTTATTCAAAACAGTACACAAACTTTAGTTTTTATTTCATATTAGTCCCTGCAACCATGTTTTTAGTGTAACTTCGTCGTTTTATATCCGTTTTGGGAGATTCTTGTGGCCACGCGATCGTCTCTGCATGCTCTATAGTTCTAGGTGTTTGTTCTATTCTTTTAGTACTGTTTGATGTACTGTTTTTATTTATTTATTTGTATTGCAATGTTTGATCGTATAGAGAATGTATCGTTTGAGGAAGGAGAAGATCAAGAGCAGTTCGAGAAAGACCATCAACAGTTTTTTGAGGAAGGCAAGTGGCCTCCCTCTTCATGAATATTCTTTTGTCCCAATTACATTCATGAAATTCACCTTTACTTTACTGTTAATGCATTAATTTTGATGGGATACCTATTAAGACATGACTAGACTTATTGCCTTGAACCTTGAATCAACTGGTTATATCATGGGTAGAAAAATGCTTAGCTTGCTTACACCTTGGGTTGGTTCTGGTTACTTCGATGCAAATGTAATCATGATTTAATTATGTTGTTATACTTGCTTAATTACAAGATCATCGTGATTAATTAGAACATGGAGAACCACCCAAGAAAACAGTGCAACCACAGTATCACATGGCTCTGACTTAGCTAATTAATTAGACTTGGGGTTAGCTAGTGGTCTTACCGAAAGGGCAAGGAGGGGGCCGGTGAAGGGGTCATAGCTCGGTCATTTTGTAAGAGTAGTCTTTGCTAAGGTACGTCCTCTCTTGGGAGGGTTGTGGACCTCACCGCTGCTGAAACTCTAGTGGGCTGTTAGTTAACTTTGGGTCTTTAAAAAGGCTTCGTAGTGCACCCTCGCCACTCAGCAAAGGAAGTGTTTAAGGGCTTTGCAAACCCGGGCGACAACGGTAACACGAGCTTTGGAGAAAGTGTACAACCTCTGCAGAGTGTAAAACGGCTATATCAGCCGTGCTCATGGTTAAGAGCGGCTTGGACCCTCACATGATAATTGAACTTAAACATGATCTTGACTTGTGGTTCTTGGTTATCTCTGGAATACTTTGGGATATCTTGCTTAATTTTGGGTTGGTATATACTTACATCTAGTAAATAGGTATTTGCATATAAAAATTGACCAACTAAAAATGCTAACTGCATGAGCCTGAATCCCCTTTGATGCTCTTGCATATTCTCCCACTTGCTGAGTACCAACCATATGTAAGTGTACTCACCCTTGCTAAACAACTACTGTTCAGAAGATAATAATGAAGTGGAGTACAACAACGGCTATGATGAGTTCTAGGCGCATCATCCAGTCAAGTGCCTGTGGATGATGTCAAGAAGTTGTTTATCGTTTTAACTTATCGGTGAACGTTTAAGACCTTCGTGTCTAATATCGATGAGTGTAATAAAGTTATGTACCCTCTTTGTACGTTTTGAACATTGTGTTTTCATATATTCACTGATGAAGTTAGCATATGTGTGATGAACTGATCCTGGCACACATATGTGATACATTCGATTTTGTCCTTAAAATCGGGTGTGACAATGTGGTAGGGATTGGTTCATGCATCAAAGTGGTGCATTCCATAGAAGTTCCATCACTGGCTTTTTTGAACTGGCTCCATGGATAGCTTAGCTGACTCTGGTTGGAGACATTGTGTTAGGACAGTATGAGAATTCAGTGCTTGCACCAGGTCAGTTCAGTGCATCTCAAGCACGAAAAAAGAATTCAGGGCTGGCCTGCCCAGTTGTCGAACACAACATGTAGGTACGAGCTGAAGAAATGGCTCATGCCAAAAACGAACTCGGGATTTTAATTTATTGATGATGGAAAACAGCTCATGCAAAACGTCAGAGCCATTTCTAACCGCATTCATGGACCAATTTGTTTATTGAAATTGTTGAAGAATAATAGAAGTTTGGCTTAATATTGCACGGTAAAGGTTCATTGCGCGTTGTTCCGTCGAGGTTCTTCGTCCTTCGCCTGCCTTGCTATCTGGCTATCTATCTCCCAGCCAGGCATACCTACACACTGGCCCTGACATTCATGTCCGGCAATGGTGGTTGCCTCCCTGAAGCCCCCCCTCCCCAACCCGATAGTCCTACACCAGTGAAGTGGTCGATTAAATTGGGACTATTTAAAGATGTTTCTCAACTGGGGCTATTTGAGCTAAGGGTTCCTTATAATTAGTAATGCTTGAAATCTCTGAGCACTCGCATCAGAATGCACCACGAGCACTGTTGTGCAGTTCAGATACAAATGCCCTTGGCACGAACATAGTTATCGGCAGCTCTGAGAGTTAAGCTGGTAGCAGAAAACGAACAGTTGGACCCTTTGGACTGAGATGTTCTACATGCCACGTCACTCCAGCTTCGATTCATGACACCTCCCAGCCCTATATTCTGCCAGATAACATGTCTTTCACATTGGTAGTCCATTGATAGGGAGGTGCTGGTTCATAACGTGACTCCAATTAGGAAATTGAATTTGTTATTACAATATTTGTCTAACATAATAGGAAATGTTCTTGTATAATATAACATGTCTCTCTTCATCACCAATGTAGGATTTTTTTTTCTTTTTACAGTTTCTCATGCATGATTGTTCTTGTATTTGTTCTTTATAATGTACTAGCTCCGCTAAATATCCAATATGGTGACACAACATCGGGGTGAATATGGCTTTGTAAATGTATACAAATTAGAAACAAAACAATGAAGCCTCGATCTCTGCACCGGCTAGGCAGGGAAATTGGAACAACACCATACTGACCCTAACAAAGCACATAGCCCATAGTGATTCCATCGTTTTCTTATTTCTTACTAGTACAGTAGGAGTAGAAGGCCGGCCTCATCTTTACCTATTTCTAAAGAGAGAATTGCTCCTTCCCTATTTTTGGTCCGTCCTGACACGTGGGTCCCACTTGGTCCGTTGAACTCTAACCATAGGTCTAACTCTGGCATTAATTGGTTTTCTAATGGAGTTAGAGTCCTAACTGAATATCAATCTTTATTGCATACCTCTCTAACCTATGTCTTTTCCATATCAGATTAGAATTTTGACTGAACTCATCAATATTTGCCAACCTATACCTGCGTTCAAAACGATATTTGTTCGTAAGTTGCCTGTAGTATGTCATACGGTCACGTCAATGTGTAGACACGCACCGCACGATACAATTTGTTCTGCATACATATCTTTCTTGTTCGTGGTGTATGTGTGTCATGCGTTGCTGCCAACTAAGCATCTAGGTCGGGCCTGGTCACCACTTTTTTAGTGGAACTAATTGGCTTATAGCTATTTTGCGACAGCCCACTCCAGAAAGTGAGGCAGATACAAATCACCAATTTACAAACATAATTTTAATTCGTGCACAGCAAATACTCCATCCGTTTTAAATTATATGTTATTTTTATCTTTTTAAGGTTTACTATACTGTGTATGTTATGCATATCTAAATGTATGAAAAAAGTAATGAATCTTAAAATGCCAAAAACGACTTACATTTTGGAACGAAGGGAGTAAGATGCAAATCTCCCCCTCGTTGGCCTAAATCAACGCCATGGTTACTATGAGCTGACTGTGCATTCATCGACATATTGTGCTGTCATTTGGGGCTTGTGCTGCTTGCCATCCAACCAGCAGTCAAGGGCCACAACAACTGTGCAACTAACTCTATAATATATATTATTGCAGTACCAAAAATAATAGTATATTGTTATGATTTTCGACCGTAGCAACGCTCGGGCATATTTGCTAGTGACTGATAATACCAAAACATTTGAAACTCATCTAACCAATCATGCCCTAGCACCAGGAACAAATAAAACAAAGACATACTATCTAGATGTGCAACTATGTTTTCTTCTCGTATTTCCACCAACCTAAATAGTTTTGCAACCTAGAGCCAAACCTATCAAGACACTAGTATAGAAAATGTAAAGGCACACAAGTTGCAAGGAGGGTTAGAGGGATGCAAATTTGACATGAAAATTTATCCCATGGTTCGCTTAACGCCTACTACATGTTGGGACTCCACAAAGGATGTGCTCTCAGTCACCAAGTCTTGCTTCTCGGTCAAGGCCTTGAACTCTGTAACGAAAATGGCCCTTGTGACATTTATATTGTGATTTTGGAGATTGAATAACAACATAATCATTGGGACTAATAAAGTTTGTCAAGTGTATACTTGAAGGTATTTTAGGTCTCAAGGATGGAATTCAAGCCACGGTATTCAAACCATGTAATTCATGTCATGGAATTCAAGCTACAGGAGAAAAACAGACTTAGAATAATTCCAAGACATGCAAGACATGGTAGTCCAAAGCATAGCCAAAAACCAGAGATAATTTTATTTTGGAGTATTTATGACGTGGTATTGGCATATGCAAACATGGAAAGGGCTTGAGTTGATTGAATTGGATAAGCCTGCAGAGTTTGTACACGGCGTATGAAATGCCGAGCACGGCGTACAAACACAGAAGCATACGGCGTGTGAAGGAGAATCAACCAGAGAAGGAATATTCCACATGGCGTATGATCCGGCGAAGACAGCGTACATTTTGGAAGCATACGGCGTTCAAAGGATCTCAAAGAATGGCTACGGCGTATGATCCGATGTTACTGTGCTGACACGGGGCGGATGATACGGCGTTCAAGGGAAGATCAAGCTCAAGTCAGGATCTGCAAGATTCTACACGGCGTACTATACGGTGGCCCCGGCGGACAATCGGCGTACATGTTACTCAGGGGCGATGTCAAGTGAAGTTGGAGGAAAAGGCACGGCGTATGATACACCGGTATCGGCGTACAAGTTCAGAAGCATATGGCGTGTGCAAGTAGCCGTTGGAAAAGGTATTCGACCATTGGAAAAGGCACACGACGTATTATACACTGATGGGGGAAAAGCACACGGTGGAATATACGGCGTTCACGGTTTCTGTGTAGCTTTTGGGTAACGGCTAGTTGAGCCCCTTGGGCTATAAATACCCACCCCATTTGGCCTTTTGTAGTGGTTGGAGTCCAGAGAAGTTCATCTACACCCACAAGCAATCCAAGCCACCATTTGTGCTACATAGATCATCCTAAGTGAGTGAGAGAGCTAGGATAGCCCTAGTGAGTGAGTTGCAAGGTGTTGTGCCTTGTGTCTTGGTTCTAGAGTGAACCAACACTTGTAATCTCGGTGTGCCGGCCCCTTTGAGTCTTGGTGACTTGCCGGCAAGTCTTCGACCCTCCGGCTTGGTGTGGAGCGGCGACGACGACATTGTGCAGGGAAAGAGGAGACCCCCCTTCCTTGGTGGAGAAGCTCTGTAGTGGAGGCAGCGTCAAGATCTCCGGGAGAGTAGGTTGATGAGAGCAAGGTCTTGGTGACTTGCTCATCATCCCTCTTGGGGAGCCTTTGTGGCGAGCTCAAGGCCTTGACCGGGAAGAAGACTTGGCGACCGGGAGCATATCCTTTGTGGAGCTCCAACGTGGAGTAGGCGTAAGCCGAACCACGGGATAAATCTTTGTGTCAAGTTTGCATCCCTCTAACCCCTTAAGCTTCCGCATTTCATACTTGCAATTTGTGTGCCTTTACCTTTCTAGAGTAGTATCTTGATAGGATTGGCTCCAGGTTGCAAAACTCTTTGGGTGGGTGCAAACACTAGAAGAAAACCTTAGTTGCACATCTATTTAGCTTGTCTTAGTTTTATATTGTGCAATTAGAAGGCATGTGGTAGGCTAAGTTTTTTAGAAAGCCTAATTCACCCCCTCCCCCTCTTAGGCTATCACGAGCATCGATTCCTTTCAAACTCGCACAAAAGGCTCCCCAAGAAGGATGATAAGCAAATCACCATGACATTGGTTTCAACAACCCACTCTTCTGGAGTTCTTGATGCCACCTTTACTATAGAGCTTCTCCACCAAGAAAGGGTATGTTGGTCCCCAGCACAATGTCGTCGACGCCACTCCACACCAAGTCGGAGGGTGTGAAGACTTGCTTGCGAGTAACCAAGACTCCAAGCCACCGGCAAACCAAGATTACAAGGGGTGGTTCACTCTAGAACCAAGCACAAGTCGCAAGACCTTGCAAACTCTCTTACTAGGCGTATTCTAGCTTTCTCACTCACTATGGATGATCAATGTTGCACCAAGGGTGGCTTGGATATCTTGTGGTTGTAGATGAACTTCTTTTGGACTCTAGCACATTGAAATGGCCCATTGAGGGTGGTATATATAGCGTAAGTGGTTGGCTAGCCGTTGACCAAAAGTTGTACAAAATCTCTGTACCTTCCACCATGCATTTGACCCCCATCGCCGGAATAAATGCCTTTTTCAAACGGTTGGATGATGTCACAATGTCTGCCATATTGTACGCCACGCCCTTCGGCGCACGATCCACCATGTAACACATCTTGATCCAAGCCAACATGCTCTTTGTGTAAGCTAGATGCCGAAAATTATGTCGTGCATCGCCATACATTACGCTATGTGGAAATCTTCAGAACATGCTTTTACACACACACACACACCGTATAGTCCTCCGGGTATACAAACAGTAACACCGGTCTATACAGCGTAGTGCTCTTAAGCACACCAAGTATATGTCATACCCTCTCCATTTTTAATTTCCGCCGACATTCGGTGTATAGTACACCATGTACAACTTGCGCAGGCTTCTCCAATTCAAGCTACATAAGCCCTGTCTTTGTTTTCTCTTATGCAAAAACCAAGTTTGGATGCTCCAAATAAAACTCTCTGGTTTTTTCTCTATGCTTTGGAGTAATCCTTGGGACCTAAGTTTCTATGAATAGTACTTCACAAAGTTGTTAGTCCCAGTGACTATGTTGTCATTGAATCACCAAAATCACAATATAACGGCACATGGGGCCATTACCCTTACACGTCGTCATCTAGAGTTTTTACGAGATCGATCTATGTTGATTTTGATACGGTGAAAACACGTACTTTAAATATACTATCTGGGGGTGCTGCGCATAACGACGGGTACAGATTCTAACTGTTCATGTGTTTTCCTCTTGTCCTCTATCTGAATCCATCTGAGGAGGACATGGAGCAGAGTTTGTTGGATTGTGTAAGCACAAGGAGAGTCTAATGGTTTAGGAAGATCAGTTTGATTCGGGGCTTCATAAAGGCAGGTGATTAGATTTGATCAAGGTAGTACCTTGCATGGGGAGGTTCGAGCCATCGAGCACAATGAGACGGGAAGTTGAGCCAGGTGTTGTTGGGGCAATGTTGCCAAGATAGAACCGGAAAACTCTGTCAAGAGTTTCTAATCATGGCGATAATGTTTATATTCCATCTTGTTGTAGTGTTTTCTTACTTTTTGCCACTCATTATCTCTATATCTCTAGTTAGGGAATCCTTAACAATAACAATGAGCTACATCATTATTGTTCAACTACAGACGTGTCTCCCGGTAGCTGAAGAGCTTGGCTTAGACGCCGATCACGATGATGCCCTGCTTCGGTTCTGATCCATCAACGCCGACATTGGGCCAGCCATGCCACCAGGTTGGGTGCCCAACACCCTGGATGAGGAATTCGACTTCATCACCACGAATAGTCCTTCCTCCTTACCAAGGCAGAGACAGATCAGGTATGCTTGCTAGCAACAGGCTATGCACGAGGAGATGCGCTCGATCAAGTACAACGGCACATGGGACCTCGCCATGCTCCCAATTGGACATCGAGCAATTGGGTTGAAATGGGTCTTCAAAGTGAAGCGCGATGAGAATGGCAATGTGGTTTGGCACAAAGCACGGTTGGTGGCGAAAGGCTACATATAGCGCACTAGCATCGATTTCGATGATGTTTTTGCCCCAGTAGCATGAATGAAGTCGGTACCAGGTCGTGTTATGACTCAGTACCAAAGGCTGAGACTATTATTCTTAGTTTCTCAGTACAACGGTTCCAAAACCGGTACCTATGGCCCTTACCCACCGGTACCGATGAAGGGTTCTCTAGTAGTGAATTGTCCGTTGATGGCTAGAATGAAAATTGTGAGCTGTCTTGCCATGTCACTTTCTATTTGATATGCATTGGGTGTATGGTTGATGATTAAAATAAATGGCAATTTATGGTGGTGTATGAATAAATTCCTACAAACTGTTGGTCGGCATAGCCTGGTGAAAAACAGTTGGATGGTATATGTGTCAGTCGGTATTTCTATAGCATGCGACTGAACATCTGATGCTAAAAGGTGTCGGTCGGTATAAGTCCATACCGACGTCACTTACAACGTCAGATAGGTGGTGTCGATTATAGTGACCGATGGTATGTTAGTATAGCAGTTTATACCGACCGCTAATCAGTCGGCAAACTTGGGTTGTGGTATAGTGAATGGCACATGGGGCCTCGCCATGCTCCCCACTTGACACCGAGCAAAATCGAGTTGAAATGGGTCTTCAAAGTGAAGGGCGATGAGGATGGCAACATGGTCCGGCACAAGGTGTTGGTGGCGCAAGGCTACGTCTAGCACACTAGCATGACGGTTTTTCCCCAGTTGTCGGTGCCCGTCCTTCTTGCTGGCGGCACACAAACGGTGGGTGGTGCATGACATGGACGTCAGATGTGCATTCCTTACCTGGGATCTGGAATTAGTGAACATTTATCCCATAGTCTTCAAAGAAATTACCGGTCAGGATCATGCTCCAATCTTAAATTTTAATCGAGCATGTTGTGTTAGATCTAATCTAACATTAATATAACATAATCTATGGGATCACTTAGCCTAGAACATGACCACATCATGATCTATTCATAAAACAACAAATAGTCATTGGAGCCTTGGGTACCTATTATGAGCTTCTGATGTTGACATTACTTGATGTAGATGTAGCAGCGAAGAACTTAATCATTTGATCAATAGGTGTAGGCTCTCGACTTGATGAATAGGTGCCTAGACGTTGGAACGAGCTTCCATCCCATTCAGTGCCCTTATTATAAATCAGAATTCAAATGCGTTTCTGATATAAAAACACATCTGCTGGCTGGCTAGTGACTTAGGTTAGGGTTAACTCACGATTAGCCTCCCCTTAAATATATATAGCACTGTGCGGTCTGGACCGAGTCCTTTTCCCAATATATCTCATGCATAATTATGTACTTCACTTTGCATAATTATCACATTCCAACATGCTGCAGCTGTATTTTTTTATTATTATATTGAGTGCGTGGGATGTGAATGGCTCTTCCAATTCCACATCGTTTCGCTCTGTTGTAAAATGTACAGACAAAACTGAAAACCTAAAATAATTACTAACTAGATATTGATAGTATATATTTTGTAAGTGATCATAAAAACCTTTTCCCCTGCATGTACTCATGTGGGTGATGTAACCTATTATTAAAGTATACAAAGCACCTTTACATCTCATACGAAGACTTGGTGGAGTAGTATATACAGCAACTGGACTACAGAAGAGGCTCATTCTTTGGTGACCCACAAATTCATTCATGGTACTGTGGAATTAATGGGGCGGAGTACTAAAGTGCCAAAAATCAATGCCACGAGCATACAAATAAAAGGGCTTGATGGAAATATATGGAAGATTCTTACAACATGGTCGGGCAAACCATTAAATCATCACTGGGAAGTCGTGTCATTCAGAATATCATTAGGCCTGATAGGTATCAGGAACAGGTTTAGCATGCTTTCCTAGTTGTGCGCAAGAATATCATTAGGCCTGATAGGTATCAAGAAGATTCTTCTTGCAGTGTAGTCCTTTTGTCCTTTGTACCAATTTATCCGACAAGCATGTGTTCTAGGGCTTGGTGGAGGAGGTTAGGCGAGGGATGGCCAGCTTGATAGGAATGTGGAAAGCATCAGGAAATGCACTATGTGTGCTCGGGAAGCAGGATATTGCTAGGTGGGCGTGCTGGTACCGGGCCGGCCTCTCCAGCTTCCATGACTAGAGGCTCATTTTCATAGGCAGCTCTAATAGTGAAGTTGCTAGCTTGAACCCAACAGCTGGATGTTCGAGCTGAGAAGTTCTGCATTTGATATCAGTGTGGGTTCGATTCTTGACACCTCTAGCCTTATGAAAGCAAAAATATTCTACGTGTTCTGTGCACCGAGTTTCTTGCTTTCTCTGTCTCTCTCTAGCTTATACTATTTTATAAGTGTCTCTGTCTCTCTCCAAAATTTGAACATCATCTTTCAATATTAGTCCATTTACATCATATCCATCAAGGGAATTGAATTGTGTAGTTATTAATTACCACAGCTGACTAACATCATTTTAATAGAAGAAATACTACCAGGCAAACCCTCATTCGTACCGGCTCATTCATGACGAGCATAAACAAGCCGTTATAAATAACTATTGTGGCCGTTGCATTCGGAGCTAGCTTCAGTAAGTATTTTGTGCTGGCTCTCTTATTCATGCCAGTTCAATTATAGGTCCGAATACTCCATTGTTCTGCTCAATATTGCACCGGCACAAATAATCAAAGATTCACAATGGCTTGAAATTGCACCAGCGTGAATACTTCACTATTCGCGTTGGCTTGAAATTGCACTGACATTTATAAGTTTCCCGTCTATGCAAGTTGAATTTCATGTTATATTTGAAAAATTCATAACTTTTGCATATGACTTCGGATGGTGATGAACTCTAAATAAATATTATAGATTTCGATAAGATCTACGACTTTAGAGTTTTTTTTTATGCCATTTGAATGCCCGAATAATATATTAAAGTTTCTTACAGCAAGTGTCAAAAATATGACTCCCTCTCGCCCGTAGAGATGACATATAGGTGGGATGGTAAGGAAGACTTGCGTGAGGGGGCAGGTCGTGGGTTCAAAGGATGGATACAGCAGAAGTGTGTATTTCGAGTGAAAAATGCATGACTCGTGACTCCTGTCTTGCCACCATGAATGGTAGCTCAAGGTGGCCTTTCGTGCCTAGATTTTTTTGTCATTTTTATTTGCAAATTCCTACTCTGACTATCCTGGCCGGCTTGGATTAGCATCGGTTTGGATGATGGCTTATTTGTGAATGTGCAATTTCCTATCCCGGCATTGGCTTTATGGTTCCTATCCCGGCATGAATGTGGCTCATATCCAGGCATTCACATTGGCTCTGTGGTACCTATCCTGACATGAATGTGGTTTTCGAGCAAGTACCAATGAGGGTCCTTGTAGTAGTGATATCTTGTCTTCCTTCATCATGAAATGTAGGACACGTTTTGGACCATTTACAATCTTTAATGCATGTTTTTTGTTGTTTGTTTTCTATATCATATTTGCAAAGATTTTATCTCGATAATTACATTTCTTTCACATGTCGACGTTGTATGCCCATGTAGCAACCCTTGGCACTGGTTTATAGTCTCATACCGCTGCAATGGTTGATAGAGTAACATTGATTGTAAAGGAAAATACAAAGTTCAACTATTGTGTTTATGCAACATTCAAAGTACCATTTTTAAAGGGGGAGTCAATTGTTTGTTGTGTGGTGAATGAGCAAAATATAAAATTGTGAATTACTGTTTTTAAGTGAGACAATGAGTCTGAGGGGAAGGAAGAGAGCTTTAGTAGTTCATAGCGGAAGCTAGATAATAACGTTCCTTCCATAGGGATGGGAGGTGTCAAGAATCAAAGGATAAACTATGTCACAAGCAATTCCTCCAACTTGAGAGTTGCCACATTTGTTTTCCTTTGGCTATTTCTCTATCCTGCCGATCTAGCTGTGAATGGGTACATGTATCTAGTCATGAAAGCTGGCAAGGCTGGTGCGGCTTGGGTTGTGGCCAGACGGGGCTGGCAGCCTGGTAATGCAGCACCAACACGTCAACCTGGTTTGTTTTGCTCAGCGAACAAGTGTTGAGGTTTGTGGTTTCACCGACCTGTAAGGGAAATGCCCCATAAGCCACTATATTGAGATTTTGCTAATTGACTGTGAACATAGTCATTAGGACTAACAAGTTTGTCAATTGCATATTTAAAGGTATTTTAAGTGCCAATGATAAATCCAAATCAAGTTATCTTATTCATGGTATTTTTAACATCATAGGCATAGTATTGGCAAATAAGGCACTGAAAGGACTTGAGTGAATTGGAGAATGCTCGCAGAATTTCTACACGCTAGATTATCTGGCGAGGAAATATTCTATCGACAGAGTATTGCCCAATAGTCGCTAAAGCATGCAGGTATGTCCTAAACATTCGGATATTCTACACGGCGGATGGTCCGGTGTTACTATTCGAGCATTCAAGCAAAGCTACGTCGATCAAGGTTGCTCTAAAGATAGGGTTATACACGGTGGAAGTTCCGATGATGGACGGTGCACAGACTACGCCATCGCAATGTTGCACGAAGCTTTGAGGTAAAGGTTTTTACATTGCGGATGATCGACCGATATATGAAAGAGCTTTGGAGTATGTCATCAGACCATTGAAAAGTGAACAGACCATTGGGAAAACTAAACGATGGATGCTCCGACATTGGGAGTCTGGCACACTGTGGATCATTTAGCACGCACGGCTTATGTGTGCCTTATGTGTAATGGCTAGTCCGAGGAGATTGTAAGGAAAATAACCCCGAACGAACCATTATATTCTGACTTTGGTGATTGAATAGAAACATAGTCATTGGAACTATATGCCAAGTGTAATCTATAGGATTTTTAGGTCCCAAGGACGGATTCCAAAGAATAGCCTTTTTTCAAACCCTAATTGTTGTTCCTCCCTCGTCTCCACAATGGTTGAGTGCGTTCTAGGTGGCTTGCCAATCTTAGAACAACCGAAGATGAGCTTGCCCAGACAGGGTTCTTACCGGCGCAAGCGTTCCTTGGTCTTCGTCGGGTTCCCAGTGAAAGCAGTCTCACGAGGGTGAAACTGGTCTCCAAAATGATTTAACCAGTTTCTGTGCAGGACCTGTGCCTCAGTGTCCAAGTTGTATGCCCCTGTACAAACCCCTGCGGTGGTTTATAATCTCATACTATTGTAATGGACGATAGAGTAAAAGAGAATACAAAGTTGAACTCTCGTGTTTTTATAACATTCAAAGTCTTGGTGAAACAAAAATAGAAAACTTAACTCATTTTACAGGCTCTACTGTAAATAGTCAACTAGGTCCCATTAGACCCGGTTTTGAAGTTCTTAATTTCATTGATCACAATGACCTACCTGGTTACAATGAAATTATGCAAACCATGCCCCTTTCAAAGAAGCTGATGTTAACTAAACTTGTCATTAATAAATGGTTAGAATACTACAATTTAAAATTCTTAAATGATCTAGATTTGAACTGTGTGCAGCGATATCACACCACCCAAGGAGGTTGTGCCCTTCTACGCCGTTCCTAGAAGATATGGTGACAATGGTTAGATTACTTGCAACAAAGAAGAAACCAGAATTTTAGTGGAAAAATAATGAAACAATTAATGACTCAACATATGACACAGCAAAGCAATGATTAGTCAAATAAGCACATGGCATAAATTGCAATCAGATGGCACTAATCCATTGTTAAATCAACATGGGGATGGTAATTGCTCCGGTTTCATTAGTTATGGGGTCGATATGCACCAAATAAAACATAAGGGATAAATGTAATACTTTTGCAATACTCAAGGGATGAAAAAAACACTTGCTCCATAAATCTAACATCTTTAAAAGGGTACAAAAGGAAAAATCACAAAGATCAAACATTTCTCCATAAATCGAACATCTTTCACTATTTCTGGTCAATCTATGCCTTAAGATTTAACTACATAATTTTCAGTCTGACTAGAAAAAAGTGTTTTGTGTTATTTTTTATTTTGCCAAAACCTTTTATAAAAATGCTGGAAAATACGCCATGGAGAGGCCCATCTTTGGAATCCCAATGTAAGGCACACAATTGTCCCATACTGTTGGTTTGAGTTGGTGCAAGTCAACTTATATAGGCGAGCTCTCTCCATTGTCTGAACACAAGGAGAGAATGAGTATTGGGTTACACTCATGTGCACACACATATTCATGTTTCTTTTTGTGTAAAGGAATGCGTGACTTGTGACTTCCGATGTGGTGAGCAGCAAATTGGTGTAAACCTTTTGCCATATGCCTATTATCTTTTAGACAATGGTCATTAGAGAGGAAAAGTATGCCATGAATGCCTTAATCCCAAATTTTATGGGCGGTTACTACTGCCAGTTTATGAGGGGTTCTTGATAGATGAAATGATCAGTAGAGGGATGTCATTTTCTATAAAAGGACTTGGAGACGTCTGGGTCAAAGACATGCAAAAATCCTTGTGATCTTTTTCTCCACTTTTTTCTTGCTTTGGTGAAGTGTGATATGGTATTGAGCTGCCGGATCTCATTGGTTCTTCTTCTTGGCGAGCACCGAGCAGGAGGGTGAGCGGTATCTCCGAGCCCTTACTGTCTTGTAGCCAACACGAGGGGCGGCAATAAGGATTCTGGCTAGTGCAACTGCACATCGGCTCGAAGCTGATTGGCTACATTCTGCATTGCCCCTACATCGAATCTGCATGATGATGGAGCGCTTCTCTTGCTATAAGTCATTAGATTTGGGAATAGTGCAGCTATGTGTTTCGTTATGTTTATGAAGTTCTCTTATCTCCTTGATGTGTCTATGGGCTATGTTATGTTTAGATCGATCTTTATCTCTGTACATGTGTAGAATTTACATAAAATGCTTTAAGTTTATGCCTGTTTATTTGAATTACATAGCAGTAGCAGTGGTTTATGAATTATGCCTCATTTTAGTATCTGGTAGAATAACTCGCATATTTCCAACAAAAAACACGGTTATGGAACATCTTTTCTACCATTTTTTGTGCCTTTTCTAAACAATATAGGAAACAACAAAATAAAATCATGCATCAGATCTATATCATGTCATCTTTTTTTCCTTAATCCATCATCAGAGACGGGTTTCCTTGTCACTAGCGAGGGTCTTCATGGGTGATGTCTTGCGAAAAGCGCTCAATAGTAATGCATCTTGCAAAAAGCCGTCATAACGTTTGCCTCAGTTGGTATGTGAAAATGCGTCACAATAGTCCCTTATCAATGTGATGTTTCTCGCAAAATCAATGAAAATGGGTTTTTAGTGACCGTGAATTCCGTCACTAAATAGCTTATTGAGCTCTCACAAATATGCAGTTTCTGGCATAATGACAGTAAATAATCATAATGGCTTTTACATTGTAATTAAGACTGACATGCTATACTAGTTAAATTTTTTTGGTTCTTTTGCACTCCAATGATGTCAGTAAAATATGGTGATAAGTACATTATTCAATATTTCAATTTTCTGGCTGTCACTCTATGATGAATCAGCCCTTCCCTATATAATGTCACTGTAAATGTGAGTAATTTATAAAATTGTGTTGGAGAGTCACAGAAAGAAAGGGACGAGAGTTGGGGCATAGAGCATGAAGAATATTTGGTTCTTTTGTCGAGAGGGGAGGTCTCGAGAATCAACTGAGCACCACTTTTCCATGAAACACCTCTAGTTACCCTAATGACAGAGCCGCCAATATGTTCTGTTAGTCATGCACTTGGATATGGGCTGTTTCTATCTCAACTAATGGAGCGAGGGCCACGCATGCATTGATATTGGGGCATCTGCATCTAGAACTGCTCAATTGTAGGGTGATAGCAGCTAGCGGCATGTCCTGTAAATGTAATTAACTAATTGTCCTTGTGTACTAAAATTAAAAGCACTTGTAAAACAACATGTCCTGTGTGACATAGAGATCTTGTATAGAACATAATTAAATCACTGCATGACTCATTCCAATTGTAAAACATGCTCAATTGTACTAAAATACAGGAAGCTTGTTCCAACCCGAGGTATTAAAATACAGGTGTTTCAACTCGAGGTCACAAGCGCATGATGCATATGCCGATGACATGGCTACAGCAGCCGATGATCTTGGCGGTGAGGTCTCCATAGGTGTGTTGCGACGTTGGGTAAGTGGTCCAGAGCAGGTCACTGAGGTAATTTAACGGTAGGCTAAGGATAATAACGATAATGGAAACTAAGGGAAAGAAAATTTAAAAGAGGGCGGTGGAGACGAGAAAATTTAAAAGAGTGAAGTAGTGAACACATATAAATTCTAGCTGCAATGAAGGAGTTTACTCAATTTATTTTGGATTTTCAATATATCTATCAATTTTAGCACATTCCCGCTGAGCTTTTGGCTGCGCCTACGATGCTTAACAACATGTTGTGTTAACAACGGTGAAAAACATGGTCAATTTTAGGACATTCTACACTATTTCCAACTATACTATATCAAGCAATGCCGAGCCATTTACATGTGCGGACTAATTCTAAGTAGCAATATATTTTTACTGGCCTACTTTATACATGAACATAATCAAGAGAGTGCATGAAAATATGAAAACTACTATACTGTTATTCGGAAGAAAGATTGGCAGTGCAGAAAATAAATGCAGTTATTGGAGCATATACTGCTGCAATGCACAATGTTTTACTATTGTTGGAAAGTTTGTTCAAAGACAATTCTCTTTGCATTATTTGATAGGGACAGATTACAAGAACAATGGCAAATTTCAATATTGTCATATTTTTGACAACTGAAAATATTTAGACTAAGTGTGCGAAAGTAAAAAATTTATCGGAACATTTGCACTAGATCAGAGGCAAGGTTTATGGTTACTAAAATTATCGAAACAACTGTGTTTCGACAGATGTAGGCCAGAAGTAGCAAATGAGATAGATCCTGCTTAATCAGGTTTCACAGCAGATCTGGATCATGACTAAAAACCTAATGGAAACCGAATTGCATGAACATCTATGCTCCTTTCGTTCTTGACACCTTCCAGCGCTATGCAAAGCAACCAGAATGCGAACATGCCCGGCACCAAACTAAATCTCCTACCCTCTCTCTTGCTTTTCTGTATCAGTGAATTGCCTCCTTCATTACATCGTTAAAATGTAAATCTCCTTCTGCAGTTTGGGTCCATTTTATAGGGAGTTCCTCACTGACAATGTTATTCATTGAAGGAAATTTAAGTGTACGTATAGCAAATGCAGTTATTGAATGCTTCACTGATTTTAAAATGTCAAAATTGGCATAAACCAATAATCACCCAGAAATAAACCAGCATGTAAGATATAGTAATGCACTGTGTAATGGTTTACATTATTATTTCAGCTGTGGGGGTCAAGGTATTTAGTAGTAACTGACGGTAAGCATGTTTGTAATTGGCCACACATTCATAGTGTACGATTGATTTGAGCAGAATATTATGTCTTTCTTTAATTGGCTAGCTTGGCTACAAAAGGGAAAGGCGCCTCAGGCTGGACTGGTCTGGCCTGAAGCTATTTTATGACGTTTCCAAATTGTCATAGAATGGCTAATTCATGACAATGTTTTAAATATCGTCACGAGATGTAATTGTGACGCTCAATACATGATAAAATTTGAGATCGTCACGGATGTTACTTAATGACGATTTTTTCATAATCCATGACAAAAGTGGACTGTCATGGACTAACACATTTTTTGTAGTAAGGCGCGAACCAGCTACTTGAGAAACAAACAATTTAAGCAAAAATTTTCTTGCTTTCTGTTCATATAGCATAGAAATGGGAGGCATGAGGAATCCCTGTGCCTGACCGCTGCCGATAACTCGCGCGACCAGTTCTTAGCACATCTGCACGTGAGGCTCTGTTGTTGTAGATTTTCTAGTTGCCGTGGTACCTCATAGCTGGTTTCATTCATCCGACTTGTCCTCAAGTGCAAAGATTGCTGAATTTACCGAGGCCATCTTTGCTCCAAGTGGTTATGATGAACGGGTGAGTAAGGCAACCCCACCGTAGCGGCAGCCATGTATATCTGCCACTCAGACGATCAAATTGAAGCGGCTGAGTCCACATATATTTGGTTCGTGCATATGTAGTGGGTTCAGCTACCATTAAATTAGCAAATACTATATGTAGTGGCATTGAAGAAATTAACTCAAATAAATTTTCATCTTATATGTAGTGGGATCAGGTACCATTAAATAAGAAAATACTATATTCCTCTCAATGCGTCACGTGTGTGCAGCTGTGGGTGCTGCAAATAATTTTGAATATGAAATATGTGGACAGGGAAGTTTGAGGTAATAATTAAAATAAAATAATGGGGCATGAGCTGCAGGGACTCTTATAGTCTTTGTTGATTGAGGAACATAGTTAATACAGGGCTCCTTATTACAAAGAGGTCTGCTGTAGTTCGAGTGAGAAACATGTGCCTCTTTCACGAAGCACATGGCTTTCCTCTCTGATTGAATAGAAATGTGAGGCATGAGAAATCATTCATGCCCTAATAAACCTTGACAGATGGAAGACATGAAGAAAATACTATGAAGATTTGGAAAGAGCAGGAACGATTGATTACCCACATTGCCTATTAAGAGACAGGATGTAACCTCAAGGTAGGCCTATAAATTAATTTTTTTGTTGTTGCCCAAATAGATGAAACAGAACCTATGCTTGATCCGACACATATGCAAGTGTGGTTTCACAAAATTTACATGATACAAGTCAAGATGTCAAATTTTGTTTGTATCTTTTAAGTATGATGATGAGATATATATTAACAAATGTGTGTAGATCTACCTCGTGAAAATAAGGTGATCCCTAGCTAGAAGTTACAAACTTTACCCTATCAACCCTCCATCCACCGTATTCTATATATCACTCCATGAACCGTATCCTTTACCACTGGGATCATCTTATGGATGTACTCATGACCCTCACCATCAGTAAGTTCTCATTGAAAATTCATCAGCCCCCAAATAATTATTAAACGAGTTTGGAATTGAAGTCTGTGCATATTGTTTTCAACTGCTAATATAAACTTAAAGAGATTGGGATCATTAAGTTGAATGCATGAATGAGCCTGCAAGATCTATTTAATGTTATGAGTTAAATCCGAATCATTGTATTTGACGCTATGGACATAACTTTTTGCCTGCAAATGGTTCAAATTGTTTATTGGAACGACAAACAAAATAGATCGGAGGTAGTACTTCATATGCATCATGAAAAAGATGTTACATAAATAGTTATTCAAATTAACATTCCACTAATGAAATTTAATTTTTAACAGTTCACGAGTTGAAAAAGGGCCTTCGGTCCGGGACATTAGTCCCAGCCAGGTTAGGGCCCGGGACTTATATAATGGCCTGGGTGCATTAGTCCCGGGTTCAATGGCTATGGGGAGGGGGATATTAGTCCTGGTTGGTGGCTCCGAGGCCTTTAGTCCTGATGTCGTAGTGACAGTTCGGAAACCGGGACTAATGCCCGTTCCCTACTGGGACTAATGGCCTTTTCTCCACTAGTGGTTGTTAGACTAAAAGAACACCATGGTGGCTGTTCTGAGCAATTTATGCATAAAGTCTTCCTCTAGCTACCTCACTAACTCAACTGCAAAGATGGCAATCAAAATCATTACGTGTGTCTAGTCATGAATGATGGCTGGCCGGCACAGCGGAGGTTGCGGGCTGACAGTGTGATACAGCACCAGGACTTCCACAAGAATCTGTTGTGCTCACTGGAGAAGTCTTCAGCTGCCTTGCTTCACCATGAATTCTTGTTCCAGGAATGTTCTGAGAGTTGCAAATTTTGGTCCAATATGGTTGTGATTATGTCCTGAAATTTGGTGTTATTCTTTTGGTCAGTGGTGCATCCAAGGAAAAGGGTTACTGAATTGAACAAAACACAATGTTTTTTTTTTGCCTGTGCTTAATTGGAAAACTGGCTATTTGTGGACCATCCCACAAAGGCACATCGCTTAGAACAAAACTCATTGTCTCTGTTTCGATCTGTCTATGTCATTCGTATTTGTTTAGTCCTCATAGTCATTTGGATGAGTCACATTGTAGCAACAACTCGAGGAAACCCCATCATTTTAGCCAAGGATGAGTTCCCTGGCCAACTACTATTTGAGCAAAAATTGAGTTACACATCGAAAATTGCACAAGGACGACCATGTACCTGGTTACAGTAACATTAAGAGAGGTGTACCACTAGCACTTATCATTAACAAAATCATAGAAAAAATGTAACCCTTGTCTCATGAGGCCTAGTTTCACTACTCCGGGCAAGCAATGCCTAAAGATCTGTATATTCATCCTGACTTGAAAAGGAGTTATGTTTTTCTTATTTTGTTATACCAAAATAATCTTTCTTGATCTGAAAACAAGGAAGTGCAACTTCTTTTTAATGTTTTTGTGTACAAACTATTAGTCCTTTCAGGGGACACTGCATCGAGTTTCAAACAAAAATACATGTTTCACAGAGATAATTCCTATAAAACAAAATATGATATGGTATTCAAATTGAACCTTAGAAAGCATATGATTCTCTCATCAATTTTATGTTCTTACGCTAATCTTCTTATTATTCAAACCTCTTATATTTTTCCTTTTTTCTAATTAATGCTATAACTTTTAGATTCTCTAAGCTAACGGGGTGCTTTCGTTTAACACTCTTTTATTAAGAAAATAGAAGATGTCCTTTATTTTATTTAATGATGGGTATTAAAAGTCTAAATTACCCCCTCAACTATAACCAAAGTCTAGGTAACACCCTGAACTATTTTTTGTTCAAATAACCTCCTAAACTATGTCAATTGTTTCAACTTACCCCTCCATTGCATTTGTCTTTTTTTGTGTCCCCACATACAAATAGAGTTTTAACTCCAAATTTTCCTGTGTGATAGTTGACATAATAACTTATGTTAGAAAAATATATTATGATTTTTTAGTATTATTTTAATAGGCTAGTACATCTAATTATAAATTAATCATAAACTATATAAAATATAAGTGCAAAAAAATTATATGATATTTTTTAACATAGAATACAATTGTCGGAGTTATCGTCCGGCAGTCCACCCGGAGGTACCCAGATGGTTGATTTGTAGGCAAAGGGAGATCGCGGAGCTAGGGAGCTCAAGGTAACACAGGGACACAGGGTTTATACAGGTTCGGGCTACCCGGAGGTATAATACCCTACGTCCTGTGCTCGGGGGTCTTGTATTGCTTCGCTCGGCATGGTTCCGGAGAACGACAGCGAGCTTGTAGTTACAATGGGCGAGAATGAGAATGAGAGATTAGATGGATGAAGAGGTTGACCTAGGCCGCCTTATATAGGCTGACGACCTAGGGTTTACAAGTCGGTTATCTCTAATCGTATCGGGCTAAAGCTAGGAAACCAATCTGAATCGGTTACAACATAATCTCCGTGATCCTTGGGCGAGATCCGAGTGTCTTGCCGAGTGCCTTGCGGGCCAAGACTTCTTCATCTTTATCCATCAAGCCGGGGATCCTCGTGGGCCGGCCCAGGGTCGGCCCGCATCCTTGTCAGATGTGGGCCCAGGCCGACTGTCTACCCGGTCGATAGTGGGCCCAAGGGTACCCATATCCCACAATTCCCCGAGCAACGTGTAGGCGCGTGTCGGACTATCGATGAAGAAGCGAGGCCTCTGAAGTCGGCTAAAGCGTCTTGGTCGGCAGGCCGACACATGGGTGAGCGGTGCTCAAAAAAGAAAACTGCAGGTCATTGGGGGCGACCCTGGGCGGACCAGGGGTGAAACCCTGAGTGGTGTGATGCCGAGTGGCGGCCGAGTTGGACACCAAAGGTATTGCGCCACTTTCAGAAAGTGACACATCCTGATGGGGAATATGGAGAGCGACGCGACGAGCTCTCCATATGGAGTAGTCCCCGAGCATTGGGCCGACTAGAATAGTCGGGCTAATGGTCAAGAGAAAGAAGCATCGAGCCTCGGGGTAGTCAGGCCACCCAAATGATAAGCACGCCACATACGCCTGAGCGCGTCGTGACAAGAACAGTACCCGCGTGAACGCACAGGGGGTGCCTGTGATGGGGTAAAGCAAAAGATGATAAGGGTGGACTGAGCGCCTCGAAGGGAGCGGGCCGCGTGGCTCAGGGCTCACGCGCCGCACAGTATGACCCGGGTCAGATGTATATGGGTAGCTCAGGGTTATAAATATCCGCCGGGGGCCGGAGCAGCCATTCAGTAGCAAAGGATGTGTAGAATCCACTGGATGGATATGCTGGGGACTTGGCTTTGGGTTCATCCACCGGGGGAAAACCATGGGGACTTGGGAGCTTGGTGCTAGAAGAGTGCTTGCGATGTGCTTCAGGTGTTGATGAGCGTCTGCATGCTGCTCCATTGTCTCTCGGCATTGCCTTGGGCTGAGGGCCTTTCAAGGTGAAATGCTTTGTAGAAGCAAGGGATACTTGGAGGAATTTGCTCCCTGCCCTCAAGGGGTCCACCCGTTGTCGGTCGCCATGGTGCTACAAGAGAGCTTGCGATGAGCTCATGTGGACAAAGCTTGCTACTTAGGCAGCACTAGGCGTACCGGCGAGTGCCCCAAGCCGTCATCTTGACGGTTTATACTTTTTGTCCTTGCAACCGGCCCATGACCAGCTCCTCTTGTAACTGTATATTCTGTTAATGGAGTTTGTTGAAAAATGGAGCTCCTGCCCGGCCCGGGGGCCAACGTGGCAGCGTAGGTCCAAAAATATGTTCACAATGTTTAGTTCCCGACCGCCGGGGCTCGCTGAGTCACGGAGACCCATTGACCGGAGTCAGAGCGCCGTGTCCCCATGCGTCGGGGCTGGCCGAGTCGCGGAGACCCGTTGACCAAAGTCAGAGCGCCGAGTCCCCGAGCGTCGGGGCTGGCCGAGTCAGGGATACCCGTTGACCGGAGTCAGAGCGCCGAGTCCCTGAGCGTCGGGGCTGGCCGAGTCGGGGAGACCCATTGGCCGGAGTCAGAGCGCGGAGTCCCCGAGCATCGGGGCTGGCCGAGTCGTGGAGACCCATTGACCGGAGTCATAGCGCCTAGTCTCCGAGCGTCGGGGCTGGCCGAGTCGCGGAGACCCATTGACAGGAGTCATAGCACCGAGTCCCCGAGCATCGGGGCTGGCCGAGTCGCGGAGACCCATTGATCAGAGTCATAGCGCTGAGTCCCCGAGCATCGGGGCTGGCCGAGTACTTTGGGCAAAGAGCCGTTGGCACGCAGAGAGCCGTTGTCCACGGTTAACGGAAGTTCCGCGGATTCCGTCCAAGAGTTCCAACGCCGTTAGGGTAATTCGAATTGGCCGAGAGGGGATAAATCGGATCTGTTCCCCGGTGGATTTTTACCTCTGTCATTTCCAAATCTGAAAACATCCCACGCCTCCGCCATTGCCAAGCATCACTGTGAGTGAGATTCCTCCGCCACGCACCTGCCACCGTCAAGTTTTGAGCTCCACCGTTGCCGCTGTTAGTTTGCACCGCGGCTAAGTGCTCTAAGGGAGATGATGGATTCGAGGGAGTTGTCGAGGGCGCCGGCGTTGGACGAGGAGCTGCCACCGCCAACGAGGGCGGCGGGTGTGGACCCAGCCGCGGGTCACGCTGCCGACCTCCTCCTCCAGCTTCCGCTTGACCCCGGCCAGCTTCTCCACCTCTCCCCGGGTAGTGTCTTCCGCTGTGTTGGTGCCGCATCAGGTCCCTCTGCAGCCATTGGGGCGAGTGGAGTTCAAGCAACCACGCAAAAGCGGGTAAGTCGAGTAGTATTTCTTGTATCTGGCTTGCCCTTGAGGAGGCCTTACTGTTGAGGGTTGGATTGTAGGCTCGGGAGCCTGGGTGGTGGTGACGCTATGGTGCCGCCGAGTTGGCCTGCCGTCGTGGAGACGGGGGCGGGGTCCGGCTCCGCGTCGGGTTTGCCGGAGCAGGTGCCGGTTGGCCAGATGGAGCAACCCCGTCAACCGAGCCCTCCAAGTCTCACCCTGGGCGTGAGGGGCTCTGAGAATAAGCCGTCGGTCGAGTTGCCGATGGCCGGCTTTGTCGAGGTTGATCCAGAAGTCCCGGCGGGGGCGGAGGAGCCGGGCAGAGGCCCTCCACCACTGGAGGATGAAGATGACCAGCAGTTAGGAGAGCAGCTGGATGTTGGGGCCGGCATCACCATGCCGCCCTGAGTGGAGGTAATCGCGGCAAGGCACGAAGCCGCAGTCCAGCCGTCGATATTAACGCCGGAGCAGCATCTGGAGCTTGACATCGCTGATCACGAGAGTGAGCTCTGAAAGTTGCAGAATGTAGCCAGAGTTTTGGGACGCATAGTCCAGGTATGCTTTTTTGTCGGATTGGGGCATTCATGATTCTTGCAGTGGCTCACCAGTTCCTTTGGTGAGCAGGGCTTTATAGCTCGGTCTGCGAAGATTGTGCGCTTCAAGCATCGGGCCCTGGAGGATCGCCGAGCCCTGGCCAGCATCCAGGAAGAGCACATCCGGGAAGCAAACGCGGCCAAGGAGTATGAGATGAAGAGGGAATGGGAGATGGCGGACGTCATGAAGACCAACGGGGACCTCATGAATGACATGAAGGTTCTCACTGAAGGTGAGTGTCTTTGTCGTATCCTGCCGGAGGTTGTATCTGGGAGGCCTGTACTTATGTGGTGGTTCTTGACAGAGTCCAAGAAGAAGGAGGACCTGCTCCGGGGAGAGGTGGAGAAGCTGGCCGGGGTCAAGCGTAAGCTGGAGGAGGAGGTCGGCAGTTTGAAGGAGGCGAACCGGCGCCTAAAGGCCGAGTTGGAGCGTCTGGTGGAGGCCAACCAGCGCTTGAAGGATGAGCATGACCTGGCAATGCATAGCAAGTGCGACATAATCGTGCCTGCTTGTTGTCGTTCCCATGAGCTGCGTCTGATTGACCATTGCCGCAGGTGTTCGTGCCGAGCTTCTAGAGTTACGACAGGCGGCCGAGGTTAATGCCGACTTGCTTGTTCCGGCCGGGGCGAATCCCGCGTCTCTGACATTGGTTGAACGGCTCGGGGCCGGGCCAACTCGGGCGGCGCAGCTTATGCAGGAGACCGCCATCGGCTTCGGCAGCCGACTCCTGGCGCTCATCCAGGCGCACTTCGTGGATCTGGAGCTTGCTCCGATCACCAGGGCTATTCTTGATGAAGTCTCCGATGAGCAGTTCGACGAGCTGGTCGACGACTGCGTGCCCCTGGCAGAGGCTGTGGCGAAGGAACTTGGCCTGTAGAGAATAAACGTAAACTCTGTGCGGTATTTGAATGTATAAAGTTTTAAGTTGACCTGAAGAGTTGCTGTGCAATGATGTGTCGATTGGCCCCTTTCCCTGCCGACTAGGTCTTTACGTTGCCCGACTGGCCGCTTCCTTTTGCCGTTTAAGCACCCTTTTGACCCGCTGACCACTGCTCATGGAGAGGACGGCTTACCTGGACTACACTGCTCAGTGGGGAGGCCTAGGTGTAGTGGGTGCGCGGGTTGAGCACAGAGCTCATGGTTTCACGGTTGGGGACTCGGACCTGCCGGATTTGCTTAGCTTTCGCCGGGGGGAACATGGGGTTGGGCAAGGACTCGAAAGTTGGGGTAAGCGGGTACCCACCAAATGCTCATGATGAAAAAACTTTGCCTAGGTCAGGCCCAGTCCTCGGGCATCAGCATGGATGTCGGGTGAGGAATCAAGTCATATAATGAGGCGAACCAATTTTATTAATATGAGACAGGGAATACATAGCTTTTCAAATATTCTACGGATAGAACTTGACGAGGTGCTGAATGTTCCACACGTTCGGGACAGGGTCGCCATTGGCCCACTGGAGGCTGTACGTTCCTAGCGAGACGACCTCCTTGACGATGAAGGGGCCTCCCAGGGGCGCAGAGCTTGTGTTTGTCCTTGGTGGACATGACTCGGCGCAGGGCCAAGTCGCCGACGTTGAGGGAACGCTCCCGAACATTCTTGTCGTGGTAGCACCGTATCTGCTGCTCGTGTCTAGCGTGCCGGACTAGCGCGGCGAGTCAGTGCTCTTCTAGGCAGTCAATATCGATCTGGCGGCCAATTTCCGCTTCGCCTTCCTGGTAGTGCTGGATATGCGGGGCACCGTGGGTAATGTCGGCTGGGAGGACGGCTTCTGAGCCCTAACCTCGCCATGCTCCCCACTTGACACCGAGCAAAATCGAGTTGAAATGGGTCTTCAAAGTGAAGGGCGATGAGGATGGCAACATGGTCCGGCACAAGGTGTTGGTGGCGCAAGGCTACGTCTAGCACACTAGCATGACGGTTTTTCCCCAGTTGTCGGTGCCCGTCCTTCTTGCTGGCGGCACACAAACGGTGGGTGGTGCATGACATGGACGTCAGATGTGCATTCCTTACCTGGGATCTGGAATTAGTGAACATTTATCCCATAGTCTTCAAAGAAATTACCGGTCAGGATCATGCTCCAATCTTAAATTTTAATCGAGCATGTTGTGTTAGATCTAATCTAACATTAATATAACATAATCTATGGGATCACTTAGCCTAGAACATGACCACATCATGATCTATTCATAAAACAACAAATAGTCATTGGAGCCTTGGGTACCTATTATGAGCTTCTGATGTTGACATTACT